>BDMV01000010.1:2669412-3358059 GCA_008326285.1 Oryza officinalis | reverse complement strand
GGTACGGATTTGGCGTCAACACATTTTTGGCACGCCCAGTGGGACCGTGTTCTTGACAACAGATTTTTACACGGTTCGTGGAACCCACAATTGCAACAATATGTCTGATCAAGAAGTCAAGGCCAAGGAAGAACAATCCCTCCAGCCGATGGATAAAAAGGAAGAACAATTTCTCAAGCCGGTAGAGGAAGAAGAAGAGCTGATGGATGATGAGACACTTCAAAAGACAGTTGATGAAATTGTTCGTCGCACTGTGTTTGCTCGATCTGGAGTTTTGGTGAGTACATTACATGGTTTGATCGAGAAGATAGTTCCCAGAGTTATTGCATTAAGAGGTCAGACTGGGGGGCAAATTGACGAACAATTTCAACATCGGCAACAACAATATTGGCTCGGGGGGCAAGCATATCAGTATGGTGGGTTACAACAACAATATCGGCCAGGAGAAATTCAAAGATATCAGTCTAAAGAAGATTGGGCCGATATGATTGCAAAGGTAACGGAGGAGCAGTTTGGGATTAAACCTAAGGATCAGATTTCTGTGTATCGGCCGCCATATCCTGATTGGTTCGACAGAGTTCCTTTTCCAGGCCGATACAAAGTTCCAGACTTCTCCAAGTTTTCAGGGCAAGATGATATATCTACAAGAGAACATATCAGCCGGTTCTTAGCTCAATGTGGGGAGGCGTCGGCTGAAGAGGCTCTGAAAGTTAGATTATTTCCGTTGTCTTTGACTGGATCGGCCTTCAAATGGTTTTCGTCATTGCCGCCAAACTCGATCAGAGGTTGGGCTGATCTTGAGAAGCAATTTCATCAGTACTTCTTTGCTGGGGACATTGAGTTAGAGTTTTCAGATTTGATTTTAGTCAAACAGCAAGAAGGGGAATCGGCTGTGGAGTATATTCAAAGATTTCGTGATGTCCGCAACCGATGTTATAAGCTTGAGCCTAACTGATGAACAACTAGCAGATCTTGCGTTCCAAGGGTTGTCAGCGCCTATAAAAGATAGATTCTTTTTCCATGAGTTTGACAGCCTGGCTCATCTAATACAGAAGGTATCGGCTTACGAGAGCCGATGTCAAGAAGAAGAGAAGAATCAGTTTTGGGGCGATCAAGGCAAGGGTAATTTTGAAGCATGACTTCTCATACTCCAAAACTAGGAGAAAGTATATGTAACCTCTGGTGCAGTAGATCTTTCAAAAGATTGAAGATCAAAACCTTCCCCTCTATGTATTTGTTCACAAGAGAGAGAAAATCGTGCTCAAATGCCATGGCTGTTAGCTGGGCTGGTGATATAGGTGATGGTATTTTCCCTGGTGGTCAACGTATGTCAGTTCATTCGAACCGCCATAGAAAATATTTAGGGGTGGCGGCGGCTAGAGTGGGCCGCCAGCAAAGATGTAGGAATCTTCTCTAGCGGGCCACGTCACCTTACCGCCAGCGAAAAAAGTGATATGTTCGCTGGCGGTGTCTTAAGATGGCCGCCAGAGAAAATACCACATCTTCTCTGGCGGCTAGCTTAAGGAGGCCGCCAGCGAAGATGTGTTTTCGCTGGCGGCGCGAGACCCCCACCCCCCCTATCTTTTTAGCTGGCGGTTTCACCTCATTTCCGCCAGAGAAAAGTTTTTCCAAACGCCATGGAAGATTGTTTTCGTAGTAGTGCAAGTTGGGTTTGTAGCTTTAGGCTGCCTACCTCGGGTATAAATAGAGAGAAAGGGCAACTCTCATAGAGTATCAATTTTGTGAGAGTTGAATTTAGGGAAAAGCTAGGGTTTCGAGTTTAGTTGAGATTTTCGAGAGAAGTGTTGTTGTTGTATTTTGTAAACACATATAGTAGCAATAAAGTTCAATATTTTGAAAGATCTTCTATTTGTGTTTGCTCTGGTTCGTCGATCCAACCGGCGGGACACCGGCGGTCAGACCGACGACATTAACCCGGTCAGACTAGCGACGACTACGACGACAGGAAGCGACACTAAGGCGGTTAGATCGGCTGATCTACTCCGGTCAGAACGGCGGCACAAGCGTGGTCAAACCGGCGCAAGATCTTCGTTCAGACCGATCTACATCGAATTTGAGGGTAACTTTTAATTCCGCTAAAAGTTTAGGTTTTTGGGTACTTCAACCATTCACCCCTCTCTGGTTGGCTTAGTTCTTGCTTTGCGATCCTACAACCCTTCCAACCATTCCTTCCAATAACTGTAGCTCCTTTAGCTTACAGGAAATATATGTTACTTAGAGAAAATCAACACCAAGCTAGAGAGGGAAAGAAGAACCAATGAGTCGGAGGAGCTGAGTGATGAGCTGATCCAGGACCTCGAGAATCGGTGAGGAGCACACCATGTCAATCTGTGGAGATTGACCACCTGCCGATTTTATAAAAAATGATTGTCCTCTTTTTTGTGAATATGATAATTGACACAAAAGTTCAGCCGCGATTCCTCTAGCTTAAGAAAGACGAGCTGTTATATATCCCTCTCTGCGGTGGCAGATGTAGGAAAATTCTACAGCTGAAGTAAGTCTGGTTATATCAAGTGTTTCCTATGAATTTTCTTTTGTCCAATTCGTCAGAAAACGTTCTATTGTGCGACCACACCAACGAGCCCGGGCAGTCGCCCATGGTTGCCCCTGCCTCTCTGTTGCCAAAGCCTTCCTAAAGCGCAATACTGAGTTGTCTAGTTGCTCTTTTTCAGATGCTACATTCTGATATGCACCAATTTGTTCTAGATTTGTTATTAACTCGGCATATACTCGGTCAAGGACGTTTGGCGTCTATTCTAAGAAAAAAATATTCTACATGTCTAGTTTGATAAAAAAACTGTACATTATATGCGCTGTACAACTACCGTCAAAGCTTGCCTCTTCTCTGGCCCATCTATCTATCTATTAATCTCATGCTGGCGGAAAGCCTGCGAGCTGATTGGTGGAGACGGATGACCAGCCGTTGGATGCCACGTGTCCCTTTACTCCCGTGCGCTGATACTTCCGCTGTCCTGAATTATCCCCCTGGCTGGGCCAGCCGGTCAGACTATAGCTGGCCAAATGGGCCGTGCCAAGCCGGGCCGACCCGAGCACGGTAGTACTGTAGCTGGCCCAGACACGGCACAACACGGCACGGTAGACAATGGGCCATGCCGGCATGGCCCGTTTGACCGTGCCGTGTTTAGGCCGACGCCTTAGCCCATGGGCCGGCACGGCACGGCCCATGGCACGGCACGGCCTGTGGCACGGCCCATGGCATGGCGCGGCGCGCCTGGCGAGCGGCGGCTGGGCCGGTTGGCACGGCGGGGCTGGGGGTGCTGGGCGGCTGGCCGGCTAGGAGGACGCCACGTGTCCCTCAATGGCTAGTCTAACGGCTATTTTTAGAAGTAGCCGTTGGAGCGCGAAAAAAATCGAAAAAAATACAAAAAAAATCCAAAAAAAAATGAAATCCGACCTCCAACATTCTGATCATCCAAACCTCCCATTTTATGCTCTCTTGTGCTCTTTTGTATGATAGTTTGATTTTTTGATTTAGACAAAATTTGACTAAATTTTGTCTAAAATCAAAAATAGTTTGTGACTCAAAAATAGTGCATACCAGAGGTGTAAAGCCAAGCTGCCAAGGTGGTAAAAAGAAGTATGTCATATATTCATATTTATATATTATTTGTATTTTATGTTATGTGAATAAATATTCTGAATCTTATTTATCTTGTTTTAACATTTCAGAATGGACGATCCGAACCTTCCGTCGTTTACGTTAGGTGATTTCGACCGTAATTACCTATTGGGGTCATTCCCAACTAGTGAGTATGATGTCACCGGATCGGCTCCAATACCACTAGTTGTGGAGGAGGTACCGGCGGGTTCAGAAGGATCTGACACTATGAGCGGGAGTGCATCGACGAACACTGGCTCAAGGAGATCAAGAACTTCTGGCATTTGGCAACATTTCGATGAGGTGGCCATGGCAGGCCTTGACGGAAGGTAGGTAACATTCGTGAGATATAGAATAAGCAAAAATAAGTTATCTGCAAAATCATCTGGTGGAACAGGACACTTGAAGCGGCATGCTGAGGCTTGTGCAAAGAAGTAAGGAATCCAACTACGATAGTAACAACTACTACTAAATCCTGATGGTACGGTACGTACATGGGAGTACGATCCTATGGTAGCTCGAGAATCTCTTGTCCGTTTAATTGCTAGACAAGATTTACTCTTGAACTTTAGTGAGAGTGATGCATTTGAAAATTACATCAAAACTTCTCATAATCCTAGGTTTCAAGCTGTTAGTAGACAAACCACAACCTGTGATTTGAAAAATGTCTATGACAAAGGTTGTGAATCACTGAAGGAATTATTTAGTACATGCACATTTTCTGTTAGTGTCACCTCAGACATATGGAGTAGTAGGGCTAAAGAGGATTACTTTAGTGTAGTCGTACATTTCGTTAATGATGACTGACAAATACAAAAAAGAGTTCTTGGGTTAAGGTTAATTGATGTTGCACATACTGGTGAAAATATAGCAGAGAGAATTCGAGATGTTATTAAAGAGTATAACCTTGCAGATAAAATTTTTGCTGTGACAATGGATAATGCATCTGTAAATTCCAGGGCCATGAAAATTCTGCAGCCATTATTTTGTATTTATGCTCAATCATTTCTTTTGCATTAGCGTTGTACATGTCATATTATTAATCTAATTGTTAAATCTGGGTTTAAGAGAGTGAATGTACACATCGATGCCATTCGTCAAGCAATCACGTGGTTAACTGCTTCAAATCCACGGATTGCACAATGAAAAAGGTATTGTCATGCATCGGGTAAGCCCCCACGTAAGTTTTTAACCTATGCGGAACATCGGTGGAATGCCACTTATTTTATGTTAAAGGTTGTATTACCTTACCAGGAATTACTTACTGTTTTCCTTCAAACACGTAATGGCCCAAGAAACAGTGACGCCCTGCTAATACTGACTGACCATACCTGGCACATTGTCGAGAGGTTCAATCAATTTCTTGAAACATTTCATGACTGTACTCTTCTTTTATCTCAAGTTTATTATCCAACAGCTAATTTAATTTTACATAATATTCTTGAAATTGCCACTTTGTTAAAAGAGTATGAAAATGATGAATTTTTAATGCCCATAGTCTTAAGTATGAAACAAAAATATCTTAAATATTGAAAAAATATCCCCATGTTGTATGCTTTTGCATTTATTCTTGATCCTATGGGAAAATTACGTGGATTCCTTAATATTCTTGAACTTATTGGAGATACTATTAATGTTGACTATTCTACCTATTAATTTGATGTTAAAACTAAATTCCATGAGGTATTTGAAAAGTATGAATTAAAGTTTCAGGGAGTTCGCTTGCGAAGACCCTCATCTGCCCCTGCAGCAGGAAAGAAAAAATTACAGTGGAGCAGAATTTGGGGTGGCTCATCTTCTAACCATGGCGGTGGTAGCAGTTCATCAGCTGCAAGTGGTGACGCTAGAATGCATGGTCCCGCTGAAGAGTTGTCCAACTATTTGGATAGCGACGCCATCTGGCATGAATCATCAGACTTCAACGTACTCGGGTGGTGAAATGATTACAAGATGTCATATCCTGTGCTTTCAAAACTAGAATGGGATGTGTTGACGGTGCCCGTATCTTCGGTATTCTCCGAATCGGCCTTCAGTCTATGCGGAAGAATTATCGAGGACAGGAGAACAAGTCTAAGCAGTGATCATGTAGAAATGCTACTAAGCGTCAAAGACTAGGAGCTAGCTGCAGAACATGCCCAATACACTGCTGACAACCAAGAATTGGCCGCTCAATTCGAAAACCTTTATTTAGATGACGAACAATTAGAGTAGCTAATTTTTATTTTTTAAGTATTGACCCATAGGCTGTACTCTTTTCTTTCTTTGTTATGGTTTTCTCAAATATGAGTTTTTACATGACAAAGTTTTTAACGAGGCAGCATATACCATGTAAACATCAATAAAGGTCATTACTCTTTTTTCTAAGTCTAATTAGAAATATTTCTAATTATTTTTCTAAGTCTAATTATTTTTTATTTTTCTCTAACTATCCATCAATTTTTCTTCAATTTTATTTTTTATTTTTCCCTTCGGTTCTGCCTTCGGCGGCTTGGTCGAGCCGCCCGCTCCCCGGCTCACTGGCTCGGCTCGGCGGTCCCACGCCCTCTCGGCCACCACTTGTCGGCTGCGCGCAGGCGTCGGGCGCGGCGGTGGCGACGTGGCGCGCGGTCGGCGCGTCCCGCTCCCGCCCAGCCGGCTCAAATTTTCGGCCGGCGGGAGCGCACGCGCGGCTGCGCGACCTCCTCCTCCTGGGCCACATGCCAAGCACGGCCCATGGGCCATTGATGGGCCCGTCCCAGCATGGCACGGCATGACCTCCCCTTGGGCCGTGCTTGGGCCAGGGGAACGGCACGTGGGCCGGCACGGCACAGCCCGCTAAAGGAGTTGTGTCTAACGGGTTGTGCCCTAGCAGGCCGTGCCATGGCGTGCCCGTGCCGTGCTGGGCCGGGACACCCGTTTGGCCAGGTATAGGTTAGACACGACTGACATGCACGCTTAGCTGCGTTCGGCGTCTCAAATTTCCAACTACAACTCTTTTTTTTATTTTCACGCGCATGCTTTCTAAACAGCTAAACGGTGTTGTTTTTACAAAAAAATTTCTATACGAAAGTTGTTTTAAAAAATCATATTAATCTATTTTTTGAAAAAAATTAACTAATACTTAATTAATCATGTGCTAATAAATCGCATCGTTTCACGTGTTTGGAGGAAGCAACTCTCCTTACCGAACATAGCGTTAGTAGTGGATACTAGCCAATTAACATGTAGCTTGGTGCACCCATGAAAATTAACTAACCAATTAAGCATGGTGCTAATGCATGCGCATGCGTACATATACTCCATTTTGCTGCCGATCAGCCGATGGCAAGAGGCTGCATATACATATACTCTACTCTGTTGCTTTAATGCTTTATGTTTTTTCTCTATTATATATAAAATAACTTAAGTAAAATATTTAGGTGCACTGATACAATAGATGATTGATCGCCGAACAAGAAACCGAGATGGAAGAGTTTTTTAGTAGGGCATTTAAAAATAGCGCACCAATTAGCATGCTGCCTAATTTTGTGCATTAGAAGATCATGAATACATTTCGTGACTACGTAGCCTTTATTTAATTAACCTTGTCTAACATGACAAGAAAAAAAGAATGCTCGCACCCATTTTCTCCATCTGCATCAACCTATTTTATTCATCGATACATTAAAAATCATATTTCTTCTCTATTTGACTTGTCTCTGTTCAAAATTAATTATTTGTTGTTCCAGCTTTGTCCTAAGTAAACTTGTTTGTTTTTCACAACTTAGAAATTGGTACAGTTTAATAACGTGTGGATTATATATTATATGAGTATTTTCATGGCAAATCTAAAATTAAGCTATATGATTTCATAAAATTGATGGTCAAATTTAAACATGTTGGACTTACAACAAAGGTAGAACAACAAGTAATTTCAAATAAAGTACAATTATTCGTCACCCTTTCAGTAATTAATATTGAACAATCCGCACGTGTTATATCAAATAAAATCACTAAATACTTTGTTAGACCTTTATACCTAAATTTAGAAGCCCGTTAAACATTATAAACATGCAATAAAATCCTGACCACATCAATTTTCTAGTATAATATATATATGGCCGTTCTCATTAAATATAAGAGAACATCATCATCCTAAGAGATTGAGCATATACAATCCTGACCACATTCACATCAAAATGTGCAGATCTATACCCTGTTTGAAAAAAAAACATAATCTTTTTGCATAGTTAATTGGCATAGATATTGTGGCGCACAAAATATATTTGAAATCAGAATGTTTTTTGCTGAACTCCATAATATTATATTGAAAAAAGGAATTTTGGTCACAGAAATATCAAAATAAAAATAAAACATGCACCTTTTTTTCTTAATTGACTTCAGAAATCCACCGTGTCTAAACTCTGACCACATACACAGAAGTTGCTATGATATTATTTTTCTAACATTTGATGCTTCTTGCAAGGTGACGCTGTATGCTGAAAATTTTCTCATCATCACAATACACAACAATGTTGACAAACCGCCTGTAAGGGGGTATCCGGGATTCCCACGCAACTAACTCAAAATCTTCCTTTGGTAGAACAATGGTGCCAACAATCAGGTCTCCAAATTTCACCTTGGATAACTCTCTCTTTGACTCATCACCTTCACAAGGTGGCATGAGGCGAAGTGGTGAGGATGATGACACAAATTTGGTTATATCTATCTGGTGTTCTTTCTCCATTAGAAGCTTGGGGTGTTCTCTGAACACAGATAAATTATTCTTCAACACACTCCTGTACTTTTTCAAGACATGGAGCCATAAATCAACATTTTGATTCCTTCTGAATATATCCGCACACACATTTGCTGTGATGAATGAGCCACCAAGCAACACCGATAGCTCATTTGCGATGGATAACAACTGCGGATGCTCCTCTGGGTTAATGCTTCCAAATGCAAGAACCTTGAAGAGGTAGCTATACTCCTCAAGTGACAAACTATTAAGATGAATTGGCCTTACTGTTCCAAACCTTGATATCCTCTCAATCCTACTTATAATTATGATCTTGCTTCCTCTTCCCATATGTGTGCAGGATGCATAAAACTTCTTCCAATTCTGATCATCTATATCTTTGGTAAACTCAACAACCACCAAATCCCTCCTTTCAGTGAAAGTTGCGCACTCCATTGTCATAATGTTTTCACCATTCAAGTGCAACATTGATGAGAAGTGTGATCGGACTATCTCATTGTTGCACACGTGTGTAACTAGAGTTCTCTTACTGACTCTACTAGAGCCAATGATTGGGAGAACAGTTGGAGCAAAAGGAGGAATATTTTCTTGCAGTAAGGTGTTGATCAGTTGCTGCTTTTCTACTTCGCGACCAAACATGAAGTTATCAAAGTAAAGATATGTGTCATAAGGTTTACGAGACATGCATTCGCATCCAGTAAGAAGAAAAACAAAATCTGTCATACTAGAAACAATTGTTTCTAAACTTTCCAATGTGCCTTGAAGCTGATTATGTCTAATGGCAACACGAAAAGGATTAGGATAGCATGTGGTTGTTGACAAAGTATTGGAGCTGCTAACCTCCTTATCTTGTCTTGAGCTGTGAAGGGTCCTATGTTTGATGATGTCTAGGACAAGGTAGCCTTGGTACATGGCCTCCACAATCTTCTTGAGCTGAAGCAGCATCTTGGAGTTAGTGATGCATCGTCCCTCGGCCTCCTCGACTATCATGTGAACTTTAAGAAGGAGATGCTGCAGCCTTTCTGTAGCGCCCGTTCCGTCGTGGCGTTAGCGGGAAAACCTACTTCTTAAAAACCCTATTTGCGAAATTTGTGCTCTTCGGTTGTGTCTTGTTGTGTGCTCAGATCTCGTGTTCCCTCTCTGCTCTAACCCGGAGAAATCGCGAAATCAGAACTCGAATCCAAACCCTAATCCCTCCAAACTCAACTCTCTGCCAAAGTCCACTTTACCTCCCTCTTCTTCCCGGGCTGTCTCCCGTTCGGCCCATCCCCTTGCCCCTCTCTCCCCTCGGCCTCTTTCCCCCCTGCCGGGCCACGCTGCCCTGGCCCAGCCCGCGTGGACCGAGCACGGCACACGTGCGCTGCACGCGCTCGCGCGAGAGAGAGAGTCTTCTCTCTCATTCCCTCTCTCTCTCCCGCTCGCTCGTCTCTCTCTCTCGTCGATTTCTCGCCGGCGCCCTCCGATTTTCGCCTCCGCCCGTTGGCTCCTGCGCTCCCGTGCGTCGTGGCCGACCGGGAGGACACCACGCCGCACCGCCCCGCCGTCACCGCCGATGCCATCGTCTCTCGGTCTCGCCGCTCTGCACGCATGCAGCCAAGGGAGAGCCGCGTCTCCCTCTTCTCGCTCCTTCTCTCCGCGCTCCTCTTTCCGTTTTGGTAAGGAGACCACCACCCTTTTTCTCTCCTTCCTTTTTCTTTTTCCTGACCGGCGCCGACGTCACCACTGCCGCCGCTTTGGCCGCTAGCGCCGGAGAGCGCCATCTCTCTGCGCGTCTCCACCGCCTTCCTGACCTCGCGTCTCCACCGCCTTGCCACCCCTTTAAAGCTTGCACATGTCCCCTCGCTCGGCCGCCATTTTCCTTTCGCCGTCGAGCTCCTCCTCCAAGCATAGTGCCCCGTTTTCCTCCACCGCCGCCGCGCCATTGCTGACCGTCGCACGAGGACGCGAGGAGCGGACTCCGGACTCCGAGGCCGAGCCATTTACGCCTCGCGCCGTCGGCCGTTCTTCACTGTGAACCGCCTCCCCACGGTAAAGCTTTCTCTGTCCTCTCCCTTGCATCCATCTTCTCCCCTAGGCGCTAGTTAACTCGCCGCCGTCCACCCGTGCTCGTAGACGCAGTAGAGCCGCCGTTAGCACCGTCGCGGCCGTCCTCGCTCGCCGCGTCGTCGCCCGTGCTCTCCGGTGCCGCACCGCCCCACCCAACGCTTGGGACGAGCTTGTGGATGCATGTATGTGCTCCCTTCCCGCCGAATCGGCCCCTACCCACTCCGGCGAAATTCCCCTCTTCCGCCGCCGGCGGCGTGCACCGCCGCGATTCGTCGTCGCCGTTTGTCATCCGGCGAATCCGAGCCGTTGGCTTGTCTTCTCTTGTTCCCCTCTCCGCTCTGGTGCCCTCCCTCTCGCCGGACTCGCGCCGCGCCATCCCGGAGCTCCCCGCCGCCGCCCGTCCTCAGATGGAGGTCAGTGCTTCTTCCTCCTCTTGCCTAGTCGGCCGACGTGGCTCCACATCCGCGCAACGGGAGTGGCAGCCTAGTCGGCCTCTCTCCTCGCGCGCGTGGGCCGCATCTCGCTAGCCGGCCCGCTTCGCTCTGCCTCTTCCCCTCGCGGCCGCGTCATCCTGTGGGTCGCACTCCCGTGACCCGGCCCGTTTTCCCGGCCCCGCCTCACGTGCGCCTTGCCCGCGCGGGCTGCCTCCTTTGCGCATCGGCCCATCCTTCCGGCCGAGCCCACGCCAATCCATTGGGCTGCACCTAGCCGCCCGATACAAAGTCCATTTCACGTCCCTCCTTCTTTTCTTTTTCCAACATATTTAATAAATCTTTGTCAATTAGACAGAAACTCAATTAATCTTAGGAAATCCATATCTTCTCAACCGTTCGGCCGATTGACTTTATTCAACTTCCAAAATACCTCAAAAATCGAGATCTACCTAATGGCACGCTTAGTGATCATTAATAGGGGTTCCTTTTGACTGTTGTGTTGAGTCGCCTCGTTTCGCGTGTAGCTTTGAAGCTAGAAGACTCGCAGTGCGCGGATTTCGACAAGGAAGGTCAAGATCTTGAGCAAGACAAGTCACCTTTGATCAATTGAACCCATAATTTGAATTTAAGTATTTTCATTATGCATTATGCATCCTTTAGGTTACACATGACACTTTGGCCGCGGTTTACGATACAGCCGGCAGGCCCTACCCACTTGCTGCATTTGTTTTCGTTGATTATTGAATGACCTAACACCCCTTGTCGCCCTTTAGGTCAGGTCTCGGTATTCGTACCCCGCGTACGAATATCGAGGCTCCCTTCAAATTTAAAATGATCAACTGGGTAAAACTTGGGTTTACGAAATCCTAGGAAAACCCGATGCTTGGGTCGGTGCTTTGCAAATAAAATGAGTTTCCAAAACTCGCGGTGCGGGAGACGTACTGGAGGTACGGTTTTCCCGTTCTCACCTTATGGACCGATTCCTTGGGAATTACATCCGAGGATATAAAGTGCGACCACATGGGTGAATGGGACACCCCTGGCTGAGTAACTAGCTAGGCCAGGAAAATCTTGATGCCAAGGGACAAGTGGATTCGTCGGGGTGATGTTGGGGAGGACCCCTGGGATTCTTGGCACAGATTGGTCTGGGACCTAACTTGGTGTTGGTCCGTGGGACCCCTCCCGTTGGTAAGATGACCCTGAGTCGGCTTTCGAAATGCCTTATCGTGAAAACCTCAAAGTCGCCAGACGTGGCCGCATTGCACGGGCTGGGTGACTCGGGTTAGTAACGTCGTGTGGGTAAAGTGTACCCCCTCTACAGAGGTTAACAACCTGTTCGAATAGCCGTGCCCACGGTCATGAGCGGATGTGAGGTGATTCCTTAGTGTAGCTTTGTTGACTACTACTTTGTGAACTGCTGTGGGTGTAAGGAAATCCTTTCAGTGCTTGGCTTTTGGCTGTCGGTAACAGCCGGATTCGGAAAACGATTGGTAGGGAGCCATTCGTGCTGACAAAATCAATTTATATATTTCACTACTCCGGCCGGATGAGATGCACTTTCTCGTCCATGTCGTTGAGAAGCACTCACTTAGTTGCTTCCGAAGGTCTTAAACTAAAATCGAACGCGAAAATAACTGGCTCTCCCTTGAAGCTTGCATCAAACACTTAATTTCCCTTGGCTTATTGAGTATTCCCGTACTCATCCTTGCTCTACATAAATAACCCCCCCAGTTCTCGAAGACGAAGAGATGGACCCTGCCGATGAGGAGTTCTTCCAGGAGCAAGCAAACTACGAGCTGTAGTAGGGTTTCGGCTTAGTCCCCAAGTCATGCTTGTGGCTTTGGGCTAGTCTCCACTTCCGCCTTTTTGTAATGCAATTGCGAACTCGGGGTCTGTCCGCAGTTCCGACCTTGGTTGTAACTCTACTCTTAATAAAGAGACCTCTGTCGCTATGATATTAATTCTTCCTATTGTACCAACACTGTTTTCTGGGACTGGTACAGGTTTACAGGTTAATTTGGATCATCTTACTCTAGCTACTGTTCGGGGTTAGTTTGGGGCGTGAAACTTTCCATATTTTTTTCAAGATTTTTTTGGCTCTCATACTTCTTGAACAAGAAGGATATGAATCGATTAACAATGTTACCTACAGTTGCTGATACAACCAGGTCCATCACAATCACCTTCCTTCACTTGTGTATCTACCTCTTGTTTGTTTGTGTATGCATGTCAGAGAAAGAGAGCAAAGGACAATAGGCGAGGGATGTGGAAGACTAGAAGGAGATCAGGTTCTTATTCAGCTCTGGCAATCAGTTGGTTCATATGAATTAGAAACCCTGTTCTATCAGTCAAATGAACAAAAACCTAGTCAACCATGGTGGCCAGCACAATGAAAGAGACATTTGGTCTTTTTATGTAACTTACGAGCATTTCTGTATTGTAATGGGGCTTTCAATATGAAAGCAGACACATGACCGCCACAACAATTTTTCCCTTCAAAAGAGTCCACCATAGTTTGTTTTTAAATGTCAGTATCTTTGCACAGTGGGAAGCTCCCAATACTGATATTTTACAAAGAAAGCTAGTACAAGTTTTTATAACACTCAATTGAATCAGAAAAAAAATTGTCGTTGATTTGTTATGCAGTAAGGATAGTACTAATTGTCAAAGTTCAGAGGGCTGAAAGCAGTCACCTTCATCTGATGACACACACTAATTGGTATAGGTCACCTTCGTCTGATTACGCACACTAATTGATATAGATGCCAATAGTCGCATCGTGGCGTGTACAATGCAGGTGTAGGACCCCAGCTTGTATATCTCTATCTAACTAACCTCAAGACTACAAATATTATCACATTATCTAGACTCCTAGGATCTATCCAGCCAGGTTCCATCACACGTTGTTACAACAGACATAGATTACCTTATCAAACACTAATTTTTTCTTGCTTTCTTGGAAACGTTTTGAGGACTATTTTGCTACTTCAATCTTTGGGGAGTGGGGATCAAATCACCGAACGTCTTAGAGAATAATTAGTTTTATCACTTGATTCCCAACAAATGTAAATAATTGAGGTGGTCATGCCTGCTTCATGTGTCCACCTCCTCAATAAGATGACTTGTTGAACTCTGAGCAGTTTATGTGGAAGGAGATGAATCAGCTTAATTATGTCATCTGTTTATCACTTGCAACTGCAGGTATGGAGAGCTCCATCTTTAATCTGGTATAATTAGTTCCTGCCATGCTTGTAGTAGTTGCATTTCTCTCTGTGACAAAAATGACTCTATCTTGTACCTGGATGCCACATTTCCATTCATTCTGTTTATTGTTAGTAGAATTTCCTCTTTTTGGTTTGACAAGAACACGCTGACTAAATATTTGAAGCTCCTTTTGTCCATCTCTGAACCAGATGGGTGGAAGATATGTTTGTTAACTTTATGCTTAATCTTAAGTATGATTACGTTTGCACTATAATCTATCCAGGCCAGCAGGCCGTCAAATAAGGTGACACCCATAGTACATCTAGTCAAACTATAATTTTGACCAATAACATTGTAGCTGGTCAAACAAAGATATTATCAGTAGGTTTGTTTAAAATATTATTATGATTTTATTAGATTTTTCGTTTTCTTAAAAATAGAAGTTTGTATTGATTTACCTTTTGAAGACCACATCGCTGTTAAATTTCAAAAATTATATTTACTGCAGGTAGAAAAACTGTAGTTCAGTTACTCATACTGACATGACGGATATGTTTTCTAATTTAAGAGGTGGTTTGATTTTTAACTGAATTGAATTTTATGATCTGTCCTTCTGTTTTGGTTTTCATACCTCATTTATCATATCTTATTGTTGATGTAATTCAATGGGATCTTTTATTAAAGAAAAATAGCAAATGCAGAGCTCGGTTGGTTCATTGCCTGAAGATGATGGAAATTCATGTATTCCTTAACAATCACTAGTTCAGTTCTGAGTTCCTTCTCTTTTTCACAAGCAGATAATAAAAGGGCAATTGTAGGAAGCTCTGAATGATGAGCTTCTGAGGTGAGATATCTAAGATGGCGGCAATACAGAAGATTAGTTTTTCAGCAAGGAAAAAACACACAGGTACCAGCTGCGCAGAATTTAAGATGCCATAGCCATGTCACTATATCCTATTAGTATCCAATATCTGAATTACAATATTGTCAATTTAGGAGTAGAGAGGAAAATGAGGAATAGACTTGATGTATTAAGTTAGGCCCAAAAAGGCGTATATTGAGTACAGGAGGCAATCCTAACATGGGAAAAGATGGTACTACCCTAACGCTGATCTACTACAAATATCATATCCACAAATTTAAGAAAATAATGTTTGCAAGTTTATGAGGGAACTCCTCAACGCTTCCTTCCTGACAAGGGTGTATCTTTAGGCAAATCTTGAGCATCTTTTGGAACAAAGTGAACAAATGAAGTATAAGGAGGTAGCCTTGATTCCCATGAAACTAGATTGAACTCACCTTTTGGTCTAACACTAGGATCTAGTAATAGTTCTGTAAATGCAACCCTTGGCAAGTCCTTCACTGCCCTATTGAGACCAGTGCATGGTATGATGTGCAATGGAGCAACTGGAGATGAAGCAAAGTTGGTCATGTCTACACGATAACCTTGTTCAAAAAATACCCTTGGATGCTCACCGTACAAGGAGAAGTTCTTTTCAGCCACTGTTATGCACCTGTTCAGTATGCTAATCCAGAAATTGACATCCAAATTCCTACTCAATACATCTGCAAAAATATTCGCTGCGACAAGTGACCCTCTCAACTACAGCTGCATGGCAAATTCTTTGGCTATTTGCAATAATCGTGGATGGTCCTTAGGGTTGGCACTTCGAAATGCGAGCGTCTTGAAGAGGTAGCTCAATTCTTCATATGAATGGTTGTCAAGTAAAATTGGCTTCACAGTTCCAAGTTTCTGTGATTTTCTAAACCTGCTTATGGTGATCACCTTGCTTCCTTCATTCATTTGTGCCAGAGATGTATAGAATTCCTCCCAATTCTTCTCATTCAAATCTGAAACAAACTCAACAACTACCAATATCTTCCCTGACAAGAGAGTATCATTGTGTGCTAATCTCAAAAGATCATCTTCATGCAAATGCAAGATCGAAGAGAACTTCGATTGAACCCTCTGATTGGCGCATACATGCGCAATCAGAGTTTTCTTCCCAATAGCAAGACCACCAACAATTGGAAGAACAGGAGGCAGAGCTGGAGCGTTATATTCCAACAGGAAATTGAGGAGCCTCTGCTTTTCAGTATAACGGCCAAACATGAAGTTTTCTATGTAAAGATATGTATCATATGGCCTCCGCAACATTCGCTCGCACCCACCCAAAAGCACAACAAATTCTAGCATGTGATCAACAGCTGTTTCTAATATCCCCAAAGCTCTATGAAGCTCAAAGTACCTGGCCTTGTCCTTCCCAGCAATATCGACAATTGCACGAAAACATTTGAGAGGAGGAAATGGGTTGCCAACCTCCTTGATGGAATTCTCCTGAATTAGGGACCTGCACTTGAACATGTCCAGGACATGGTGCCCTCGGTACATGGCATCTGCAAACCCCTTCAGCTGCATTAGCATCCAGAGTTGGTGATGTATCGCCCGTCCGCCTCCTCGACGACCATGCATACTCGTAGGAGCAGCTGATGCAGTCTTTCCAGCTGCTTCTGCTCTGAAATTTCATGTCTCGAGTACTTGTTCAGGAGGAAGGAGATGAACCGGCTGAAGAGTTCACCAGTTATTGCTGATACCGCAACCTCCATGTCCAGATTGTTCAAGCAGAAAAAGGAGATCAAATGTGGCTGGTATATATGATTTGTGGAATTTCATGGGGGATGGCTTGCTCAAATTGGTCTTTTTGATCTTTGTTAGGTTTGTAGAATTGTTGGCTTCAACTCTTCGTGATGTTCAGGTCAAGCTGTCAACTTTTAAAAGCATTTACACGTTATGAGTGGTGACAAGGACAGGGCAACTACTACTGGATGCAGGTCTCTGGCTGAGCAGCAAACGAATGCAACATAGAATATGTGCATGATTGGCATCCTTTTTTTTTTCTTTCAATATTAATCGCTTTGTTTTTCAAAAAGGAGGCAAGAGACTTTGCCTACTATATTAATAGAGCAGATTAATTAGTGTTCATGTGCAGGTGGGCAAAGAGCCCTTAGAGGCTGGTCTAAAAAGGTGACTACTCACGAAACATCAGAAGCTCTGAGAACACTTGCTACATACGTCTTAAAAATTTACAAGTTTACAGGAAATGTTACGATGACTCTGGATGGAGATGACAAAGGAGGTAGTACGGATGGTTTGACCTATAATCGATCTGTCGTTCACACTCTGTTTTGAATTACTAGTCATGCGAAGAATCGACATTTTGGAAGAGCCCAGTTCTTCCTGAAGTTTGTTTGTGCAGAGCCCAATATTCATTTCTATTTTTTGTCACAGTGCCACAAATAGTTGAAAATAATCGTAAATGGAGTTATGGACATATCAAATATTATATATGAGCCATCAATTATTTGGCTCTGCAAAATATCTCAGCTTCATAGTTATTTATCTTAAAGCACTTAACAAATTAAATACTAGTCAGGGGAGGATTATATAATCAGTATGTAAGGGTTCATATTACACAACAATTCATATAGTAACACACGTTTTAGAATATACACCAAAGGCTTTTGAGATCTCATTACGGCACCCTAAAGTTGAGAGAATTATCTGCGTCCCCAAAGGCTTTTGTGATGCTCATGATTTTTTTCTCTATTTCCTACATGGCCTGAGATGTTGTTTTGATCCACTATGTGGCCTAAGGGCATGGATGGGATTGAATAAAAAAGTCTATAATCCAGCATACACAAGGAATTTTCTCAAAGTTATTCATCATAAGACTAAGAAAATGGCCTTGGATGCTTCCTCCCGGACAACGGTGATTCCAGTTGATCTTGAGCAAAACTCGGACAAAAGCGAGCCATGTGAACAAATGAAGTGTATGGTGGTATCCTTGACTCCCATGAAACGAGATTAAAATCACCCTTTGGTGGAAAAATTTGACCTGCTAGCATTTCCCCAAATGTCAACTTAGGTAAATTGTTATTGGGAGAATCAGTTGAGGTGCTAGCAGGATACAATAGGTAGTCTGTCAAATGTGCCGGATGGCCCTGATCAAAAAGTTCGTTTGGATCACTACCAGAAATAGACAGGTTCTTCTTGACTATAAATCGGATCCCTTTCAATCTGGAAAGCCAGAAATGAACATTCAAATTATTTCTCAATACATATCCAAGTATGTTGGCTGGGATGAGTCTGCCTCTGAATAGCACGGCGAATTCTTCCACTATTGGAATAAGTTCTGGATAGTCCATAGGGTTTGCGCTACCAAATGCGAGCGTCTTCAATAGGTATCTGTACTCCTCATGCACCATTCTGTCAAGAGTAATGGGCTTGACAGTTCCAAATCTCTCCAATTTCTTAATTCTAGTCAAGATTATCACTTTGTTTCCTCTGTTAAGGCTCATAAGAGATGAATGAAATGTTCTCCAGTCGTTGTCAACTACATCTGAAACAAACTCAACAATTACCAATGTCCTTGCTGACAGATTTTTATTTTCAGTAATTCCCCCAAGGTTCTCTCCATTGATGTGGAAAATAAAATAGAAATGAGAGCGAACCCTCTCATCGTTGCATACATGCGCAACAAGTGTTCTTTTCCCAACTCCATGACCACCGATAATTGGTATTACAGCTGGAGGACTAGTAGTGTTGTTCTCCAACAAGAAGTTGATTAGATGTTGTTTTTCCACATGTCGACCAAACATGAAATTGTCGATGTAAAGATAGGTATCATAGGGCTTTTGGGACATGCGCTCACATCTGGCCAGAAGGATGACAAACTCATTCATATCACCAATTACAGTCTCTATGTTTTCCAGTGCGCCTTGTAACTCCATACTGAATTTCTTCTTTGTTTTAGGACAAACAGTAGTAGTGCGAGATCGTTTGAGAGGAGTGGCAAAAGACAAGGCAGATGAGTCATTTACCAGATCATTGGAATCTTCGTTGTTCTTCATGTACTTGATGGTATCCAGCACATGGTAGCCACTGTACATGGCTGCGACTATTGTCTTTAGATGTGTGAGCATACAACGGTTGGTGATGTATCGCCCATCTGCCTCCTCGATGACCATGTGAACTCTTTGAAGGAGTTGC
Source organism: Oryza officinalis (assembly GCA_008326285.1). NCBI lineage: Eukaryota > Viridiplantae > Streptophyta > Magnoliopsida > Poales > Poaceae > Oryza > Oryza officinalis. The sequence continues at coordinate 3,338,968 of BDMV01000010.1, read as the reverse complement.
TCTAGCCTTTTTACCTTTTCCTCAGAGTACAGATTATCCAAAAACTTGTTCATCAGAAAAGAGATTAATCGACTAGTGAGATCACCTGTGATAGATGATATGATGAGCTCCATCTCAAGTATGATGCGCTGTTTGTGAGAGAGGATAGATAGCTTGCAGGTTGTGCACTGGAGGTGTTCTCTCTCTCTCTGTCTCTCTCTCTCTAACTTGAAGTCATGGTTTTTGGTCATTACAGACCAAAGGAGAAGTCACACTTCTCCACTTTCGGTATTGTTGTAAAAGCATGCTCACCCTCACGTTTAATTGATGCGACACCTGAAGTGAGACTAGCAAGTAGTAAGACCATTTCAACTCTGACCAAAGAAGTTAACTAGTACATGCACTTCATTTGAAAGCTAGAACTTCAGTTAGGACTTACCAAAATGACCTGACCCAAAATTATCCTAAACTAAACAAAATTGTAATATATTTTAGCATACAAAATTCCATATTATTCAGTACCAAATTTAAAATAGTTACTTAATTTTGTTCACAGTAATTTAATGTTATTATTCTGAAAAAAGTACTTCTATATAATTTTGTTCTAGCATCACTAGAATCATAGCGTGTGTAGTGCGTGTGCACTTCTTTTTATTAGAATGAACAGTGGAAACAGTGAATTCCCTTTATTTTCCATTGATCTCAAATATCCCATTATATAAGGAGATTTAGTGTATTACATGCCTAGGATTCTAAGCAACATCAATATAGCAATAAGGAGCAAAAGAATGATTTATATGGCTGTTACAAGGTCCATAATTCTCTTGATTGCTGCCCTTGATAAGATCAAATAATGGCCAAGTAATGGCCTTTGTAACACTCCCCTTTGTAACACTGCCCTAGGACGACGCTGCGACGACGGTGCTGCTGCTCGCGGCAACACCAGAGCCGCAGCACCAACTCCAGCACCCTCGCAACTCGCCAAGGTCCATCATTCTGAGAGTCTCCCCCTAAACTTGCAAGTCTCTGAGTTGTCTCATACCAATTCCCTCAAATATTTCTCGAACGAGGAAGCAGGTAGGACTTGGTAAAGAGATCTACCAGATTATCAAAGACTTTGTCTGTAAGATATTTATTTCTCCACTTTGCTGAAGCTCATGGGATAAAGCAACTTAGGAGCAATATGTTTGGTGATGTTGCTCTTGATGTAACCTGTTTGCATCTGCGTAATACAAGTAGCATTATCCTCATAGATAATGTTAGGTGATTCTGAGAAACCAATACCACAAGATTGTTCAATGTGGTTTATCATTCTGCGGAGCCACACGCATTCACATGATGCCTCAAATAGTGCGATGATTTCAGAATGATTTGTGGAAGTAGCCACTAATGTTTGTTTAGATGACTTCCATGATATGACAGTTCCTCTATGAAGGAATACAAAACCTGTATGTGATATGGCATTGTGGGGATCAGACATATAGCCAGCATCAGTATATCCAACTAAGCTAGGATCATTAGTTCTCTGAAAGAATAAGCCAAGATCCTTAGTACCATTTAGGTACCTGAGAATTTGTTTTCCTCCGGTCCAATGACGCTTAGTTGGGGCAGCACTATGTCTTGCCAATAGATTTACTGCAAATGCAATGTCAGGCCTTGTACTATTTGCAAGATACATGAGTGCTCCGATGAGACTGAGATAGGAGATATTCTTGTCCTAATATCTCTTTTCCCTCCTCCTATGGTCGGAAAATGTCCTTTTCTTTATCGAGAGATCAAACAACCATGGGGTTTTATTTGAGTATGCTTTGTCCATATTGAATTTCTCCAATAATTTTTGGACAAATGCCTTTCCCCTTTGGGGCATTCCCATGTCGAATTGTGTATTCCTTATCATCAAGACTGTTTTTAAGAATTCGGTACCCATTATTTTCCTCACCGGAATATGTCCTTGTCGTCAAGACTGTTTTAAGGATTCGGTATTCATTTTTTCTCTCTTAAAAATAATATTTGCTCTTGCGGCATTTGAAACAAAGAGCAAATTGAGGAATAACAAAGCAACAAGCATATATATAAACATTAGTCATCCAAACTAAGCACTAGTTTCAACATTACATATTTTCTTAATTCCATAAAAGAATTAGTGTCATGCATCATCTCTCTTAAAAGCAATATCTAAACCTCATGAAAACACTAGAATGTATACAAGCTATACTAGCAACAATTAAATCTTACTCATATTGTTAGCATGCACATGAACATAAAATAGACATATAACAAAGCTCTCTTTTTCTCTTATTCTTTTTATTTTTGATTTCTTTGATAAAACCAAAAAACTCAAGCTCCCCCTCAAAACATGCCAAAAGGATGAATAGTTCAAATTCTCCATGAAGAAACATAAAGCGAGAAGCATCCAATGGTTTTATGAAAATATCAGCAAGTTGCAACTTTATGTCAAAAAACTTCAATTCAACATCTCCTTTCTCAACATGATCCCTCAAAAAGTGAAAGCGAATATCAATGTGCTTTGTGCGTGAGTGTTGTACAGGATACTTAGCAATGTTAATACCACTTGTGTTATCATAAAAGAGAGGAACTTTCTGAAAAGCAAGACCATAATCTTTCAAAATTGATATAAGCCAAAGAATCCGAGAAGAACAACGAGCAACAACAACATATTCAGATTCAACTGTTGATTGAGCAACACTAGATTGTTACCTAGAAAACCATGCAATCAATGATGTACCAAGAAAATGACATGTTCCACTAAATACACTTTCTATCAATTCTAGAACCAACAAAATCAGCATCGGAATATCCACTCAAGCATATAGATGATGAAGTAGAATACCAAATTCCAAACTCAAGTGTATGATTCAAATACCTCATAATCTGCTTAACCGCTTGACAATATGAAGCACGTGGAGAAGAGTGAAAACAAGCACACAAACACACAACAAACTGTATGTCTGGCCCTGAAGCAGTAAGATACAACAAAGATCGAATTATACTTCTGTACTCCTTTTGATCAACAACTTCACCATCTTCATCAGGATCCAAAACAACAATAGATCCAATTGGTGTAGAAATTGGCTTGCAATTCTCCATCTTGAAATGTCCTAAAAGATCCTAGGTATATTTTGTTTGATGCACAAACGTACCTTGAGGTGTTTGCTTAATTTGCAATGCCAAAAAATATGATAACTCACCCATCATGCTCTCTTCAAGTTCCATACGCATTATCTCAAAAAACTTCACAACCAAAGTGTGAGATGAATAACCAAAGATGATATCATCCACATAAATCTAAACAAAAAGTTGATTATCATCATGCTTTAGAATAAAAAGAGTTTTATCAATCTTTCCCATTTGAAAACCTTTTTCAAACAAAAAGTTTTTAAGTCAATCATACCATGCTCTAAGCGTTTGTTTCAAACCATACAAAAGTTTTGACAATCTAAAAACATGGTTAGGAAAATTAGGATTTTCAAAACCCTTTGGTTGTTTAACATAAACTTCCTCTTGTATACAGCCATTTAAAAAAGCACTTTTAACATCCATTTGATACAATTTAAAACTGTTTGAATCAGCAAAAGCCAACAAAAGTCTAATTGCCTCAATTCTAGCAACATGAGAAAAAGTTTCATCAAAATCCAAACCTTCCACCTGAGTAAATTTTTGAGCAACAAGTCTAGATTTATTTCTCACAATCAAACCATCCTCATTTTGTTTATCTCAGCTTTGTAGTTTTTTATCTTAAAGCACTTAACAAATTAAATACTGCACAGAGGAGGATTATATAATCAGTATGTAAGGGTTCATATTACACAATAGTACATATAGTACAACACCTTTTAGAATATACACCTACGGCACCCTAAAGTTGAGAGAACTATCTGCGTTCCTAAGTTGTTACTCAATCCTTTTGATGCTCCTGATTTTTTTCTCTATTTTCTACATGGCCAAAGATGTTGTTTTGATCCATATGTGGCCGAAGGGCATGGATGGGATTGAATAAAAAAGTTTAAAATCCATCATACACAAATAATTTTCTCAAAGTTTATTCATCATAAGACTAGGAAAATGGCCTTGGATGCTTCCTCCCGCACAACGGTGATTCCAGTTGTTCTTGAGCAAAACTCGGACAATAGCGAGCCCTGTGAACAAATGAAGTGTATGGTGGTATCCTTGACTCCCATGAAACTAGATTAAAATCACACTTTGGTGGAAAATTTTGACCTGTTAGTATGTCCCCAAATGTCAACTTAGGTAAATTGTTATTGGGAGAATCAGTTGAGGTGCTAGCAGGATACAATAAGTAGTCTGTCAAATGTGCTGGATGGCCCTGATCAAAAAGTTCGTTTGGATGGCTACCAGACATAGACAAGTTCTTCTTGACTGTAAATTGGGCCCCTTTCAATCTGGAAAGCCAGAAAAAAACATTCAAATTATTTCGCAATACATATCCAAGTATGTTGGCTGGGATGAGGCTGCCTCTCAATAGCATGGCGAATTCTTCCACTATTGGAATAAGTTGTGGATAGTCCATAGGGTTTGCGCTTCCAAATGCAAGCGTCTTCAATAGGTATCTGTACTCCTCATGCACCATTCTGTCAAGAGTAATGGGCTTGACAGTACCAAACCTCTTCAATTTCTTAATTCTAGTCAAGATTATCACTTTGTTTCCTCTGTTAAGGCTCATAAGAGATGAATGAAATGTTCCCCAGTCGTTGTCATCTACATCTGAAACAAACTCAACAATTACCAATGTCCTTTCTAACACATTTTTATTTTCGGTAATTCCCCCTAGGTTCTCTCCATTGATGTGAAAAATAAAATTGAAATAAGAGCGAACCCTCACATCGTTGCATACATGCGCAACAAGTGTTCTCTTCCCAACTCCACGACCACCGATAATTGGTATTACAGCTGGAGGACTAGTAGTGTTGTTCTCCAGCAAAAAGTTAATTAGATGTTGTTTTTCCACATGTCGACCAAACATGAAATTGTCGACGTAAAGATAGGTATCATAGGGCTTATGGGACATGCGCTCACATCCGGCCAAAAGGATGACAAACTCATTCATATCACCAATTACAATCTCTATGTTTTCCAGTGCGCCTTGTAACTCCATACTGAATTTCTTCTTTGTTTCAGGAAAAACAGTAGTGCGAGATCGTTTGATAGCAGTGGCAAAAGATAAGGCAGATGAGTCATTTACCAGATCATTCGCACCTTCATTGTTCTTCATGTACTTGATGGTATCCAGCACATGGCAGCCACTGTACATGGCTGCGACTATCGTCTTCAGATGTGCGAGCATACAACGGTTGGTGATGTATCGCCCATCTGCCTCCTCGATGACCATGTGAACTCTTTGAAGGAGTTGCTCCAGCCTTTTTACCTTTTCTTCGGAGTACAGATTATCTAAAAACTTGTTCATCAAAAAGGAGATTAATCGACTGGTGAGATCACCTGTGATAGATGATATGATGAGCTCCATCTTAGGGTATGATGCACTGTTTGTGGGAGCGGGTAGATAGCTTGCAGGTTGTGCACTGGAGGTGTTCTTGCTCGCTTTCTCTTTCTCTCTCTCTCTCTAACTTGAAGTCATGGTTTTTGGTCATTACAGACCAAACGAGAAGTCACACTTCTCCACTTTCAATATTGTGGCAAAAGCATCCTCATGCTCTCGTTTAAATGATGTGACCCCTGAAGTGGGACAAGCTAGTAGTACGACCACTTCAACTCTGACCAAAGAAGTTAACTAGAACCTGCACTTCCTTTTTGAAAGCTAGAACTTCAGTTAGGACTTATCATTACCAAAATGATCTGACTCAAAGTTATCATAAAGTAAACAAAATTATAACATATTTTAGCATACAAAATTGCATATTATTCAGAACCAAATTTAAATATGTTACTTAATTTTGTTCACAATAACTTAATGCTATTATTCTGAAACAAAAACAAAAGTACTTCTATATAATTTTGTTCTAGCATCACTAGAATCCTAGTGCGTGTGTATACACACATTTCATGGCTTTATAGTACTTGCTAAGGAGGAAGGAGATGAATCAGTTCATGTGGCAAATTCCATTTCCAAATACTCCAAGCAGAGAGAAGAGATCATGTAGCTGGTATATTTTTTTAGAAGATGGATAATGTGGAGGATATGGGTACCAGGTACCCACACGGCCTACATATCCGACTATAGATAAAAGGTGGGCCGGATCCAAGTATTATGTAACAGAGTAGGACTCGGTCGCATATGTTGCCTTGTGTTCTATGGCAAGGCCTAAAGTCTCGGTTATATACTACCATGTAATAGGTTAGAAAACTGATGCCATATTCAGTTAGGTTTTTCTCTTTGTAACTTTGCCCCCCAACCTATATAAGGTGGGCACGGATTCCTCCAAGGGCATAACCACAATTCGATCGTCAGATCAATATACACCTGATGGATACAATCCCTAAACAAGAGTAGGGTATTACCTCTTATAGAGACGGCTTGAACTTGTCTAAATCCTTATCTCTGCATCCATCCATTTTTAGGTCTTATGCACTACCCCTTTTATAATTGCCGATTTCCAGATTCGATAGTTGGCGCGCCAGGTAAGGGTGGCGTCGAGTCCTGTCGATGAGTGCGATGGAACCAATCTCCGACATCACTGGATTTGTTTTCGCCCCAAGTCTCCATCTCGGATTCAGTCTAGCCGTGGAGATTAATCTCGGCGACAACTGGTTTTTTTCCTTCCAACTTATCGTTGTTTATTAGATTAATTTCTAATCTCATATTAATATCTTGATGTTCTTTTTTGTTGTTCGCACATAACTACTGAGACGATTGATGTTGGTCATGGACTTATGGCGTCACTAAGCGGTCAACCGGCCACGAGCCTATTCCACCGCCACCGTCGCTGATGGCGACTTTGTCTTTACCGTCGATTGCCTCCGTCATCACCGACTGGTTTTTTCGCCTCTACGGTTGGTAGATTTCGCCGCTGTTGTTGATGGCGACATCATCTTCACCATCGGTCTCCTCCGTAGTCGCCGATTGGTTTCTTCGCCACCATGGTTGGTGGACTCCGCCGCCGTTGCTATTAGCGATATCGGCTTCACCGTTGGTCGTCTCCGTCGTTGCCTGCTGGTTTCTTCGTCTCCACAGTTGGTGGATTCCGTCACTGTTGTTGATGGCGACATCGTCTTCACCATCGACCGCCTCCATAGTCACTGATTGGTTTCTTCGCCACCACGGTTGGTGGACTCCGTCGTCATTGCTATTGGCAACATTGTTCTTCACTGTCAGCTGCCTTCATCATCGCCGACTGGTTTCTTCATCTCCATGGTTAGTGGATTCCGCCGCTGTTGCTGATGGCGACATTGTCTTCACCATCGACTAGTTTCTTCGCTGCCACAGTTGGTAGATTCTGCTGTCGTTGATGGGCAACATCGTCATCACCACTGGTTGTCTTCGTCGTCACCGACTGGTTTCTTCGTCTCCACGGTTGGTGGATTCCATCATCGTTGTTGATGGCGACATTGTCTTCACCACCGACCGCCTCCATAGTCACTGGTTGGTTTCTTCGCCACCACGGTTGGTGGACTTCACCACCGTTGCTGTTGGCAACATTATTCTTCACCGTCGGTTGCCTCCGTCGTCGCCGACTGGTTTCTTCACCTCCACGGTTGATGGATTCCGCACCATTGCTGATGGCAATATTGTTTTTACCGTCGGCTGTCTTCGTCGCCGCCGACTGGTTTCTTCGCCACCACGATTGGTAGATTCCGCTGCCGTTGGTGAGGAACATCATCATCACCGCCGGCTGTCTTCATCGCCGCCGATTGGTTTCTTTGCACCGCCGGCTGTCTTCATCGCCGCCGATTGGTTTCTTTGCCTTCACGGTTGGTGGAGTTCACCACCATTGTTGTTGGGCGACATTATCTTCATCATCGGCTGACACTACTACGCCGACTGGTACCCTCACCTCCAAGGTTGTGCGACTCCACCACTGTTGTTGCCAAGCGACCTCATCCCCACATTAGCCAAACTGCCATCACCGATGGAACACAAAAAACTATGTCATCATTAATTTTCTTATTTATATGATATTTTCCTTTTCCTCCGCCTCACTAGATCAACTGGTTTTTCGTTGAGTAGTGAGTCAGTGGCTATAGATGTTACATCATATTTTTGCAACATTTTTTTATAATTTTTATCTTGATTGCTTGCGAATAAATCCGAGTATAAAAAGTGCCGAGTAGTGAAGTTCCATTTTCTGATGCTTTCCATTTGATGTGTCGATGGATGGTTGCCATGAGCCGTTTCCTAGCACCCGGGGGCTCGTCGGGTAGAGTGTATAATGCAAGGTGCTATGTACTACTCGGAAAAAATCAAAAGCATAAGGATAAAATAATTTGTTTTCTGCTCTTAACAATTGAAAAAGTACTCGAGTAGCACAAATTCTGATCCGTAAAGTTTTGCTCCATGAAAGATGAACTCATGTCACTCATACGCATGTCTGAGAAGTGCCATGAGCCAACTCCTAATGCTTGGGGGCTATGACTAGTCGGGCAGAGTGTTTAAACGTAAGGAGTGAACTACTCGGGGAAATTTAAATCGACAAGAGGAGAAATACATATTTATAAATATTGCAACATGCTTGACTTTTTCTCAAGTATTATATTTACATCAGATACTACTCATTCTTCAATGTTTATACTGCCAGATCCAAATCCAGATACACAAAGTAGAGATTCATGGCACAAGCTTATCTCCTACGCTCTAGGAATGGATCAGTCAGTATAACACCATCGGCTTAACTTCGTCGTCGTCGATTAGTGTCCCCGCTTTCACGGCTGGACTATTATACCGCTTCTGATGGGCGTCTTCGTCTTCGCATCAACTGGTGTCTTTGCCTTCACGATTGACCTATCATGTCACCGCTTATAGGCATCTTCGTCTTCACCACCGGCTTGCCTTCGTCGCCACCGACTGGTACCATCACCTTCACGATTGGCCTATTATGTCTTCGTTGATGGGCATCTTCGTTTTCACCATCAGCTTGCCTCCGCTACCGCCGATAGGTGTTCTCGCCTTCATGGCGGCGCGTCTTCACCGTCAGTTTGCCTCTACTACCATCGACTGGTGTCCACACCTACATGACTATGCAACTCTGTCACCATTGTTGGGCAACTTCACCTTCGTTGTCTTCATCACTGGCAACCTATGCTGCCTCTTCTTCGACAACTTCGGTACTTCATCTACCTCGACGTCTCCGAGAAACTCAACATCTCAGCATGTGTCACCAGATACAATGTCATGCTAATCTACTACAACAAGTGGTGCTCCAATCCTCAAGCTTTCTACTCGAACATCTTCAATGCATATCTTTACTTAAGCAATGGATATTCGATGATAAGAAGCTACTGGCTCTATGTTTAGTTGTTCTCCAACTAAGCATAGAGTTGGAGGTTGCACAACATATGTGATTAAAATCTAACATGTGTTTTTTCAGCAACTCCAACTTTCTAACCAACAATTTTGGCAGACTCTTCTTCTTAGACCCGAGTTCGAATCAGTCGAAGAAATCAACAATCAACCAGATCACGTTCGAGCTTCTGAACGCTGCCACAGTCTTACTCCATGTTTTTCAAATGTCAAGTTTGAAATCTAAATTTTGGGTCCAAGTAGGTTGGATTCATCAACCAATCACTTCAGTTCAACTACTTGGACGATAGCTACTCTCCTCCACAAGGAATAACATCACGACTACGACACCAACTTCTACTATCATCATCATAAATCAAGAGGCGTTGCATCAATTTTTGCCACGCGCATGCTAACATCAAGATAACTACTCAAGCTAGGGCATCTCTTCAACAGTTTATTATCATTGATATTATCATGGGACCTTCATCGTCGGTATTACCTTCATCTTCGGCCAACTACTGTCAATCAAGTTCTTTGCTTCAAGAGTCTAGGCTTTGTCAACACTGAAATCTAACTGGATCATCAACATCGTCATCGTCATCAACATGCTGACATGCGTCTTTGGCCTCGCCTCTATACCGGCCTTGACATCATCGCCACCAACTGGTTACCTCGCCTTCACGGCTGGCTTATTCCGCCGTCGCTGTTGGGCGACATCGACTTCACCATCGGTCGCCTCTGTCGCCGACGACTAGATTCTTTGCCGCACTGGTTAGTGCATTCCACCGCCGTTGATGGGCAACATCATTTTCACCGCTGGTTTCCTTTGTTCTTGCCGGTTGGCTTTTCCGCCGCCACTTATGGGCATCTTCTCCTTCATCGTCGCCCAACATCAATCTTTGGTGTCAGCATGCATAAGGATCTATACGCCAGACCTTCTTCATGACCAGTTTCTTTGCTCCAAGAACTTGGACCTAGTTGGGGACAAGTTTTTATTAAGTTGATGGCTTCATCAACAATCACTGGCTCACTAAAACCAAAAGGATATGTACAACAGAAATTTATGGCCATGAGCTTATTTCCTACGTCCAATGTCTGGATCAGTCATTATTCCCCACAAGGGTCACAAGCTGAGTTATTGCGCCGATCGGGATTTAATTATCATATTTACTTCGGTACACCCAACGAGGAATAACCACTCGGATCAGAAGCCACTTGGATGAGATGCACTCGGTTTACATCACCCAGAAGATCTGTCACTCGGGAGCATATTAATAGGCATGCTATACATGTCATATTTTAAGGGTATCGGTGGGCATATTTTGGGCCTAATCCCAATATGTCTGCAGCCCATATTCCTAGGTATGGCCTGTTATCTGCCTTTAGGGTCTTAGGCATATTTGCTCTTGGCAATAACTTTATATAGCCAAAGTTTATACACTGAAAGTATATATGTCCAATTTAAATTGGGATTTGAATTCGGATTCAAATGGTATATACATCATGTTCTACACCTGTAGTTTATGTATAGAAAGTTTCAACGTACATATTTATAAATAAAGACTTTATACACACAAATATCTGTTTCTTTAATAAAATTCCTTTATTTGCATTTTTTAAAACTTAATTTTTGAATTCATTTTCAAAATCAATCGATGTGGTCTGCCCATTCTAAAGGAGCCGGCAATGATGAGGCGACATCTATTACCTATTCTATATGGAGTATGGAGTAGTATATTGACTCGCTTGCCAATCAAATTGGAGACCTTTTACCTCATCCACACGGCACTAGTCAGCATTTATTTTTTCATTAATTTGATTTTACTTTCCTCATCAACACATTAACTTGTTTGTTGTGACACTTGTGGTGTGCATTTCTTTTTTGTATTGTGTAATGCAAGTTATTGAAATAATGCGTGTAGTTGCTATGGGACTATGGACTTCTGATGCCAACCTGATATTTTGGTTAAGAATAACTCCAGTAGTGGTTGAGATTACGGGTGCACCAACTTTGACAATATCTCATTATTTTAGATGGAGTAAATTTTACTTTGGCTACTTGTATCAACCAAAGTTTACAATGGACTAGGCTAGATCCATCTTTTCACATAACACCACATATAGTTACAATTGTTTGCACTTTGGACTGGGGTTCACAACTTATGTGTTGATATCTTAATTTCCAAGCAGTGAAATCTGCTCTTTGAATATTCATATGTAGTAATGATATTCCATATATTTTATAGGATGTAGTATAATCTACTACATTTGATGTTCTTCTGCTAATTTGTAAACCCCAGTCCAAAGTGCAAAGAGTGGTAACTATACGTCCATGTTGAAACTTAGGTTATAAAGGGTGGCCCAAATTGAAATTTACTCTTTTAAGAGATTATGCATTTGTACCACTATATATGTTAACAAGAACAATGACCAAAGCTAAAATGATCTCTGAAATATGAACCAATCTGCAGAATTACTTTTTAGTGGCAATCTGCAGCTATCACAATAACTAAAATTTGTATGGCAGACTGTCTATTCAATAACTCATCTTGGTATGGTGGGCAGGGTGAGAGGCAACGTGTCATGTCGAAGAAGTCTAAATTCTGGGGCAGATCTAGCCGTGTTCAATAGGGTCAGCTAACCCAACAAAATTCTAAAATCTTTTAGTAAAACTTGTTCCGATTCAAGCTTCACCATGTCATGAAATGGAGCTGAGGACAATGATATTCTCGGGTGGCTTCGCCACTGCCCTCACTAGAAAGTAGTGAATGGCATCTCTACAATGCACTATCTGCCCATCCTCAGAAATAATTGATCACATAATACTCAGATGTAAACTTGTCAAGGAACTGTCAAGGAAGATGGATCTAAACAATCAGGCAATTAGGTCAAGCAATATACTTCAATTTGTTGAATATATTCTGGCTTCATCGCCGGATTATTTAAAGTCCGGCTGGCCTATTTGTTTTGCAGCATGCGCACACATTATATGGAAATCACATAACAAATTCACTTTTCAGCAAATCAATGACAATGATATCAAACAATGCTTAAATCTTTGGAAATATCAAGTCAAAAGACAAATCACGACATCGGCTGATGATTCATCATTGGATTGCTAAACTAGGCTGAGACCTTCTGTTGTATTTTCTCATTTCTTTGCATTTTTCTTCATAATTTTCTCTACCCTGTATGTTCTTTTTTTTCAGTATTTCTCTTATTTTGCCACTTGGCTAGCCCTCTTAATCTGTGTTCTTCCCTCATCTTTCCCAACTCACCTCCCTCGTTTTCCATGGGCACATTTCTCAAACTACTAAATGGTGGGTTTTTTACAAAAATTTTCTATACAAAAGTTGTTTTAAAAAAATCATATCAATCCATTTTTTTTAAAAATAGATTAATATTTAATTAATTATTTGCTAATGAGTCGCTACGTTTTGCGTGTCGGAGGAATTAGTTCCCAACCCTCACTGCCGAACAGAGCCTTAGCCATCTTTGTTACACATTGACCCTGGATTCCTTTTCCAATCGCCATCTTACAATATATACAGAGCTGTTATTTATAGGTGCGTCTGAGCTTGGAAGCAAAGCTTTGTAGCAAGAAACATTGACTCACTTCAGAAGTTCAGAAAGCTCCGTCACATACACAAAACAGAACATAGCAAAGATATATATATGGAGGCTGCCTTATCTGCGATTGCCGGTGAGCTAGTAAATCGATTCATCTGCTTTCTGACCAAAAAGTACACAAACATGACAGGTACAGATGAGAAGTTGGAAAGATTGCAGCAACTCTTGCTGAGAGTGCACACTGTCGTGGAGGAGGCGGATGCACGATACATCACCAATAGTAAGATGCTAGTGCAACTCAAGATGCTTGTCGATAACATGTATGAAGGGTACCACATTCTAGACACCCTCAAGTATAGGTCCCTTCCAGAGAGTGTTGAAGATGTGGAAGGGAGTGAAGCTTCCACCTCATGGATCAATTTTCCCTCTTTGAAACGTTTGCGCAAAGGTTCTGATACTGCGAGAAGCATTGTTTTGACTAATGATTTAGATAGTGCGGTTGGAACTTTAGAAGCTGCAATAGCTAATATGAGTGAGTTTGTTATTCTCCTAGGGGGTTGCGAACGCATGTCTCGCAGGCCCTACGATACCTATCTTTACAATGACAATTTCATGTTTGGTCGCCATGTGGAGAAGCAGCACATCATCAACATATTGCTGCAGAATCATGCCCATCTTACTGCTCCAAGTGTGCTTCCAGTCATTGGTGGTTATAAAGTTGGTAAGAAAACGTTGATCAGCCATGTGTGTAACAATGAGCAGGTTCGGTCCTACTTCTCTTCGATTTTGTACATTAAGGAAGACAAGATAGGCAGCATAGATCAAGCAAAATTCAGCAGCCAGAGGACTCTGGTTGTTGTTGAATTTGTTTCCGATGTAAGTGACGAGGACTGGGAAAAGTTCTACTCTTCTGTTACACAAATGAGCGGACCTAGCAGCAAAGTGATAGTCATAAGTCGGCTTCAGAATCTAGCAAGGGTGGGAACCATGGAAGCAGTTTATATAAATAGTTTGTCACGAGAAGAGTTCAGCTACCTTTTCAAAATGCTCACATTTGGAAGCACAAATGCAGAAGACTACCCACAGTTAGCATCCATAGCAAATAAGTTGGCAATAGTACTACAAGGGTCACTAGTCACTACCAATGTTGTCGCTGACTTGTTGAGAAGGAACCTTGATATCCAGTTCTGGCTCTGCACGATGCAACGATTCAAGGGGATGCTGGCCAACAACATAGAGAAGTTTGGGGAACACCCTAAAGAAATGCTCGAGAAAGAGCACCCAGTACACATAATAGGATTCACATCTTCGTCATGTCCGATTCCTCTTCGTCTCATGCCTCCTCAAGTTGAAAGATATGAACTTCCTAAACAGAAGCAGCTGCCAAATATGATGTTTGGGGACATAGTTGCTGGATTTAAGGCAGTACCCGATGAGGAGTTTGAGATTGTGTCATGGGAATCACGGCTACCTCCATATACTAAGTATATACACTCTGTTGAAGTTAATGTCGACGAGAAGGCTGTCTGTTCTACCCCTACTGGAAAGCGTAGATCCAGCAAGTAATAAGTTTGATCTGCACTTTGGATATATATGCTCTTGTACTGATTAATCTGCTACTTTGAAATTAGTCAGTTTTGTTCTTTGAGAAACAAAACAAACTTAAAAGCATAAATTTAGTTCAACTAGTCAACATTTTCATCAAAAGATAGTGCTCCATGCATGTTGCAATTGCAAGTGGTATAAGCAAACATGGTAGACCGTCCACTGTTGGAGGGCATATTTGTTGGCCATAGGATCATGGACTTAGCATGACCGGTTGGTCATAGGAAAATGAACAACATGACTTGACCTATTTCTAGGGAATATTTTTCCTCTTCACAATGAAAATGCGAAGAACTCTATGTTCCATTTGCATTCAATCTGAAAATAGAAGACATGGCTCACTACTGCAAAAATGATTTTTCTGTACGAGGACCCTAATAGATTGTAGACAAACCATAACTAGTCGCGTATGCAAAAATCGACCTTCATTTTCGCATATGGCCCCTTAAGAGGTCCGCATACAAAATTTTATTTTCGCATACAGGTCTCTTCAGGGGCCGTATGCAAAAATGAGTCTATTTTTGCATGCGGTCCTCTTAAGGGGTCGCATGCAAAAAGAGATTTTCGCATGCGGACCTCTTAAGTGGTCCGCATGCGAAAATACCCTCCTATTCTCCATAGATATTTTCTCCCCTCCTCTTTCTTTTCGTGCTCAACACTTCAATTTCTTTCGCTTCACCTCTCCCCTCTCTCTCATTCTCTCCTCTCCCTTTCTCTTCCTCTCCTCTCCTCTCTCTCTCACTAAGCGGGAGCAGGCGTCAAGCGTTGGGCAGCGCGGCCGACGAGGAGGTGCCGGGAGCGGGCGGCGTGTAACACCCTGAAAATTCGACCAACGAAATCGAAACCCTAAAACACGTACTTTCAAAAACTTTTAATCAAAATTTGCATCATGCCGAATTTAATTGCCCTTTTCTTTGGATCTTAGTTGCGGACTTTAATTAATCATTGTATAAAGAGGAATTAATTAGGTATAAACCCTAAATAGAAATTGGCAAAATGAATAATTAAAATATAGTTAAAACAAAATTTAGGCAAGGTTGGAATTCAGTAAAATTTCCATATGGATGGCTTAGCGATTTATAATTTTTGGACAGGATAAATTCATACCATTAAATAGGAAATTACAAATAAATAAACATATATATACGACCCCTAAGTATAGGAAATATTAAAAAGGACTTAAATAAATATTGAATATTGAAACATTACTAAAGTTTAGCAAATTCACATTTGAATGCGAAATATTGTCATTCAAATACTTAGATGGAGATATAAATTTAAATCACAATTTTATCTTTTTTTTATCGAGAAACACTAGAAAAAAACCTGGCGGCACTATTCATTGCGTGCCAAGCGTTCAACGCGGGTCTAGCCCGGCTGAACGCACGGCCGCCGCTGTCGCCGCGCCATCCCATTGCAGCCCGTCGTGTCGCCATGCCGCCTCGCGCCCCGCGCGCTGCCGCGTCGCGCGCCATCGCCATGGGGGGCCACCTTGCGCCCCGTGCTCTGCCGCGCCATCGCCATCGCCTCGACCCCCACGCCGCGCCGAGCCCCACGCCACGCGCCATTGCCATCGCCGCCCGTCGCGTCGCCGCGCCGCCTTGAGTCTCGCGCGCTGCCGCCCTTTCGCCGTCGTGTCGCCGCTCGCCTGGAGCCCCACGCGCCACGCCGTCCAATCCACCACCATCGGCCATCCCACCCCTCCCTGCCTATAAATACCCCATTTCCCCCCCTTTTCCTCTCCACCCCACCTCCCCAACCTCCCCTTCCCACTTCCCCTCTTCACCGAGCCGCCGCCTTGCTGCCACCGCGCCGCCGCGTTGCGCCGTCGCCCTACGCTCCGCCGACACCCCGCCGCCGGTAGGCCCCCCTCCTCCCCTCGCCGTCCTTGCACCGCCGCCGCCTGGGTTCGGTAGGGGTCGAGAGAGAAGAAGAGAGGAAGAGAGAGAGACAGAGAAAATAGAGAGAGAGAATGAAAAGAAGAGAAAAAGAGAAAAAGGGGAAAATTTAGGAAAAGAAGGGAAAATTAGGAATAAAAAAATAGTTGGGGAATTAACCATAGATTATTTTTGGAAATTCCTAGAGAGCAGTAGCAGTGTGGTAGATTTGCGGGCCAATTTTTAGGAATTTGATCATAGAGCGGATTTATTAGGAATCGCGTAAATTAAAATGGGTAAAATACTTTAATCGACTAACGCCAATACTTTAGGACAAAATGGATTAAAATCAGAATAGTGCTATTTCCCAAATAATGGAATCTATAAAGAAATTCGACGCTCGCACTTGCTTTTTAATTGGATTTTGTTGGATTTATTGGAATTCTAATTGAATTCAAATCAATTCTTTCACACGTAATTCTAGACCCCGAGGGAGTTACGGTTCCGAGCGAGGATCAAGATCCGTAGGACTACGAGCAAGGCAAGTCATCACTAATCCTTGGCATGTTGAACCGATTGCGAAATTATTTTGGATTTAAAATAAAGTTTGCCTGCTATATGAATATATGTGAATTCCCTACTTTGCTATATGCCATGCCTTTGATATTGATTACCCATGCAAATCTTTGTAATCCACGATATCGTGAGTTTTTAGTCAATACTTAACAAATGCTTAGCCATGCTACTTTAGAATCATGCATATTCATATTTATCAAAATGCTTTATGCTCGGGCAACTATCTTCGAGAAGGTAGTTGAGATGCGGCATGTGGAGACATGAGCGCCACATTGCCATGACATCGATGACATGATTTGTGAAAGGAAAAATAAAACTATACAACTGTTTTCGACTGGGGCGGCTGGAGGACTTGGGTGGTGTCCGATAAAGGCAAGTGTCGTCCCTGGTCAGTTAAGGACCGAGCCATGAAGCTAAGCATGTAATGACCCCCGTACAACCGTACTTCTCGAATGGGTATAGACCTAGTGGAGTAAATAGCCGAGCGGAGGAAGTATCCATGCATAGTGGTCTTCTTGATGTGTATGAGAGGCGAGGGCCTACGATGGGGTCGCCACCGGTAGGACCGCCATGTGTAAACCTAAATTTAATTATAACTTAATGCATGCGTAAGTCTTCCCTCCCCGGGAGCGCCAGAACTCCTCTCGCTGCTAGAAACTTATGGCACCTAGAGTGCATGAGGATGCAAGTTCATGGAGCGGGTACTGCTAATGTGAGGTTATTGAAATGCTTTGCCGTGACGCGTCTCATGTGTTGGGATGAGGCTCATGCATTAGGCAGTCGCGGAGTACGGGTAAAGTGTACATCCACTACAGAGTGAGTAAATCAAATCTATTCGAATAGGCGTGCTCGTGGTTATTGAGCACCGGGACGTGTATTACACTTGGCTAGACTTTAAATTTTTAAACTGATTGGGATGGGATATTGCATCATAATTTTTATGCTGGTGGATCCACTTCTCGGGAGGCGAGAAGGGGTAGACCCTAGAAAACCATGACAACCCAATGGCGGGAAGCCATCCTTGGGATCACAATGGATGGTGGACAGAACCGTCATTGATTTATGAACTATGGTATTAAAATTTGATCAGTCTATGCTAGGTCTTACGCTTGTGAAAAGATTTACAAAACTTGCTTTACGCAAAAGAACCTGAAGCCATTCCTTGAAATACCCTCTATCATATGCATTGTTATTGTGGTGGCTTGCTAAGTACGGTTAGTACTCACCCTTACAATTTACAACTCAACCAGAAATCGGAGGTGACCCTTTGGAGGATCCATATGCTTACTACCAGGAGGTTGCTGATGACGATGGCGCTCAGTAGGTCTTAGATACGGTCGTTGCCTATTGCAATGGCGTTGCCACCGCCTTTAATCCGCTGCCTTATCTATTTCTGCTTTTGGATGTATTTCGGACCGTTTGGTCCCATGTTCTAAGATTATGCCTTCGGGCCTATTGTTGTAATAATTCGCACTAGACGCTTGTGTATGCGCACTTGGTATTTCAACTATGAGTTCGTGTGTACCAGACTACTTGATCCAAGGAAATGGTACAGTTTACACGAATGATTCCTATTGTGAAAACAGGGGTCGACACGGCGCCACCGTCGCCGTAGAGGCGGCCAGGAGCGGCGCTGCCCCGTGTGGCTCGATGGGCGCGGACTCTGGCGGTGGCGGCGGCGAGCGAGGGCCACGGCGGTGTCACACCCCGCCCCTACGCCACTGTACAAATGGCACCGAGGAGGGCGTGCCGCAGGAAAACGGCGAACCTCTTTCTCACGGAACCGCAAAACATGTACCAGTCCCAGGATAACAATGCTGGTACCAGCGGTAACATGATGAATCAATACAAGATTTAAATAAATACAATATACCTTTACGTTGTAGCTTTGGGTAATCCCTGAGTTGCAACCTCCAACCAGAGTCAACAGCAGCGAAACTTAGCGAAGCTAGGACACCAAATCCACCGGCAGTAGTTTGGGTTTAGGGACGAAACTCCAACCTTCATCTTCTTCCTGAACTTAAGCCAAGAGGAGAAAAATAATAACAATGGGGGGATTGAGTACTTTCGTACTCAGCAAGCCACTAAGAAATGTGTACATGCAAGCTTCACAGAAGGGCTAAGTTTGTTTAGCAAATCATTTTAAAGCACTTTTCTTTTAAAGGTCTAAGTGTAGGTTTTCAAAATAACTTTTCCTTTATTAGCTTCTTTTCACTTTCAAAACATAAACCAACATTCTCTCCAATAATCATTCGTTAACCAAGTCTCATGGTTAACAACTCCGGGTCCAGTCCTCTCGACTTGCCAACCCAAACTTGGCCATCTCGGCCCCTAAACCGGCGCTCTCGGCCCTATGGTGCCAAACGACACCCCAGGTCACACAGGCCTGTTCCCAACCACGAAGGCTGGCCATCCGTCACAAAGAAGGACTCTGGTATTGGTTCCTATCCCACAAACCAATTTATTAAATAAGTTTTAAAAATAAATCTACGCTATGGGAATCACCTCACATTCGCCCTTGTCCATGGGCACGGCTGTTTGAACAGTTCAATCAAACCTCTGCAGAGACTGTACGCTTTTCCCACAAGAGATGAAGCTTACACTGATACTGGCCAGTACCGGAAGTTCGTGACAAAGCCTTTCCCTAACCAAACCATAAATGTCCTGTGTCACACAGATGGGTGGAATCTCTCCACCAAGCATCAGGCCAGGCTCAGGCCCTCATCTACTCAGGCCCCACCGTATGGACCCCCGACACATCTCTACTGCAGGAGATTGTCGTAAACTCCATCATACCGGTGCTCCTCACCTGCCAACGTGCTAGACATCTATGTTTTAGCTAGTTACTCATCTAGGGACATCCCATTCTACCCATGTGGTCATACTGTGAGATGCTCGGATGTAAAACCCAAAGGAATCGGTCCTTATGCGTGACTACGAAACCAAACCACACAGGAAAGGCTTCGCACCGCAAGTTTTCTCCCATAAAACCTTTTTATTTTCAAAGTCACCGACTCCCCGAGTCGGGTTTTATAAACCTTTCACAACCCAAGTTTCTCCACAACGATAACCATGTATAAACCTGATATAAACAAATGGTGCAAAAGGATACCTATGCCTAGAGAGCGCAAGTATCGAGGTACTATTGTGGTGGAGCGAGAACGGTTAAGTTTAACAAGGTCCTATGGAAAATAATGCAACTACATAGGTTGGTCCGTCGGACGTGTGCTCGTAGACCAATGGCCGATCAAAATAATTGTGTACGCTAAACATGCAATCTTGCAAACAACACATTTTATAAACTGGGAGCAGTATGATCGAAGAGTGGCTTGCCTTATTGTTGGTCTTCAAATCATCGAGAAAATCCGTGTCCGTTGCACCTCCGAAACGTCCACTACGCGATCGAAAAAAGAAAAACATCCAAAACCCTATAAAGCAGATAATAACTATTATAAACTAATTGTGCCATTGGATAGATCTCATTTTTAGAAAAAAAATATGGAAGTTGAACAGAGTCAATCGAACTTACGGTTGGGAAGATACGAATTTGGAAAGATTAATGGATTTTCTGAAATGTGGAAATGAATTTATTAAATTGGTCTATGGCACAGCAATCCTGTTTCGCTTGGTCTCGAAACAGAATTCTTTTTTTCTCTTCTTTGTTCCTTGTCTATAGGGTAAGCTATATGTTATTCAAGGCATCAATAGAAAACCTCAATTTTGAGGGTCCTACTTAATTTTCATCGGCTTCGGAAGAGTAGAACAATTCGGAATAGGGCTCAAGATCTTGTGAAAATCTAAGTAAATGATCAACAGGTTTGGATAAAGAATTTAGGAATTGGCTGTGATGTAGAGAGGGTGGTATCATGAACTTTATTTTGGGCTATAGCCCAGGGATGAGGGAGGTCGGATAGGGAGGAAATCTAGACTTTAGGAGAGGGACTTGGGTGAGTAGAGGGATATATAATAGACTTTGGTGAGGAGGGAGGCTGTTGGTGGCCTTTGGCCCGAAGGATATTGTTGGCGCAGAATTTGGACCCGTCCAGCAACCAAACGGGTTCCGCGTTACCACGGCGGCCTGGGAGATCTGCTTAACTCCAGTGCAGGTCCAAATTGGCTTGCCTAGTTGTGCGCAGAGCGTGCCAGTTGATTTGATCTGCAATCAACAAGAAACAAGTAAACCATATCAGAAAACAATGGTCGATCGGCCGATAAGCCGATGTCACATTGTTATAGCCCAGCCGACAGGGCAAAGCTGTATCGGCTTACTTGACATAATAAGCAAATTGAAGGAATCTAATCTCATCGGCCCATGCTAAAAGCGTGTGATAGATTAATGGAATTAGCCGATGAGGGTTTCATGAGGATAACTACACTAGCTATTACTCTAGTGTAAACTTATACAAGTCAATCGGCTAACATAAATACACCAACCACAAAGAAGTCTTTAAAAACATTCTGTAACCGATATGTTTATATTCGTCGATCCACATGTATAAGTGGCAAACACATGCAAAAAACATAAATAATCACATGCATTAGATAAGATCGGCTGAAACCCCAGCGCTATCCTTAATTACAATCGAAAACAGGCTTTGTGTTAGATCTCGAAACAGGACTAAGGTCGATAGCAACTCAAAGTGTGAATCGAGACTTAACACAAAGAAAATCAAGCCGTCGATTGCTTTTGGGGATGGTAAATGCCTTAGATAATCTAAACGAGCAAACTGATTCGACCGACGTCAACAATAAACCCTAAAGCGAGTTAACTGCCAGCGAGACAGAATCAGAAAACCACATCGAGATTAGCTAACACACGATAACGACGATCACATCATCAGGGCTTAACGTGCCTAAAGCGACACGCTAGCCCCGACGATGCAAATCGTCGGGTGCGAATTCTTACCTTGCTCTTGGGAAGTAAGAACTCGTCAGGTGTCAACCTCTTGCAAGGGTTGGCGATGCGCCGAAAAGTAGATTAGTTTGATTGTATGATTGATTGAGAGAGAGATCTATGTACAAACTGTCGGGATATTTATACCCGAGGTTACAACAGAACCCTTGTAGGGCACGATCTTATCTACAACTAACAAACAAGTCCTTGCGGCAGACTTAAGCCACAGATTAGATCTAAACTACTTAATTTACAAGATACAATTGCCTAAAACTGAGCTTTATCTCTATTTGGCAACTTCCTTGAAGCTTATTCCGAGCCCAGACCAAGCCCACATTGACGCTGTTAACTCACAACCCATATTGGCCCATGACCAAGCCAAATCCGTATCGGCCGATACGCTCTCTATGGCAACACCTCCCCAGTCCGATACGGTTACCGGGTCCGATACGAAGCCTGGTCCGACTCCAACTCAATCCTTCCTCTCTGCTTCGGTTTCCTCTTTTCTCTCCAAGTCGATTACCAAAATCCGTCATTAACACATGCCCCCCTATTCCGCTTCATTATATAATGTGGCGGAATTAGCTCCAAGGAACTCATTGACTTCTTTGCTAGGTCTAATCTGAAAACCGCACAGATCCAGATTCGAATCCTTTCGCCACCGATTCAACAAACCCTTCGCGTTTCTCAACTCCGGTGACCCCTCGGCGTTCCATCAACATCGACCTCCTTCACAACGACCCCTTCAACGACAACGATGGCCTCCGCCCCGTTCTATGCCTCCGAGATCCCTACGGTAAGTCTTTTCCTTCAAAATCCACATTATCGCTTTTTTCCGCCGATTTCTCCAAGTTAGGGTTTTTACTCTCTGCCCCCCGGGTCTTATATTTTTATCGTCATTCTCATGATCTAGGTCTTCAAAAACCAAATCTTGATCCCCACCGATGACAAATCCCATCGCTTTCTGCTAGGCCCCATGGGCGATCACGACCCAACTTGGCTAATCAATGCCGAGACAGACAGAATCCCCTTTAGGCAAGCCAAGCCCAATGTGTCTTCATGGAAACATACTTTCAGGTCCTGGCCATCCAAGCTTAACGGATACAGAACCTGACATAAGAGGATTGCTGCTGCCAAACAAGTCCACTGGGACGAGATTGGGATCGGCCATTGCATCGCTTTTCCCTGGCCGATACCAAAAAGAACGAACCACTCATGTCGGCCGCCAGCTACTTCTGGTCCAGTACCTTGAACGCCTTTATGTTCAAACAAGGTCCGATGACCCCCACCCTGATCGACATCAAGATACTAACAGGGTTGGACATTGATTCCGAGATCAACCCCTTCAGCCTCCTGATACATAGCAGCCACAAGTTGAAGACCAAAAAGATTGGAGGTTGGTCTGGGTTCATCTCTGAACATATGGAACAGGGATCGGTCTCAGAACGAGAACATGTGGCCTTCCTGACATTGTGGTTGGAGAGATTTGTCTTTTGTGGATCAACCTGTGGCCCCACTACAAACTGTCAACACTTGGCTCAGGCTTTGGTCGACAAGAAACAAATCTCCTTGGGCCGATACCTTTTGAGAGCTGTCTATCGGCTGCTTCATACCTCCACACAAGATTTGATATTAAAACAAACTGTGGCCCATGGAGGACCATGGTGGTTTGTTCAGTTCTGGCTCACCATCCACACCAATCCCATGGTCAATCGGCCTCCGTTATCGGACTCCTGCTTCCCCTCCAAATATGCTGATCATGAAGACCCCAGGACCAGAAGATGCATGTCCTATGGGGAAACAGCTTCTGTCTACCCAGGCGCAGACCAATCGGCCGAGGACATGGCTACATGGTTCATTCGCTTCTTCACCGGCCCTCCATCGGCCAGGATGGACATGTTTGTCTACACATCGGGCCGAGATTTTGAACTCCCTGACGATCTTCAACTGAGTTTGGTAAATGATGATTCAGAGTCAAGGCAATTGTTCATGATCGGCCTCACCCCATGCCTGCTCCCAGTAGGCCTATTTCAAGGAAGAAGCACCAGCCTGTCTTACGAATTTTATAATCCAATGGTGGCCGCTAGACAGTGCGGGCTTGGACAACTTCCTGTGAGTTTGCATCTTCAAAAACTCCTAGAGAGCAGAGGGAAGGTTCCATCGACGCTGGTCATGAGCAAAGCGCTAGAAATCGAACTCCCAAATCTTGGCGATTGTGACCGATTGCATCTGAGCGCCTATGTTCATATCAGTTTTCAGACATGGTGGCAAGAGTGGGCTGCTCATATTTTCCACCAATCGGCCAGATTCTATGTGACGGACCTTATCAAAAACATCAGCCCTCAAGTCCCCGATGGTCCGATTCCGGCTGTGAGCAACAGTGGGCGAGACATCTTTTATCATCAAGCCCTAGCCCTGTCAGGATCAACTGTCATGGAGTCAATCATTGGCCTTACTACCCCAAAAGTGGCGTCGCTTCTCCAAGGTCCGATGCCCAAAGAAAACCCCAAGAGGAAAGCGCCGGCCAAAAGCAAATCGCAGAAAGCCAGCAAGAAGGCTAGAACCGATGACCAGGCCGATGCCGAAGAGCTAGACCCCTCCTTGGAAGAATTCCTTGATGAACAAATGATGGAGGAGGAAGTTGATGCGGCGGCGGCCGATGCACATGAAGAAGAGAACCCATCGGCCAAAACTACCAAGGAGCCATCGGCCGAAGCTACTGAGATCCCGCCAGCCGATGACCAAGGCGATGCCCCCCAACCAAAGAGGACCAGACATGCAGTTCGCAAGGTCAATATAATCTCTTCTTTGTGTTTACATAATCCCCTTGTAATGTCATACTTTAACTTCATATCCTCTTCAGGCAGCGACGTCGTCTATATTGAAGGAGAGAACTCGATCGGCCCCTTTACCCAGAACCAAGAAAGCCACCTTACAACGGCGCGAACGAGCCAAGGCATGATTGAGGACTCCTTCTCCTTCTCCACCACCCTCTCCGACTGTCTCGGTAAGAGTTAATTTTCGCATTATCTTGCTATTCACATAACCCTATTTACCAATTTCCTGCTTTTTCAGCCTAGGGCTCCATCACCCTCACCACATCGGCCAACCCCCTCGCCTACTGCTTCAACACAGCAAAGGGAGGTCGATGCAAGCACCACCGATACTCCAACACAGGTAACCATGATTACCCTGATCCCCTTTCTGCCGGTTCCTGTTTAACGAGGCTAACCTTGACCCATATTGATATTTGCAGAACCTAGCCGATATGTTTTCTTTTGATATCGGTCAGTTTCTTGATGATGAGGACAAGGAGCCACCCACCACAGCCAGGGCGTCAATTTCTGATGATCTAAAGAATCGGCTGACCGACATCGCCAATCGGCTAGAGTCCTCGTTGGAGTACTTGGTGGAAGATTGCACCCCCATCAGGGTTAGGGTAAAAGAAATTCAGGATGAACTGCCCGAAGACCTGATGGAGATTCTAACACCGGCCATCTTCTTGGAGCAATACCGATTCAAGCTTAACAAGGCAAAAGAAAGACTCGCAGAGCGACGAGAGCGTGAGCAACTAGAATCGGCCCTATCCGCTAGCAGGGCTCAAGTTAATGCCGACAAGACCAAGTTGGACGAGCTAGCGGTGGAGCCAATTGTCTTGAAGCACAAACTTGAAGAACTCCGTCGTCTCGAAGCAGAGCTAGAATCGAAGCTGGAAGCCACGCGCCACGAAATCCAAGAAGTCGAAGCCGGGATAGCTGCATCACCCAAGGCTATCGAAGACCAGACGGCAAAGCTCAAGGCATCGGCCAAGTATCTTGCCACCCTGAGTAAGTCATTGAAGCCAATCCCAGGGTCAACGGCCGATGACGCCCAAGCTATAGAAGACATTGAACAAATTCGCCGTAGAGCCATTGCAGCTATTGCAGATTTCATAGGGTGATGTAACCTATTTTTCTTTTTACCGTGTAAATACAAACCTCATCGGCCACGCAGCCGAATTTGATCTGAAAATTCCAGTTTGACAATTGTTTCTGAAATCTATCCTGCAAACAGATGTCCCTTTACCAATCAATCTCATCGGCCAGAAAGCCGAATTCGATCTTACTCTGAAGAAAAAGATTCCTTAAAAAAATTCCAATCGATCTCATCGGCCAGAAAGCCGAATCCGATCTTACTCTGAAGAGGAAGATTCCTTAAAAAATTCCGAAGAAAATTCCTTAAAAAATTCTGCGCTTGTATATATATATGCCTCCCAAATTTTAGAAGATGAGGGCTCATGTTGTAAAATTTGAACTAAGGGCGATAGTATGTATCGGCCATCTAAAGACGATGCATAACACATCGGCTGTAATCATAAATCGGCTGGAGGGCCGATCATGAGTCGATCCAGACGCTAGGATAATATTTCTTCAAGTACTTGCCATTAAGAGCTCGTCCATAAATCTCGCCATCCAACCCCTTGAGCAAATAAGCATTGCGAGGAACACAGCGAT
Source organism: Oryza officinalis (assembly GCA_008326285.1). Classification (NCBI taxonomy): domain Eukaryota; kingdom Viridiplantae; phylum Streptophyta; class Magnoliopsida; order Poales; family Poaceae; genus Oryza; species Oryza officinalis. The sequence goes on along the minus strand of BDMV01000010.1, from coordinate 3,312,541 downwards.
GAATTTGAAAAGGACCTTCCCAATTAGGTGACCACTTGCCGAATTTATTATCTCTGGAACCAATCGGCATTATTAATTTCCATACAAGATCCCCTTCGTCAAACGACTTGGCGACAACTTTTTTGTTGTAATGACGAGCCACTCTATCTTTATCACGTTTGATCTTCTCTAAAGCCCGTAATCGGACATGCGCCAAATCGTCTAACTCATCTACCATAAGATTATGGTACTCATCGGCTGTCAAGTTGTCTTGCAAAGCAATCCTTCTTGAGCCGATGTTGGTTTCCCACGGCAGCACCGCTTCATGTCCATAAACCAGCTGATACGGAGGCACTTGAGTTGCACCATGGCAAGCCATCCGATACGCCCAGAGGGAATCGGCCAGCGTTGTGTGCCATTGCCTCGGCTGTTCGTCGATTTTCCTCTTGATTAACTTGATTAAAGTCTTATTAGAAGCCTCTGCCTGTCCATTAGCTTGCGCGTAGTAAGGAGAAGAATTTAATAATTTAATGCCCATGCTATCGGCGAACTGGACGAACTCATCGGACACGAAGATTGATCCTTGATCGGTGGTTATCGTCTGAGGTAACCCAAACCGATATATAATATATTTCTTGACAAACTGAATTGCATCTTTGGAATCAACCTTCTTAAGGGGAACGGCCTCAACCCACTTTGTGAAGTAATCTGTAGCCACCAAGATGTATTTGTGTCCCTTGCTCGATGGCGGGTTAATCTGGCTGATCATATCTATTCCCCATCCACGAAACGGCCACGGCTTTATGATTGGATGCATAGCCGATGCCGGTGCTCTTTGAATTGCTCCAAACTTCTGACAATCCTGACATCCTTTATAATACTTGAAACAGTCCTCTAGCATGGTTGGCCAAAAATATCCAATGCGTTTCAACAGCCATCTCATTTTATGGGCCGATTGATGTGTTCCACAAATCCCTTCATGGACCTCACTCATAACGACTTTGGCCTCCTCAGGACCTAGGCACTTGAGCAAGACACCATCAATCGTCCGATGGTATAAATCATCATCTAACAGGACATACTGCAATACTTTGTATTTCATCTTTCGTGACGCCGATTGGGAAGGATTCTTCAAATAATCAATGATAGCAAATCTCCAATCGTCGGCGTCCACGGCGGCGATTTGAACCCGTACAACCATGGCCATCGGCCTGTATCCCGATGCCCCCTGAGCCAGGTCATTGGCCTCGAAGTTTTGCTTCCTGGGTATATGCCTCATTGTCACGATCTGGAATGCCTGAAGCAACACCTTGCACTCTTCATTGTAGACTTTGAGGACGTCATCTTTGCATTCATACTCTCCAGAAAGTTGATTAATTACCAGTTGTGAATCACCAATGATCTCTACGGAATCGGCCTCGACTTCTTGTAATAACTGTAAGCCTTTAAGCACCGCTTCGTACTCTGCTTGATTGTTAGTATAATAAGGCTTGATAGTAAAGGCAAACTCAAAACTTGCCCCCCGAGGGGATATGATAACTAGGCCGATACCGCATCCATGTCTGCAGACGGATCCATCAAAATACAATGTCCATCGCACAATATCTGCATATGCAACTGACTCGTCTCTGTGTTGAACAATGAAATCGGCCAGGGCTTGTCCTTTGACTGCTTTGGCTGATTCATATCTGAGATCAAACTCTGTTAAGGCAAAAATCCATTTCCCAATTCTTCCTTTTAACACAGGGGCCGATAACATGTATTTCATCACATCGGCCTTACTCACCACAATGCACTCGTTGGAAAGTAAATAATGCCTCAATTTAGTACATGAAAAATATAAGCACAAACATAATTTCTCCACCGGTGTGTACCTTGTCTCAGCGTCTAGCATCCTCCTACTGAGATAAAAAATAGCTCTTTCCTTACCATCAATATCCTGAACCAAGACTGAGCCGATGGATTTCTCATCGGCCGATAGGTACAGTCTAAACGAAACCCCTTTCTGTGGAGGGATTAGAACTGGCGGAGAAGTTAAATACTCCTTGATATCGTCCAGCGCCTTCTGCTGCCTATCGCCCCATACGAACTCTTCATCCTCTTTTATCTTCAATAACGGAGTGAACGGCTCTATTCTTCCTAACAGGTTCGATATAAAGCACCGAACAAAATTGATCTTGCCGAGCAGAGCTTGTAACTTGGTCTTGTTCGTCGGAGGTTTGATTTTCTTTATAGCATCGATATTCTTCTGTGTAATCTCGATTCCTCTTTCGTGAACCAAGAAACCCAGGAACTGACCGGTCGATACGCCAAAGGCACACTTGTTAGGGTTCATTTTTAAGCCATACTTCCTCGCTCTTTCAAGTACCTTGCGTAAATCGGCCAAGTGCATATCATATTCTCTTGACTTCACGACGGCATCATCAATGAAAACTTCAATCAAAGAGCCAATGAGATCATGAAAAATATAATTCATGGCCCTCTGATACGTAGCTCCAGCATTCTTCAAACCGAATGTCATGACAACCCATTCATATAGGCCGATTGCTCCTGGGCATCGGAAGGCTGTTTTGTGAACATCTTCTTCGGCCATGAAAATTTTGTTGTAGCCTGCGTTCCCATCCATGAAGTTGATAACCTTGTGTCCAGACGCGGCATCGACAAGCAAATCGGCCAGAGGCATAGGGTACTCGTCTTTTGGTGTTGCTTTGTTCAAGTCTATGAAGTCAATACATACCCTAAGCTTGCCATTTTTCTTCACTACTGGAACTATGTTGGAGACCCATTCTGCGTATCGGCAAGGTCTGATGAAGTTGGCATCATAAAGTCATGTGATCTCTGCCTTGATAGCTTCGTGCATATCGGCCTTGAATCTCCTAGGAGCTTATTTAAATGGCCGATAGCCTGGTTTGATTGGTAGCCGATGTTCTACAATCGATCGGCTTAATCCTGGCATTTCATGATATTCCCATGCAAAACAATCCATGAATTCTTTTAACAGATTTATAAGATTACTCTTGTATTCCTTTGGCAGGTTAGCACTTATGTACATCGGCCTAGGCTTATCACCTACCCCTATATCAATCTCTTCAAGTTCATCGGTCGACGTAAAACCGTGTCCCAACTTGCTATCTAGCTCGTCCACCGCATCATCTGTGTAGAGACTAGCTTGTTCATCTTCAACGGCGGACGGCACATCTCTGCTAAAGTAACTGCTTGTCTTGATCTTCAATCGTCTCGATGTCGCAGTCAGTTACTTTGAGGAAATCGGCGTCCCAGACTCGTCTGGACAAGCAGTCGATTCCCTCCATCTCCCATACTGCGAGATCGGCATTGGCCACGTGTACTGTCCGATCGGCCTGCACGATCTCAACCTGATCCCCTTGCCATTGCATGAGGCATTGGTGCATTGTTGAAGGGACGCAACAGTTTGTGTGGATCCAATCCCGTCCCAACAACAAGCTGTAGGAACCCTTTCCGTCGAAGACGAAGAAGGTGGTAGGTATTGTTTTGCTGCCCACGGTGAGTTCCACGTTTAGGACCCCCTTCGCTTCGGACGCGTTGCCACCGAAGTCCTTTAATACCATGTTGGTCTTGATAAGGTCTTCAGGTACCTTCCCAAGCTTCCTGAAGGTTGTGTATGGCATTAAATTGACCGCCGCGCCGCCATCGACCAGCATCTTCGTCATCGGCCGCCCATTGATGAATCCCTTGATGTATAACGGCCGCAAGTGTCTGTAGCTAGCGTCAACTGGCTTGTCGAAGATGGCTTGATCTGGTGACAACTGTAGCCTGGCCGAAGATTGTTCATCGTCGGCCACTACTTCATCGGCCGCCTGCATGCTGTACTCTGCTGGCAGTATAAAAACCATGTTAACAGGCGCCGATGTCGCTCGTTTACCTTTTGAAGCCGCAGAGGCCCGGGCTGTATTGGAGGTGCCCTCATCGGCCGTGACCACCGTGGATTTTATCCTCCACTCTTTCTTGGTCTTGGCCGGCCGATGGGTTATTGCCACCTGTTGCTCTTGGATTTGTTCTTTCCTCCTTAGCCTCTGAACCCACCGTTTTTGTGTCTTAGTGAATACATCGCTTGGGCACCATTGGGGGTTCTGGACCTGTTCCTCGGCTTCGGTCTATTGGTCTTGGTGCATCGGCTCTAACCTCTCATGAACAGATTTCCTTTGCTTGGCCGGCCGATGTGCTTGCATGCTTGAGCTGCTCTGATAAGAATCTTCTGCACCATTGCATGCAGGGCACTCCTGGATAGATGGCAACCTCATTCCCTCATTCCAGCAGAACCAAAAAAACTCGCACTCCCAATGTGGGTCGTAGGAGTTGTCTTGATCGACGTAGTCTTGAGCTTGTTCTTCCTGTCGCCGCTGGTATTTTCTAATCAGGCCCTCAGAGGTCTGATAAGGTCGCTTGCCGGTCCGATGGGCACTACCATCGGCCCTGTCCGCCCGCACCATGTTGACTGGGAACGGGTGTCCTTCGATCTTCATCGGCCGCTTGGCATCATCGATTTTAATCCTGCCTTGCTCGATGGCCGATTGAATCTGTTGTCTGAAGATCTTGCATTCATTTGTATGGTGTGAATAAGAGTTGTGCCACTTGCAATATCTTCTCTTCTTGATCTCTTCGGCCGATGGCAATACGTGACCTACTGGCAACTGAATTTGCTTTTCTTGCAATAGTAGATCAAATATCTTATCGGCCTTGTTGATGTCGAAGTCGTATTTATCTTCCTTGTCGCCCTTCTTGGCCCATTGGCAAGTTGTTGGTTTTCTCATCCGGGCCCACTCGGCCAGGTCGACATCAACATCTTCCTCGTTGTCGTCATCGGAGGCATACTGATAAACTGTGTTGATTTTCTTGACAAACTTCTTTGCCTCCTGGAATCGTTGTTCGTGGGCCGATACCCGTTGTGCTAGCTGAGCTAGGCTGTCAAATTCCTGCGAGGAGAACCTCTCGCGTATCGGCCCTAACAATCCTTGAAATGCCAAATCGGCCAACTGGGAATCGGTCAAGCTGAGGCTGTAACACCTGTTCCTTATGTCTCTAATCCTCTGGATATACTCTGGGACCGATTCATCCACTCGTTGCCTGATGGCAGTTAGATCGGACAGTTTCATCTCTTGTACGCCATTGTAGAAATACCTGTGAAACTGTTTCTCCAGGTCTATTCATCCTCTGATGGAATTGCAGGGTAAAGATGAAAACCACGTGAATGCAGACCCTGATAAGGATAGAGGGAAAAACCTCACCCTCAACGCCTCGATAGCCGATGCCTCCCCGCACTGTGCTAGGAATCGGCTGACATGCTCGTACGTCGAGACGTTGTCCTGCCCCGAGAACTTTGAAAAGTCCGGGATCTTGTATCGGCCTGGCAATGGCACTCTGTCAAATTCCTCGGGATACGGGTGCCGATATACTGTAGAGTTTTCCTTGGGCTTCAAGCCGAACTGATCTCGCATCACTTCAGCTATCATATCAGCCCAGTATCCTGCGGGCCGATGTGGAAGGTCTTGCTGATATGATTGCTGCAAGCCCTCTGCTTGATACTGCCTGGGGGAGTACGGCTGGTAGTGGTGATCAAGATTTTGCGCGCCATACTGCCCTGCGGTGTGCTGCTGGTAGCCTTGTGGCACATTGTACGCAGCTTGAGGTGGAGGATTGTTGAACGCCGGGGCTTGTGGCTGTCCGGTCGATGGCTGGTGAACAGGAACTTGCGGCATCGGCTCGATCACTAGTTGCTTCCCGTTGGTCCATTGAGCATATTGCTCCTCCGTGATGTGCTGAGGGCTTCCCCCCGTCTTATTGGTGAGGACCAGTGGCAGTGTTGTTGTTGGCTACGCCGAAGGGGGTGGCATCGGCGCTGTCGGCTGAGCCATGCTCAGGTCGTTTCTCAGGGTCCGATAGGCAGGGAACTTATTTTCTGGTAAGAAAATCGGCCCCTGAGGCTTGTACTGGCGAATCGACCCATCCAGGATCGATTTGACCGTATTGGTCAATGTGTTCATCAGGATCCCCGATTGGTTGACTAACGCAGAATGAACTGCGGAGTCAATCCTGTCTTGCAACGTCGGCGCTGCAGTATCTTCAGCCTCGACGGTGTGGTCGTGCGCCGCCGCCGACGTGCCAGCTCCATCTCTAGGACTCGGCATAACTACCTTCGATTTTTGGATCAAGGTGCCTTGCCGAGTCCTAGAATATGTTTGCAGGTACATATTCTGGAACTGCTCGACCAGCTTCTCCATCTTAGCCTTTTGCTCTGCGTTGAGCTGGTCGGCGGTTACAGGGACGATGTTCTCCTCGGAAATCTCCGCCGAAAGTGTGTTGGTGCATAATTTGGACCCGTCTAGCAACCAAACGGGTTTCGCGTTACCACGGCGGCCTGGGAGATCTGCTTAACTCCAGTGCAGGTCCAAATTGGCTTGCCTAGTCGTGCGCAGAGCGTGCCAGTTGATTTGATCTGCAATCAACAAGAAACAAGTAAACCATATCAGAAAACAAATGGTCGATCGGCCGATAAGCCGATGTCACATTGTTATAGCCCAGCCGATAGGGCAAAGCTGTATCGGCTTACTTGACATAATAAGCAAATTGAAGGAATCTAATCTCATCGGCCCATGCTAAAACCGTGTGATAGATTAATGGAATTAGCCGATGAGGGTTTCATGAGGATAACTACACTAGCTATTACTCTAGTGTAAACTTATACAAGTCAATCGGCTAACATAAATACACCAACCACAAAGAAGTCTTTAAAAACATTCTATAACCGATATGTTTATATTCGTCGATCCACATGTATAAGTGGCAAACACATGCAAAAACATAAATAATCACATGCATTAGATAAGACCGGCTGAAACCCCGACGCTATCCTTAATTACAATCGAAAACAGGCTTTGTGTTAGATCTCAAAACAGGACTAAGGTCGATAGCAACTCAAAGTGTGAATCGAGACTTAACACAAAGAAAATCAAGCCGTCGATTGCTTTTGGGGATGGTAAATGCCTTAGATAATCTAAACGAGCAAACTGATTCGACCGACGTCAACAATAAACCCTAAAGCGAGTTAACTGCCAGCGAGACAAGAATCAGAAAACCACATCGAGATTAGCTAACACATGATAACGACGATCACATCATCAGGGCTTAACGTGCCTAAAGCGACACGCTAGCCCCGACGATGCAAATCGTCGGGTACGAGTTCTTACCTTGCTCTTGGGAAGTAAGCGTCAGGAGTCAACCTCTTGTGAGGGTTGGCGATGCGCCGAAAAGTAGATTAGTTTGATTGTATGATTGATTGAGAGAGAGATCTATGTACAAATTGTCGGGATATTTATACCCGAGGTTACAACAGAACCCTTGTAGGGCACGATCTTATCTACAACTAACAAACAAGTCCTTGCGGTAGACTTAAGCCACAGATTAGATCTAAACTACTTAATTTACAAGATACAATTGCCTAAAACCGAGCTTTATCTCTATGTGGCAACTTCCTTGAAGCTTATTCCGAGCCCAGACCAAGCCCACATTGACGCTGCCAACTCACAACCCATATCGGCCCACGACCAAGCCAAATCCGTATCGGCCGATACGCTCTCTATGGCAACACCTCCCCAGTCCGATACGGTTACCGGGTCCGATACGAAGCCTGGTCCGACTCCAACTCAATCCTTCCTCTCTGCTTCGGTTTCCTCTTTTTTCTCCAAGTCGATTACCAAAATCCGTCGTTAACAGATATAATATAGACTTCTACAGGTCCATTCTTGGGCTCGGCCCGATGAAACAGGGGATGTGTTATAGACTTTTGTGGAGGACTTTATGGGCTCGGCCCGAGGAAACAAGAGGGACTAGTGATATGGACTTGTGGATAGAGTATCAGGCCAGTTGGCCCAATGAAGTACGGGAGGCAATGTAGACTTTGTAGAGAATTTCGTGGGCTTAGCCCGACAACAGAATGAGGACATGTAGACTTTTTAGAAGTCTGCGATCAATGGCCCGCGGGGAGAGAATAAAATGTGGGTCCCACTGGTGGGTCCCGCCCCCCTTTCTTTTCTTTTTCTTCTTTTTTTCTCCTTCCTTTTCTCTTCTCTCTTCTTCTTATCTCTTTCTTCTCTCTCCTTCTTCCTTTCTTTCTCTCTCTCTTTCTTGTTCTTCCGGAGGAGAGGAGGGTGCTGAGTGGGAGGGGGCCGACGGCTGGGGGAGGCAGCCGGCCGGGCGACGGCACGACACGGCCGGCGGCGGCGCGGCTTGACGCGCGGACGCACAGCGCGCGGGCGCGGCGGCTGGGCGGCGCAGCCTGCGGCCGTGAGCGACGACGCCGGCTCGGGGGCGGCACCGGGCTGGCAGGAGGCTGGGGGCGGCCTAAGGCGGTGAAGGCGACGGCTCTTGGTGTCGGGCGACGATGGGCATCCGCGGCAGGAGACGGCGCGCTGGCCACGACGTCGGACGTGCGCGAGCGACGCCACGGCGTCGGCCGGGCGCTGTGGCTTGGCACGGGATGGTGCAACGGTGTAGCAAGCTCTGCCGGGGTGGTGCCGGCCGGGACGATGACGTGGCGTGCCGGCGCGCGGCAGCTGGGGATAGACGCCAGTGCAGCAGGCGGTTGGGGCGGCCTCGACGGCTTGGCCGGGAGACGGCGACCGTGAGCGGTAAAAGGGCGGTTTTTTTAGCCATCGCAGCCGGCGGATGACGACGAAGGTGGCTCAGTCGAGCGGGGCCGGCTGCCCTGTTTGGCTGACGTCAACAGCAGGGCAGCACAGGGAGGCAAGGACAGCGGTGGGACGGTGTAGGCACGGTTCTTGCTTTCGGCGTGAACTGCTTGCTCTAAGCCTCCTTGGTGGTGCAATGGAGCACTGGACAGGGAGCATGAGGAGCTTGCCATGGAGAAGGGACGGTGGATAACCTCTCTCTACTGCTGCCTATCTCTTTGTTTTGTTGTGATTAATGGGGTGTCAGGGGAGTTTTAATGGGTGTCAGGAAAAGGGCAGGGGAGACAGAGGAGAAAATGTGTGCATGTATGTCTGACATTTTTGCCTGTGGACTGCGAATATTCATTTGGACTTAAAAAAAGGAACTGTAACTGGACTAAAAATTCTAATGATTTATTTGGGATTTTTGGACAGATAGAGAATTTGTTTAGATAGAGAATTTGTTTGGATGGGCTTTGGTTTTGGAATAATAATTCACGACGAAGGAAACGAGTAGAGCTTCAAACAAAATAATTTGGAGCAGATAAAAATTAGAGGAGTGATTTAGGACGCGATTCAGATTCCAAAATCTGAACACGAGGATTTTATTTGGAATAGAATAATTGAAGGAAAAACTCGGTTTTCGCCGGTTCCGTCGGTGCGCGATTAAATTCAACGAGAGGAAATGACTGTCGATACGTGCGCAAAAATATTGATTTTGATATGCACACGTACAAGAAATATTTGCCGGGCAGTCGAAGTCTAAAAATAATTATTTTTAGACTGTCGGATTGGAAAAAAGATTATTTGACGACACAGTTAAAAATCCCGAAATCGAAATTTCAACCGTACGAATTTTGGAAAGGTTTATGAAGGAAAATTTGAACTTCAAAATTCGAATAATGAAAAATTAATTTTTGGAAGACGATATCATGATTAAGATTTTGGAGTTACAGGCGAGGTCAAGCGTGGGCGACCGCAGCAGCCCTCCCCCGCCCAGATCCGGCGACGGCCGCCATCCCCCTCCCCGATCCGTCAGGCGGTGGCCCTCCCCTGCCCCGATCTGCCGGTCACCGCCCTCCCTCGCCTGGATCCGCTAGCCACCGCCCTCCCCCACCCCAATTCGTCGGTGGCGGCGCTCCCCTACCCTGATCTGCCGGATGCCATCCTCCCCCGCCCCGATCCGTCGGCCGACGCCCTCCCTCACCCCGATCTGCTGGCAACGAAGGAAGGAAGATGACGACGAGGGCGGTGGCGACGGGAGGAGGATGACGTCGACGGTGGTGGCGACAGGAGGGTGAGGACGACGATGATGATGACAACGGTTGAAGGATGACGACGACGCGGCGGCGACTGGAGGACGAGGACGACGACGGGCTGGTGGCAGTGACAATGTATTTTTCGATTTTTGGAATTTTCATTTTTTTTGCGATTTTTCCTTTTCGCATATGGCCGCCTTAAGCGCCCGCATGCGAAAATCGGATTTTCACATGCGGTTACGCTGGCCGCATGCGAAAATCATAATTTTCATAGACCTTTTCTTGCATGTGGCCCGCCCAACCGCCTGCGAAAATGCATTTTGGCAGTTTGCATAAATCTATGTTGTAGTAGTGGCTTACCTATTTATCCGGGAATTTTGTCTTGTACGTAAGGACATTTCCAAGAATCGTATGTTCCATTCGCATCTATCTATATATTTATCTATCTATCTATCTATCTATTATATAATAAAAGTCCATTAAACTTCCTATAAACACTCCTAAGCTACCATGTGACATCCTAGAAACACTCCTACGCTGCCACGTGGTATTTTAATAAATTAAAGAAATTCTTAAAAATCCTGAGAAAAAAGAAAAATATGTAGCCATTGATTTTCATTAAATTTGATGGACCTGATTTTCATTAAATTTGATGGACCCATTATTTACGACCATTAGATTTATCTTGAAAAAAATCATCAACCAAACCCGGACCCACCTAGGCATGTAGGGCGTGTTTGGTTACTTGCACCGAGCTTGGCTCGCATCCGCGTGTGCAATCGCTAGATGTTTGGTTGCCCGCACACCATCCAAGGCCTGGGCGTGCGCATGCAAAACGGCCTCCCCAGCCAGGCCCAAGAGAAATGCCTGAATCGAGCTTCGCTCGAGAGCCTGGCTGAGCGCGTGCAGAGGCGAAGATGAGCGGGTGCAACACGGGGACGAGCTGGTGTAGCGTGGAGAAAGAGGGTCGCGCATCACGTCACCTCCCTCTCCTCATTTGCTCGCCACCGGATCTGGCTCTACAGGCTTCACTCCCCACACGTTTCCTGCCCTTTCCCCCCACATCTCCTTCCCTCTCGTCGCCGCCGCCACCGCATTCCGTTTAGAGAGTTCTCCGCCAGCGCCATGGCTGCCTCTGTAAGGTTCTTGGTAGTCTTGGTCCTCGTTCTTGCTGTGGCGGTGGCGTCTTCCGCGACGTCGTTGGGTGGCGGCGACCACCACCTGCAGCTGGGGATACTGTCCACCACCGGCGGCGTGCGCGGCGAGTGCAGGGGCACGGTGGGGGAGTGCCTGGAGGAGGAGGAAGGGGAGCTCGGGTCGGCGTCCGGCGAGGCGCACCGCCGCATGCTTGCCGGGAAAGGGTACATCAGCTACCAAGCTTTGTGCCGGGACAGCGTGCCGTGCTCTCGCCATGGTGCTAGCTACTACAACTGCCGCCCCGGCGCCTCCGCCAAACCCTACCACCGTGGCTGCTCTCGCATCACCCGCTGCCGCGGCAGATCTCCTCCTCTGTGATGCCGCTGTTGTATTTGGGATCTATTGTTGTGTCTTGTAAAGTAAGAGAGATTTGTGCCCCTCTGTGGCTGGCTTAATATCAAGAGATATATATTCTTATTCTTTTTTAATTCAGTAGTAGTCTGAGAATCAAATATTGCATCTTTCTACTTGGTTCACTCCTGCTGTTCTTGGTTTCGAATCATTGGTGTGTTGGTTTGCTGTTCTGAAATGTCTTGATTTGGGGCAGAAAGGTTGTCAATTTTTTTTCTGATGAATTCTTCAATGTTGTCAATTTTGTATAAGGTTAAATCGACACCAATCTTATTCTTTTCATGTGATAAATTATTAACATCTTCTTAACTGGTTAAATCTGATATTTGTTCATATGATATTATAGAGGTAACCTTACCCAACTAAATGGAGAGGTAACCAAACTCAAACCCATACAACCAACTAAACAAAATCTCTTTCAAACCGTATCTCTCATACAAACAACCAAACACAATCTCGTACTAGCCAGGCTAGTCCAATGCAAACAACCAAACAACCGCATGTGGATCCCCTTAGCCAGGATAAGCTCAGCCAGGATGAGGGAGATGAGTTAGGCTAGAAGGATACGAGCAACCAAACACACCCGTAAGTACCCACCTAGGCATGTAAGTACGTACGTATATACGTATGTGTTGGCGTAGAATTTCGACCCGCCTCGCAACAAAACGGGTTCCACGTTTCCACAACGGCCTGGGAGATCTGCTTAGCTCCAGTGCAGGTCCAATGGCTTGTCTAGGTGCATGTAGGGCGTGCCAGTTGATTTGATCTACAATCAACAAGGTTAAACAAATAAACCACATTAGAAATGATGGCCGATCGGCTGATAGGCCGATGTTACATCGTGGGAGCCTAGCCGATAGGGCAAAGCTATATCGGCCTACTTGAGGTTATAACATGGAAAGATTGGTAAATAGATCTAATCCCATCGGCCCATATTAATGTGTTTGTAACAATTTAATGGAATCGGCCGATGAGGGATGCATGAAGATAAATACACTAGCTAGTACTCTAGTGAAAACTTATACAGGCCAATCAGCCAATATAGATATATTAATCACACAGAAGTCCTAAGAATGCCCTGTAATAAATATATTTATATATACCGATTTGCTTGTACAAGTGGCAAATACATGCAAGAACATAAATAATCACATGCATTAAGTAAGACCGGCTGAAACCCCGGTACTATCCTCAATTACGATCGAAAACAGGCTTTGAGTTAAATCTCGAAACACGACTAAGATCGATAGCAACTCAGAATGTAGATCGAGAATTAACACAAAGAAAATCAAGCCGTCGATCGCTTTTGGGGATGGTAGATGCCTTAAATAATCAAAACGAGCAAGCTAATTTGATCAACGTCGGCAATAAACCCTATAACGAGTTAATCGCTGGCGAGACAGAATTAGAAAGCCACATTGAGATTAGCCAAAACATGATAGACGACGATCACATCATCAAGGCTTAACGTGTCTAAAACGACACGCTAGCCCCGACGACATAGATCGCGGGTACGAGTTCTTACCTCTGCTCTGGGGAAGCAAGAACTCGCCGGAAGCTAACCTCTTGCAAGGGTTGGCGATGCGCCGAAAGTAGATTGATTTGTTGTTGAACTGATTCAGAGAGATTGAGAGCTTCTATGTATAGACTACCGGGATATTTATACCCGAGATTACAACATGGTCCGTATAGTACACGATCTTATCTCTAACTAACAAACAAGTCTTTGCGGCAGACTCTTGCCAAAGATTAGATCTAAATCTACTTAGTTTATAAGATACAATTGCCTAAAACCGAGCCTTATCTCTATTTGGCAACCTCCTTGAAGCTTATCTCGAGCCCAAACCAGGCCCATGCTAACTCTATCAACTTCCTGCCTCTATCGGTCAATAGCCGTATTGAATCCGTATCGGCCGATACACCCTTTCTGCTAGTACTTCTTCTAGTCCGATACGCTTGCTGCGTCCAATATGAGACTTGGTCCGACTCCAACTTAGCCTCTCTTCTCTGCGTCGGTTTTCTCTTTCCTCTCTGATTAGATTACGAAAATCTACTGTTAACACATGCCCCTCAATTCCGCTTCATTATATAATGTGGCAGAATTAGCTCCAAGGAACCCATCGACTTCTTCGCTAGGGTTTGTCTGAAAACCGCGCAGATCCAGATTCGTAACCCTTCACCGCCGATCTCCTTGCGCAGTTCCTCATTTAGCCTCTTGCGTTTCTCTATTCTGGCGACTCCTCGACATCCCTTCAGCATCGACCTCCTCATCGACGACCTCTTCAACCACATCAATGGCTTCCTTGCCGTTCTACGCTTCCGAGATCCCCGTGGTGAGTCAATCCTCTCTGAGTTCACATTTTCATTTTCCCGCCGAGTTTTTCAAACTAGGGCTTCTGCTCTTGCCCCCCGGGTCTTATTTTTCATCACTGTTCATATGCCGTAGGTTTTCAAGAACCAGATCTTAATCCCTACCAATGACAAATCACACCGGTTCCTTCTAGGCCCCATGGGCAATCCTGACCCAACCTGGCTGATAAACGCAAAGACAAACAGAATTCCCTTCAAGGAAGTAAAGCCCAATGCCGCTTCATGGAAGCACACTTTTAGATCTTGGCCGTCCAAGCTCAATGGCTACAGGACTTGGTACAAGAGGATTGCCGCGGCTAAGCAAGTTCATTAGGACGAAATAGAAATCGGCCAATGCATCACTCTGTCTTTGGCTATGGCCACCCCATAAATAGCACAGGTAGATGTACAGTAAACAATAGTGAACAACACACAAGAGAGAGAAAATCGTGCTCAAATGCCATGGCTGCTAGCTGGGCTGGTGATATAGGTGATGCTATTTTCCCTGGCGGTCAACATATGTCGGTACATTCGAACCGCCATAGAAAATATTTAGGGGTGGCGGCGGCTAGAGTGGGCCGCCAGCGAAGATGTAGGAATCTTCTCTAGCGGGCCACGTCACCTTACCGCCAGCGAAAAAGTATATTTTCGCTGGCGGTGTCTTAAGATGGCCGCCAGAGAAAATACCGCATCTTCGCTGGCGGCTAGATTTAGGAGGCCGCCAGCGAAGATGTGTTTTCGCTGGCGGCCCGAGACCCCCACCCCCCCTATCTTTTTAGCTGGCGGTTTCACCTCATTTCCGCCAGAGAAAAGTTTTTCCAAACGCCATGAAAGATTGTTTTCGTAGTAGTGGATGTAACCCGTGGAGGCGGCATCTTCAAAACTTGGACGATCTTGATAGATCGAATTGTTGGCGACAAGCACTCTGATCGGATCATATATCTTAGAGCCAAAACAGTCGAAGTATCCCTTATCAAAAAAATCTACAGTGATGATGTCTTGAGAAAGATTGAGGTGACAAGGGTCCCGCTTTATAGGAGAACGCACTCCGGTCCGATCAAATCTCCCAGGTCCGAAGTCGTCGGAGAGTGTTTCATCAAAAGATCCGCTTTTTGAACCCATCTCGTCGAAACCTTGAAGCGCCAACTCCTTGACCTGGCGCGCCACTGTCGACCAGCTATACCCGCAGACAGTATTTGCAGATTGAGTATGGGAATCGTTGGAACTAGGGTATACGTGAAATTAAGGTAAAAGAGATAGAGATAGGGATTTTTGTAAAGGTTTGGTCCTCTTAACTTATAGGTAATAGCCTACTCCTGTTGACCAAAACCGGTATTGTCTTTATATATCAGAATCGCACGAGTACAATATATGGGATGATCTAATCTAGTCTTAGTTGGCTTGACTGCATGGAGCTATGACACGTAGTCGACGGCTAGTGTAGTCCAAAATTCCAAATGCTTATACGTGTGTAAACCCTCATCTAGAAATCAGCTGAGGCACACAATAACAAATTGATGAAAGATTGTCATTATTCATCTAATTAATAAATGAATATAAAGTCATTACAGAGGCAGATAGTTCCTCTCCATCAGCAAAATTCTAAGCAGCGGAAAAGAAGAAACTAGTGTAGACGACTCCACACCACCAGCAGCTTGACCAGTACCTAGCCTAATCCTCCAGATCAACACCTTCACTGAAGTACTCCTCCTCTGATAAATTATTGTAAGGTGAGTACATAAAATACTCAATAAGTCACACAACAAATATGCAAGTGCACACGATATAATAAAGACTCATTTGCATATATAGCATTTAATAAACTTTTCAGAATTTACAAAACAGTAAAGTACTTAATTAAACAGTATTAATAAACACCACACAACATACCCGTTGCGTAGGCCCAACCATATCTGAACAACCATGTCTGGTTGTACAGACCTTACCTCTAAACCATGAATTAGCCATTCCAAACCAGGAGCTAAATAAGTTACCACCGTTTATTATTATTTAAGAATAAGCGAGACTAATCACGAAAAAAACTGTTGGGCCCGCATATAACCGCGCGCACGACTATTCGAATAGTTTTACTCTGGCCAGAGATGTATAAATTTACCTATAAGACACCACGCATAACACAATCCAATATAGTGTACTGTTCCCGGATCATAGTCAACCTCTTTAAACCAAGGTATGGACTCCCCAGAGACCCCCGTGGGCTTATCTTCGCCACTTCTCTGTCTGGTGCCCCACAATGAACCATGCTATACACAACGTCCAGCCGTTGCCCACGCTGGCTTGTGGTTAGTATGGTTAATGCTTCACAACGATAGCTCGTGAACTAGTCCTTAATTGTCATGAGCACAACCATCAAAACCATGTGCTCACAACCCACCATTAATCAGGTTTAGTTTGACCAATTAATCAATCACGATTGACCATCGTGAGCTACTATTAAATAAACAACAATAACTGATAGTGAAGCATCAGTTATCCTATTAATGTGCTAATGTTTCTAGGCAAGGCTAAGCATCGTAATAGCTTTAGCTAAAACCACATAAAGTTCTAGCTAATCAGATTATTATTAACCAGGTGACAAAGGACAGGCAATCAATAACAATAGAGCCATATCAAAGACAGTAGGTTGTTCCCACCCGGTGACATTCAAAAATAGATGCAATAGTTGAATAGAAAAAATAGCTTTAAATAGGTTCAACATGCTCAAAGGAATGCTTCACGATCTGTGTGACTTGCCTTGCTGGTCTTCGAAGACTTCCAAACCATCTTTAGCGTAAACGGTCTCTTCGGGAACATCGGAAGCTAAGGCAAATGAACAAAATCAACAAAACAGTAAAAAAAGCAAGAACAGTGCATGTGAATATTTTTAATGGATAGTTCTTGATTTTAGATGAATTTAGAGACTTGAACCACCTAAATCCGAGTTATGGTGAATTAGTTATGGATTTTATAATTTTAAACTAATTTAATCATTAACAGATAATATTTATAGATTATGACGCAATAAAGAATTATTTTTAAAATGGAAAAAGGAATTAATGCATCAGCATGGATCGGGTCCACGATAGACCGGGTGCACAGAAGCGGTCAACGGGCCCGACGACTCAGATTAAACGGACTAATCTAACCCTAGATCTGACGGTTTGGAATGCTCGGGTGCACCACGTGGCAGCTGATGAGGCGCTGTCATCAGCGATGACATCATCACCTCCTCCAATGGCTCGAGACCCTATGGTCACCGGCGATCTAGGGCACGGCGGCGAAAACGGAAGGCACCAGCGGCAAGAGCACAATAAGGGGAGCTCACCGGTGGGCGGCGCGATGGCAGATGGCAGCAAATGGTGATGGCTGCGAGGTTGGAGGGGCGGCTCGAGTCGGGTCGTTGGTGGCGGCGGCGTTCCGGCAGTAGTTGACGGCAACGGGCCGCCGGACGGGGTTCATTTCCTCCTTGCAATCCCGAAGGTGGCGACAGCGAACGGAGGTGGCGGCTAGAGCGGTAGTGCGGCTCAGCCGGAAAGCGGTGGCGGCGGCGCTAGGATTTGTGGTGGCGGTGACGCTAGGAGTGACGGCGGAGGATGCGGCTTGGTGGATCGGTAGAGGGCGACTAGGGGTGTCTATTTATAGGCACAGGAGGGACAGATCGAGACCAAAACGAGCCCATGGTTGCCCGGGAAAAGTAGGGTTCAGTTTGGTGAGAGATAAGCTCGAACCGAGCTCGATTCCACGTTGGATTCAAAGGAATAAGGCCCGATTCTTGGGGGAAACGGAAGAGGAGGATAAGGAGATCAATTCCCCTCATCCAATCGGATAGGGGGGCGAACGGTGGCGACAGATTCGGTGGGGAGGCGGCGCGGCTCGACCTCGGTTTGGCGGTAGGAGGTTGAAGACGACCCCGACATGTGGTGTCCACATGTCAGTGGGAGAGAGAGGGGAGAGAGGGCGCAGCTCGGCTAGGCCGGCGTGGGCCGCAACGACGCTCACGGTGGGAGAGAGAGAATGCTGGGTTGAGAATCGGCCCAAAAGCTTAGGAAAGAGATTTTATTTCCTTTTTAATTTAAATAATTCATGAAATGATCTTTCATTTATTAAAAATACTTCCCTTGCTCGAATAATTCCCAGAAAACTCCAGGAAATAGATAAACAAGCAAAGTATTTAATAAAATTTTATCTTACCCCTTTTATGTGGAGATTTATCAATATTTTATTCGGGGTTTCTGGTATTCCTCTTATTTGTTTCCAAAATTCGGATTGGCTTCTCAACATAGGTCAAGTCCTCTTGAATCTCTATCTGCTCAGGATCGGCTTCCTCCGTAGGCACTCGCAAGCATTTCTTCAATTGTGACACATGAAACACATCGTGAATCCCTGCCATAGACTGGGCAACTCTAATTGATAGGCTACTTCACCTTTTCGGCTCACGATCTTGTATGTTCCCACAAAGCAAGGTGCCAACTTCCCCTTGGTTTGAAAGCGATGAACTCCTTGTAGTGGCGTAACTCAAAGGTACACATAATCTCCTTCTTTAAAAGTCAAGTCCCTACGATGATTATCGACATAGCTCTTCTAGCGAGACTGAGCCATGCGTAATCTTTCCTAGATGATCTTCACCTTTTCTTCTGCCTCTCTTAGGATAGCGGTTCCAAATACTTGACGCTCCCCTGTTTGATCCCGCAGAAGCGGAGTACGACACTTCCGACCATACAAGGCTTCATACAGTGCCATTTGAACACTAGCTTGGTAACTGTTGTTGTAAAAAAATTCCATGTAGGGCAAATTTTTATCCCAACTCCCGCCAAAATCTAGGGCACAAGCTCTCAACATGTCTTCCAAGATCTGGTTGACTCTCTCAGTCTGACCATCAATCTGAGGGTGATAGGCGGTACTGCAATTCAAATGACTACCCATCTCTTCCTGAAGCTTCTGCCAGAATTTTGAAGTAAACTGACTACCTCTATCTGACACTATATTCTTGGGGACACCATGTAAACACACAATTCTTACCATATATAATTATGCCAGTCTACTACCTAAATAGGTCGTCTTGACAGCGATGAAATGAGCAACTTTAGTTAGCCTGTCAACCACTACCCAAATAGAATCATGGCCAGACCAGGTTCTGGGTAGACCAGTAATGAAGTCCATCCGAAGTACATACCAATTTCTTCCCATTTTTATTCTAGTATCTTCAACGGCTGTAGCAACCCTGCTGGTTTCTGATGCTCTGCCTTGACTCCCTGGCACACATCACATACAACCACATATTCTTCTATCTCCCGTCTCATGCTTGCCCACCAAAATTTCTCCTTAAGGTCTTGGTACATCTTGGTACTATCAGGATGAATAGAATACAGAGTTTCATGGGCTTCTTTCATGATAATATCCTTCAACTCCTTTTTGTCAGGTACACAAATTCTTTCACCCAACCATATGGTTCCTTCCTCATCTTCTAGATAACCGATGGCTTTTCCTCTTCTCATGTTCTTGATTTCTTGAATATCGAGATCATTGACTTGAGCTTCTCTAACTTGATCTATAAGAGTAGGCTGTGCCTCTAGAGCTACAACAAAACCTTTGTTGGCAATTCCCAAGTTCAACTTCTCGAATTCCTGACATAACTCCCAAGGCAACTATCGTCCCTCAGAAGCATTGCAATAGTTCTTTCGGCTGACAGCATCTGCGACAACATTAGCTTTACCCGGATGGTAATGAATTCCTATATCGTAATCCTTGATTAGCTCCAGCCATCTCTGTTGACGCATGTTCAGATCCGGCTGGGTAAAGATCTACTTCAAACTCTTTGTGGTCAATGTACATCTCTATGCTGTTACCAAAGAGGTAGTGACGCCAAATCTTCAAAGCATGAACCACTACGGCTAACTCGAGGTCATGAGTTCGGTAGTTGTTCTCATGGGGACGTAGTTGATGAGATGCATAAGCAACCACTTTCCCATCTTGCAATAGAACACATCCCAAAACCTGTCGAGATGCATCACAATTCACTTGGAAACCTTTCCTTGGATCAGGCAAAATTAACACTGGTGCAGACACCAAATGCTTCTTCAACTCTTGGAAACTCTGCTCACATTCAGGTGACCACTAGTACTTTACGTCCTTTTTAAGGAAACGAGTCATTGGCTTAGATATCTTTGAAAAGTTCTCTATGAACCTGCGATAGTATCTTGCAAGACCTCGTATCTCTGAGACAGTCTTTGGTTGTTTCCAAATAGTTATTGACTCCACGTTGCTTGGAACCATTGCGACTCCTCCGGCAGAGATGATGTGGCCAAGAAACTTCACTTCTGTCAACCAGAAATCATATTTACTGAAATTAGCATACAACCGATGCTCTCGTAACTTCTCAAGTGCCAAATGAAGATGCTCTTCATGTTCTTCTCTCGTCTTGGAATAGATGAGAATGTCATCAATAAAAACCACCACAAACTTATCTAAATACTCCATAAACACCTTGTTCATCAGGTTCATGAAGAAAGCTGGGGCGTTGGTAAGCCCAAAAGACATGACCGTACACTCAAACAACCCATACTGAGTAGTAAAAGTTGTCTTGGGTATATCTTCTTTTCTGATCCATAGCTGGTGATATCCAGAACGTAGATCTATCTTGGAGAAGACAGTAGCACCTTCTAACTGATCAAACAGATCATCAATCCTAGGTAGAGGGTACTTATTCTTGATAGTGACATCATTCAATGCCCGATAGACCACACACATCCTTTGGGTATGGTCTTTCTTCTCTACAAAAATAACTGGAGCTCCCCATGGTGATGTACTTGGTCTAATATAACCTTTCTGAAGCAAATCATCCACATGACTCTTTACTTGCGCTAACTCATTAGTTGTCATTCTATAGGGCCTCTTGTAGATTGGTGTTGTCCCCGATACCAAATCTATTCTGAATTCTATGTCCCTCTCAGATGGCATGCCAGGCAGATCTTTTGGAAATACATCAAGATATTCAAGCACAATTGGGATCTCTTCTAAAGTAACTTGGTTCATAACCATTCCAGAAGGTTCAGTAGATGATGCATGAACGGTTAGTATCCATCCCAAGGATAGGGTCACCTTTCTAGTAGCGCAATCTATCACTCCTTTATATCTGGCTAACCAATCCATCCCAAGGATGACATCAAGGTCTTTGGATTCTAGCAAAATAAGGTTGGCTAAGAAAGGAATCCCTTGGATCTCTATGGTAACAGAAGGGCTACGCTTTGTTGAGGGTACTTGGGTACTGGGAGTACAAACCATCAAAGGTTACCTGAGTTCTTCAACTTCCATCCCGTGATTTCCTGCAAAACACTTAAACAAGAAAGAATGTGTAGCACCTGAATTGAAAAGCACTATTGCAGGTATTGAGTTAACAGGAAATGTACCCAAAATCACATCTGGGGCAGACTGAGCTTCTGCTACAGCAACATGGTTGACATGTGCCTTTGATGCGTTGGAATTGTTCGATGCTGGGGCAGTCTTCACCCATCGAGGCTTCGGACACTTGTCAGCATAGTGGTCTGGTTCATTACAGTTGTAGCACAACATAAGCCTGTTTCCCTGCTCCTTCTTCACAAGCTTGTTCTGGGTTGTGGCTGCAGCTGGACGTGGAGCGAAGTTACGATTGTTGTTGCCACTGCCATTATTGTTGTTGTAGAACTGGCATTGCAGACGAACAACTGAAGAAGATCCTCCCTGGGGTTCCATGGTGATGCGCGGCCTCTGGTTACTTTCTTGTTGAGCCTTGAAATGAGCGATCCTACGCTTCTTTTGTTCCATACGGTTGTACTTGTCCTCCTGACGAATAGCTTTGTCCACCAATTTCTGAAAATCGGGATAATCCCCAAACATTAGTGGGAAAGACAACTCGTCGTTTAATCCCTCTAAGAACTTCTCCTGACACTCTTCATCATTACGAACATCTTCTAGGGCATAGCGGGCTAGGCGGTTAAACTCATGTAGAAACTCAGTGTCCGAACGAGATCCCTACATAAGTGCTCTGAACTCCCTCTTGTTAAGAGCCACCACTCCTGTAGGTATGTGAGTATTCTTAAAAGCAGCAGTGAACTCCAGCCAACTGATAGGTTCTTCTGCAGTCCTGTTGAGATGAAAGTGGTCCCACCACTCAAAAGCAGGGCCATGAAGTTGGTGTGAAGCAAAAGAGACCTTTTCTTGATCAGTGCATTGAATCAGCTCCAACTTCTTCTCAATAGCATGCAACCAGTCACCCTCCTCCATTGGATTAGTGGTGCTAGAGAAGGTGGGTGGCCTCACACGTAGAAATTCTGCTAACTTGACCTGAGGTGGAGGTGCATTGGCATTGTTGTTCCCTTGGTTGAGTTGGTTCTACATTTGCTGCATGATCATGTTCATGAGCTAGGTCTGCTGAGCCAAGACTTGAGCGAGAGTTTGGTTTCCTTCATTGGTATCATTTCGACTTCCACTGGCGCGAGTGTTCACCATCTGAAGGTAGCAAAGGCACAAGAAAAGAACAAAGAGAAAGAACCTTAGAACGGAGAACTTATCTTTCTCTAACTTAACTTTTATTGATCTGAACTGAATACTATTACATTTAACTCGTTTAAGACTCTCTCACCACAAAATTCTCACAAGCAAACTTGACTCATGTAGCTACATCCCACCAATGATGTAGGCAACACGCTAAACCCACACATACAAAAGCAAAACTTAAGCAAGCAAACTAACACAGTGAACTAAGGCAACGATCTAACGTGACAACTAGTTCTTCCTGGCGTCGGAGTTGAGTGAAGGCTCTCTATCGTCTTCGTCTTCTTGAGTGGCACCCCACTCCACCTCCGAGTGAGTGTGGTTCTCTTCTAGCTGTACCTCCGGCTCTTCTTTATCTTCGTCATCTTCTAGATTGATGATAGGTGGGTCAACTTGAACAGGAATGGCATCCTCCACCACACGAATCTTTGGTGCCAGCTGCATACGGGGAGGAAAATGAGCTCTCTTCCTAGCGGCGCGGCGAATCTTGTGTGTGGTGGTGCTTCTCCCTTGAGTT
Source organism: Oryza officinalis (assembly GCA_008326285.1). Taxonomy (NCBI): domain Eukaryota; kingdom Viridiplantae; phylum Streptophyta; class Magnoliopsida; order Poales; family Poaceae; genus Oryza; species Oryza officinalis. Next base: position 3,289,658 of record BDMV01000010.1, on the reverse strand, counting down.
GAGCCAGCTTCTTTTCCAGATGATCAATCTTGTTTTTCAGCTTGCAAATGTTGATGTGGTTCCAGTCTTCTCTGTCCTGGGCGATTACCACGGCTGCACCACGAGCTCCATCCATAGCATAAAGCATCTCCACCACATGTTTTACGGTTGCATCGTTCTCCCCCGAAGGGTCCCAATATCTGCTATAGTCTGCAACATATGGTCTTTGAGGATGATAGCAGTAGATTGTAGTGACCAACTGATCATGGTGGCGGTCGCGAAGATCTCCAATGGCTATCTGGCTGCTTCACAGCAAGCATGTTCATGTCCTCCACCTCCAGCTTTATAGACCATTGACGGAAGCTCTTCACGATCACTTGTTAACGTCACGCTAACATGGCACTTCTCCTCGCTAGGGTCATGCAGAATCTGGCTGTACAAGGGGGCTGTGTCATATCCTATGGCAAATGCCATTGTTCTCAACTCTCTGATGAATCCATCCACTCTGAACAGATACTCAGGCTTACGGAGAGACATCTAAAGAATAAATGAAGGGAGGGGTTAAGGCATTTATTCAAGTTAACAGCACAAATTAAAAGTTGACTTAACACAAAGAAATAAAAAAATAGATTAATCATAGTTAAACCTGCAATAATTAAAGTNAAGGCAGGAGAAATTATTGGAAGGACTAAATGATGAGTTGTCAGTTAAGTTAATCTCTGGTGACTATGCTGATTTTCAAAAGTTAGTTGGCAAAGCTATTCGCCAGGAAGATAAGCAGAACATGATGGATAACCGCAAGAGAAGAATGTTTGTTTTCAAAGAAGCACAAGGTAGCATCCAAAGGCAACGTATCAAGCCACTTCAAATTGAAGGATCGTCTTCTTCATCACAAGAACAGTCACAACAGTTTAACAACGGCAGTGAAATTGACTTAGTTAACAATACAAGTAATGAAGTAAGCAATGAGCAAGCTACTCAACCAGAGCCAATTCAGCAGGATCAGTCTCAAGAAGACAACAATAATGAAAAGAAGCAGCTTGTGTGTTTCAACTGCTATGAGCCAGGTCACTTCGCAAGAGAGTGTCTGAAGCCGAAGCGTCAGTAGCCACAATGTTGTCACAGGAGCCAATGCAGTGCCGGTTGCGTCCTCAAGTGAGATAGCTCAGTCGCAAGTTTCAAAGCAGTAGTAGTTTTCCTTTGACCTTTAAAATAATTATGAAAGTAATGGAATAAGATGGACTGCAGTTTATCTACGCCTCTTTCTTTCTAGCCGTTCCGAATCTCGGGACGAGATTCTTTGTAAGGGGGTTAGATCTGTCACACCCTGATTTTCGTTTCAGGGGTTTATAAATTATTTAATAAATTATTTCTAGAATTTATATTAAATGTTCATTAATTTACAAGTGAAGTTGATGTGGCAAATGAAATTTCCTAAATTAAACATGGCTGAATTTAATTTTTATTAAATTCTTCATGGTTAATTACACTCTCTGGAATTTTCTCGGATTTTTCGGAGCTCAAATACTAATTTTAATAATACAAAGAACATTTCAGAAATTATGTAAATAATAAATTAATCATTTAATGGTCTGGTTATAATTTTAGTAAATACTTTAAGTGTCCAAGTATTTTCAGGATTTTTTTTGGAATTATTTGAGCACTGAAAGTATTTTTAATAAACGGAAGATCATTTCAACAATTATTTAATTGGAAAAAAGTAATTTAAGTCTCCTTCCAGGTTTGGGCCGAATCTGAGAAAGTTTGGCTCTTCTCTATTGCTGGTCCAGCCCGAATCCACAGCTCCTATCTTTACCTCAAAAAGTCTACTTTGCCTCCCTTCCTTCCTTTTCTTTTTCTTTTTCATGCCGGCCCTTTTACCCAGAAGTCTGTTTTACCTCCCTCTCGCTACAGTGTCATCTTCTAGCTCGGGACAGAGCTCCAGCCAATCCCCAAGCCGCCATTTCCCCTCCAAATCCGGCGCATCCGTTCATCCCCGTGTTCAATTGGTTGAGGGGAAATATTTCCCTTATCCTCCTCTTCCGTTTCCCCCAAGAATCGGAGTTTATCCCTTTGAATCCGACGCGAAATCGAGCTCGAACTTGAGTTTATCTCTCCAAACCGAACCTAGTTTTTCCCGGCGCCGCCTTAGCCGTCTTGGGCCCGGACTCGACCTCTTGCGCCTATAAATAGGATCCCCTCGGCCTCCTCTTCGGTTTCCACCCCCTTGCCCAAGCTTGCCGCCACCCGAAACCCTCTCCCCGTGATCTCCCTCTCTCTCCACCTTCGGCCGCCGCTCCAGCCACCTTGCGCCGTTGCCCTGGTCGACGCCACCTTGCGCCGTCGCCTCCATCGGCATCGCAAGGATGAGGGCTAGCCCGGCCACCGGTTGCCTTGCGCCTTATCCCTCCGGAAGTACCCGTCACCATGAAGGCCGAGCTTGCCGCCGTGTTTTGATCTCCAGCAAAGCCCTGCTGCTCTTCCCGTCGTCGCTAAGCTTCGCTACCACCTCCATTGGATTCGCAGCTGCAAGGAGAAGCCCATCCACCATCTCTTCTTCGCCGAAGATCGCTGGAGCGCCATCGCCACCATCGACCCGAACCTTGCCGTCTCCCGGAGCTCGCCATCGGCATCTTCCTTCGCCGTCCGTCGTCGCGTAAGTGTTGGTAAGGTTCGTCGTCTCATGCTCTTTCTTCCGGTGCCCTCCGTTTCCGCTGTCGTGCCGTCGTTTGTCGTTGTCACCGTTGTCCCGAGCCACCGGTCGACGATCTCGCGTGGCACGCCACGTCGTCTGCCTCGTTGGCTGCCACCTTGGCCCTTTTGCTTGCATGACAGTCACCTTTGAATCCTTAGATCGAGTTTAATCCTAGCCGTCCAGATTAACCCTTCGTTATCAATGACATATTGGTCCTTTTTGCTATATGTCATCCATCAAAGTTGATCCAATCTTTTCTGGAGGATGTTTTTAATCTTTTCTGTCAGTTATAAATTATTTGTAAATTGTTTAATTAATTTGGAATAACATTTCTTTAATAGGCTTTAATTGGATTAAATATTGTAAAAATCATAACTAATTCATATAAAGTTGGAATGAGGCCGTTCAAGTCTCATAATTCATCTAAAATTATGATCTATATGTTTGTTTATTTTAATTGTACTGTTTATTTGGAGTTTCTTAGTCTCTTTCCTTGTTTTGCGTGTTAGCTTGTCGTTCGTTCGTTTCGGAGGATCGTTTGTTTGTTCGAGAAGTTCCCGAAGACGAGTTAAAGACGCTTGTTTGCAAGGCAAGTCACACAGATCCCAAACACAATCCTTTGAGCATGTTGATCCTATATTTAAATTCTCTATTTATTTCAAATATGCATTTATTTTCGAATGTCATTGAGTGATGTGAATCTATTCTTTGTATGGCCAATTTGCATTGATTACCCTATTCCTTGATACCTTGGGTTATAATTTGACTAGTTGGACTTTATATATATTGGTTCAACTAGAAATTAGTTATAATTGCTTAGTCATGCTTAGAAACATTAGCACACTATTGGGATAACTAATGCTTCACTAAAACCGAGCCTTATCTCTATTTGGCAACCTCCTTGAAGCTTATCTCGAGCCCAAACCAGGCCCATGCTAACTCTATCAACTTCCTGCCTCTATCGGTCAATAGCCGTATTGAATCCGTATCGGCCGATACACCCTTTCTGCTAGTACTTCTTCTAGTCCGATACGCTTGCTGCGTCCAATATGAGACTTGGTCCGACTCCAACTTAGCCTCTCTTCTCTGCGTCGGTTTTCTCTTTCCTCTCTGATTAGATTACGAAAATCTACTGTTAACACATGCCCCTCAATTCCGCTTCATTATATAATGTGGCAGAATTAGCTCCAAGGAACCCATCGACTTCTTCGCTAGGGTTTGTCTGAAAACCGCGCAGATCCAGATTCGTAACCCTTCACCGCCGATCTCCTTGCGCAGTTCCTCATTTAGCCTCTTGCGTTTCTCTATTCTGGCGACTCCTCGACATCCCTTCAGCATCGACCTCCTCATCGACGACCTCTTCAACCACATCAATGGCTTCCTTGCCGTTCTACGCTTCCGAGATCCCCGTGGTGAGTCAATCCTCTCTGAGTTCACATTTTCATTTTCCCGCCGAGTTTTTCAAACTAGGGCTTCTGCTCTTGCCCCCCGGGTCTTATTTTTCATCACTGTTCATATGCCGTAGGTTTTCAAGAACCAGATCTTAATCCCTACCAATGACAAATCACACCGGTTCCTTCTAGGCCCCATGGGCAATCCTGACCCAACCTGGCTGATAAACGCAAAGACAAACAGAATTCCCTTCAAGGAAGTAAAGCCCAATGCCGCTTCATGGAAGCACACTTTTAGATCTTGGCCGTCCAAGCTCAATGGCTACAGGACTTGGTACAAGAGGATTGCCGCGGCTAAGCAAGTTCATTAGGACGAAATAGAAATCGGCCAATGCATCACTCTGTCTTTGGCTATGGCCACCCCATAAATAGCACAGGTAGATGTACAGTAAACAATAGTGAACAACACAAAGTTCGGTCCTTAATCAACCCGGACAAACACTCCCCCTATCGGTGCACAACTAACACCATATGTGCACCACTTGTCGCCCAAGTCTAAAAACATATTTAATTCCATTTTAGTTCTCAAATAATCATAGTTCTCATTTCTGTCCAGAAGTAAAATAATACCCAAATTTCATTTATAAAGTGATTACAATATTACTTAGCGAATTGCTAAGCATGGCTAAGCACATGACACATATAAAGCATAATTAGACCCATTAGAGTACAACCAATGTACTTCAATTATTCCTATGGTTACAATCAGCAATGAGTGAAATCTATAGAGGTGGTTCAGGTAACAAGTGGGTTATAACTACCATATTCTCAAACAAATACAATGTTCTACCAAATAGCGCATGCAAAGTTATAAACAAAACATTTGCCCATAAAACATAGGATTCAATGAGTTCAAAGGAAAGGGCACTTGCCTCACTTGTAGAGATCCTTAATATGAATATGACAACCAATTCCACTCCTTCACCATCAACGAATTCACAATCTATATAATCATAACGTACAAATCGAATAAACATCCAAATAATGCGAAAAATCCAAAATGCTCTAAAATGTATGAATTCTTCATAGTGGGTTCACTACTACGGAAACAGTTTTTCGTGGCGGCCATTTTGGGTCTTCGCTGGCGGCAATTGGGGCCGCCACAAAGCAAAGGCCAGTGAAGATTAATATCTTCGCTAGCGGTTATAGACCGCCAGCAAAGAAATATCTTCGCTAGCGGTCGCTTTATGTAGGCCGCCAGCGAAGAAATATTTTCTATGGCGCCAATTTACGTCAGCCGCCAGCGAAGCCAAATCTTCGCTGGCCGCTGGCTTAAGACAGCCGCCAGCGAAAATGTTCTTCTCTGGCGGCTTACACTCTTTTTGGACACGTGGCCCGCTAGGAAAAAAGCCCATAGTTTCTGGAGAAGGCACATGGCCCGCCAGTAAAAATAGGACATCGTCATATTTTTGACACGTGGCCCGCCTGCGAATGATGCTATTTTCCCTGGCGGTCAACATATGTCGGTACATTCGAACCGCCATAGAAAATATTTAGGGGTGGCGGCGGCTAGAGTGGGCCGCCAGCGAAGATGTAGGAATCTTCTCTAGCAGGCCACGTCACCTTACCGCCAGCGAAAAAGTATATTTTCGCTGGCTGTGTCTTAAGATGGCCGCCAGAGAAAATACCACATCTTCGCTGGCGGCTAGATTTAGGAGGCCGCAAGCGAAGATGTGTTTTCGCTGGCGGCCCGAGACCCCCACCCCCCTATCTTTTTAGCTGGCGGTTTCACCTTATTTCCGCCAGAGAAAAGTTTTTCCAAACGCCATGAAAGATTGTTTTCGTAGTAGTGGTTGGTACTATCTTAAAATGAATTTATGTGAAGAAATTTCTATTTTATCACTTCTATTTTGAGAGTTATGAATTTTATAAGTTCTATTCTAGACATAGGCTAATTAAGCTCTATTAGTACTCAAGTGCATTTTAGGTCCAAGATTTGTGAAGTGTTGGGCTGCTGCAGTGAAGGCTTGGTTCCCAGGAGTTTAACAAAATCGGTTTCACAATATTTAGAGTTAGCACGATTTTATTATGAATTTTACAAGATAGGTGATATACTATAGTCTTGAATAGCTATACCGAATTTTAGGGATGATTTTAGCACCGTATGGTTCATATTTCAAGTCATGGTAATTAAGATCATAAAATTATTTGTCTAACAAAACTGGAGCCATTTCATTTTGGAGTTATAACTAATCCCATATAAATTTTGAGGGTTTTTACACCAATAATGGACATTCTCATCTTACAAAAATTTGGAGGTGCTTAAGTACTAATATTTCTAGATCCTACTAGACAGGATTAAAATCTACCATCATGTGATCTTAACAAAATTTGGTTCAGATTTATTAAAGCTACAATGTTTTCCTTGTGAATTTCCTGAGTGTGGCCTCATATTATATATAGAAAGTGCAATATTTAAGTGTTCAACATTAAGGTGCATAATTCTATGAATGTACTGAAATTTGGTTCATCTCAAAATGAGTTAAAATGGATTTACTATGGAATTTACAAGTTAGCATACTTTTCAGTTTAGAAGAAAATCATTTTAATCATTTTCCTTTTTACTTAACAGATCTCAAATTGGCGAGTTTGCAATAAAAACCCTAGACTTTCTGGAAACCAACCCGCAGTCCTATGGCTGTTCAATGTGTGAGGTTGTTTTAAAAGTAGGTCTCTAAAGTTGTTTAAATTTTCAAAACAAGGTCCCTTTCTTTAATCTTCGTATGCTCGATAGACTGGGAGGCGCAGCCGTGGCTTGGCGAGCTCGCCGGCGGTGAACGGCGGCTCAAAAGGGGAAGAGGTCAAAAGGTAAAATTAAGAGAACATTCTCGCGATTCCATTCCTCTACTTTTCTCGGTTAGTGGACATCGGAGTAGCGCCGGCGGCGAGTGTGAATGGAAGATGTCTTCGGGTGATGGTGCACGTACGTCTACAGTCATGTATTGGTTAAACGGGTGCATGCATGTTAGTCTTAGAGGTTCCTGTATGCTCACCGTGATACTGGAGAAGGTTGGGAGTGCCTGCAGAGGCACAGGGACGACGAAGCTCCATGGCGGCATGGCGCAACTCCAGGGATGATGTCTGCTGCTTGTTCTGCGAGGGGAGTCACCAATACGGTGCATGCACGAGGTCAACGGCTATCTAGGGAGGCCGTGCATGCAACGAATTTGACCGAGGCTCACCGGAGCGGGAGGAATCGACGATGGTGTTCGACGGTCGGAGTTGGAGAAGAGGACGCCGATCTCCCTCGTCGGTGGACGATCCTCGGGGATTCTTGAGGGGTTTTGGAGAGGACTTCAAGGGGAGATTAGTGGCGCGATGTCTTGGCTCGAGGTGGTCCATGGCAGCCGGAACAGCGACGACATCATGGCGGCAGCGATCGGTGCACGCTCCGGGACCCCTGTGGGCACGACGACGTTCCCGACGATTGGCTGCACGGTTGAAGGATAGATTAGCTGGGATGGAAACGGCGTCTCGAGGAGACAATGGAACGCAAGAGGAGAGGAGACGACCACGGCTCCATGGCGATGGCGGCCTTCGTCTTCCTCGTGGCCGGTGGCGGAGATGAGATGAAACCGGAGAGTTGGAGCGCTGCATCTCGGTTTGGTCGGCACTGGAGTGAGTAGTGTGGAATTGAGGATGGACGACGCGGCTGGAAGGAGATATGGCGAGCTCGGCATCGGACACGGCGATGGACACGCGTCGAGCAGGAACCAAGCGCCGCTCTTTTCTCGCTTTCACGTTCTCTCTGTGTCCTCTCGGTTTGCATCAGGGGTGGAGATTTTGTACTAAGGTGGGGCTAGCTCAAGTGACTGCCTGGTCGGTCCCAATCGATGCAAACAAGGCTAGGCAGAGAGAGGTGGGTTAGAGTTTGAGTGAAAATCGTTTTTCTAGAAAAAATTTCATAGTCTAATTTGTGTGCATGATAAATTAGGGTGGATTTTTCTGAAGGTAGAATAAAATACCTAGTTTCCATTTTCTTTGGTTGCACACAAAAATTTCTTATATTTTATTCTCAGGAAAATAAATAAAATAGGCCTAGCTGAAATTGAATTGAATTTTTAGGGGGTCAAAAGAAATAAAATAAATTCTAAAAAAATTATATTAATTCATGATAAATAAGGTGATATTTGAATAAATTATGTTGCATATACACTTTCATATAATTTAATGCATGTTTAGATGAGGCATGAGTTTTGCCGATTAGGGTTTAGGATTAAACCAAATTTTTACTTCTTTGACCAATTTAATTGAGGGTCTAGATTTAAATATAAAATCATGCCAACATTTTAGTGAGTCTAACATATTGAGTAGCATTCACATGAATTTTTTCATGATTTAATCTTACTCCAATTATTTTTAAAAATTCACTAAGCTTAAAAATATACATAGGTTGCTACTATGAAAATGCATTTAATTGTTTATAAAATTATATTTAGATAATTCTTGACCTAACATGATGTTGTTGAGCATGATTTATACTTTTAGTTACTCAACTTCATATATATATTACATGTATATACATTCTTGTAAATATATATTAAGTACTTGCTTCAAATTTTTAATTAATTCTAATGTCCTATTATGAAATGTTAGTAAAATCCAAAATCAAGCAAAAGGACTCAAGTCACAACAATACATTATGCAAATATATACACACACTATGTTTTATTTTCTTCCTTTCATCTATCAAGGAAAAGGTTTCAAATTATTCACAAATTTGCATATTTAAACTGGTCATATTAGACTCATCTAGGTCTTTAGTTAAAAAATATTAGTATTCTTATTTAGGAAAAATATTTTTCAATATTTTTAGAGACAAAATTTGAAATCCAAATTTTGGGTATGTTACAAATATATATAAAATATATCTGTAATAAATGTATTTATACATATATATATATATATATATATATATATATATATATATATATATATATATATATATATATATATATATTACATGTGTATATATGTATAACCAAAATATATAGAGACACATAAGTGAATATATACATATATAGATTACCAAAATATATACAGACATAAAAATAATTACATATACACATAAAATCTATGGTATGTATGTATATGTATATATATATTACAGTCCTTCCATTCTAACCGTGGGTGGGGTTGACGAATAGGTTTTCCATTGTGGTGGAATTCTCTCGTGGGGTCAATAACCTGATCTATGATAAATCCCATCAGTTGTTTTTGAACGGCATGTATAAATACATCATGAGTGAGTTGCTCCATCATCCAAAGAACCAATCATTTCAAAAAATAAGAAATAAATATATGCAATCAATAAGAAATCGGACCATAATGTATGAATGATGTTTACGTAAATCGAGATTCTTGTCACTGTTGATTCCATGTGTTATGGTGTGAATATAGTTGCAAACGTAGTAGCCGCATAAGTTCGTCCCTTGCTTCTGTTTTGGACACTAAGGAGATCGAAACAACATATTTAATATATATTTTTATTTTAGAAAAAATTAAATGATTCAATATAATTTTGGAGCATGTACTCACCGGAAAGTTCATTCTGACATCTAGTTTTTCTTTGAAATTCCCGCGGAGAGTGTATGGAAACGTGTTCATGCCCTATGCACAGTTGCAAGCTATGATTAATTATTCGAGATCCGTGTATATAGTAGGAATAAGAACACTCATAATGACAGTGCAATGGATAGTATTACCTGTCTAGCACTTCAAAAATTTTGGTGAAAGTTTCCTTTGGTTTATCCATTGAGTCATAGACATGGAGTTTGCTTTTAGCAAGGTCTATAACAAAAAAGACCCACTGGAATTTGCAAATTGCGTGAGATGATATATATGTCACGGTATGAGTACAAGAAGGAAATTGGTACGAAAGGAGATAAAAACTCACGACGTGTTGTACGGCAATAGTATGAAGGTCTTGAAATGTTGTTGCACCAGGAAATGGAGAATATTATCCTTTGTTTTTTGCTCAAAATCCTTTATCACTGTAGTGTTAACTTTGCGGGGGTCCATGAATCCAACCCTGAAAGCTCCCTGCTTACGGCATATTTGAATCTCCATTCTACAACGGAAAAAAAGACGGTTTCATCAGCATCTGCAGACTGCAATCATTCGATGCTACATACAAGGAGCTAATTATGCACGAAATAAAATTAATTAAACAATACTTACAGAACCCATAGACTAAGAAGAGAGACGTCGAAGGCGTCTCGATGGTACACGTCGAAGATTTCCTGGGAACAGACCCACAACTCATCATCTCCTTGAAAGTAATCTGAGTATTTTACCCTCGCACCAAACATCACTCTTTCGGCGGCTGATTTTTCCATGTAGTATTGCTTCCTGTTTAGTCTCGTCTCCGCCATAAATTGTCTTATCTCCATTTCACCAGGCGGTAGCAACAGATCAATCGATTGCTTTGGTTGCTTTCCGAGCTGAGGGACCTCTTTGGACTTTCCTTTTGCCTTCTTAAAAGACTTTGTTATAGCTCGGTCATAGTCGGATAGTAAGGTCTTTTTTACCGAGGTGCTCATTTTCTTAAAGAACTCCTTAGATGACGGGTCTATAGGAATCTTCTTTACTTGACTCTGTGGCTTGATGTGCGCCTTCACTCGCGCTCTTACGATCTCGTCAATCTCCTCGGGAGTGCGGTCGTATGCCCTAGTCTTGAGAGCGGGGAGCTTTGGCTTGTCAAGTCTTGGTTTCTTCGTTTGTACGCTGGATTTTGACGACGCGGGACGACGTGGGCAAGTCTTTCTTGTACTTGCAGCTAGTTGCGGCGTTGAAGATGGAGCAGACGATGCCCGCGGCGGAAACCTTGGAGGAGTCGGTGCCCGCCGAGGAAATGGTGCAGGCGGAGGAGGCGGAGGAGATGTAGGAACGGACGCCGCTTCTCGCCCAGGAAACACGATGTAGCGCTTGCACCATAGTATAATGGCGTGGGCTGTGTCTCCTAGTTTCGTCTCCTCGTCTCCTCCGGGGATGTCCAGCTCGAGGTCCTCGAACCCTCGTTCCACCAGTTCTACTTCAACCCTTTGGTATCCATGTGGAATAGGCCTGCAATGGTATGTCCATGAAGGTTCCACTGATATGGCCATGCTCAATGCCACCTTCACGAGAATCGAGGTTAATTAGTAATTAACATGTGCACCAACTTTCGCAATGTACAAGACATATATAATAAAACTATGAGCATACCTTGAGTGATATGTTCTTGAAGGGACTATGTAGCTCACATGGTATCCACTGCGTGATTTCATCAACGGGGCACGGTGGCTCATCGTGAGCTGGCCCAGCTGTAGCTTCCATGCCATGTTCTCCTACTTGCCCTTTAGAAGCGCAGCTGCTACGATTACGTGAGGGGCTCACCAAGACGGGAGGAACATGTTGTTGGGTCTGCTCCCTGTACTGTTCGGCCAGGCATTGATCCACCTGTCTTTCCACCTCCTCTTGCATCCTTAACTCTTGCATCGTGGCCCTATACTCAAGATTTGTTAACTTCACCTCAATATCTCTTTGGCTCCTCATGCGACTCTTGTGCGTGTGGATGTCCTCTTAAAATCCAAATTTCCATGGAACCAAGCCTTTTCCTCGCGTTCGACCTGGATGCTTGTCATTCTGCAGTGTGAGCGTAAGCTCATCCTTCTCTCTGTCGGGCATGAATGTTCCCTGAGCAGAGACCTCTACTGCTTTCGTCAGTCGGCTTGCTGCTTCGTGAATCTCATTGTCGAATATCAGGGAGCCATCACCAAGATCGAGCGTTCCACCGTGAGCATAGTACCAATGATTTGATCATTCCAGCCAATCGGCTATGGCCAGAACGATACCTCTTTCTAGCAACCCTGCTTCCATTTTCTCCCACTTCGGCACTGCCTTCTTATAGTCGCCTAATCCTAGCCGGTGATGGTACTTCTTTCTAGCGGCATTGGCTTTATCTTTTTTATCTGTTGTTGCCCTTGCTCCCCTGTCTTGTATGTGACAAACGCATCCCAATGATCCTTCAATTTGGTCATTTTGTCAAAGTCAGGTGTCAGGCCCTTCACGATATATTTCTTATACAAATCTTTCTTGTACTACCAGAACTGTTCGGCCATCTTCTTTAAAGTCCAATCCTTCACTTTTTGCTTTTCTGCCTCAGGGACCGTGAATGTCTCAAGCATCGTGGTCCACAACATTTCTTTCTTTGTATCGGGGAGATAAGGTTGTTCCTCCTCATCCCCATGTGCCCTTGTTTGGCGCCAATTTACTATGCTGATGGGCACGTGACCCCTCACGACCCAACCGCTGTGTGACACAAACTTCGTTGCTGCATCGGTAGGGGCAACTGGTCGGTCGTCTGGATTCACTTCAGTAATAATGTGTCTCCCCTCCACCTTCCTCGTGGCACCTCAATGTCTGCATCCCCTCTTCTCTCCAATGGTCGGTTGGCTGTCACTATTCTCCTCGTGCCCCTCCTCGTTTTCCTCCTCATTACCCTTCTCGTTGCCCTCTTCGTTCAAATACTGGTTAGGGTCCTCGTTCCCATCCTCGTCCACCTAGTATTGGCTACTGCCCTCTGTGATCTGGTCGTAGATGATCTGTTCATCATTGCGATCGGTCATCTGTTTGTAATATGAATGAGGTTTATTGTTATATATATATTGACGTTCTCGAGAACTACGATGACCAGCTAATTTTCACCTACCTAAGAAATATGAAACCTACGTTAATTTCACCTAGTTAAGAAATATGAAACCTACATGTGTACATTTTAAATATACCTAATACATTTCATAGGAATGTACGAAAACTTCTATAGTTTCATCTAACTTGCCTTAGTTTTGCTTGGAGCCCTTGGGACCACGTAAGCTTGAGTGACATCGGCGGTCAGCAGCTGGACCAGGTAATTCTGACAATAAAAAATAATTAGTTATAACATGTAGATTGCATATACATTGGTACTGAAAGTCATGAAAGTCGTGAAAGTCGTTCGGTCATTCGGTCGTGAAAGTCGTTCGGTCATGAAGCCATAATTGGTTTTGATATTTGGAGATTATTAGTGAAGTGGTGGTGTTGTTGTCTGATGGACCGATCAAACTGCATGGACTAGGCCAGTTAGACCAGCGAGTGTTGCACGGTCAGACCGGTTGGCCCGACAGTCTGACCGACTGACTTTGTGTTGATTTCAGATTCGGGTTGTTTATTTGGATACTTGTGATTATTTCATGATTATGACTTCTAGATGATTTGTATACATATGTAATACCATTGCGTAACGCCCGTTTTGTCGCGGCGTTAGCGGGAAAACTAATCTGCTAAAAACCCTATTTGCGAAAATTTTGTTCTTGGTCAAGTCTTGTCGTGTGCCAAGGTCTCGTGTTTCCCCTCTCAGTTCAATCCCGGAGAAAACCGCGAAATCGGATTTCAAATCCGAGCCCTAAAACTCCCTCTCTTTCTTTCTCAGGTAAAGTCCACTTTACCTCCCTCTGCCCTCAGGCCGATTTCCCCCTTCAGCCTTCTTTTTCTCTCTCCCCCTTCCCTCCTGGGCCGCTGTCGGCCCAGTCCCCCAGCCTTCGGCCTCCCTTTTCCTCTCTCTCTCCCTTCTCGGGCCGCCTCGGCCCAGTCCCTCTTGCTCGGCCTTTTCGTCCCTCCCGCTGGGCCGCGCTCGCCCGGACCGGTCTGCGCGGCCTGCCTCGTCGGGCGCACCGCGCACGTGCGCCGCACGCCCGCGCGAGAGAGCGGGCGCTCTCCTTCTCCCCCCTTGCCCGTTCTCTCTCTCTCGCTTCTTCTCCGTTCCATCGCCGCCGACCGCCTCTTCCCGGCCCTGCCGCTCACGCGCCCGCGTGCGGTCAAGGAGCCGAGCACGAGCATCTCTCTCTCTCTCTCCCCCGCACTCCTTGCCCGTTTCGGCAAGGGGGCAAACCCCTTTTTTCTTTGTCCCCTTTTTCTCTTTTTCGACCGGCGCCGACGTCACCGCCGTTGGCCGCTAGCGCCGGAGTGCGCCGGTCCCCTCTCCGCGCCCTCGAACCGCCTATCCGAGCCCCCCCAAACCGACCTCCGCGAACCGACCTAGCGCCCCCTTCAAAACCCCCTCTCCCCGGCCGCCATTGCCGCCTCCTCCCGAACTCCACTCTCCTCCTCCTCGCTGCCGCCGCCGCCCTTGCCGTCCGCCGCCGCTGCAGCCGAGGGCACCCGAAGGAGCTCTGGGCGCCGTCCCCCTCGCCCTCTCCCTCGGCCGGAGCCGCGCCGAGTCCGCCCGCGCACCGACGCCCTCTTCCCCGGCGAGCTCCTCCCGCCGCGGTAACTCCCCGATCCCCTCCATCTCCGCCTCTTTTCTCCCCGGTCTAGGAACTAGGTTGCGCCGTATAACCCTCTCTCGGGTGCCGCCGTGGCTGTCGCCCTCTCCTCCGCCCTCTCCCCGAGCCGCCGTGGCCGCCGTCGCACCGCGCCGTCGCCAGCCGCTGTCGCTCCCCCGCGGCCCGATCCGAGCCGACGGCTCGATTCCCCTCTCTCCCCTCTTGCTCCAGCGCCACTCCCCTTCGCCGGCCCCGCACCGCGCCGCCCGAACCCCTCCGCCTTAGTCGCCGCCGTCGCTCGGCGCCTTCTCCCCTCTTTCACCCGGCCGGCCTACGTGGCCGCCACACAGGCGCCACGCGAGCACCAGCCAGCGCACTCCCTCCTTCCCCTCCGTGCGCTCGGACCGCATAGACCGCGTCGCCGACGGGCGGGCCCCGCCCTAACACCGCGCGGCGGGCACGGTCCACCGGATTGGCCAACCGCGTACGCCGCGGCTTGCCCTGGCCCATCGGCCTCGCTCCCCCTTGGCCCAGCGGCCTCCCTCTCGCGCATCGGCCGGGCTGCGTCGCCAGGCCGGCCATCTGGGCCTCCTTGGCAGATCGGCCTAGTCGGCCTCGGCCCCTCTCTCTCCCCCTGGGCCACTCGGCCTTTTTCGCTCGGACCGCTTGGCCCACTCAGCCAGTCGGCCTCGGCTCCCCGCCAGTCGGCCTCCGGCCCATCGGCCGCTAGGCCCATCGGCCTATCCCCCTCTCGCGCGCCGATCGGCCATGGGTCGATCCCTTCGGGCCGTCGGCCCATTAATTTCGGCCACGCCCATTCTATTCTTTTGGGCTGCGCTTAGCCGCAAAAAATAAAGTCTAAATGGCATCCCTCCTTCTTTTCTTTTTCCAGGAAATTAATAATTCCTTTTCTTATTCCAGAAAATCTTTTAATCTTCGAAAATTCATATCTTTTCAACCGTTCGTCCGATTAACTCCGTTCTACTTCCAAAATTCCTCAAAAATCGAGATCTATCCAGTGGCACGCTTCGTGGTCTTTAATAGGGCTTCTTTTTATCGCTTTGTTGAGTTGTCTCGTTTCACGTGTAGTCTCGGAGCCCGAAGACCCGTAGTGCGTGGATTTCGAGGAGGAAGCTCAAGATCTCGAGCAAGGCAAGTCACCTTTGATCAATTGAACCTATAATTTAAATTAAGTATTTTGATTCCGCAAACTATGCATTAATTAGGTTACACTCGGCACTTGGCCTCGGTTTGCAATACAACCGGCAGGCCCTACCCATTTGCTGCATTCACCTTCCTTGATATTTGAATACCCTAACACCCTTGTCACCCCTCAGGTGGAGCCTCGGTATCCGTACCTCACGTACGAATATCGAGACTCCCCTCAAACTTTAAAAATGATCATCTGGGTAAAACTTGAGTTTACAAAATGCTTGGAAAACCCGACACTTGGGTCGGTGCCTTGAAAATAAAGTGAGTTTCTAAAACTCGCGGTACGGGAGACGTACTGGAGGTATGGTCTTCCCGTTCTCGCTCTAAGGACCGATTCCTTGGGAATTACATCCGAGCATATGTCAAGTACGACCACATGGGTGATATGGGACACCCCTGGCTGAGTAATTAGCTAGGCCAGGGAAATCTTGATGCCAAGGGACAAGTGGATTCGCCGGGGTGGTGTCGGGGAGGACCCCTGGGCTTCCTGGCACAGTATGGTCTGGGACCTAACCTGGTGTTGGTCCGTGGGACCCCTCCCGTTGGCATAAGATTACCCTGAGTCGGCTTTCGAAATGCCTTGTCGTGAAAGCCTCAAGGTCGCCAGACGTGACCGAGAGTCACGGGCTGGGTGATTCGGGGTTAGTAACGTCGTGTGGGTAAAGTGTACCCCCTCTGCAAAGGTTAACAACTGTTCGAACAGCCGTGCCCACGGTCATGGGCGGATGTGAGGTGATTCCTTAGCGTAGTTTTTAACTGGGATCCTTGTGAACTGCTGTTGGTGTAAGATTTCCTTCCTGTGCTTGAGTTGGGCTGTTGGAGCAGCCAGTGTCGGTGAACGATTGGCAGGGAGCCTCTCGTTCCGACGTGTTTGATTTGTGGCTGTTGGTGCAGCCGGTGTTGGTGAGCGATTGGCAGGGAGCCTTTCGCGTGTGGCTGTTGGAGTAGCCGGGTCGGTAAACGATTGGCAGGGAGCCTCTCGTGCCGACAAGATTCAATCGGTACATTTTCACTGCTCCGGCCGGATGAGACGCACTTTCTCGTCCGCGCCGTTGAGAAGCACTCACTTAGATGTTCTGAAAGTCTTAAACTAAAATCAATTGTGAAAAACAACTGGCCTTCCCTTGAAGCGTGCATCAAACACTTAATTCCCCTGACTTGCTGAGTACTCCTGTACTCACCCTTGCTCTATATAATTAAACCCCCCTAGTTCTCGAAGACGAAGAGGTGGACCCTGCTGATGAAGAGTTCTTCCAGGAGCAAGCAGACTTCGAGCAGTAGTAGGGTTTCGGCCTTTCCCCAAGGCTTTGCTTGTGGCTTAGGGCTAGCCTCCGCTTTCCGCTTCCGCCTTTTTGTAATGCTGTTGTGAACTCGGGTTCTGTCCGCAGTTCCAACCTTGGTTGTAATCCTACTCTTAATAAAGAGACCGCTGTTGTTGTGATAATCTATCTTCCTGTTGTACCAGCGCTATTTCCTGGGACTGGTACAAGCATACAGGTTAATTTGGATCGCCTTACACTGGCCTCCGCTCGAGGCTAGTTTGGGGCGTGACACATTGTGTGCTAAAGTTGAGTCAAGTTGGGAAAGAACTTGTGCTCGAATATGGTTTCTTGTTTGATTCATGTGTAGGTGTGTCTTGATGCCCCGGGAGAATATTGCCGGTGATGGATCGGGAGTCAACTTGGGAGAAGATGATGTCCGGATGATCAGTATATCATGCGGGATGCTTAGGCTAAAGAACAATGCATGTGGTCGGTGAAGATTCCATGCGACATACGATAGGGAGATTGTGTACATATGGGATGAGGAGTCAAATTTGAAAGGAGTCCAAATTTGGGAAGAATGGAGTTTGAATTGTGTTGGGATAAGTTTGTTTCTTGTATGGGAATGTTTCCTAGTGGATTAGGACTTCTTGTATAAGTTGGGTTTGTGGCTTTAGGCTGCCTACCTTGGGTATAAATAGAGATCAGTGGATTTGAGGCCTCACGGTATCGATTTTGTGAGAGTTGAGTTTAGAGTAAAGTTATGGCTTTGAGTTTAGTCAAGATTTGTGAGAAGAGTGTTGTTGTTGCACTTTGTAAACACGAATAGAAGTAATAAAGTTCAATCTACTTTTGAGAGATCTTCAATTTATGTTTGCTTGGGTTCGGCGGTTACACTAGTGGGATAACGATGGTCACACTGACGGCATTGCGGCGGTCAGACCTTCGGCACCACGGCGGTTAGATCGGCGACGGCGACAGGTGACGGCGGCGTGATAGGCGGTTAGACCAGAGCGACTATACCGGTCAGACCTAGGCTCTTATTCATATCTTTAACATTTTTTATGCATTTTAACTGTATTTTAAGTTGATCTTAAAATCGGGCCATATGATTCACTTACTCTGAATAGCTTATTTTTTGAAAGTTTTTCAAGAATTTGGATGCGGTTGCACTAGGAATTCATTTGCAAAACATCTCAAGGGATAAACCTTCACTGTCATTCAAATCAACAATACATTCATTAATTGAAAAATAAATTTTTAATCCATTCTGAACAGTGCATAACTTTCTGAATTATCTATCGGTGTTTAGCAGGTGATTGTTGTTTTATTGAGGGGTATTATTAAATATCAAAGTAGTTAGTTGCAGATAAAGAATCAAGTTTTATGACTTGGTTTTAGTTATACATATATTTCTTCAAAGTTCATAAAATAAAATTGTAACATCGTATCTACCTGCCACCTTATCTTGCATAACGTGAGGCTGTTTACCACCCTTAGGAAAAATTTGTTCTTCAGGTATTGGAAGTATAACATTTGTATTTCATTTTACAATGAGGGCATGAAACTAGCTTCTTGCTGGACTCAAACTGAACCATTCTGGTTGGCACCCTTGACGTTTTGCTCTACCATATATAATTTTTTTCACTATTGCAACTTTATTTAGACAGGAAAAAAAATCTGGAGTTCAATGCATAGCTGCTTGGAAGGCTTACAATTTGTTTAGTGGTGCTTACTATTTGAATTTATTATGTTGAAAGTAGTTTCAAAATGCTAATGATTCTTAGTTATTTTTGGAAAAAAAAGATATTAGGTTATGCTCATTCAAGAAAGTATGTCTAACAACACATGTGATACTCTTTCCAAAAATTTATAAAAATACTTATTAAGTTTGAGAGTATTTCGATGTTGCTGGTTTAGTTTTCAGTTCTTCACCAAGTGGTGATGTTCTTTGGTTAATTTTGTTTTTATTAATGCAGCTCAAAATATCGATGTCAACTTGAAGTTATTGTGGATTGCAGATTGTGAGGGTCACAGCTGAAGGTATTGTGGATGACGTAAAGTAATTGTGTAGATACTGGTGTTCTTTTGTCTTACTTAGTGGAGTTCTCTTAAATGAAACTGAAAGATAACTCTTTTGCTTTGAGCCTTACAAGTATTTGTTAAGTTGTGGCAAATTGTATCCATTTTGTAATGTTGGCTACTTTGCACCTCCACAACAAGTGTCCAAGAGGGAGTTACAAAAATAGGCCGGCTAGATCATGTTAGTACATATTGTTCTTAAACTTGTGTACTTGTATGTTTCATGCGACATGTATTGTGGAAAACGCGCGCAATAAACTTTCAGGGTATTCACATATTTCTTGTGATATGTCATATATGAGAAATGCGCATTGCACATGCATGATTACTAGTTCACATCAAAATGTGCACATCTATACCCTGTTTGAAAAATATAATCTTTCTGCATAGTTAATTGACATAGATATTGTGTTTGTTTGTCACAGAAAATATCATTAGAAACAAAATGTTTTTTTGCTGAACTCCATAATATTTTATTGAAATATAAAATAAAAATACAAGACACACCTTTTACTGTCATTCAGAAAGCTACCATGTTTGATTGCATTTCCTGAACCAAAAGTAATTGTCTAAAGTCTGACCACATACACAGCAGAGGTTGCTATGATATTATTTATCTAATATTTGACGCTTCTTGCAAGGCGATGCTGTAGGCTTAAAGTTCTTCTTGTCATCACAATACACAGCAATGTTGACAAACCGCCTGTAAAGGGGTATCCGAGATTCCCACGCAACTAACTCAAAATCCTCCTTTGGTAGAACAACAGTGCCAGCAATCAGGTCTCCAAACTTTACCTTGGATAACTCCCTCTTCGACTCATCACCTTCAGTAGGTGGCATGAGGTAAAGTGGTGTGGATGATAACACAAATTTGGTTATATCTATCTGATGTTCTTTCTCCATTAGTAGTTTGGGGTGTTCTCTGAACACTGAGAAATTATTCTGGACCACATTCCTGTACTTTTTCAAGACATGGAGCCATAAGTCAACATTTTGGTTCTTTCTAAGTATATCTGCACACACATTTGCTGTGATGAATGAGCCATTAAGCAACACTGATAGCTCATTTGCTATAGATAACAACTGCTGATGCTCCTCTGTGTTAATGCTTCCAAATGCGAGAACTTTAAAGAGGTAGCTATACTCCTCAAGTGACAAACTGTTAAGATGAATTGGCTTTACTGTTCCAAACCTTGATATCCTCTCAATCCTACTTATAATTATGTTCTTGCTTCCTCTTCCCATATGTGTGCAAGATACATAAAACTTTTTCCAATTCTCATCATCTGTATCTCTAGTAAACTCAACAACAACCAAATCCCTCCTTTTAGTAAAAGTTGTGCACTCCATTTTCTTAATGTTCTCACCATTCAAGTGCAAGAGTGATGAGAAGTGTGATCGTACTATCTCATTTTTGCACACGTGTGCAACTAGAGTTCTCTTACCAACTCTACTAGGGCCAATGATTGGAACAACAGTTGAAGCAAAAGGAGGAATATTGTCTTGCAGTAAGGTATTGATGACTTGTTGTGTTTCTATTTGGCGACCAAACATGAAGTTATCAAAATAGAGATAGGTGTCATAAGGTTTACGAGACATGCGTTCACATCCACTAAGAAGAAAAGAAAAATCTGTCATACTAGAAACAATTGTTTCTAAACTTTCCAATGTGCTTTGAAGCTGATCATGTCTAATGGCAGCACGAAAAGGATTAGGATAGCATGTGGTGGTTGACAAAGTATTGTAGCTGCTAACCTCCTTATCTGGTCTCGAGCTGCGAAGGGTTCTATGCTTGATGATGTCTAGGACATGGTAGGCTTGGTATATGGCCTCCAATATCTTCTTGACCTGAAGCAGCATCTCGGAGTTAGTGATGCATCGTCCCTTGGCCTCCTCGACTATCATGTGAACTTTAAGAAGGAGATGGTGCAGCCTTTCCATATTTTTTTAAAGATTTTTTTGGCTCTTATACTTCTTGATCAAGAAGGATATGAATCGATTGACAATGTTACCTACAATTGCTGATACAACTAGGTCCATCACAATCGTCTTCCTTCACTTGTGTAGGTACCTCTTGTTTGTCTGTGTATGTGAGTGAGAGGTGAACGATAGGCGAAGGATGTAGAAGTCTAGAAGGAGATCAGGTTCTTATTCAGCTCTTGCAATCAGTTGGTTTCATATGAAATATACCAGCTGCTATGAGTCAAATGGATAGATACCCTCTGTCTCCCTACTCAACCATGGTGGTTTAGTGGTTACTCAGGTGGCCTGCGCAATGAAAGAGACATTTTCATGTAATTTATGAGCATTTCTATATTGTGATGGCACTTTCAAGACGACAGCATACACATGACCACCACAACAAATTTTGCTTAAAATAAACCACCATAATTTGTTTTTAAATATCAGTATCTCTGGACAATGCGAAGCTCCCAATTCTTGTATTTACAAAGAAAGCTGGTGAATCAGAAAATTTTGTTATCGATTTGTTACATAGTTAGAATAGTACTAAATTTTTCATGCCTTCTTGGATACGTTTCGGAGGAATACATTGCTACTTCAATTGTTGTTGAGTGTTGACCAAATCACCAAATGTCTTAGATAATTGTTAGTCATCACTGGGTTTATAAACAAATGCAAATAATTGAGGTGGTCATGCCTGACAACGTCTGACTCGTGTAAGTAAAATATGTGGAAGGAAATGATTGTCTGATATGATGACTGTCTGATGTCTTAGCAGTTTATGTGGAAGGAGATGAATCAGCTTACTTCATCTGTTATCAGTTGCAACTGCAGGTATGGAGAGCTTCATCTTTAATCTGGTAAAATTGGTTTGCAGTAGTTGCATTTTTCTTTGTGATGAAAATGACCTCATTTTGTATCTTGACGTCACAGTTCCATTTATTCTGTTTATTGTTACTAGAAATTTCTCTGTTTTGTTTGATAAGGACATGTTGGCTAAAAATTTGAAGCTCCTTTTGTCCATCTCTGAATCAGATGGGTGGCAGAAATAGTGTTTGTTAAGTTTATGGTTAAGTATGATTATGTTTGCACTATAATCTATCCAGCCCTGCAGGCCATCAAATAAAAACGAGGTGGCACCCGTAATACATGTAGTTAAACTATAATTTTGACTAATAGTTGTATCGATTTATCTTTTTGGAGAACATGTCGCTGTTAAATTTAAAAAATATATATTTATTGCTCATGATGTATCTTTTTGTTTTCAGAAACAAAATAGCATGGCCATTGTGACATGATTCTTCTCCCATCTTTACTACACTTCGGTTGTCATGGAATTCATCATTCTTTGCTCACCCCATATCCATGATGCACTAGACATGCTCAAGTGCTCGCTGATATAAAAATCAGCCCACGAAAGCATCAATGAGGTTGGTCTGTGAAAAGAACTGAAGGAATCCCAATTCCATGCTGCACTTCTGATTAATAAATGAAGAACAAAACTGTCTGTTATGCACCGATGTCAGTGGCAAATAAAATCTGTCTTGACGAGGTAGTTTAGAAGGCCTGAAGAGGAAACAACGTAGAAAAGAAAGATTCTTATTCTTGTATGTGAAACTGTCAAAAGAAAATTCTCTTATGGAAGTATTGGTCGCGTAGCAATTGGGGATTGAATATTTTCATGAATGCTTGTGTTTGTGTCCTTGGGGGCATCTCCATCATCCGGTGGAAAGGTGAAACACCCTATTGTCTGCAATTTTTGCTATTTCTGTATATGCAGTATATGGACACTTGCTTGAGAGAAAGAAAAGCCAGCTTTGAAAAAGGTTAATTGAGACTGGTCTTAAAAACAAAAATGTTAGAAGCGTCCATGTTATGTGATTATTTCTATAGACTTGATGTAATTGCCGTGATAAAAATCCGGTGACCTAGACAAGGGAAAAATGCCATTCGATCATGGCTGTTTTAAAACATGAAGCTAAAGGCCTCCATGGCTCCATGCATGGCATGATTCTCCTTCCATATATTTGTCTCATTCAGTTCTCTATGTGCTTTGATTAATGATTGTTAGATGAACAAAACCTGATGATCAGTATTGCTATCAACTGTAGGGCAGCCGCCAGACGTCCAAGCTACCAGGGCATCCGGTGGAGATTGGACAATGCCTGAGATTTCATAACAATGATAACCCTCTCTTGTGAGTGTACTAATTGAACCAAAAAGGTTGGCCATCATTTCTCTAGCTTAAAGATGAGTTGTTATACCTCTTGATTGACAAAGCTTGCCTAAAGCGTATGTAGTACTAAGATGTCAAGTTGCTCTCTTTCAAAACCTACAATCTGATGTGCACCAATTTGTTCTAGAATTGTTATTCACTCAGCGATGTACTCGGCCAAGGACGTATGGCATCCATTCTAATAAAAGTTTGATCTACATGGTGCTAGGCAACTTTGCCTATTAATGCTGAAATCACATTGTGGCCAGTTACCAGGACAGCCATGTCAATTTTCATGGTTTCTTACCATTTTGATCAAAGGTGACATACAATTAATATATGCGCAATACAACTACCGTCAAGTGAGAAAGAATGTAAGTTGTATCCCACAACAGTGGAACCTTAACTGGAGCCAATGTTTGCCTTATCTATAGCCCATATACTATATTATGGTCGTTCTTATTAAATGTAAGAGAACATCAACATCCCAATAGATTGACCATACATAATGCTTCCTGACCATTACGTTTCTCCTTCAACATTCACATAAAAATGTCCACATCTATACCCTGTTTCAAAAACATAATCTTTTTGCATAGTTAATTACCAAAGATTCGAAGTACGTACTCTTGTATAGTCAAAATATTAATCTTTTTATGTTGTGGTAAAACCTTCTTGTAAGGAACCCGACTTTAAGTACTCTTGTATTGGCTTTGGCTGTGTACATCTACTTTGGGTGTAGAGGCCAGGTATTAATCCATTTTCTAAAAAAATGGCTAAGATTTTGTGTCACAGAAAACATCTTTGAAAACAGAATGATTTTTGCTGAACTCCATCATATATTATATTTAAAAGAGGAATTGTGGTCATAGAAATAACAAAAAAAAATACAGCAAGCATTTTTTGTTTGATCATTCTTCAGAAAGTTATCTTTGCTTGATTTCATTGCCTGGACAAAAGGTAAAACGCCTATGATCCGACCACATACACAAAAAGGGTTTCTATTACATTATTTATCTAATCTTTGATGCTTCTTGCTAGGTGACATTGTATGCTGAAAATTCTTATCATCATCACAATATGAAGCAATGCCAACAAACCCTCTATAAGTGGGTATCAGTGATTCCCACGCGATTAACTAAAAGTCCTCCTTTGGTAAAACAACAGTGCCAGCAATCAGGTCGCCGAACATCACCTTGGTTAACTCCATCTCCGAGTTATGAGTAATGCGTTCGCATCCACTAAGAAGAAAAACAAACTCTGTCATACTATAACCTATTGTTTCTAAACTTTCTAATGTGTCTTGAAGCTAATCATATCCAGTGGTAGTGTTCCGTGCAGCACGGAAAAAATTAGCATAGCATGTAGTGGTTGACAAAGTATTTGAGCTGCTAACCTCACCAGGTCTTGAGCTGTGAAGGGTCCTATGATTGATGATGTCTAAGAGGTGGTACCCTTTGTACATGGCTTCAACAATCTTCTTGAGCCGGAGCAGCATCTTGGAGTTGGTGATGCATCGTCCCTCGGCCTCCTCGACTATCATGTGAACTTTAAGGAGGAGATGCTGCACCCTTTCCATCTCTTTTTCAAGATTTTCTTGGCTCTCATACTTCTTGATCAAGAACGATATGAATCGATTAACAATGTCACCTGCAATTGCTGATACAACCAGGTTCATCACAATCCTTCCTTCACTTTTGTATCTACCTCTTGTTTATTTGTGTATGTGTAAGATAGAAAGAGAGGACAATTGGCGAGGGATGTAGAAACCTAGAAGGAGATTTGGTTCTTATTCAGCTCTTGCAATCAGTTGGCTTCATATGAACTAGTCAATAAAATGGACAGAAGTCATTTGCCTCCTTAGTCAATCATGGTGGTTTAGTGGTTACTTCCATGACCAGCGCAGCGAAAGAGACATTTGGTCCTTCATGTAATTTGGGAGCATTTCTATCTCTATTACATTGTAAAGGGGTCTTCAATACGAAAACACACCAACATAATATTTTCTTAAAAAAAGATCACAATAATTTGTTTTATAAATATGAGCATCTTTGGACAGTGGGTACAAGTTTTTATAATACTCTAATGAAACAGATAAGTTTGTCATTGATTTGTTATGTAGTACTACTTTTTTTTTGTCATGCCTTCATGGAAAGTTTTGAGAGGACTGCATTTCTACTTAAATTGTTGGGGAGTGGGGACCAAATCACCTAACATCTTATAGAATTGTTAGTTTCATTACTAGAATCTTAAGAAAAAGCAAATCATTGAAGTGGTCATGCCGGCTACAAGACAAATGTCAGAACTCTGAGCAGGGGATGCTATGCTGTAGCCTGTCCAGGAATAGTTTTTTTCCTCTTCGCTATTCGTTAATTTTATATCTCACAAACAAAGTTGAGTTTGTACTTAGAACTTTGTATGGTTGTTTATTTATACCTTCCCAACATGTGTGGATTTTTGATAACTCTATACAAAAGTTTCCAACAAACTTCTGGTTTCCACCATATATTTTCCTCTTTTGTCCTACAAACATAAACTGGTTGTTGACGTGGAAGGAGATGAATGAGCTTCATCTGATTACCACTTGCAATTTCTGGTATGGAAAGCTCCATATTTAATTTGGTCATATTGGTCCTTGTCAAGTTTGCAGTAGTTGTGTTTTTTTTTTCTGTGCGATGAAAATTTCTCTCTTTTGTTGGACGACGAACACATTGACTTAAATTTTGAAGCTCGTTTTGGCCATCTCTGAATCCAATGGTAGCAGAAAGGCTTGTCGAGTTCATGGTAATGTTTGATTACGTCTGCACTATAATCTATCCAAGCCCCTCAAATAAAAACAAGGTCATACCTGTAGTACATGTAGTCATACTACTTTAATTTTGAACAATAACATTCTAGCAAACATTTATAGTGGTCATACATTGATGTTATGAGTAGTTTGTATCATTTTATCTTTTCGAGACCATGTCATTTGTAAATTTCAAAAATTATATTAATAAAACTGCAGTTCGGTTACTCGTACTGACATGATGGATATGTTTTGGAATTTATGAGGTGGTTTAATTTTTAAGTGAATTGAAATTTATCTCTGTCCTTCTGTTCTGGTTTTCACACATCATTGCTCACATCTTTGTGTTGATGTTATTCAATGGGATCTTTTATTTAAGGAAAAATAGCAGAAATAGAGCTCGGTTAGTTCATTGCCTGAAAATGATTGAACATGTATTCCTCAACAATCAGTAGTTCAGTTGTGAGTTCCTTCTCTTTTTCCAGAGCACATAAATAAACAAGGGAATTGTAGGAAGCTCTAAAAGATGAGCTTCTGAAGGTGAGAACCTAAGATGGTGCCAATACTAAAGATTTGTTTTTCAGCAAGGAAAAAACACACAGCTACCAACTGTTCATGATTTAAGATGTCATGGCCGTGTTACTATATCCTTTTAGTATCTAATATCTGAGTTACAATATATTTCAATTTAGGAGAAGAGAGAAAAATGAGGAATAGACTTGATGTATTGAGTTAGGCCCACATGGCATATTGAGTATAAGAGGCAATTCTAACATGAGAAAAGACCATACTACCATAACTCTTGTATACTGCATATATACATTGATGCATATATCGTTGACAAATATCACATCTACAAATTGAAGAAAATAATGTTTGTAAGATTAGGAAGGAAATTCTCGACGCTTCCTTCCTGACAAGGGTGTATCTTTACGAAAATCTTGAGCATTATTTGGAACAAAGTGAACAAATGAAGTATAAGGAGGTAGCCTTGATTCCCATGACACTAGATTGAACTCACCTTTTGGTCTAACACTAGGATCTAGTAATAGTTCTCTAAATGTAACCCTTTGCAAGTCCTTCAGTGCACTATTGAGACCAGTAAATGGTATTATGTGCAATGGAGCAGCTGGAGATGAAGCAAAATTGGTGATGTCTACACGATGACCTTGTTCAAAAAGTAACCTAACATGCTTACCGTACAAGGAAAAGTTCTTTTCAGCCACTGTTATGCACCTGTTCAGTACGCTAATCCAGAAATTGACATCCAAATTCCATCTCAATACATCTGCGCAAATATTCGCTGAGATAAGTGACCCTCTCAAGTGCAATTGCGTGGCAAATTCTTCAGCTATTTGCAGTAATCGTGGATGGTCCTTAGGGTTCGCACTTCCAAATGCGAGTGTCTTGAAGAGGTAGCTCAATTCTTCATATGAATGGATGTCAAGTAAAATTGGCTTCACAGTTCCAAGCTTCTCTGATTTTCTTAATCTGCTTATAGTAATCACCTTACTTCCTTTATTCATTTGTGCTAGACTTGTATAGAATTCCTCCCAATTCTTCTCATTCAAATCTGAAACAAACTCAACAACTACCAACATCTTCCCTGACAAGAGACTATCACTGTGTGCTATTCTCAAAAGATCATCTTCATTCAAATGCAAAATTGAAGAGAACTGAGATTGAACCCTCTCATCGGCACATACATGTGCAACCAGAGTTTTTTTCCCAACTGCAAGACCACCAACGATTGGAAGGACAGCAGGCAGACCTGGAGGGTTGTATTCCAACAGGAAATTCCGAAGCCTCTGTTTTTCAGTATGACGGCCAAACATGAAGTTGTCTATGTAAAGATATGCATCATATGGCCTCCGCGACATTCGCTCGCATCCACCCAGAAGCACAACAAATTCTGGTATGTGATCAACAACTGTTTCTAATATCCCCAAAGTTCTATGAATCTCAAAGTACCTGGGCTTGTCCTTCCCAGCAGTATTGACAATTGCACGAAAACGTTTGAGAGGAGGAAATGGGTTGCCAACCTCCTTGATGGAATTCACCTGAATTAAGGTCTTGCACCTGAACATGTCCAGGACATGGTGCCCTCGGTACATGGCATCTGCAAGCCCCTTGAGCTGCATCAGCATCCCAGAGTTGGTGATGTATCGCCCATCCGCCTCCTCGACGACCGTGCATACTCGTAGGAGCAGCTGCTGCAGTCTTTCCAGCTGCTTCTCCTCTGAAATTTCATGGCTCGAGTACTTGCTCAGGAGGAAGGAGATGAACCGGCTGAAGAGTTCACCAGTTACTGCTGATACCGCAATCTCCATGTCCTGATTGTTCAAGCAGAAAAAGTATATCAAATGTGGCTGGTATATATGATTTGTGGAGTTGGCTGTGTACATCCTCTCATGGATGTAGAGGCCGGTTTTCTTAATCCATTATCTAAAAAAATGTTTTGTGGAATTTCATAGGGGATGGATTTCCCAAATTGGTTTCTTGATCGTTGTTAGGTCTGTCAGAATTGTTGGCTTGAAATCTTTGTGATGTTTAGATCAAGCAGGCAACTTTTAAAAGCATTTACGCGTTGTGAGTTGTGACAAGGACAGGGCAACTACTACTGGATGCAGCTGTCTGTCTGATATACTTGACAGAGCAGCAACCAATGCAACATAGCATATGCACATGATTGGCATCCTTTTTTTTTCTTTCAATATTCATTGCTTTGTTTTTATAAAAAGAGGCAAGAGACTTTTCCTACTATATAAATAGAGCAGATTAATTAGTGTTCATGTACAGGTGGGAAACAAGCCCTTAGAGGCACCAGAAGCTCTGAGAACACTTGCTAGATACGTCTTAACAATCTACAAGTTTACAGGAGATGTCACGATGACTCTGGATGGAGATAACAAAGGAGGTAGTACTGATGGTTTGGCCTGTAGTTGATCTGTCGTTTACACTCTGTTTTGAATTACTAGACATGCAAAGAATCTGACATTTTGGAAGAGCCCAGTTCTTCCTGAAGTTTGTTTGTGCAGAGCTCAATATTCATTTTTATTTTTGTCACAATGCCACAAAAAGTTGAAAAGAATCGTAAATGGAGTTATGGGCATATAAAATATTACATATGAGCCATCAATTATTGGCTCTGCAAAATATCTCAGCTTTGTAGTTTTTTATCTTAAAGCACTTAACAAATTAAATACTGCACAGAGGAGGATTATATAATCAGTATGTAAGGGTTCATATTACACAATAGTACATATAGTACAACACCTTTTAGAATATACAACTATGGCTCCCTAAAGTTGAGAGAACTATCTGCGTTCCTAAGTTGTTACTCAATCCTTTTGATGCTCCTGATTTTTTTTCTCTATTTTCGACATGGCGAAAGATGTTTTGATCCATATGTGGCCGAAGGGCATGGATGGGATTGAATAAAAAAGTTTAAAATCCATCATACACAAATAATTTTCTCAAAGTTTATTCATCATAAGATTAGGAAAATGGCCTTGGATGCTTCCTCCCGCACAACGGTGATTCCAGTTGTTCTTGAGCAAAACTCGGACAATAGCGAGCCCTGTGAACAAATGAAGTGTATGGTGGTATCCTTGACTCCCATGAAACTAGATTAAAATCACCCTTTGGTGGAAAATTTTGACCTGTTAGTATGTCCCCAAATGTCAACTTAGGTAAATTGTTATTGGGAGAATCAGTTGAGGTGGTAGCAGGATACAATAAGTAGTCTGTCAAATGTGCTGGATGGCCCTGATCAAAAAGTTCATTTGGATGACTACCAGACATAGACAAGTTCTTCTTGACTGTAAATTGGGCCTCTTTCAATCTGGAAAGCCAGAAAAGAACATTCAAATTATTTCGCAATACATATCCAAGTATGTTGGCTGGGATGAGGCTGCCTCCCAATAGCATCGCGAATTCTTCCACTATTGGAATAAGTTGTGGATAGTCCATAGGGTTTGCGCTTCCAAATGCAAGCGTCTTCAATAGGTATCTGTACTCCTCATGCACCATTCTGTCAAGAGTAATGGGCTTGACAGTTCCAAATCTCTCCAATTTCTTAATTCTAGTCAAGATTATCACTTTGTTTCCTCTGTTAAGGCTCATAAGAGATGAATGAAATGTTCTCCAGTCGTTGTCATCTACATCTGAAACAAACTCAACAATTACCAATGTCCTTGCTGACAGATTTTTATTTTCAGTAATTCCCCCAAGGTTCTCTCCATTGATGTGGAAAATAAAATAGAAATGAGAGCGAACCCTCTCATCGTTGCATACATGTGCAACAAGTGTTCTTTTCCCAACTCCACGACCACCGATAATTGGTATTACAGCTGGAGGACCAGTAGTGTTGTTCTCCAGCAAGAAGTTGATTAGATGTTGTTTTTCCACATGTCGACCAAACATGAAATTGTCGATGTAAAGATAGGTATCATAGGGCTTATGGGACATGCGCTCACATCTGGCCAGAAGGATGACAAACTCATTCATATCACCAATTACAGTCTGTATGTTTTCCAGTGCGCCTTGTAACTCCATACTGAATTTCTTCTTTGTTTCAGGAAAAACAGTAGTAGTGCGAGATCGTTTGAGAGGAGTGGCAAAAGACAAGGCAGATGAGTCATTTACCAGATCATTGGAACCTTCGTTGTTCTTCATGTACTTGATGGTATCTAGCACATGGTAGCCACTGTACATGGCTGCGACTATTGTCTTTAGATGTGTGAGCATACAACGGTTGGTGATGTATCGCCCATCTGCCTCCTCGATGACCATGTGAACTCTTTGAAGGAGTTGCTCCAGCCTTTTTACCTTTTCCTCAGAGTACAGATTATCCAAAAACTTGTTCATCAGAAAGGAGCTTAATCGACTGGTGAGATCACCTGTGATAGATGATATGATGAGCTCCATCTCAGAGTATGATGCGCTGTTTGTGAGAGAGGATAGATAGCTTGCAGGTTGTGCACTGGAGGTGTTCTCTCTCTCTCTGTCTCTCTCTCTCTAACTTGAAGTCATGGTTTTTGGTCATTACAGACCAAAGGAGAAGTCACACTTCTCCACTTTCAATATTGTTGTAAAAGCATCCTCGCCCTCACGTTTAATTGATGCGACACCTGAAGTGAGACTAGCAAGTAGTAAGACCATTTCAACTCTAACCAAAGAAGTTAACTAGTACATGCACTTCATTTTAGAAAGCTAGAACTTCAGTTAGGACTTACCAAAATGACCTGACCCAAAATTATCCTAAACTAAACAAAATTGTAATATATTTTAGCATACAAAATTCCATATTATTCAGTACCAAATTTAAAATAGTTACTTAATTTTGTTCACAGTAATTTAATGTTATTATTCTGAAAAAAGTACTTCTATATAATTTTGTTCTAGCATCACTAGAATCATAGCGTGTGTAGTGCGTGTGCACTTCTTTTTATTAGAATGAACAGTGAAACAGTGAATTCCCTTTATTTGTCATTGATCTCAAATATCCCATTATATAAGGAGATTTAGTGTATTACATGCCTAGGATTCTAAGCAACATCAATATAGCAATAAGGAGCAAAAGAATGATTTATATGGCTGTTACAAGGTCCATAATTCTCTTGATTGCTGCCCTTGATAAGATCAAATAATGGCCAAGTAATGGCCTTTGTAACACTCTCCCTTTGTAACACTGCCCTAGGACGACGCTGCGACGACGGTGCCGCTGCTCGCGGCAACACCAGAGCCGGCAGCACCAACTCCAGCACCCTCGCAACTCGCCAAGGTCCATCATTCTGAGAGTCTCCCCTAAAACTTACAAGTCTCTGAGCCGTCTCATACCAATTCCCTCAATATATTTCTCGAACGAGGAAGCAGGTAGAGACTTGGTAAAGAGATCTGCCAGATTATCACAAGACTTTGTCTGTAAAATGTTTATTTCTCCACTTTGCCGAAGCTCATGGGGATAAAGCAACTTAGGAGCAATATGTTTGGTGATGTTGCTCTTGATGTAACCTGCTTACATCTGCGTAATACAAGTAGCATTATCCTCATAGATAATGGTAGGTGATTCTGAGAAACCAATACCACAAGATTGTGGTTTATCATTCTGTGAAGTCACACGCATTCACGTGATGCCTCAAATAGTGCGATGATTTTAGAATGATTTGTAGAGGTAGCCACTAATGTTTGTTTATATGACTTCTATGATATGGCAGTTCCTCCATGAAGGAATACAAAATCTGTCTGTGATCTGGCATTGTAGGGATCAGACATATAGCCAGCATCAGTGTATCCAACTAAGCTAGGATCATTAGTTCTCTGAAAGAATAAGCCAAGATCCTTAGTACCATTCAGGTACCTGAGGATTTGTTTTCCTCTGGTCCAATGACGCTTAGTTGGGGCAGCACTATGTCTTGCCAATAGATTTACTGCAAATGCAATGTCAGGCCTGGTACTATTTGCAAGGTACATGAGTGTTCTGATGAGACTGAGATAGGAATATTCTTGTCCTAATATCTCTTTTCCCTCCTCCTATGGTCGGAAAATGTCCTTTTTTTTATCGAGAGATCAAACAACCATGGGGTTTTATTTGGGTATGTTTTGTCCATATTGAATTTCTCCAATAATTTTTGGACAAATGCCTTTCCCCTTTTGGGCGTTCCCATGTGTATTGTGTATTCCTTATCATCAAGACTGTTTTCAAGAATTCGGCATCCATTATTTTCCTCACCGTGAATATGTTCTTGTCGTCAAGACTGTTTTTAAGGATTCGGTATTCATTTTTTCTCTCTTAAAAACAATATTTGCTCTTGTGGCATTTGAAACAAAGAGCAATTTGAGGAATAACAAAGCAACAAGCATATATATAAGCATTAGTCATCCAAACTAAGCACTAGCTTCAATATTACATATTTTCTTAATTCTAGTAAAAAAATTAGTGTCATGCATCATCTCCCTTAAAAGCAATATCTAAACCTTATGAAAACACTAGAATGCATACAAGCTATATTAGCGACAATTAAATCTTACTCATATTGTTAGCATGCACATGAGCATAAAATAGGCATATAACAAAGCTCTCTTTTTCTCTTATTCTTTTTATTTTTGATTTCTTTGATACAACAAAAAACTCAAGCTCCCCCTCAAAACATGCCAAAAGGATGAATAATTCCCAATTCTCCATGAAGAAATGCAAAGCGAGAAGCATCCAATGGTTTTGTGAAATATCAGCACGTTGCAACTTTGTGTCAAAAAACTTCAATTCAACATCTCCTTTCTCAACATGATCCCTCAAAAAGTGAAAGCGAATATCAATGTGCTTTGTGCGTGAGTGTTGTACAGGATACTTAGCAATGTTAATAGCACTTGTGTTATCATAAAAGAGAGAACCTTTCTCAAAAGCAAGACCATAATCTTTCAAAGTTGATATAAGCCAAAGAATCTGAGAAGAACAACTAGCAACAACAACATATTCAGATTCAGCTGTTGATTAAGCAACACTAGATTGTTTTCTAGAAAACATGCAATCAATGATGTACCAAGAAAATGACATGTTCCACTAAGTACACTTTTTATCAATTCTACAACCAACAAAATTAGCATCGGAATATCCACTCAAGCATATAGATGATGAAGTAGAATACCAAATTCAAAACTCAAGTGTATGATTCAAATACCTCATAATCCGCTTAACCGCTTGACAATGTGAAACACGTGGAGAAGCGTGAAAACAAGCACACAAACACACAGCAAACTGTATGTCTGGCCCTAAAGAAGTAAGATACAACAAAGATCGAATTATACTTCTGTACTCCTTTTGATCAACAACTTCACCATCTTCATCAGGATCCAAAACAGCAATAGATCCAATTGGTGTAGAAATTGGCTTGCAATTCTCCATCTTAAAACGTCCTAAAAGATCCTAGGTATACTTTGTTTGATGCACAAACGTACCTTGAGGTGTTTGTTTAATTTGCAATGCCAAAAAGTATGATAACTTACCCATCATGCTCACTTCAAATTCCTTACGCATTATCTCAAAAAACTTCACAACCAAAGCGTGAGATGAATAACCAAAGATGATATCATCCACATAAATCTAAACAAAAAGTTGATTATCATCATGCTTTAGAATAAAAAGAGTTTTATCAATCTTTCCCATTTGAAAACCTTTTTCAAACAAAAAGTTTTTAAGTTGATCATACTATGCTCTAAGCTCTTGTTTCAAACCATACAAAGCTTTTGACAATCTAAAAACATGGTTAGGAAAATTAGGATTTTCAAAACCCTGTGGTTGTTTAACATAAATTTTCTCTTGTATAAAGTCATTTAAAAAAACACTTTTAACATCCATTTGATGCAATTTAAAACTGTTTGAAGCAGCAAAAGCCAACAAAAGTCTAATTGCCTCAATTCTAGCAACATGAGAAAAAGTTTCATCAAAATCCAAACCTTCCACCTGAGTAAATTTTTGAGCAACAAGTCTAGATTTATTTCTCACAATCAAACCATCCTCATTTTGTTTATTTTTGAAAACCCATTTAGTTCCAATAATATTATGACCAGAAGGAGCTTCAACTAAAATCCAAACTTTGTTTCTCTCAAAATTTTTAAGGTCTTTATGCATGGCATTAATCCATGATTCATCAGTTAAAGCATGAGTAACATCTTTGGGTTCAAAAAAAGCAACAAACGCATAATTTGCATGAATATCATGGGTTGTTACCTTAGACCTTGTAGTGCGCTCATCTAGATTACCGATAATTTGTTTCGGTGGATGTCATTCTTGAATATGCAAAGGAGCGGTGATGACAAAAGTTATTTCATGTTCTGTACCTTTGCTTAGAAGTACTTGCCTCTGGAGGTCCATGAGAATCTGCATTATCAGAACTCGAATCTGATCCACCTAGCTGGTCTGACCACTCGTCTTTACCCGGTCTGACCGGAGGTGTGCCGGCGGTTTGACCGGCCTGTCGTTCGGTCTGACTGGCTGAGCCAACGTTATCCTCGTCGTCACTCTCGTCCTCAAAAATACGACCATCCTCCCCCTGAATCTGTGACAATGTACCTGCAATCTCAGGTCTAGTAACAAGACTAGCCTCGTCAAAAGTGACTTCACAAGTCTAAAGTATTTTGTTAGTTTCTAAAACAAGTACACGATAGCCACGAGAATGTGCAGGATATCCAAGAAATATTTCATCGGTAGAGCGTGCCTCAGATTTATCCAAATTTTTAGATTTCAAGATAAAAGACTTGCAACCAAAAACACGCAAATGTGAAACTTTTGGTTGATATCCAAATCGAAGCTCATATGAAGTTTTTCTAAGTTTAGATCTCAAGAAAACATGATTGTAAATATAACATGCAGTGTTATCAGCTTCAGCCCAAACTTTCCTAGGAGTGTAATATTCATTTAGCATTGTCCTAGCCATCTTAACCAAAGAACGATTTTTTATTTCAACTACACCTTTTTGTTGAGGAATCCGAGCAAATGAAAATTGATATTCAAGACCTTTTTCGTCCAAAATTGTTCAAAAGAGGCAGTTTTAAATTCTCCACCATTATCACTTCTAATTATTTTCAAAGAACCAGGAAATTCAAGAATCAAATGAAGATACAAACTCCGAAAGTGATCAAAAGCCTCATCCTTAGTTGCCATAAAGAAAACCCAAGAATATCAAGAATAATCGTCAACAATAACCAACACATACCACTTTCCTCTAACAGATTGCACTCTAGCTAGACCAACAGTGTCCATGTGTAAAAGCTGTCCCGGTGCATCCGTCATCACAGAAGTATGTGAAGAAGCAATCATCTTACCATGTTGGCACGACGAATAAACAAAATCAAGATCTTTCTTAAGTTTAGGCAAACCACGAACAAAATCCAAAACACTAATCATAGTGAGATGATCAAAACCAACATGTCCAAGTCTACGATTCTGAAACATCAAATCTCTATTAAAGTTAGCAACCAAACATGTGACCTCAGATGAAACAGGATTTTCAAAATCTGCTTTAAAAATTGTTCCATAACGAGAAATACCCAACACAGAGTCTCCAGACGAATCAAAAATTTTACTTTCAGTTTTCTTAAAGTGAACCTCATAATTCCTATCAATAATTTGTGAAACTGAAAGCAAATTATACTTTAAATCCTCTACTAAAGCTATATCTTTCAAAACAAACTTGTCACTTACCTTGATAGATCCTGTAGCAAGAAGGCACTAGTAGAAGCATCTCCAAAGATAATTGATTCAGTCCTGGATGCATGTTTGAGGGAGGAGAACCAACTTTTATTATCGGTCAAGTGCCGCGAACAACCGGAATCCACAATCCACATGTTCTCCTTCCTTACCACCAAAGCCTTATTGTCTTCATACTCCGAGTCTGATTCTCCACGAGCCATGAAACACATGCCAGAGATGTTCTTTCCCTTGTCGTCATCTCCATCACTCTCAAGGTCAACAACACTTGAAGGCTCAAAAGTTGCGTACACTTGATTCAACATCTTCTTGAGAGATTCCTTAGATTTCCTTCCCCTGAACGTGCTCCTAGGCTTATCCTCCTTGAGCTTGTCTCCATTGTCCTCTTTCTTGGCTCTTCCTAGCTTGGGGTAGTGTGAACGGGTGTGATCTAGCTTTCCACACTCGAAGCAATGAACACGACCTTCTCTTTTCTTGAACCTAACATTGTTTATAGCTCGAGATAACTTGTTAATAGCCAAAGCCAAATCCTCCTCCTTGAATTGCTCGAGTTGATCATCGAACATGGCACTAAAAGTAGAAAACATACTCTGAACAGATGTAGAAGCACCATCATCAAAAGAAGATCCAAAGGAAACCAAAGCACTTCATTTAGGTGGTGTTTGAATCTCTTGAAGATGAAGATAAAGAAAAGATTAAGTGTTTCACGTAAAACGAGGTGGCATTAACATGTGATTAATTGAGTTTTAATTATTACAAACTTGAAAAATGGATTTATCTGATATTTTAGAACAATTTTCATATAAAAAATTTTCGCACGAAACGTGTCGTTTAGCAGTTTAAAAAGTGTGCCACGAATATCCAAAAGTTTATCCTCTTTCTTTAGAGGTTCCGAACAGGGCCTTAAAGTCAACTTTACAAGAAAGAATATTCATCTCATGAGTTTTGAGTTTAGTGTAAAGCAAATCCAAAGTCAAAGCAGACATATTAACAGACTCTTGAATAGATGTAACTTTCATCTCCCAAATCGACATATCAAGTCCATTCAAGAAGTGATGAGAAACCTCAGATTGAGAATAGTTGATATCAAAAGATGAATCAACAAATCTAGGATTGCTTAAAACTTTATTAAAGCGCACAAGATAATCATGTAAAGCCTCTCCAGATTTCATCTCAAATTTGATGTAATCATTTTTAAAAACATCTTTACGCAATTCCTTGATACCAGAAATACCTTGATAAAAATTGTTTAAGGCACTCCAAATCTCATGCGTAGTCTCAAGATGAGAAACACGATCAAAATATGAACGAGAAATTCCATTGAGTAAATAGTTGCGAGCTTTACAGTTATTTTCAAATTCAGTTTTCAAAGCAGCTATATTGATCTGAGGAGAAATCTCATAAGGATTAATAACCTTAAGCCAAATATCATAATCTTCAACCATCATAAAACCTTTCATCTTTTTGCACCAATAAGGAAAATCCAATCCATTGAAAACATGGGGCTTAGTTGTAAACTTGTTAGCCATGGGTAAAACTCAAGGTCGGTAAAGATCTAAAAAAGAAAACAAGGCTCTGATACCAATTGTAGGATCGAACAACAAGAACTAAGCCAACCAGAGGGGGGTGAATGGTTGGAATATCCAAAAAACCCAAAACTTTCGCGGAATAAAAATTTACCCTCAAATCTAATGGATATCAGTCTGGTCGGAGTTGATGCCGGTCTGACCACACGAATGCCTCCGGTTTGACTAGTGTAGAAGCTCCAGTCTGACCACCTTCACGTCACCTCCTATCGCCACAACCGTCGCCGGTCTGACCACCTCTGATCTGCTGGTTTGACTGGTGCAATGCCATCGGTTGGACCGCCACACTCGAGCAAACTCAAATAGAAGATCTCTCAAAAGTAGGATGAACTTTATTGCTAATATATGTGTTTACAAAGTGCAACAATAGTACTCCTCTCGAAAATATCGACTAAACTCAAAACCCTAATTTTTCTCTAAACTCAACTTACACAAAATCGATACCAAGAGGCCTCAACCTCCCTCTCTATTTATACCCATAGATCCACAACCGAAAGCCATGAATTCAACTCATACAAGAAGTCCTAATCCCCTAAGAAACCTTCTTGTACAAGAAACAAACTTTACAAAACCAATCATACCAAATTTGGTCTTCTTTCAAATTCGACTCCTTATCCCATACGCACACAATATCTCCATCATATGCCATATAGAATGATGTGACCATGGCTACTATGGATACAACTGTTGCTCACATCATATGTCAACAGGAAAATGTCAAGTTCAAGTTGTCCAAGTTCTGGAATCCAATTCAGCCATCTACTACAGTGCTGATTTCAAATGGCCGCCAAATATGCATACAAGCTCCATTTTAGGCCCATGAGTACTTGATGGAAAGCTCTTGGAGTTCTCTTTTCAATGGATCCAGCCTCATCTCTAAATTTCATCTCAGTCATCTGCAGTTAAAGACACAAATTGCTGCGTCACCTATAATGGGCCTATGAGCTTGTAACTTCATCTGGGACCCCAGCCTAAGTGGGGCCTATGTAAGGTGCGTCCCAACCTGGTGGAGCACGACCTAGGAACCCCCTTGGTTGTCCTCCCACCCTTTAAATATCTAGATACCCCTTCAGGGTTTCTCAGGTTTTGTTTAGATCAAAGTTTAGCTTCTCTACTTTGCCGTGTAATCCCGTGATCAATTAGATCGCCGGTTTGCTCGTTACGGAATCCCAACTTATCATTTGTATTCAATTCCTATTTGCAATTTAGATTGCTTTTATCTTGTTCTTGCTTGTTTCTTCGATTTGCTTGCAGGAATAAGGTTGATTTGCACCGGCAAGATCAACAACCCATAGAGAGGTGTATCAATCGCTAAGGCGCAACACAACAATGTCTCATACAGTTGTAGTCGGGTAGTTAACGTTTCTCCCAAATCGTAATTATTATCAACTCACCAAAAGATTGGGACAACCAGATCTCTGAGTGTATCGAGTGGAGTTCAAGGTGTATCAAGTGGTATCAGAGCTGCTCAGGGCTTATCATAGAATCTTCACCAACCACGTGCATTAATCTTTAGCCTAAGCATCCCGCATGATATCCTGATCGTCCGAACGTCATCTTCTCCCTAGTTGATTCTCAATCCATCATCGAAAATGCTCTCCTGAGGCATCAAGACTCACTTACGCATGCATAAACCAAGAAACCATATCGGAGCACAAGTTCTCTCCAATTTGACTCAATGTTAACACACAACAGTATTACATACGTACAGAAATCATCTCGAAGTAATAATCATTAATTAATCACATATATCCAAAGAAACAAACTAAAACCGAAACCGACACAATATCGGCCGATCAAACCGTCAGGCTGGCCCGGTTTGACCGCACGCATAACACTGGTCTGATCGGCCTAGTACTATCGATCTGACCGCAACCATCAAACATCTTGTTCACCATCGGGAAACCACACATCTCAAAAACCACTTCGCTAATTATCTCCAAATATCAAAACCAAATATTTCAAATACCAATTGTTCATCACAAATTCATAATCAAAACACACTTTGATTTTACAACCTCGGTTTCCGCTAGCACGTTTTCAAACTGCTAAACATTGTATTTCATGTGAAAACTTTCTATATGGAAGCTGCTTTAAAATAACAAATAAATTTTTTTCAAGTTTATAAAAATTAAAACTCAATTAATCACGTGTTAATGGGTTTTTTATTTTACGTACCATCATTTAATCCTTATCTTCAGATTCAAACAAGGCCATAGTAGAGACTGTCCAAGGGCTGATCTTTTTGGGACATGTAAAATCACCATACGTCACTACTACAGAATATGCCATAAGTGCCGGTTCGCAAGAGTTCATAGGTGCCGGATTTTCTTCCGGCACCAATTGGTCGACACCAATAGAAGATGCCGGCACCTATAGATTCGCATGAGCCAAAAAAAAAGAGCCGGCTCAAATCGAGCCGAACTCAAAATTGAAATCCCCAAATCCCCAAATCAAAATTAAATTGTCACCAAGATAGATTGACATCACAGGAACATATTCAACAACAAAATCATATACAAATTCACAAATATATTTACAGATACATCCACATCAAATATTCACTGATTCACACGTTCACATATGCATTCACAAATACATTCACACTTTCACAGGAAGGAGAGGCTGCCGCTGCCATCCCGGCGCCGAGATCAGTAAGAGAGAGGAGGGTGAGAGATGGCGAGGGAGAGGAGTAGGGAAGACGAGGGGGGATATACTAACCTTTGATGTCGTCGGAGCTACCCCGAGCGGCCACCGGAACCCTAGCCTCTTCCTTCCCGCTGGCTGCGCCGTGCTGGTTTCGCCCCTCGGCCCCCCTGCCTTCCCTCCCACCGCCTTCCCTCCCCCCAGATCTGGCGGTCAGTAAGAGAGAGGAGGGTGTCGCCGGCGCCACCGGGTCGCCGTCGCCTCCCCGTCTTCCCACCCACCGTGTCGCCGTCGCCACTGATGGAGAGCGAGAGAGGCCG
Organism: Oryza officinalis; assembly: GCA_008326285.1. Lineage (NCBI taxonomy): Eukaryota > Viridiplantae > Streptophyta > Magnoliopsida > Poales > Poaceae > Oryza > Oryza officinalis. The sequence goes on along the minus strand of BDMV01000010.1, from coordinate 3,248,970 downwards.
CCGGGCCGCCGCTGCCTCCCCTCCCAACGGTCCGCCAACGGAGAGGGAGAGAGATCGCCGGGCCACTGCCGCCTCCCCTTCCAACCCGCGCGCCAACGGAGAAAACCGAGACAGTGAGGGACATCGATCTGGATCAATCTCCTCGCGTGGCTGGTGGCTGGCCTTATCTCCTCGCGTGGTGGGCCCCTCCAGCTGGGCTCCGACCGGCTCGGCTCAATTCTTTAGGTGCCGGTTTTTTTAGAAAACCGACACCTATACTATATTATAGGTGTCGGTTTTTAATTAACCGGCACCTATAATATAGTATAGGTGCCGGTTTTTTTAAAAAACCGATACTAATAGTATTGTTGTCGGTTTTTAGTTGTTCAAATATGTCGGTTCTTTATTTTTTATCACGCAGGAGGTGGGGAACGCTTAATAGGTGCCGGTTTTTGTTGAACCGACACCTATTACGCCGATACCTATGCATGTTTTTGTAGTAGTGCGTTTAGTTTTTCTCTCATCCTTGATAAAGGATGATGTTAACAAGAAATTAAAGAATACTGTGTTCAATGTGAACCAGTCAGCTAATTTAATAGTAAGTTGGAACAAAGCAGCTCAGCTACTACGTGTGCAACCGACTGTTTCAAAGTTTTTACCTCCTAATTTAGAATTTTCATTAACAACTGAAATGGCACCAGTTCTGTTTTGTACCTGAGATGCTTACGGTTATCACCAGGCCAGCTTGTGGAGAATCCAAAACGGAGACTTGGATGGCAAGGTGATTGACGTGATGGTTTATGGCCCCTCCATTCAGAAGACGATGCACTGCACCCTGGCCACTGTGTGTTGTCCCAAATGACACATTTACTCCACTTCTCTCCTGAGAATTGAGTATTTAATTGTGCCAATTATTTCATCATTGTTCAAAAACATGGTAAGCTTTAGCAAATCCAATGTGTGCATAAACACAAAACATATACTAGCCAGGTATGTCATCTACTTTTACTCCTTCACTGATAGCAACATCACTTCCCAAGTAATTAGCACAATTGTTTTCACTTCCAGGTTAACTAACTGGTGAGGCTTTCTATCTCCTTTGGAACAGAACCAATAAAGTGTGACGAGCCTTCCTAGCGTATCCAAATCTACCTGCAATATGGTCTATTTTGCTTTGTAAATCTAAGCATTTACTATAGCCATATTTTATAGTACCTGCTATAAATTAAACTCAGTATGATCTATTATCCTATATTCCTTCTTAAAAGCTACATCTTCTGATGAGCATAGCACCTGCTTCGAATATATGAAATGTCCTGATACACTGTTATATTTCACATTTATACCATACTGTCATGCTCCACATTTATATTGTCTAATCAAATGAAAAGTATATAGGAGGCGCCAATGACGCGCCCCAGCATCTAGTATACTCCATCCTGTTTGTGGAGATTATGGGTACTGGATATCCTCACGGCTAGCTTATCCGACTTACCATAGGGGATAGGTTATGACTCATGATTATGTAAACCGGCTTATGACTTGGGTGTTACGTTACCATTATAATAAGGTAACAGCTCATAGTCCATAGTTGGTAAGATTGAGGAGTCCGACATAGAGTATGATAGGGTCTCCGACTTGTAAACCTACCCTCCGGGACTATATAAGGAGGGTAGGGCGTCCCTTGAGGGGCATAAGAACACACACAAACTCATGAGAGTACATATTGAAAGAGATCAAGAGATCAATAAATCACTCGGCGGATCAAATCCCCGAAACAGGAGTAGGGTATTACCTCTCGTTAGAGAGGGCCTGAACCTGTCTAAACCTCTTTGCATACTAACCCATCGTGTTTGGCGCTTGACTGCTACCCCCAGTTTCTTATTGCCGAAACCAAGTTTCGATAGTTAGCGCGCTAGGTAGGGGCTCTGCGTCAAGTTTTCTTCTTCATCTCGCTAACTAGCGCGATGGGATCTTCATCAGGCATCGACGACTTCGCCTTCGCCCTTAGGCAGGCGTTCTGCTCCAGCAGCCTTGACTTCATCACCGACAAATTTGGCAAGACCTCTCTCCTTGACTCGGATTCGAACCAGTCAGGAGGGGGAAACCTCACGGCGCCGTTTGGGTTACCAAACGACGCTAAGACCTACCACAATCTTCTATCTTCCGAGTTGGAATCGATCCACTTGGGAGAATCTTCTTCATTATCATGCCACGGTCCGAGCTCCAGAGAAATCGCCGTCATGATTCAACCACTCGGATCGCGCTCATCTACCAAGATTGCGGACTACCTCAACTCTTCCGACTTCGACGACCTCTACAACATCCCCACGGACGACCTCTACGACTCCGACTTCAACTACGATTAAGCTCTAGAGTTCTTCAACGTCCTCATGGCCAAAGTTGTCGAGACCGACTCAGCCATGGCCCGTAGGATTGCAGAAGAGGAACGAGCCAAGACCGACATCGTCTTCACCGTCGGCCGTCTTCGTTATCGCCGACTGGTTTCTTTGCCTCCACGGTTGGTGTGCTCTGCCGCCGTTGTTGATGGCGACATCATCTTCACCATCGGCCGACTTCGTCGTCGCCGACTGGTTTCTTCGCCTCCACGGTTGGTGTGCTCCGCCGCCGTTGTTGATGGCGACATCATCTTCACTGTCAGCCGTCTTCGTCATCACCGACTGGTTTCTTCGCCTCCACGGTTGGTGTGCTCCGCCGCCGTTGTTGATGGCGACATCATCTTCATCGTCGGCCGTCTTCGTCATCGCCGATTGGTTTCTTCGCCTCCACGGTTGGTGTGCTCCGCCGCCGTTGTTGATGGCGACATCATCTTCACCGTCGGCCGTCTTCATCATTGCCGACTGGTTTCTTCGCCTCCACGCTGCTTTTTTGGTTGGTGTCTTCGTCGCCATTGATGAACGACATTGTCCCTTGATCGGCCACCTCTACCGTCACCGGTGGAAATACCAAAAAGCTAAGTCATCATCAATTTTCTTCTTTATATGATATTTTCTTTCTCCTCTGCCTCACTACATCAACGGGTCCTCCGTTGAGCAGTGAGTCGGGGGCTACAGATGTTATATCATATTTTTACAACAATTTTCATAATATTTATCTTGATTGCTTGCGACATAATCTAAGTAAAAAAAAAGTGATGATCGAGTTGTGCAACTCTATTTTCCCTAGGCTTTCCGTTTGGTTTGTCGATGGATAGTTGCCTTTGGGCCGAATCCTAGCACCCGGGAGCTCTTTGGATGGAGTGTATGACGCAAGGCGCTAAGTATTACTCAGAAGAAATCAAAAGCATAGAGATAAGATAATTTGTTTTCTGCTCTAAACAATTACGAAAGTACCCGAGTAGTAAACTCTGATATGTGAAACTTTGTTCCATTGATGACGAACTCATATTAATGACTAGTCGGGCAGAGTGTTTAAACGTGAGGAGTCATCGACTCGGGGAAATCAAAATCGACAAGAGGAGGAATACATACTTATAAATATTTTAAAATGCTTGAATTTTCCTCAAGTACCATATTTGCATCAGATACTACTCATCCTACGTGTTTATATTGCAGGATCGATCAGATATACATCATCGTCGGCCTGCCTTCACCGCCGCCGACTTGTGTTTCCGCCTACATGGTTGATTGGTGACATCACCGTTGTTGGGTGCCTACGACTTCATCGTCGGCCTGCCTTCGCCGCCGCCGACTGGTGTTTCCGCCTACACGGTTGGTTGGTGACAACACCGTTGTTGGGCGTCTATGACTTCATCGTCGGCCTGCCTTCGCCGCCGCCGACTGGTGTTTCCGCCTACACGGTTGGTTGGACACACCACCGTTGTTGGACGTCTACGACTTCATCGTCGGCCTGCCTTCGCCGCCATCGACTGGTGTTTTCGCCTACACGGTTGGTTGGACACCACTGTTGTTGGGCGTCTATGACTTCATCGTTGGTCTGCCTTCGCCGCCGCCGACTGGTGTTTTCGCCTATACGGTTGGTTGGTGACAACACCGTTTTTGGGCGTCTACGACTTCATCGTCGGCTTGCCTTCGCTGTCGCCGACTGGTGTTTCTGCCTACACGGTTAATTGGTGACAGCACCGTTGCAGGGCGTCTACGACCTCATCGTCGGCCTGCCTTCGCTGCCACCGACTAGTGTTTTCGCCTACACGGTTGATTGGTGATATCACCGTCGTTTGGCGTCTACGGCCTCATCGTCGGCCTGCCTTCGCCGCCGCTGACTGGTATTTCTGCCTGCACGGTTGGTTTTCACGCCACCGTTGTAGGGCATCTACGATTTCATCGTCGGCCTGCCTTCGCCGCCGCCGACTGGTGTTTCTGGCTACACGGTTGGTTGGACACACCACCATTGTTGGGCGTCTACGACTTCATCGTCGGCCTGCCTTCGCCGCCGCTGACTGGTGTTTGCGCCTACACGGTTGATTGGTGACAGCACCGTTGCAGGGCGTCTACGACCTCATCGTCGGCCTGCCTTCGCCGCCGCTGACTAGTGTTTCCGCCTACACGGTTGATTGGTGACATCACCGTCGTTTGGCGTCTACGACCTCATCGTCGGCTGCCTTCGCCGCCGCCGACTGGTGTTTTTGCTTGCACGGTTGGTTTTCACGCCATCGTTGTAGGGCGTCTACGATTTCATCGTCGGCCTGCCTTCGCCGCCGCCGACTGGTGTTTCCGGCTACACGATTGGTTGGACACACCACCGTTGTTGGGCGTCTACGACTTCATCGTCGGCCTGCCTTCGCCGCCGTCGACTGGTGTTTCCGCCTACACGGTTGATTGGTAACATCACCGTCGTTTGGCGTCTACGACTTCATCCTCGGCCTGCCTTCGTCGCTGCCGACTAGTGTTTCCGCCTATACGGTTGATTGGTGACATCACCGTCGTTTGGCGTCTACGACCTCATCGTCGGCCTGCCTTCGTCGCCGCCGACTGGTGTTTCCGCCTACACGGTTGATTGGTGACATCACCGTCGTTTGTCGTCTACGGCCTCATCGTTGGCTTGTCTTCGCCGCCGCTGACTGGTGTTTCCGCCTACACAGTTGGTTGGACACACCACCGTTGTTGGGCGTCTACGACTTCATTGTCGGCCTGCCTTCGCTGCCGCCGACTAGTGTTTTCGCCTACACGGTTGGTTGGACACACCACCATTGTTGGGCGTCTACGACTTCATCGTCGGCCTGCCTTCGCCGCCGCCGACTGGTGTTTTCGCCTACACGGTTGGTTGGACACCACCGTTGTTGGGCGTCTACGACTTCATCGTCGGCTTGCCTTCGCCGCCGCCGACTAGTGTTTCCGCCAATACGGTAGGTTAGTGACAACACCATTTCTGGGTGTCTACGACTTCATCGTCGGCCTGCCTTCGCCGCCTCCGACTGATGTTTCCGCCTACAAGGTTGATTGATGACATCACCGTTGTTGGGCGTCTACGACTTCATCGTTGGCCTGCCTTCGCCGCCGCCGACTGGTGTTTCCGCCTATACGGTAGGTTGGTGACAACACCGTTTTTGGGCGTCTACGACTTCATCGTCGGCCTGCCTTCGCTGCCGCCGACTGGTATGTCTGCCTACACGGTTGATTGGTGACATCACCGTTGTTGGGCGTCTATGACTTCATCGTCGACCTGCCTTCGCCGCCGTCGACTGATGTTTCCGCCTACACGGTTGATTGGTGACATCACCGTTGCTGGGCGTCTATGACTTCATCGTCGGCCTGCCTTCGCCGCCGCCGACTGGTGTTTTCCGCCTACACGGTTGATTGGTGACATCGTCGGTCTGCCTTCGCCGCCGCCAACTGATGTTTTCATCGTCGGCCTGCCTTCGCCGCCGCCAACTGGTGTTTCCGTCTACACGGTTGATTGGTGACATCACCGTCGTTTGGCGTCTACGACTTCTTCGTCTGCCTGCCTTTCGCTGTCGCCGACTGGTGTTTCCGCCTGCATGGTTGATTCATGACATCACCGTTGTTGGGCGTCTATGACTTCTTCGTCGGCCTATGTCACGCCCCGATTTTCAATCGGGATTAAAAATTGCCTAATAATACATTTTCCAAAAATTAAATAAAATTTTACCTCCCTTCTTCAACCTCCGCCGGGTCGACCGCCGCCTTTTCCGCCGCCGCCACCACCCCCACTTCGCCCGCTTATTTCGGCCATCCCCGGCCACCTCGCGCTCCCCCCTCTATAAAAAGCACCCTCGTGCTCCCCTCCACCGTTTTCCCCACTCCCGCGAGCTCGCCGTGCCCTCTCCCGCGCTCCCCGCGCGAACCCGAACCGCCGCCGCCCGCCACCGCTTCGGCCGCCGTTTCCCGCCGCCCCAGCCGTCGCCGGCCGAAATCCGCCGCCCCTTCGGCTTCGCCGTGCAGTGCCGCACCCCGGCCGCCCCTCCGCGCCGCCGTCCCTGCACTGTCGTGTCGGCGCCGCCGTCGCCTTCTTCGCCTTCGGCCGGCCTCCGTCGCCGTTGCCGCCCGGTGAGCTCCTCTCTCTCTCCCTTTCTTTCTTTCCCCATCGATGCGCCACCCCGCCCGTGCGCTGCCGTCGCACGCCGCCGCCGCCACAGCGCCACCGCCGCCGCCGCTCGCGGGCCGTCCCCGCCGGTGGCCGCGCCGCCGCCTCGCCGTCACGGCCGTAGCCGCCGCCGCCGTGCCCTCACCGAGTCGGCCTAGGGTTTCGGCCAAACCCTAGCCACCCGCCCGGGCCGTTGAGGCCGCACTCGGGCCGGCCCACCTCTCTCTCGACCCAGCGTCGTTGGCCCGATTGGGTCATCTCCCTCGTAAAAGTCCAATCTTGGTCCCTCGTCTCTTTGGGCCGTCAGCCCGTTAATCCTCTCTCCCAAAGTCCATTTCAGGTCCCTCCTCGCCTCCTTTCTCTCTCCCCCTTCTCCGTCGGGCCGCCGGCCCGAATGGCCCCTCTCCACCCTCGCAAGAAGTCTACGTTGTGTCCCTTGACCAACGCCCATTTGATCTTTCTTCCCAAGGAAGTCTGATTTACCTCCTCGGCCGATCATCTCCCTCAACCCATTTTTGTCCCTTCCCTCAGCAAGTCCACCTTACCTCCGTCGGCTCATTCCCTCCTTTTTCCCGAGGAAGTCCAACATACCTCCCTCAGCCCATTGGCCGTTTTTTCCAGTACCAAGTCCAATTTACCTCCTTTTCCTCCCCGGTTCGCCGACTTTTATGTCGCCGACACGTGGGCCCCCTTTTGTTTAATCCGGTCCACACCCAGACCACGTGGCCGCCCGCGGCTTCGCCACGTTGGCGTCCACGTCGGCGCTACCTTCTCCCTTCCGTCTGTCGTGGCCGCCACGTCAGTGCCACGTGGTGCGCCCGCACCCGTGCGTGCGTGGACTTGGTCCACCGTGGATCAGCCGCCCCTTGACCCGTTGACACGTGGGACCCGCCGTTTCGACGCCGATTCCCTTTGATGATGTCAGCGTAGTCCTTTCCTTTGTAAAATTAATTAATAATTGCGCAATAAATCGATTTAATTTCCAGAAATTCATTTAAGTGGCTCAAAACTTCTAAAATTCATATCTAATTCATACGAACTCCAAATTGAGCCATTCAAATTGTAAAATTCATCTAAAATAGAGCTCTACATGTTTGTTTACTTTTTATGTACTGTTTACTTGGTTTTTATTAGTGTTTTTCTCGTTTTGCGTGCCAGCGTGTAGATTCCGCTGTTTCGGTAGTTTGCGCTCGCGAGGAAAAGAGTTCGGAAGGTTGTTTGAAGAAGCAAGGCAAGTCACACATTCCCCCTTGAGCATGTTGTACCTATTTTGTGAAATGTTTTACGTTTGCAAATAAAGTGCATGTTTTGCTAATTACATGGGAATAGGGTTTACCTATCTGTTCGCTTGTGCCATGTTTACTTGTTAACCATCCTTTGTTAACTGTGGGTGATAATTTGACTAGCGTAAGTCACTTATGTTGACTTTGCTAGAATTATACATGCTTAGCCATGCTTAATTACCACTAGCTCATTTGATGGGATAATTATGCCTTTACTTTTAGCTTCTAGCTGAGCCGTGTGCTCGAAACACCTGACCATGTTTTATTGGCCGTAATTATCTAACTAAAATATGACTTAATGGTGGGCTGTGGGTGCATGGTTTTGCTTGTCGCGCCCATGGCAATTAAGGACCGGTTCATGGGAAACCCTGGAAGACTTACAGTGCTTACCACAAGCAAGAATGGGCAACTGCTAGATCTGTAGCATAACCCGTCTCTAGCTGACGTACCAGACTAGGGTGGGCGTGATGGAGTTGGGTCGGCGGGGGACTTACCCGTTGATCGGCTGCCGGATTCACCGTGGCACGAGGGGGGGCTGCCTACCTTGGACTTAAAGGTGGGGGCGAAACCCGTGGTGGGAACGATTGGTTAGGGAGGGTTATGTGAAGGATCTTGTCACGATCACTCGCATGGTAACGTGTCAGGCATGGCACGGTGACATACGGTGGATCGTGTCTTGTGGGTACAGTTGCGCACCTCTGATCAGAGTAAAACTATTCGAATAGCCGTGCCCGCGGTTATGGGCGATTGACCAGATTCACCATGATTAGTCTCACCCTTAATAATTTGTCTCAATGAACTGGTGTAGTTCAGGTGGATTGGTTGGGCCTGTTCAACGTGGGGTAGCGTTGTTCAGTGGAGAATTAATATTGCCTTAATTAAACAACTGTTTTACTGTTTTAAAGTGTAAAGGTTTTCAACCGCTTTTCTGCAAATAGCCACAAGCCTCCCTTTGTCTCCCCTGTGCACGTCTGCATCATTGGTGTGGTTTGTTGAGTACGGTGGTTGTACTCAATCTTGTTTTTTTCCCCCTTTTCAGAAGTCTTGTACTTCTGAGTTGAAGATGAAGTTAGAGGACCAAGGCTCAGACCCCAGTTGAGTTTGCCTGTGGAGTGGAGCTGAAGCCCCGCTAGGATCGCCTCTTTCCGCTGCTTTTTTCTTTTCGGTGTGAGGACTAAGTGCCTCTGTTGTAAGTATTTATCGCTTTATTTACGTTTGGGTCTGTTTATTGATTTGTCGTTTTGTGTACCCTGGTTGATGCCTGGACAGGGACTTAATACACAAAATGGTCTGGAAATTTGGGAAAATTTCTGGGCGTGACAAGTTGGTATCAGAGCCATCTCGACTGTAGGTCAAGCCAAACGGTCAAACCCCTAAGGACAAGTTTTGTGAAAACCTTATCTGCGAAAATGTCTCTTTCTCTCCCTCAGGAGTCTTTGTAAAACAGCTTATCAAATTTCTGTCCTTTCCCCTCCAACTCTCTAGCTGTTAAGCCTGGAGCACAAACTAAAAGCTTCGCAAAAGACAAGCCAAGAGCCAAGCTTCAAGCCAGAAGGTCAAGTCGAGCAGTCCAGAGTCAGCGTTCTCGAGGTTCGAGCGAAGTTTTCCCGGAGCTTACCTAAACCCAATCCTTCCCAGAAGAGTAGTATCGGTAGTTGTTAGATCGTGTGTTGTTTGCTGTGTGCAGGTGTATTGTTTACATCAGTGTGGGGATGTGACCATACTAGGTTGTTTGCCTAATCAACTTAAACAATAAGAGTGTACTCACATCAGATCAGTAGCTAAGTGGGTTAAGGTCTTGCCTTTAGTTCAACCTATCTCACTTCCCTCCTCTACCTGCAACAGATGGTCAACGTCAGAAACAATGGCAGTAGATCAGGACCGCAACAGTTTCATGGAGTAACCCCAAGCAATACCATGGACATTCCGCCTCTACCGTCCGGAGACCCAACCCTAGCACAAGTGGTGGCTAACCAGACGCAACTATTGGCTATGATGATGCAGCAGATGCAACGACAGTATCAACAACAACAAATGCAAACTCAGATGCAATCCCAGAGTCTAAATCAGAGCCAAAGTCAGTACTTTCCAATACAAGCACCTACACCTCCTGCCGGTATGCCACCGAGATCCCACCAGACAAGTGCACCTCTATCACTCTCATACCGGAGCGAAGCAAATGTCATCTGCGAGGATTGTGTGGAACAAGGTCATTGCGCGACCAACTGTCCCTGGAACGTGTATACCAAAACACTAACCGATGATGAGGCGCAATGCCAAAGAGAAGAAAAACGTCCAAGTCAACTTGCCTGCAGAAACTATGGTATGCCACCATCAAACTCTAAGAAGAGGAAGATATTAGTGTGGAAGATGGACGATGGCAGGAACATGATCATCACCGGTTCAGAATTTACTCCAGAAAATGCAGCAAAGATACCCAGGTGCCTGAGAAAGAACAACTTTCATGGTGCCCGTCAGTTAACTCAACACCTTAGGCTGTATGGTCCGCCTAAGCCCGGTACAGATGGATTCGAAGAAGTGTCCTCTGATGATGACGATGAAGATGATGGTGAGATCCTTAAAGGTGAAAAAGAATTGGAGTTCAAAGCATGTACCAGATACGGAGAAATTGGACATACTACTAACGCATGTTCCTACACTTGCCCCTGTGGCGAAGACACCCACTTACCGGATGAATGCCCTACGAGGAAGATCGCATGTTTCTTGTGTGAGGGAACAGATCATGTGCCTAAGAACTGTCAACTGAATGTGGTCCTAGCTAAGACTAAGGAAGACAAAAGGACACCCCTCCAATCTGTTCGTCAACCTATGGCAGTCGCTAACAACATCACCGCTCCTGATCTGCAATCAGCTCCAATTCTGGTTGAGACTATCAGCAGTAGCAAAAGTACCACCAACAAGGTTCACGAGTCTCCACTCACCCCTGTCCCAGTTGCGAGTGTGCAGACCCAAGAGGATAAGCAGTACGATCAACCCAGAGGGAACTGTTTCAACTGCCTTCAGTTAGGACATCACTTCAGAAAGTGTCCATTCCCGAGACCAAAGAAATGGGTCCACTGTTGTTTCAACTGTGGGGATGCAAACCATTTATCCGATGGTTGTCCAAAGCCAAAACGCCAACACCTTCAAGGTACCGGCACTGTCTACAGCGCCCTAACCCCTTCAGTTGCCTCGGCCTCGGCACAGCATGGTCAGATCCAGCAAGAAAATGCTAAAAACAAAAGTGAAACCAACTGTCACCTGATTGTGCAACCCCGACCACAGCGGATCATTGTCAAGGCCACCAAAGGGAAGACTCCAAATTCATCGGCAATCGTCCCAAAGCTTCAGAGCCAGTCACCGCAGGAGAAGCAACGCCAGGACAACGACAACCTGCTCCAACCGCAAGGAGACATAACCATCTGTCCACCGCAACCCCGGCAAGAGTCACCAACACCAGTTCGTGTGGCTGACAACAATCCAAGCAAGGCACCCTGCGGTGCTCCAATCCAGGCGACCGGCAACCAATCGCAGATTGGCGACACCCCAAGCAAGAAGGTCCTACCAATAGCAGCTACCCAGAAGGTTGTTAGCTTCCCAAGGAATGTCTGCAAGAAAAGCAGTGTTACCGTTGAAACCCCAGCAAATAAGCGAGGACAGATCAAGTCAAAACAGCCTGAATCACAGGAGTAAAGGCAGCACCACCCTAGGCATGCCACGGTTCACAAGTGTTTGGTCTTCAAGTGTTTTTCCTTGTACATAGAAACTTCATCACAGCTATGTAATGAAAGAAGGATAATTGAATAAAGTATATGTCAGGCAATTTTTCCATTTTCGGTGGATTCACTTGTGTACATGTCAGTGTCATAAGGAACCTAGAGTTTCTTTTCGAAGCCATTTGCAGCTTGGTTTAACTCTAAGACCTCATTGCCCACTAAGTAAAGAAATGGCTAACCCACGAAGTAAAGATGGTTAGACCACTAAAACCTCCAACATGAGGAGATACATTGGAAGGGTCATATAATGGACACTTCAAGGGTTTGAGAAGATGCACCAAGCGTTTGAGTGTGACATTATATAAGGATCACCGGAACTCTCTAACCTTGAAAGCCATGTGGAAATGGTAAGCGGCAATAGCACCCTGACGGTGTGAACATGAATCAAGAATGCTGGTTCGTAATTCAAGGCAACAAGGATATCTTCCAAACATCATCTCAATGTTTCTCGGAAGTCGTCAGAAATCATTCCATACATGGGTCAGAAAGGTACAAGAATAAAACCCAGAAAGGTGTAACCAGCACAGCGGAGTGTATGGCAGAAAATCCTTCTTGGCGAGTCATCTCTACTCAAGAATTGAAAGGAAACTTGTTTTAGTCAAAAAAACAGAAACCCTTGGTTACATCAATGTCAGTTTCAATAGTTGGATCAGTTTCAGTATTTATGGAGTGACAACTGCAGAGCCTATGGCTTATCAATCTGGAAGGCCCAACAAAGGATAGGCGACAAAGTGAAATGTTGTATGAATGAGTTAACATCTCGGGTAGGATCTGTTAAGTGAACAATGCTTATTCCAAGGACATCAACTAAGCAACCCGTTCAGGCAGTTGACCACCACAGTCTGGCCAGAAGCAGAACAGTCATGTCAGCAGTTAGGTCTAATGGAAAACTCAACAGAGGGCCAGAATGTCAAGGTGAGCAAGTCACTTTCATATGGGACTACCCATCGTTGACTGGATATTATGTTCTAAGCTTTCCCGGAATGAAAGTGCAATGTCAGTGCTTCATTTCGATTGATTGATGAAGAGTCAGATTCACAGATCAGTGTTCCGTGGAAATCAGAGAAGCTTGGATATCCTCAAGGCTAGCGGCTTAATTGTTCAGTCCGGCGAAAGCTCAACTACCTTGGTAAGGTAGGCCCGAAGTAAAATCTGGTTTACCTCATAACCGTTTCGTCTGAAAGTTCAACCAAGAGAAACCGATTGGATTGTAATCAAAGCAGTCAGTTGCAAGATTTTAGTAGAGCTCCACCAATCTCGAGTTAACAGGTTGGGTTACGAGTCGCACCCAAAATGCCAGTCAACCGTTCAGCCAAAAAAACAACAACAACTTAAGGCCTTCGCAGTTCAGGTAAAAGGCAGACCAAGCCGCTTCTTGAAATGCTTGTCATTCAGATCAAGAGCAGTTCAGAGCAAAATTCAAAGTCCGTGGTTTTACGAACGTCAGTTTCAAAGTTTCAGGAACAACCCCACCGGTTTCAAGTCAACAAAGTCGATTCTCAGCTCATCAAAAATTGTAAATGTCAACTATGTAGTCCAAAGTAAACTCTGTCATTAACTGCAACCCAGATCAGGGTCAGAACAGACAGAACCAACCAGTGCAGTTTTGGCAAAGAAACGGAACATCGAGCTGGATGCCAACAGGGCCAGTCGCTCAAGATGGGTTAATCAATCAGCCAGGTCGAAGTCAAAAAGAAGCCGCGGAAGTCTGCAAGCCAGTCCAACACCACCCACCTTGTTTTCTTTCTAGCCATCCCCGAATCTCGGGACGAGATTCCTGTAAGGGGGGGTAGATTTGTCACGCCCCGATTTTCGATCGGGATTAAAAATTGCCTAAAAATACATTTTCCAAAAATTAAATAAAATTTTAAAACAATTTAATCAAGTGAAATTGTGAGGGAAATTGAATTTTCCTTTAAAAATCATGGCCGGAAATATTTTTGTAATATTCCCCGTGCCCTAAAGTACTCTCCGAAGTTTTTCGTGAATTTTTGGAGCTAAAGAAGTAATTTTAAAGTCACAAAGATCATTTAATCAATTAAATTAATAGAAAAACAATTTAAATCTTCTTTTTCGTTTTGGGCCGTTTCCGGCCCAAAACCGTCTTCTCCTCCCCGCGGCCCACGCCCTCCTTCCCGTGCGGCCCGCGTCCCTTCTCCCTCCTTCCTCTCTCTCTCCGGTCCAGCTCGGCCCGTAGCCGCACCTGCGTCAAAGTCTGTATTACCTCCCTTCTTCAACCTCCGCCGGGTCGCCCGCCGCCTTTTCCACAGCCGCCACCACCCCCACTTCGCCCGCTTATTCCGGCCATCCCCGGCCACCTCGCGCTCCCCCCCTCTATAAAAAGCACCCTCGTGCTCCCCTCCACCGTTTCCCCACTCCCGCGAGCTCGCCGTGCCCTCTCTCGCGCTCCCCACGCGAACCTGAACCGCCGCCGCCCGCCACCGCTCCGGCCGTTGTTTCCCGCCGCCCCAGCCGTCGCCGGCCGAAATCCGCCGCCCCTTCGGCGTCGCCGTGCAGTGCCGCACCCCGGTCGCCCCTCCGCACCGCCGTCCCCGCACTGTCGTGTCGGCGCCGCCGTCGCCTTCTTCGCCTCCGGCCGGCCTCCGTCGCTGTTGCCGCCCGGTGAGCTCCTCTCTCTCTCCCTTTCTTTCTTTCCCCACCGATGCGCCGCCCCGCCCGTGCGCTGCCGTCGCACGCCGCCGCCGCCGCTCGCGGGCCATCCCCGCCGGTGGCTGCGCCACCGTTTCGTCGTCACGGCCGTAGCCGCCGCCGCCGTGCCCTCACCGGGTCGGCCTAGGGTTTCGGCCAAACCCTAGCCACCCGCCCGGGCCGTAGAGGCCGCACTCGAGACGGCCCACCTCTCTCTCGACCCAGCGCCGTTGGCCCGATTGGGCCATCTCCCTCGTAAAAGTCCAATCTTGGTCCCTCGTCTCTTTGGGCCGTCAGCCCGTTAATCCTCTCTCCCAAAGTCCATTTCAGGTCCCTCCTCGCCTCCTTTCTCTCTCCCCCTTCTCCGTCGGGCCGCCGGCCCGAATGGCCCCTCTCCTCCCTCGCAAGAAGTCTACGTTGTATCCCTTGACCAACGCCCATTTGATCTTTCTTCCCAAGGAAGTCTGAATTACCTCCTCGGCCGATCATCTCCCTCAACCCATTTTTGTCCCTTCCCTCAGCAAGTCCACCTTACCTTCGTCGGCTCATTCCCTCCTTTTTCCCGAGGAAGTCCAACATACCTCCCTCAGCCCATTGGTCCTTTTTTCCAGTACCAAGTCCAATTTACCTCCTTTTCCTCCCCGGTTCGCCGACTTTTATGTCGCCGACACGTGGGCCCCCTTTTGTTTAATCCGGTCCACACCCAGACCACGTGGCCGCCCGCGGCTTCGCCACGTTGGCGTCCACGTCGGCACTACCTTCTCCCTTCCGTCTGCCGTGGCCGCCACGTCAGTGCCATGTGGTGCGCCCGCACCCGTGCGTGCGTGGACTTGGTCCACCGTGGATCAGCCGCCCCTTGACCCGTTGACACGTGGGACCCGCCGTTCCGGCGCCGATTCCCTTTGATGATGTCAGCGTAGTCCTTTCCTTTGTAAAATTAATTAATAATTGCGCAATAAATCGATTTAATTTCCAGAAATTCATTTAAGTGGCTCAAAACTTCTAAAATTCATATCTAATTCATACGAACTCCAAATTGAGCCATTCAAATTGCAAAATTCATCTAAAATAGAGCTCTACATGTTTGTTTACTTTTTATGTACTATTTACTTGGTTTTTATTAGTGTTTTTCTTGTTTTGCGTGCCAGCGTGTAGATTCCGCCGTTTCGGAAGTTTGCGCTCGCGAGGAAAAGAGTTCGGAAGGTTGTTTGAAGAAGCAAGGCAAGTCACACATTCCCCCTTGAGCATGTTGTACCTATTTTGTGAAATGTTTTATGTTTGCAAATAAAGTGCATGTTTTGCTAATTACATGGGAATAGGGTTTACCTATCTGTTCGCTTGTGCCATGTTTACTTGTTAACCGTCCTTTGTTAACTGTGGGTGATAATTTGACTAGCGTAAGTCACTTGTGTTGACTTTGCTAGAATTATACATGCTTAGCCATGCTTAATTACCACTAGCTCATTTGATGGGATAATTATGCCTTTACTTTTAGCTTCTAGCTGAGCCGTGTGCTCGAAACACCTGACCATGTTTTATTGGTCGTAATTATCTAACTAAAATATGACTTAATGGTGGGCTGTGGGTGCATGGTTTTGCTTGTCGCGCCCATGACAATTAAGGACCGGTTCATGGGAAACCCTGGAAGACTTACAGTGCTTACCACAAGCAAGAATGGGCAACTGCTAGATCTGTAGCATAACCCGTCTCTAGCTGACGTACCAGAATAGGGTGGGCGTGATGGAGTTGGGTCGGCGGGGGACTTACCCGTTGATCGGCTGCCGGATTCACCGTGGCACGAGGGGGGGCTGCCTACCTTGGACTTAAAGGTGGGGACGAAACCCGTGGTGGGAACGATTGGTTAGGGAGGGTTATGTGAAGGATCTTGTCACGATCACTCGCATGGTAACGTGTCAGGCATGGCACGGTGACATACGGTGGATCGTGTCTTGTGGGTACAGTTGCGCACCTCTAATCAGAGTAAAACTATTCGAATAGCCGTGCCCGCGGTTATGGGCGATTGACCAGATTCATCATGATTAGTCTCACCCTTAATAATTTGTCTCAATGAACTGGTGTAGTTCAGGTGGATTGGTTGGGCCTGTTCAACGTGGGGTAGCGTTGTTCAGTGGAGAATTAATATTGCCTTAATTAAACAACTGTTTTACTGTTTTAAAGTGTGAAGGTTTTCAACCGCTTTTCTGCAAATAGCCACAAGCCTCCCTTTGTCTCCCCTGTGCACGTCTGCATCATTGGTGTGGTTTGTTGAGTACGGTGGTTGTACTCAATCTTGCTATTTTTCCCCCTTTTCAGAAGTCTTGTACTTCTGAGTTGAAGATGAAGTTAGAGGACCAAGGCTCAGACCCCAGTTGAGTTTGCCTGTGGAGTGGAGCTGAAGCCCCGCTAGGATCGCCTCTTTCCGCTGCTTTTTTCTTTTCAGTGTGAGGACTAAGTGCCTCTGTTGTAAGTATTTATCGCTTTATTTACGTTTGGGTCTGTTTATTGATTTGTCGTTTTGTGTACCCTGGTTGATGCCTAGACAGGGACTTAATACACAAAATGGTCTGGAAATTTGGGAAAATTTCCGGGCGTGACAGCCTGCCTTCGCTGCCGCCGAATGGTGTTTCCGCCTACACGGTTGATTGGTGACATCACCGTTGTTGGGCGTCTACGACCTCATCGTCGGCCTGCCTTTGCCGCCGCCGACTGGTGTTTTCGCCTACACGGTTGATTGATGGCATCACCGTTGTTGGGCGTCTACGACCTCATCGCCGGCCTGCCTTCGTCGCCGCCGACTGGTGTTTCCGCCTTCACGGTTGATTGGTGACTTCACCGTTGTTGGGCGTCTACGACCTCATCGTCGGCCTGCCTTCGTCGCCGCCGACTGGTGTTTCCGCCTACACGGTTGATTGGTGACATCGCCGTTGTTGGGCGTCTACCACTTCATCGTCGACTAGTTCTATTGCCTCTACTTCGCAAGCTTCGTCACTTTACCAACCACGACGTCTCCAAGAGCCTCACCATGACATCCTCAATGCGTATCTTCACTCAAGCAATGGCTACTCAATGACAAACTATAGTTCTTGACTCTATGACCAGTTGTTTCCCAACTAAGCATAGAGTCGGGGGCTACACAAATACAAGATTCAAAATCTTCGCTCCAGAGCAAGCTTTCTACTTCAGCAATTCCAATATTTTCGTCGACAACTTTGGCTCTCAATTGATGCTACAGTCTACTCCAAGTTTTTCAAATGTCAAGTTCAAGATTTCATTTATTTATCATGGAGTTTGGAGTTCTTCGCCATACACATGCTAGCGTCAAGGAAACTACTTGGGTTTCGATATCTTCTCAACAATTTGATGCATTATTATCATTGATGTTATCATCGGCACATTCGTCATCGGCATTATCTTCATTTTCAGTCAACTACTGTCAACCAAGTTCTTTGCTTCAGGAGTTTGGGCTTCGTCTACACGAAAATTTGACTGGGAACCAACGCCGCCACCTTCATCAACATCTTGCCATGTCTCTTCGGCATTACCTATTCTACTACTGTTGACGGACAACTTTGTCTCTACAACTGGTTGGTTTTTCTGCTACGGATCATCATCACCACCGATTGCGTCTGTCACAGTTGGTTGGCCTATTACGCCGCAACTGATTAGTATTTTCATCTTCATCGTCCGGCTATCTCTGTCGTTGCCGCTGGTGGTCTCGTTGTCATTGCTGGCCTACGTCGTCGCTGCGGATGTGCGTCTTCATCTTCAACACCGACTTGCCTTGGTCGCCAATGACTGTCGTCATCACTGCTGATCACGTTTATCACCGTCGACTATTTTCTTCGTCTCCATGGTTGGTGGATTTCGCCATCGCTGTTGATGGGCAACTATGTCTCCACCACCAATATCTTCGTTACCTTTGATGGGCAATTTTATCTTCACATTGGTGGTCTCGCTTCCATGCCGGCTGCATCAGTTGCCACCAATGGATAACTACCGACTGCATCAGTTGCTACCAATGGATTACCTCGATTGCGACAGAGGGACAAGCAACGTGCTCAGGGGCTTAATAGCTCTAGCACAAGGATCATATTTGGACTTATTCTGGATATATGCAACATGAATTCATGGCCGCGAGCTTATCTCTTATATTCATGGTCTGGATCAATTATTATTTCCACAAGAGTCATAAGCTGAGTTCTTGCGCCAGTTGGGATTTAATTATCAAATCTATTTTGGTGCATCCCATGAGGGATAACCATTTGGATCAGAACATGAAGTGGCGGGGAAGACGCCGGCGCTTCAGTAATTTTTAGGGTATCGGTAGGCTTTCTCGTATTTGGGCCGAGACCCATGAGAGGCCTACAACCCATTGTTCAAGTGTGGCTAGACACATGTCCATGAGAACTTAAGCAAATTTGCCCTGGTAATATGCGCGTGTCTTATTGCCCAATACCTTTAAAATTCTTTCATACAGCAATTACACAACTTGTTGAAGGTTGGTACGATGCAACTTGGAAGGTGACAAACAGTAAAGTTTTTTATAACTGTCCTAGTAACTTTTTTATAGGTTACAGGAGCTGTTTGGTTTTTTACAAAGCATTTGATTCTATGATTATGTCAATGCTTTTCTGCCATCTTGGTGTGCTCTTTTTTATTAAGACCGATATTATGGCTGGAGCTATTTAATATTTTGGTCATATTTTTCAGATGACTGATGAATTATTAACTCAGATTTTTTACCCATGAGGGTTGACTGAGTTGTTTGTTCTGAGATGACTCGGGCAAAACGACTCGGATAAGCATGAGCTTGCCGAGTACTTGAAATTCATTATACACTATGCCTTGATTATGAGGTTATGTGTTATATGATTTTTTATGATTGCTTTTGGCTTAGGCTAGGCATTTATTTAACTTAGGAGAGTATGATTATTATAGTTTTTGACTATATGCTTAGTTTGTTTAACTAAACACATAGTCGGGGGCTACACCTAATTAGGTGTATCAGTCGATGCACCTAAATATTTATTCCTAAGAAATTTTTGAGATGTTTTCAGCCCTTCACAGCCTTTCTATTGGATGATAAAGCACTCGGGAGACTCAGGCAGAGATGATGGAAGCACTCGGCGATAGAAGCACTCGGCTAAGGAGTTACTTGGCTGTGTGTTATTCTGGTACGAGGCAAGATTATCTCATCGACTGTGAAGGTCTCGGGGGCTACTGTGGAGATTATGGGTACCGGATACCCTCACGGCTAGCTTATCCGACTTACCATAGGGGATAAGTTATGACTCATGATTATGTAAATCGGCTTATGACTTGGGTGTTACGTTACCATTATAATAAGGTAACAGCTCATAGTCCATAGTTGGTAAGGTTAAGGAGTCCGATATAGAGTATGATAGGGTCTCCGACTTGTAAACCTACCCTTCGGGACTATATAAGGAGGGTAGGGCGTCCCTTGAGGGGCATAAGAACGCACACAAACTCACGAGAGTACATATTGAAAGAGATCAAGAGATCAATAAATCATTTGGCGGATTAAATCCCCGAAACAGGAGTAGGGTATTACCTCTCGTTAGAGAGGGCCCGAACCTGTCTAAACCTCTTTGCATACTAACCCATCGTGTTTGGCGCTTGACTGCTACCCCCAGTTTCTTATTGCCGAAACCAAGTTTCGACACTGTTGTCTGTAGAGAAATCACTAGTACAGATCCTCTCATCTCTGACGGGCCCTCACATGCTTGGACTATTGGGCCGTCAGAACGAAGTCATCTCAATCGGGCCTAAATTTGCTCCGTTGTAGATGTACTCGTGCAGTCATACTCTAGGCCCATGTACATATAGCCCGTCACCGATGACTCTCATCTGTGACGGGCTATATGTTTAGGCCCGATTGAGATGACCTAGCATATCTCAATCGGGCCCATCAACAGAGCCCGTCAGAGATAAGGGTCATCGGTGACGGGCTCTATAGACGGGCCCGATTGAGATGACTTTAAAGCCCGTCACGAATGACTGTCATCTCTAACGGGCCTAGATTATATAGCCCATCATGGATGACTGTCATCTCTAACGGGCCTAGATTATAGCCCGTCACGGATGACTCTCACCTCATCTCTAACGGGCCTAGATTAAAGCCCGTCACGGATGATTTTCATCTCTAACGGGCCTAGATTATAGCCCGTCACGGATGACTTTTTTAAATATGACAATTTTAAACAACATTTTTAAATACTAAATAATTTCAAATTGAAAAATTATCAACAACAAAGTTGTATAACTCATCAAGATCTATATCTTTTACTTCGGTCTTTTTGCTATATAACATTTTTTTTTAACAATTTGAATTTGAATTTAAAAATATGATAACTTCAAATAATATTTTTAAATACTAAATGATTTCAACTGAAAAAGTCATCAACAACAAAGTTGTATAACTCATCAAGATTTATAACTTTTATTTTGGTCATTTTTCTATACAACTTTTTTGGAATAGTTTGAATTTGAATTTAAAAATATGACAACTTCAAACAATATTTTGAAATACTAAAAGATTTCAACTGAAAAAGTCATCAACAACAAAGTTGTATAACTCATCAAGATCTATAACTTTTATGTTTGTCATTTTTTCATCCGACAAAGTGTTAGTAACATTGTTTACAAAATTTACATATCTGTGTTATAGTTTATAAAACCAGATGAGAGATATATGAATTTTATGAACAATGTTACTATCACTATGTCGGATGAAGAAATGACCAAAATAAAAGTTATAGATCTTGATGAGTTATACATCTTTGTTGTTGATGACTTTTTCAGTTGAAATCATTTAGTATTTCAAAATATTGTTTGAAGTTGTCATATTTTCAAATTCAAATTCAAACTGTTCAAAAAAATATTGTATAGAAAAAATGAACAAAATAAAAGTTATAGATATTGATGAGTTATACAACTTTGTTGTTGATGACTTTTTCAGTTGAAATAATTTAGTATTTGAAAATATTATTTAAAGTTGTCATATTTTTAAATTCAAATTCAAATTGTTCAAAAAAATGTTATATAGCAAAAAGACCAAAGTAAAAGTTATAGATCTTGATGAGTTATACAATTTTGTTGTTAATAATTTTTTAATTTGAAATCATTTACTACCCAAAAAAATATTTGAATTTCTTATATTTTAAAATTCAAATTTTATATTGTTAAATATGTGATCAAAAGGGATGTTATATGAATGTGGTTGTGTTAAATATATTGATAGTTGTGTATGTGAATGAATGTATATGAATTGGGGATGCTAGGGTGTGACATCGTGGTCCACGGGTTAATAGGATTAATAGAATACTTACACCAACAAAGTACAATTTCTTTCATGGAAACCAATCTCCAAATAACTATAGGGTTAATTGTGCTGGCCCTTGTGCAATTTCAGGATGGGTGACCTATTGGGAAGGCACACGAATGAGGGCAAAGGCTAAAGACTAACCCAAAAAATGAAATTTATTTTTTTTTATTATACTCATCTCTAACGGGCTTTAATCTAGGCCCGTCAGAGATGAGAGTCATCCGTGACGGGCTTAAAATATGGCCCGATTGAGATGGCTTTAAAGCCCGTCACGGATGACTGTCATTTCTAACGGGCATAGATTAAAGCCCGTCAGAGATGAGAGTCATTCGTGACGGGCATATGCCCGATTGAGATATTTTCTCACATCACTGACCTTTGGTCAGTGACGAGGGCCCTGTCTGATAGAGATGATGCTTTAAACCCGTTAGAGATAACCAAACCTGTTCTAGTGAATCAACATTGGGCATCTCCCATTTCTGGCCATCTGCTCACCTTGTTGCTTGCTAGCTCCGCCTCCATGGCTACCTGGATTAATTCCTGCTGGTCGCTGCCTCCACGTGCTGGGCGCACCACCCTCGGGCCCCTGGGCTCTACCATGGGTTGATGTGGGCTACGGGCCAACGGCCCATGCAATTAATGGGTGAGAATACACAAGTGCTTAGACATGAAACTTCATACACGAAATCCATTACCTTCATAAACAGTATGGAATTGTTTATAGTACACAGTACTACATTTAGTAAGACATTTTTGGCATCTATGCCAAAGCTTTTAAGATCTCATTTTGCTACCCTAAAATAGAGAAAATTACAAGCTTTTACTTAGTACCTGATTTTTCCTCCATTCCCTATATGCCCCTGAGATTTTGTTTCAAGTCTCCCTAATTGCCTCCGATGCTTCCGCCCTGACAAGGGTGATTCTGGTTGATCTTCACAAGTACTTGGACAGAAGCAGCCCTGTGAACAAATGAAGTGTGTGGTGGTATCCTTGATTCCCATGAAATTAAATTAAAATCGCCCTTTGGTGGAAAAATGTGGCCTGTTAGCAAGTCACCAAATCTCAACTGAGTCAAATCATTTTTGGGAACATTTGGTGTGATAATAGCAGGAGGATACAGTATGTAGCCCGTCAAATATGCTGAATTACCTTGATCGAAAAATTTGTGTGGATGGGTGCCAAACATGGTCATGTTCTTCTTGGCTATAATTTGGACCTGTCTGAATTTGCAAAGCCAGAAATGAACATTCAAATTCTTCCTTAATACATCTGCAAGTATGTTGGCTGGGATGAGCCTGCCTTCCAATAGCTCTGTGAATTCTTCCACAATTGGAATGAGTTGTGGATGGTCTACCGGGTTTGCGCTTCCAAATGTGAGTGTCTTGAATAGGTACTTGTACTCTTCATATACCAGCCTATCTAGAGTAATTGGCTTGAAAGTTCGAAATCTCTCCATTTTCTCAATTTTAGTCAAGATTATCACTTTATTTCCTCTGCTCAGGTTTGAAACAAGCGAATAAAAAGTTTTCCCATCATTATCATCTACATCTGAAACAACCTCAACAATTACAAGTGTCCTCACTGAAAGATTTTTATTTTTTGTAATTCACCCAAGGTTTGCCCCATTGATGTGTAAAATAAAAGAGAAATGAGAGCTAACCCTCTCATCATTGCATACATGCATGACAAGTGTTCTCTTCCCAACTCCACGACCTCCAATAATCGGTAGTACAGCTTGTCGGTGATATGGGCCCGGGGTACAAGAAATGTTATTAATCAGCAACATTTGTTGTTACTCAGCACAACTTTAATTTAATAAATGTTATTAAATTAAAAGTAATTATATTAACAACAAATGTTGTTAAAGATTCGCTCAGATCTACATCCATACAACAAAGACATATGTATCATCTGTAAAGAAAACAAATCTATCCATAAGCTGGTACTTGCTAAAATTCCCAACCTTCAATGTATTGTATTCTTTCCATTGCAATCAACATTGTCATGCAAAACAGATCATTTTACAAAATCACCCATAGCCTGGAATTTTTTTGAGCAATGTCCATCTATAAATTAGAGTCCCTTGGGCAATTCGTCAATCTAAAGGGCAATCCATTTGGCAGTGGTGAAGCAACAATTTTCAATAGCAGATTGGACACAGTTTCTATCTCTGTTTTTTTCCTTGAATACGCAAGAGAGTTGCGTATCATTTCATTAAGAAGAAGAGAATGTA
The DNA here is from genome assembly GCA_008326285.1 of Oryza officinalis. Classification (NCBI taxonomy): domain Eukaryota; kingdom Viridiplantae; phylum Streptophyta; class Magnoliopsida; order Poales; family Poaceae; genus Oryza; species Oryza officinalis. The sequence goes on along the minus strand of BDMV01000010.1, from coordinate 3,225,180 downwards.
GAGAAAGTGGAATAGATGCCTCACTCACAATGTGGGGAGGTGATCTCCCATATATATAGCTGAGTTACAATCAATGTTGGTGAGTTACACGAGACCAAAGGTCTCCGGAGATTAACTATGTAAGAGTTTAAAGGTCTAGGAGATAAACAACCTATAGACTAATAAAAAATCCTAATACCCACCCGCAGTCGCAACGGGAGGATCACAAACGCAAAGACTGGACAAAAAATCAGTAAATAACTGAACCAGTAAGCCTTTGGTCATGATGTCCGCGAACTAGTGCGATGAAGGGACGTGAAGCACCCGCACTTGTACCAAAGCCACCTTTTCACGGACAAAGTGGAAGTTGATCTCGATATGCTTTGTCCGGCGATGATGCACATGATTTGCTGTCATGTAAACAACGCTCACATTGTCACAATAGACGATAGTAGCCGAAGCAATCGAGACATGAAGTTCCTGGAGCAATTGCCGCAACCAGCAGCACTCGGCAACGGTATGTTCAACAGCACAGTACTCTGCCTCAGCACTGGAACGGGAGACAGTAGCCTGGCGCTTGGAGGACCAAGAAACCAGATGGTCTCCAAGGAAGACACAGTAGCCAGACGTAGAGAGATGAGAATTGGGACAACCAGCCCAATCCGCATCAGAGTATGTCATCCGGGACTGAATGGGTCGGAGCCGATGTGGAGGCCGGTGGAGTGACTGCCCTTCTCATACCAAAGGATACGCTTGACCAAGGCGAGATGGGGCTCCCACAGATCATGCATGAAAAGGCTGATCTGCTGAATGACATATGCCAAATCCGGTCGAGTCAGTGTGAGGTACTGCAGGGCGCCAGCGATGCTCTTGTACTCCGAAGGGTCGGCGACGGGCAGGCCGTCTGTGGCGGAGAGCTTGGCACGAGTGTCCATTGGTGTTGAGGTAGAGTGGCACTCGGTCGTGCTGGCCCACTGAAGAAGATCCACAGCGTACTGGCATTGCGAGAGGAAGAGGCCGTTGGAGTAGCGCGTCACAGAGATGCCGAAGAAGAAGTGGAGGTCACCAAGGTCTGTCATGGCAAACTCGGAGTGGAGGTGTTCCGTAAGCTACTGAAGTAGTGTCATGGTGGAAGAGGTAAGGATGATGTCGTTGATGTATAGTAGGAGATAGGCAATATGATCTCCATCTTTATAAACAAAGAGATATGTATCAGACACTGAAGGCATAAATCCCAATTGTCGAATGTATGTGACGAACCATTGATACCACGCACGAGGAGCCTGCTTCAAACAATACAGGGACTTCTACAACAGACAAATAGCATCAGGGGCAACAAGATCAACAAACTCAGAGGGTTGCAGATAGTAGATGGTCTCCTTTAGGTGACCATGAAGAAATGTGTTCTTCACGTCTAGTTGATGAATCGACCAAGAATGGGATGCAACGATGCTGAGAACAACCCGTATTGTGGCCGGATTGACAACCGGGCTAAATGTCTCATCGTAGTCGATGCCGTGCTGTTGCGAGTAACCACGGACCACCCAACGGGCCTTGTGGAGGTCAAGTGAGCCGTCAGAGTCGAACTTGTAGTTGAAGATCCCCTTGCCCATCACAACGTTGGCCCTAGGGGGCGAGAAACGAGACGCGAAGTGTCGTTGCGTGTCGTTGTCGACCAATGCCTTGTATTCATCGGCCATGGCAGTGCGCCAGTTGGGATCAGCCAACGCGCTGCGATAGTTGGCTGGAACAGGAGAGGTGCTGGCATGGGTAGCCGTGTAGGTCAACCGGTTGACCGGTTGTAGGGAGGCTGTCTAGGAGCGCGTCACCATGGAATGCGGTTGTGGAGTAGCAGCCGCTTCAACCACATCGGTTGAAGATGATGACGTGACCGTCGTGGTAGTCCAATGGGTGTACACATGGCGGAAGGGCGACACGATGGTGCCGACTCGGGTTGCACCAGCCAGCACCGGCCGATGGGGCAACACCGGCCAAGGAGGCGTCGAGCAAGGGGACGCCAGCTGATGGGGCGCCGCTGGCCATAGTGACTATGTCGTCCGACAAGCATCAGCCGAAGAGGGGTAGGTACGGTTGCTCAACCTCCATGGAGGGGGCCACGTGAGGGGTTGTGGTTGCTCAACCTCTAAGGAGGGAGCAACTGCTAGAGGGGGTCCCTGCAGCAAAAAGTCAAAAGACGAGGCAACAGGGGGAGTCGCCGCAAAGGGAAATCATGATTCATCGAACACGACATGGCGTGAAATAATGATGCTGCGAGTGGAGAGATCTAGACATTGGTATGCATTGTCGGAGGCCGAGTACCTAAGAAAAATGAAAGCCATCAAGCGAGGGGCAATCTTATGTGGAGTCATGGCACTCAAGTTTGGGTAACAAAGGCAGCCAAAAACCCGATGGTGGGAGTAGTCTAGAGTGGTGCGATGGAGGAGCTGAAAGGGCAGTGTCTGGTGGATCGAGGAGGAGGGTCTCTGATTAAGAAGGTATGTGGTGGTGGCGAGGGCCTCAGCCCAGTAGGACGGAGGAAGGAAGCCTAAATAAGGAGGGTGCATATGGAGTTGTTGATGGTGCGAAGCATCCGCTCGGCTTTACCATTTTGGGGGGAGGTGTAATGACAGGAGAGTCATAGCTGGGTGCCATGACTAGCTAGAAAGGTAGTGGTGGTGGTATTGACAAACTCTCTGCCGTTATCAGCCTGAAGAAATTTTAGCAGTAGGCCAAACTGGGTGGAAACATACTCGGCAGACTCAACAATATGATGATGAACATCAGATTTGTGTTGGAGCGGAAAGGTCCAATAGAAATGACTAAAATCATCAAGCACCACTAAGTAATATTTAAAGCCCAAAGTACTCAACACCGGAGAGGTCCACACATTGCATTGGACAAGCTCAAAGGGAACAAAAGTGCGAGAGGAAGACCTAACAAAAGGTAATCTTGTATGTTTGCCTAAATGACATGCATGACATAGAGATGTGTCTAGTTTATTATAGGAAATGATGGACATATTTTGAAGACTGTGGATGGTGGCTGGACCAGGGTGACCGAGACAACAGTGCCAAAGCATGGATGAAGTGGCGAGGGAGCAGTGGGCGGCGCTAGAGGGAGTGGCAGCTGGAAGGGTGTAGAGTTCCCCGCGGCTATTGCAGCGAAGAATCACGCGCTGGGTTTGAAGGTCCTTAACAGAGAAACCAAATTCATCAAACTCAGTGGAACATTTATTGTTGCGGGTAAACTGACGAACTGAAAGTAAATTACGAACTAAGGAAGGGGTGACAAGGATGTTTTTGAGTGAAAATTTGGTGGTTCCTATGGGGAGAAATGAAGTGCCATGACAAATAATGGGGATAGTTTGACCATTTCCAACAGTATTAAAAGTATGGGAGTTAGGCAAGCAAGTAATGAGGATACCGTCAATGGAGGATATATGAGATGTCGCGCCGGTGTCCAAAATCCAATTGTTTCAGCTTTGGAAGGCCATCTGGTTCAGGGCTGCAATGAGGCCAGCTTGCACCCAATTTGGCTGGCCTGTAGGAGCAGATGTGGGCGATGTAGATGACCCAGCGAAGGTGGTATTTTCCTGGGAGTAGTGGGCCACTGAAGCCGGCCCAAGAAGGCTGGCCGAAGAAGGGCACCAGGCCGGTTGCTAGGCCAGCCAAGGGTTAAAGCAAACCCATGGCCCGACCGTCCCCCAGCTACGATTGGCTACCCCTAGTAGCCGCTACCACCACCAAAGTAGGGCTGGCTACTATGGCTACCACTCCCACCACTAGAGAAGAGTTGGCGGCGGCCGCCACCACCACCGCCCCCAGTCTAGCCATCGTGCCCTCCTCCGTTCGCGCCGCTGGTCTAGCCGTCGCCGCGTTCGCTGTTGCCCTTGCGGTTGCAGCGGTTGTTGTTGCCACCGACGTGGGCTTGGCCACCAGAAGAGGCGTAGCCGGTAGGAGAGCAAGAGGAGCCGGAGCTGGCGCCTGCAACCAGCGTTGTTGCTACGGCTACCTTGGCCTCATTGGCGATGCGCAACTCCTTCAATAGGAGGGTGCTGTGTGCCAATGTGGAGCTCGGGAGGATGGCCGCGCCTACGATGTTATCGGTGGTGTTGGAGAAGCGGTCATTGAGTCCTCGGAGAAGGTTGAGCACCAATTGGGAGTCGAAGACGACGTGGCCAACGTCGCAAAGGGCGTCGCCGGTGGTCTTCGTCTTCTGGCAATAATCGACAATGGAGAAGTTGCCTTGAATCAAGGAGTGAATTGGTGGCTGAGGAAGAACACTCGAGGTTCTTTGTTGGCGTGGAACATATCCTCAACAGTGACCCAGAGCTCCCGAGCGGTCTGATCTGGCTCCATGGCGAGATCAAGGACATTGTCGGCGACTGATCCGAATATCTAGCTACGGATGCAGCAGTCAGCCTGTTCCTAGGCTAGGTCGTCAAGGCATGGAGGAGCGGAGCTGTCGATGTGAGCCATCAAGCTGAACTTCCTGCATAGGGAGGTGAAGAAGGCCCGCCACTTGTTATAGTTTGGGTGGGTGTTCTCCAGTGTGATGGGGACGTGTGATTTGACAATGACGATGGTGTAAGAGTGGAGGAACTCACTGGTTGTGCTGAAAGAAGATGCACCACTGGAGGCCAAGGAGGTGGAGGACTGAGTTGATTTAGTCAACATGGCCAGTGCTGAGGCAGCCGGAGTGAGGGAGGACACAGCCGTGACGGCGATGCGCTAGAGCAACGGAAAAGAAGGTAAGTGCCTAAGCTCTGATACCATGTAGAGAAAGTGGAATAGATGCCTCACTCACAATGTGGGGATGTGATCTCTCATATATATAGCTGAGTTAAAATCAATGCTAGTGAGTTACACAAGACCAAAGGTCTCAGGAATTAACTATCTAGGAGTTTAAAGGTCTAGAAGATAAACAACCTATACACTAATAGATAATCCTAATACGGGGGAATTGGGAGGGGAGCCCCTCGCCCCACCAAGACACCACAGCCTAGGCCTTTACAAACTCAAGAACCTGAAACTGACCTTATCCCAGCAGAGCTAACGACCTATCTAAGAACACCTTAAGCTTATTAGCTCCCGCCATCGACCAAAGGATACACTCATTAGCCACTGCTTGAAGAACAGTGGTCACACAGGGATTGACACCGTTAAAAACACAATCATTTCTATGTTTTCAAATCTCCCACACCACTAATATTATGGAGAGCTTAGCCCCTTCTTAGTGTCTTTGTCCTTGCCTCTTATCACCCTTCACCACCATTTCATGAAATTGGTTGAAGCTTGTACTGGAGCTATACCTCCCAGCCCCAGTCTTTGAAAAATTAAGAACCAAATCTGCCGGGAGACGACACATCCAATTAATAACTGATGGATAGTCTCCTCCGCTTGGTCATAAAGCGGACAAGTTGCAGAGTGTGGCAGTCCTCTCTTCGCCAAGTGGTCCACTGTCAACACTGGTTATTGTTCAAAAACCAAAGGAAATCTTTGCACTTCAAAGGTGCCCTGTCCTTCCACACTCTTTTCCAAGGAGCAAATCTTTTTAACATACAATAGGTACTTGCATTGTAAATATTACAATTGTTCACAAACAAAATATACTACAAATTGGGTGGAGGAAAAAAGTAGCATATAACAATATAATGTCTTAAATAAGTTAGTGAAGTTAATCAAGAGAAAGGGACCATATTTACTTACTGGGCTGTAATAGACCTCTAGAAGGCACTAAGGACCTGCCCTCTGAACCATAAGCAATAAAGCAAATAACACTTCAATAGTGCTCACATGGTGATCAGAACAACGGAATCAAGAAGAAATAGGTCCATACAACTGATTTCTATCTATCTGAAAACATTTAGAAGTAACACTAGAGGTCGTAGTGGCTAGCGATACAATTGTTGACAAACAAAATATACTAGTCCATGTCTCCATAACATACTAACCTCTAATATAATAACCTGCCAAGAAAAAAGCCCAACGGTAAGAGGACCTAACATAGATTCCATCCCTTGCCCACTGATCATTTAATCTTGACAAAAATTTATACTTGTTTGTTCCATTCAATTCCAATCTTCTTGCCTGTCCTGTAGAAAGGAAGATATAAGATAAATACTTAACCATCACAAAATGCATGCATTCGAACCTTTATCAATTCAATTCTCCAACCTGTATGCCAACTGCTTTGTCTTCTGAGAGAGATGGCACAGGTGCTGCAGTAAAAAAAAAATTATAAAGCAAACGGCATAACCAGAAATAAAAGATGGGACTGTCTACGTAATAGCCGGTTGAAAAATTTTATGATTTCAGCCATTATTTCTGGCCATAAGTTCCGTGCGTGTCGCCATCCCACCGTCTTCCCTCGCTTTTCCACGTACGTGTGCCTCTCGCGCATGTTGCGCGCGATCGATTTGTTGGGACAGATCTGACCTAGTTTATCTTAAGAAAGGTTGTTTTGAGCTTCGCAAGTTGACGCACCCCATCTGGCCCAGCTTGTTTGTTCTAGGATTGAAGCCCGTTCTGTTGTCATGATAGAACCCAGCATAAGACACAGGCTCGAAACACACCACAGCACAAACACACAGCAAAAGGAGTTTGGCAACCATCAAATCAGTCCCCCAAGTTCTCCACTTTTTAATTTGCAACTAAAACAAAACCAACAAAACCATTATTCGGAGGCAACTTCTCACCTTCTCTATTGTAGTTGGAAAGAAGAAATTGTGATTTCATGACTAACAGAAGGGGGACACTGACCTGAAAAAACAGAGCAAAATTCATGCTGCTGCAAGCCTTGTCCTAACGAAAGTTGGCTCCTTGTCCATCTTCCTTGTGACGGCAAGTGCAAGTTTGCATAAACCCACATGACACAACTAGAATCATCAGCATTTATATACATGATTAAATTTTGTAGACAAAGTACAGAGGATAGTGAATAGAGACAAATGACAAAAAACAAAAATTATTAAACTTTTAGAAATTTTAAAATAGAACTTTACTGAATTGAGACTAAACACATGATTTTAACCTTGCATATGTACATGATTAAATGTTGATGACAAAACACAGAGAATAGTGAATGGAGACAAATGAAAAAAACAAAAATTATTAAACTTTTAGAAATTTTAAAATAGAACTTTACTGAATCGAGATTAAACACATGATTCTAACCTTGCATATATACATGATTAAATTTTGATGACAAAACACAAAGAATAGTGAATGGAGACAAATGAAAAAAACAAAAAATATCAATCTTTTAGAAATCATAAAATAGAACTTTACTGAATCAAGACTAAACACATGATTCTAACCTTGCATATATACATGATTCAATTTTCTAGATAAAACACAAAGAATAGTGGATGGAGACAAATCACACAAAATATAATTATTAAACTTTTTAAAATTTCAAAATAGAACTTTACTGAATCGAGACTAAATACATTACTCTAACCTTGCATATACACATGATTAAATTTTTAAGACAAAACACAAAGAATAGTGAATGGAAACAAATCACATATAACAGAACTTATTAAACTTTTTGAAATTTCAAAACAGAACAAAACCACTAATTTTCAGTGATAATAAACTACTAATTAGATGCTTGATTGAAAAATTAACAAAACTATTTCAGTAAAATACAAACCAAATTAGATAACAATACTAGTTTCTTTTAGTTCTCTTTTATAGATTATAGCAATCAAGCTTCAGTTTAAATCAGAAGGATATTTGAATCTCAAGTAAATGTTTAAAACAGTTTGTTTTGGCTTGTTAAATTTACCAGAGGATACTCACTTTATCAGAAATATATTGAGCACTCAAAGAATTACTCAGCAAAATATGATAAGTAAGAAGCATGAGTCAATTGTAAGAGCATAAAGGTTACGATACAAATTTTTTGAGATGATAAAGATTATAAATATAACAAATTAAACCTTCACGTCATGATGAAGGATATGGTTCACATGCAAGTAACGAAATGCCATCAGGAGCTGCACAAGCCACATACAGAGTCTCTGGATGCAAAAAAATGGAGAGCACAAAGAGGCAAAGTTCAGTAAAGTAGAATCCACAGATACAAAACGATGCCACACTCGTGTTAAGACATATACTGTAGTACATCTGTACATATGACATAAACGGGTACTGTTTTCCAGACAGATAAACATAAGAAGGAGAGGCCAAAAGCAGCTCTATCTGCAACTGCAAAGCAGCAGTGGGTGATTTTTGGTTACTGCTGCCGCTGCCCGTCTCACATCATCCGCCGTCACTGAGCATGGGCACAAATTCAGACTTCACACTTATCCACGTGCATTGATGCATATGCTTTCACCTATCCCTGAAGTTTGAATATCTTGTGGTGACATGCACAGAGCTAATACTAGTACTAACAAGCAGATGACGAAGAAACTTGTAGTGTAGCAATAGCATCACGCCATCACCTTCAGTTTATTGGAGGTATGCTGATGCAGGTAAAATATACTCCTACTACTACACTAGTGCAGGATCTCGAGAGAAAAACTCTAAATTGAAATCTGTAAAAAATTTGCAGCACCAAAGTGGGTAGCCTAGCATGGACATCTAGAGAGAGAGAAGGGTCCAGATTTCACAAGGAAAGTAGAGCTACAATACTTAACAGACTCCACGAAACAAAATTTTCAGAATGTAATTTCGGCCCCAAACAAGCAACAGCACACATCCATAATTTCGGCCCCCCTCCTCCCCATCCAAATCGTTTCTAGACATATATGAAAGAAAATAAAAGAAATCAAACAACATACAAATCATATAAGCATTCTACTGTACGAAATAGACTAGCTCATCGTGTGGATCAGAGTGGCCTTCGAGTTGTTTGCTGGTTCAGGAAAACGGGATTCACGCCAAGATCCAACAGAGAGGTCTTGCCAGCCTCTCACACCTGCGCGATGTTACGTTGCCGTCCCTAACGAAGGGCTTCCTAGAAGCCTTGCTGACGACTGTCAGAACCGCAGCATTCCTTCCCTTGCCAACATAACATCACGCCACCAGCTCCGCATCCGCTCCGCCCACCACGGCCGCATCACTGCCGACACCTTATCCAATCCCCTCTCCCTCTCTTTCTCTTCTCTATATGCATTGACTGGTGGGAGAAAATTGGCATTATGTTATCTTCGGGATGGGGTTTCGCTAGAATGCCATCCCGAAATGTGGCTTCGTTAAAATATCACTGTCAAACAAGGCCATCTTGCTAAAATGCCATTTCTTAAATTTCTTATGAAATTACATGAATTTTACCATGTTTCTCTTGGTGAGCTGACCAAAATGCCCCTCTAGATTTCATCCCTTCTCTTTCATTGCATTGTTCCCGTCACCGGTGAGCCACCGCCGCCATTCTCCCCCGCTCCTCCTCCCACGGGCGGACATACGTTGGCTGTTCTGGATGCCTAGGCACCCACGCAAATGATGTGGTTACGTGATCAGGTGAAATTTTCCACCCTTGGTGCACCCTCCTCGGCCCAACATAGGGCACCACACCCACCGGCCCAAGCCCACGTGAACACATCGCTGCTTGGCTGCTTGCCTGCTTGCTTCCAGGAGAAGGAGTCGAGTGAAAGATTTCCCTGGCCGCGCCGCACGAGTCCGCGAGCGGCGAGCACGAGGCACTGGAGGCGGATGTGGCCGCGGCTTTTCGCCTGACGCGAAGGCACCGACGGCGGCATCGCTAGCCACGATCCATCCATCGTTGCGCTTCTTCCCATTCCCGGCTTCCTGCGATCCATCCATCGCAACCGGCATCAGCAACAGCCAACAGGCCAACGACGCCTCTGGCCCTCTGCCTCTATATTCTAGTTCTGCACTTCCGCTCCAAAAGAAGAAAAGGCAAGGAATCAATCCTTCAAATTATTTATCTTATATTTCAATCAAGTTAAGCCTAACATCCGATTTTGATTTTTCCTGGTATCTGGTAATATGGCACTTTAGGGTTAGTGAGTTAATTGGGGTTTTTTCTTTTTAGTATATGCATATACATTTATCAAATTATGGATTTGAAATTTGATTTTGCTTGAAAATGATAGGTAATCATGGAGAGGTTTTATAAACAGAAAGCTCCAGACATGGTCACAGCCAACAATAACAGAAATTCATGTCTAGATGATTTCAATTGGGAAGAGGAGATTAAATATGATCCAGGCTTGAGAAAACAAATTGATGCTTACCATCCTAACCACAGAGAAAAGGTCAGAAGAAAATATTTGGAAAATGGACCTTGCCAGCCTCGCACATGTAATTTTCCTGTGTTAGATATTGGAGATAAGCCAAGAAGATTTGTCCCAGAATGGTTTGATGAGTTTGAAAGTTGGCTTGAATATAGTGAGTCAAAGGACAGAGCATATTGTTTTTGTTGTTTCTTATTCAGAGAAAAGAAGGATGCAGGATATGAATCATTTGTAGTTAATGGTTGGAATGGTTATCATAGGAAAGCAAGGCTAAAGTCACATGTTGGTGATGTTGGTGGCTTACACTATATTGCAATGAAGAAGTGCGATGATTTGTTACAAAGACAACAACACATAGATGTTGCTTACAGTCAGATAAGTGAGACTGCTAAGAATGCTTATTTTACTCGGCTGAATGGATCCATTGATACTGCTAGGCTATTGTTGAAGCAAGGATTGCCTTTTCGTGGACATGATGAGTCACTAGAATCCAAAAATAGAGGGAACTTCAAGGAGTTTTATGATTGCTTAGTGCAACATGATCCAGAGTTACGCAAAGCGGTGAGTACAAATGCTGCAGCTAATAGTTGTTTGCTAGCTCCTAAAATTCAAAGGGACATTGTTGAATGTTTTGCAAATGAGATTGTAGACTCTATCCTTGAAGATCTTGGCAATGATGTGTTTTGCTTGCTAGTTGATGAGTCAAGAGATGTTTCTTGCAAAGAACAAATGACTGTGGTCTTAAGGTATGTTGACAAATGTGGGATCGTGAAAGAGAGGTTTGTTGGTGTTGTGCATGTGACTGAAACAACTTCTTCTCACCTAAAGTCATCTATTGATTCTCTACTTGCAAAGTTTAAACTAAGCTTAAAGTAAGTTCGAGGCCAAGGATATGATGGTGCTAGCAATATGTGAGGTGAGTTCAATGGCTTGCAATCATTGATCATGAGAGAAAGTAGGTCAGCTTATTATGTGCATTGTTTTGCTCACCAACTTTAGTTAGTCATTGTGGCTATTGTGAGAAAACACAAGGGCGTAAGCAATTTCTTAAGCATGATTTCTATCTTATTAAATGTGGTGGGTGGATCAGCTAAGAGACGGGATATGATTAAAGATATTAATCATGAACAAGTGACAGCGGCATTAGGTTGTGGGCAACTTGAGACCGGCACAGGGTTAAATCAAGAGCAATGCCTTCAAAGACCCGGAGATACTCGTTGGAGTTCTCATTACAAAACTTTTAAAAGTTTAGTCAACATGTTTCCTATAATAGTTGAAGTGCTAAAAGTGGTTGAAAAGGATGATAGAGATTGGAAAAATAGAGATCAAGCTTCAAATCTTCTAGTATACTTTAAATCATTTGACTTTGCCTTTTATTTGCATCTCATGTTGACTACATTAACAGCCACAAATGCCTTATCATTAGCATTGCAAAAGAAGGATCAAGACATTGTTAATGCCATTGGATGTGTGAAAACAACTAGACTTCATTTGAATAATCTTAGAAGAGATGGGTGGAACAAATTATTAGATGAAGTGAATGAGTTTTGTGACAAGCATGAAATTGACCGAGTGGAAATGGAAAACGCATATATTGATCCTCGCCAGTCTAGAAAAAAATCAGGAATTACATACAATCATCACTATGGAGTGGATTGTTATAATGATGTTATTGATTGGATAGTTCAAGAGATTGATAGCCACTTTAGTGAGACAAGCTCTCAATTGCTTGTTTGTTCAGCTGCTTTCGACCCAAGGGATCAATTTCATGCTTTTGATGTGGAGACTTTAATGAGCTTAGCAAAACTATATCCTGATGATTTTAGTTCTGATGAGTTGAGGGACCTTAGTCATGATCTTTGCCTTTACATTACTGATGTGCGAGATGATGCTAGATTCTCCAACATCAACATTATTGGTGAGCTCTCTCAAAGAATGGTTGAGGTAGGGAAACATCGTCGTTATCCATTGGTCTATCGACTTTTGAAGCTTGTACTGGTACTGCCTGTCGCTACTGCAACAGTTGAGAGATGCTTTTCTGGAATGAAGATTGTCAAAACAAGTTTGGCTAATCGCATGGGTGATCAACACTTGAGTCATAGACTTATTTGCTATCTAGAGAAAGAAGAAATGAAGAAAGTTAGCAACGAGGCTGTGGTTCGTTGTTTCATGACCATGGAAGGAAAAGGGCGTAGTTATGATCTCTAATAGGTAACGCAATGTATCTACTTTTAAGTTTTAATCAAAAATTGTCCAATTTATTTGCTAAATAATTGATCTATTTGTTTTCTTTCCTTTCAGGCTAGTGGAATCTTCATCATGGTCTCCTAGATCAAAGATTTTGCTATACGGGCATGTTTTCTTGATGATTTTGGCATTCTATCAATGCATATACTTTTTTTTATTAAATGGTGAGTGTTTTGTTTCGACCAAAATCTCATATCTATTGTTAGAAGTCAAATTTCATATTAAAATATGATAGTTACATATTAGTTGTGCTATTTTTTATTGAACATCATATCAGTCAGTGTTGTTAAGAATTAAGTGGTGCACCACCCATCATTTCGCTCTAGATTCGCCACTGCCTCCTCCTTGTGCTGGCATTCCAACCACACGGCTGATGGTCAAAAGCGCGGTTGCTCTTCTGCCTTCCTCAGTTCACTCGGTGGCCGGTGGCTGCTATCCCAGCTCTTCGCCTTTCTCGTCCATAACGCGGCAGAGCTCGAAGGCAAAATCGGTCGGATGTGCCATTCTCAGCCCTGTGGCAACCTGGCCGGCAACCCATCCTCCTCGCTCGGCAGCACCCGGCAGCTCGAGGGCGGCAGAGCTCGATGGTGATATCGGCCGGATGCGCCATCCTTGACACCACGGCAACCCAGCCAGCAACTTGTCCTCCTTGCTTAGCGGCAACCGGCGGCACGACGGCGGTGCGACAGCGGTGGAGCTCGAAGGCGTCATTGGCCAGATGTGCCATCCTTGACACCACGGCAACCCATCCACCCGATAACCAAGATGCATATCGCCGTGTGTGTGCTTGCTTTGCTCATCGATCTGTTGTCGCACGGCCGTCCGGAACGATGGGCAGATAGGGCATCTCGTGCTGCCATCGTTTGTCGTCTCCATCGTCGAGAACTAATGCATAGATCCCCTTTTCTCACGCATGTGAACGAATAGGCCGAGGGCAAAAAGGTCAATGTATGTGCCAAAACATTTTCAATTCATGTAAATGGAGAAAATGACATTCAAGCAAGTTGTCCTCGTTTGAGAGTGGTATTTTAGTGAAGCCACATTCTGAGATGGCATTCTAGCGAAACCCTATCCCGAAGATGGCATAATGTCAATTTTCTCAACTGATAGAGAGGGAAATGGGGAAGAACAGCAGCTACTGCGTCGGTGGCTTTTGAATGTGGATTTGGATTCAACAAAATAAAACAGGTTCAACCCCGGTTACCTGGCGGGTCCGAAAATCTCAGCACGAATCATCAAGACAATCCAACGGCCAAAAAAACCAGCTGACAAATCTTTATATTTATCTTTATCTTTACTTACTTAAAATATTCATATTGTTTTTGTCGTCCGTTGCTTCTAACTATTGAGTCGGATCAGTGCCCCCGCAATTACTTGTTTCCGAGCTTACAACACGTACATCGACCATGGGTCCGCTTGTAACATGTCTAAACAAACCACCGAGTCCGATTCCTTAATTTGCTAATGACTCTAGTAGTGATTCAACTACGCTAAATCAAATGAAAACACAAGCACGATCTCCAAGTAAAAGCAAAACATATACTACAATGAAAACACAAGCACGATATGCAAGTAAAAGCAAAACATATACTACGGCAGCTTTGTCCGGCCGGCCAAAAAATTTACATGCAACAGGCCAACAACTAGGCATGAACACAAGATTTGAGGCTTATCTAGAAATCAGATAAGCACACCAACTCTTAATCGATATGAGATGATTAGGTTAGTAATTATTGATTTCTTTTAGTGTCAAGGAAACGACCAGTTTTTTATTTTATTTTTGGGATAAGTTCTGCAAAAATTTTGTCATCTACTGTTGGTTTATCAGCCACAACCATAATTTAAATTTTAGAAATTTATTCTAATTTTAAGTTGATGTTGGGTTTCTTCCATAGTCTATTTTTCTAGGCTTAACTTTTAAATCACTAATAACACACACATCTATATCTATATCTATACATACTTTCAAAAAAAATACGTAAGGTTTTCGTTGAGTTTTTCGTCCATCGCATCAAATCCTAATCACATCCGTCGTTTCTATGAGTCTTTCGTCCGAGGCTAGGGTTTTACCGAGTTTACCGGTTTAGAAACGGTGTCAAAATTTAGGTGATTTCTTTTAGGATTTTTGAAGATTTCTTAGGGTAAACGAAAAGGAGGATTAGAGGATTCCGTTTTCGCATCCAATTTGGTAATGGAAGAACCAGCATGGCCAGACTAAGTGCGTTCTATGGCGCTGCCGTGTAAGGGCACGAGAGAGACTCTGGCCGAAGAAGGAAGACGACACTATAGCATGGGGCCCATGCGACAGTGAAAGGATGAGATAGGTGCGGCCTAAGGTGGCGCTACGCTGCTGGGCCAGATGCCCTTGCGGGCTGAAGGAACAAAAAGATTGAGAGAGGTATGGGAGGAAGGAAGGCTGGCCAACAAGGGGAGAGAAGGTTGAGCTGGATTCGGCTAGAGCTTGGAAGGGATTTTTCTTTGGTTCTCATTTAAATAATTTCTAAAATAATATTTGTATTATTAAAATTAGCAATTAAGCTATGAAAAATCTCAGAAAATTTCATAGATTGTAATTAATCCTAAAGAATTTAAGAAAAATACTCCAAGACACAATTTATTCAGGAAATTTTATTTCCCGCATTTATTTCACTTGCTTATTTAATTGAACTTTAATATAAGTTATACCGACTCTAAAAATACGTATAATAAGTTTGATTACGAATTTAGTAGTATGTATAATATAATTTAATAAATTTGTGTCTTCTTCCGTTGCAACGCAATAGCCGGCAGTTGTCTAGCAACTTTCATAAAAGATTAGTATAGTCCACTACTAGAAAAAGCATTATCGCAAGCGGCCGAAAACGGTTTTCGCGGGTGGGGCGGCCGTCTGCCTATAAGAAAACGACTGTGAAGATCGCCGATCTTCGCAGGCGGGGCGGCCGTCCGCCTACGAAGATAATTTTCGCAGGCGGACGTTGGCTAGTCCGGTCCGCCTGCGAAAATATGAAGCTGCCGCCTGCAAAAAAAAAATCCGCCTGTGAAGATAGGTAGAAATTTTTGAAATTTAATAATAATTTGCCCGTAAATTTAATAATAATTTGCCCGTTAATAGAAATTCTTGCAAGTAGATTATTATGTACATATATTGGAAGATTATCAAGCATTTGGTACTGAGAAATTTATATATATTGCATAACTCAAAAGTGTTGCCAAAATATATATATTACAATATTTTTTTACATTGTGACTTCAAATATACCATCTAGTTATATTATGGCATAGCAGTGTTTCACTTCCGAAGATTTTTGAATTTGTCACTTGTCGCTAGAGCAACCTCCAGAGTTTAATGGCTAAATGAAACTGAAAACATACCACAAAGTTGAGTCAACGTTTAATGAAAAATGACCATAGCATATAACCATCAGATGCCACACGTACAAATGCCTATTTACTGAATTTTGAAAGAACAAATCAATGTTCCCCCTCCAGCTCCAATCCAATAGAAAGGAGAATGCAGCAGTCTGTACGTAGCGATAACGGTGGTGATGTCGCAGCGCGAGGCAAGGTGGTCCAATGTCCAGAATGTCAATTTGAGCTGAATAGGGACCTGCATTGTGTCTATGCATGCTGAACTGCAACATTGGTGAGAGAAATGAAGATGAACCAAGGTAGGTGCTACATTTTTGGCACAGTGGAGATTTTCAAATTACCTGGAAGTTCAATACATGCGCAAAGTTCTCTTAAGATTCAGGAAGCTTGCTTAGCAGCACAACTCAAGCGAGCTGGATGAGTTTTACGAAAAGCTCAAAAATCTAGATAACAATGTCAATTGCAAATGGAAGAGTGAAATGCCGCTGCACAACTCAATGGATTGCCTGGAATCCGAATTACAATTTACAAACCATGTGGGAGCAGGCACTAACCTGGGGCCTTCTGCACCGGCAAATCCAACGTCATTGCCCCTCCACAACCACTGAACTCCTAGTTGTGACCTCCGTGCCGTCGTTCCATCGAGCAAGCATTTTATCGATCACCTTTAGTGCCTGCATAACGCGGCGGCGATGCGGTCGGCGGCGGTGGAGCGGCCGACGGTGTAGCTAGATCGATTTTGGCGCGGTGGAGCAGCCGGCGCGAGCTCGAAGGTCGGCGGCGCGCGGAGGACGACGGTCGGCGGCGGCGGAGGACGACGGTCGGAGGGCGATGGTCGCAGGCGAGCGGGGCCGGATGACGGCGGAGGCGTGCGGCGGCGAAAAAATTTGGCAGCCTGACGGCGCCAAAATTTTTAGGGTTCCTGCCTGGACTTAGAAATTTTGGCGCCGCGGGCGGGCCCTTATATACGGAAACGATCTTCGCAGGCGGACGGTCCGCCTGAGAAGATGTAAACTCTACTCGGCATAACAGTCTGCGCAAGCGGTTCGTCCGCCTGGGAAGATTGTTACAGAGGTGAATATATTTATTTCAAAATATTTTTTAATTTATTTTTGAAATTTAAAAATATCTACAGTTGTTGTAATAAAAATGATAATTGTACATACAAATATACAAACCTTAATATTATTACTTTTCAAATGTAAATCTTACTTAAATGTTTGAAACATTAATATGACTACTTTAAATTTTTTATAAAATTTTCAAACAATGGTAAGTGCACATAAAAAATTGCAAACCTCTTTTAAAAAAACTTTTAAAATATAAAAAACTGTAAATTTTACCCTACAAATGGTAATTGCACATAAAAATTAGTACAAACTAATATGCAAAATGTTGAGTACAATTGTTCATCAATTTGCAATATGAGCATACATATCCCCTTACATACCACCATTACATAACTAATAACTTCTTAGATGCTTACATGCCACTCAACAATCATTACCCTTTAACATTTTTGCCCACTCTGTCCGTACGCATGTAAGGCTTCACGGTCTTCTGAGTAGATTTCTCGATATGGAGACAAAAACCTCGGCCAATAATACATCTATTCCTGACTTTCCAGATCTTTAAAAAAATAAACATAAAATATTTGCACTATTAATACCAAATTTGCAGGGTTTATTGAAAAAACATATCGCTATTCAAAACTAACTGAAGGTTAATTGTAAATTAATAAAAAAAAGTTTATTTTATTTTTTTACACAGACATGCCAAATTAATATGGAAAAGCTAACAAAATCTTATCATCGACATATTACAAATTAATATAATTATTTTTTGATTGCACCAAATAAATAGACATTAAAAATTTTAGATCTAAAACTAGGAGGTGGATGTGATAGCAAAATAAAAAAAATGAGAATTTATGTTACCACATTAAACCACTACAACAAGAGTCATCAAGTATTACACATACATCTAACATCAACATATCAAAAGAAAGTAAATTAAAAAACATGGAGCTTTTCCTTCACAATTTTGCATGCATAAATCCATCACAAATTGAGGTCTAAAAGTTCAAAACCTCCCCCCTATATTTAAGTCACTTTAGGAGAGAGAGACTTTGGGGAGAATAAACAGGGCTCGGGGAGGAAGAAGACTATATAGGGGCATCTTTGCAGGCGGGTCATATAAGCGGCGCCTGCGAAGATTGATCTTCGCAAGCGCACGTCGCCTGCCACCTGCGAAGATAGATCTTCGCAGGCGTCGCTTATATGGTCCGCCTGCAAAGTTCGATATTCGCAGGCGGACCGCTCCCTCCACCCCGGGTATCGTCTTCGCCGGCGGGATTTTGGCTCCGAAGACCATACCCACCTGCGAAAATTTAACCCCTACGACGCCGAAAATGAGTTTTCTAGTAGTGGTCAGGCCTAGCCCTGGGGGCCAGGGCTGCGGGGTGGCCGTACTGGGCCCCCAAATCCCAGGGGCCCACAGTCGAGAGTAGGTCAGCCTGCAGCTGAGGTAGACGTGGTGCAGCGCAGTGCTAGCGATCGAGTTGCGATGATTAAGCTGCGGCGGATGGCAGCAAACTAGCAATCGCTGTGTGTACCGTTACCATCATCCGCAATGCTGATGATAGTTTGATTGCATTCTGATAATCCTAGAGCGCTAAATGTTACTATTGTCCGTTAATCATAGAATTAAAGCAAGCCATTAAGTGATCAATTGGTAAACTATGGCTACAACTGCAATCATACAAACTAAGTTATATGCTATATGATAGTAATGCGGAGTTTGTCAATTGGACGTACACATGCTCTTAGTTACCTGTACGGTTTGCATTTAGAAACTGATCGAATTTAGCAAGAATGCACACAGAGAAGAGCGAAGGCCAGCTGCACGAGGACGATCGAGCTACTGGCAGCCCAGGACCGACGAGCCAGCGCCGACCAAGCCGAGGACGAGCCGGCAGCGCGCGGCGCCCTAGGCGATGATGAGACGGCGGCGACCAGGGCGGGGACCCGAGGATGATCCGGTGGACGGCGGTTCTGTTGGCGGCGCGGAGAGAGGAGAGGACGTTATTCAGATCGTGGGTGTTTCTCAGGGTTTTCTTTCCAAACAAAATTTAAATAAAGAAAGAAAATAGGTGTAAATGTAGACGTTATATATTCAGAACGTCTCAAGAGACGTCTTTGTTCATGATGAGGTGCTTCCGAAAATAGAGGAGTTGAAACGCGTCTTCAGATACTAATTAAACGCGCGTTTTTATAATCCATTTTGCTGTACTTCCTTAATTAGTCCTTCCCTCCTCACTAAAGGATTTGCTGTTCCTCGCGACAGAGTGTTGTGCAGTGCAGGGAGGCTGCCTTACTGTATCAACCCATGAACACGAGGGGATTAGGGGGCTAATTTAGGGATGACCCGTGAGTACCATAATGCTCAGATCCAACTCAACTTGAAAATTTTCCATCGGGATGGATTCCTTGATTGTTTAGTCTTCCTTGAGCCAGTGCTTGATTTCAAGAAAAATATGCAAATGGATTTTGTGCTTGCACCTTGGACCAATCTTCCCTAAAATGTAGACAACAAATAAATTTTGGTTAATATTTGAACTCAGCATGTTTTTCTTCATCAAATAAATACAAAGAGGTGGACTTAAAAGGGTGAATAGTTGGAATTTACCCTTGATTTTGTGCTACAAATTTTGCGGCATAGCTAAGAAGTGGACCATAGAAGCAGCAACAGAATTGTATTTATTTAGGTTGGTTTGCTTCAATGCAAATTAAATCTGATTATAGTTATTGAGCATTTTTCTGAAAATGTCAGGTTTAAAGATATTGTAATGTAAAGCACCAGTCACCAGGTTTTGTTATATTTTAGCAAGTCTATATATATTTTTGAGGGGATTAGTAAGTCTATATTACCCTTACAACTGTAGTGAGTGTCGAAAAATACCCCTCGACTCTGATATCATACACTATTCACTCTTAACTTTTAAAACTGTTCAATTTACTCAACTGTAAAAGCTTGGGCTTCGTGTTATATGAACTAAGTTATGGAAAAAAAAAGCAAAATCTAACTGTTTTTTTACCCCATATTTGCCGGCCTAAGTGCGTGAATGGGATAGAATAATAAAAAATCTAGAATTTTTCTCAGATCATAAGACTAGGAAACTGACCTTGGACGTTTCCTCCCTGACAGGTGTGATTCCCGTTTATCTTCTGCAAGACTTGGAGAAAAGCGCGCCATGTGAACAAATGAAGTGTACGGTGGTATTCTGGACTCCCATGAAACTAGATTAAAATTGCCCTTTGGTGGAAAAATGTGGCCTGTTAGCAAGTCACCAAATATCAACTTAGGTAAATCATTGTTTGAGGCATTTGCTGTAGTATCTGCAGGATACAATACATAGTCTGTCAAATGTACTGGATGACCTCGATCAAAAAGTTCATGCGGATGGGTACCATTCATGGACAAATACTTCTTGACTGTAATTTGGATCCCTTTCAATGCACAAAGCCAGAAATGAACATTCAAATTCTTTCTCAATACATATGCAAGTATGTTGGCTTGGATGAGCCTGCCTTGCAATAGCATTGCAAATTCTTCCACTATT
Organism: Oryza officinalis; assembly: GCA_008326285.1. Taxonomy (NCBI): domain Eukaryota; kingdom Viridiplantae; phylum Streptophyta; class Magnoliopsida; order Poales; family Poaceae; genus Oryza; species Oryza officinalis. The sequence goes on along the minus strand of BDMV01000010.1, from coordinate 3,204,757 downwards.
GGAACAAGTTGTGGATGGTCCATTGGGTTTGTGCTTCCAAAAGCGAGTGTCTTGAATAGGTACCTGTACTCCTCATATGCTAGTCTGTCTATATTAATGGGCTTAACAGTTCCGAACCTATTCAATTTTTGGATTCTAGTTAAGATTATCACTTTGTTTCCGATGTTAAGGTTTGCCACAGATGAATAAAATGTTCTCCAGTCATTATCATCTACATCCGAAGTAAACTCAATAATTACCAATGTCCTTGCTGACAGATTTTTGTATTCCGTAATTCTTGAAAGGTTTGCTCCACTGATGTGAAAAATAAAAGAGAAATGAGAGCGAATCTTCTCATTGTTGCATACATGCGCAACAAGTGTCCTCTTCCCTACTTTACGATCACCGATAATCGGTATTACAGCTGGAGGACCAAGAATGTTGTTTTTCAGCAAGAAGTTGATGAGATGTTGCTTTTCTACATGTCGACCAAACATGAAATTATCGATGTAAAGATATGTATCATAGGGCTTACAGGACATGCGATCGCATCCAGCCAGAAGGATGACAAACTCATTGATATTGCCAACTACAGTTTCTAGATTTTCTATTGCACATCGCAGCTCCATACTAAATAGCTTTTTCCTTGTGGTACAAATAGTAGTAGAGCAAGAATGTTTGAGAGGAGTGGCAAAAGATAAAGTGGATGAGCCATTTACCGGTTCACTTGCGTCCTCCTTGTTTTTTATGTACTTGATGGTATCCAGCACATGGTAGCCACTATACATTGTTGCCACTATCGTCTTCAGATGTGCAAGCATAATAGAATTGGTGATGTATCGTCCATCTGCCTCCTCAACAACCATGTGAATTCTAAGAAGGAGTTGCTCTAGGCTTCTTATCTTCTGCTCGGAGCATATATTATGTGAAAACTTGTTCATCAGAAAGGAGATTAATGGACTGACGAGATCACCTGTGATAGCTGACATGAGGACCTCCATCTTAGAGTATGATGTGATGTTTTGTGCGAGAGGATAGATATATAGCTCATCGATTGTGCGCTAGAGGTGTTTCTCTCTCTCTCTCTCTCTATCTATCTATATCTATCTATCTAAAACTAGAAGTCATGGCTTTTGGTCATTATAGACCTAACTAGAAGTCACGCCTTGCCCCCTTTAAGTTGGTGTATGAAATATACACCGTCACCCTCAGGGTAAAAGGAGGTGACACGCTAATTGAATGTTGATGCTCTTAAAAGAACTTCTATCACTACCACGAGTTCTAGTTGTAGATCTCAACGATATCTATAATTTTATTGTTGATTTTTTTCATTTGAATTCATTTCAAGTGTCAAAAACAAACTACAAATTGTGAACGGGAAGGGTTAAAACACGCTAATTGAATGTTAATGCTCTTAAAAGAACTTCTATCACTACCACGAGTTCTAGTTGTAGATCTCAACGATATCTATAATTTTATTGTTGATTTTTTTCATTTGAATTCATTTCAAGTGTCAAAAACAAACTACAAATTGTGAACGGGAAGGGTTAAAATAATAACATAAGATTTTTTTAAAAAAATGGGTTTACAGGTGAGATGGTAAGGTGTATGAAGTGTGAGGTCTTGGGTTCGAATTTTACATCCGCACATGTGTGAATTCCGTGTAAAGTAAATGTGTGACTAGTTAAATTAAACATGTGAACTTTTAAAAAAAAACATGTGTGGCTAGTGAAATTTGGTAGTGACTAGTGGCAGTGAATTGCCGGTCAGTAGCTTACTATGAGAATAATACACCATGTCCTCATGCATACGTAGCTGGAAGGATTACGGTTGTGTACAGGATGGGTTATCTCTTTGTTGACGAAACCTAATGCTTACACCGTTGGGAAGGGACTTTAGTCCCGGTTCGTAACCCTTTCTAGTTCTGATTATGCAATCGAGACGCACAATCTGAAATTAAAGATCGTTGTCTTTGGTTCTGGTTAAAATAAGAAGTGTTATGGCTTTAGTGTTATGAGACTTTAATGTTATGGCAGTTTTTTCTAGATTTTTTGAAAAAATTTATTAGTTGGTGTGCACAGTGTGTATACGAAAGACCTTGTGTGTAGTATATCTCCTTTGTTCGATGCTCTGGGGCTCAGCGTGGAAAGGTAAACAGATGGTGCAGTAATTTTAGACCACAAATAGTGCCCTGTTTTTTCTCGTTTCTTTCCCAACTAGCAGACGAGTCAATAGGAATGCATATCATGTATTGACGTTTTGGGCAGAAACTTTATATTCTGCCTCAAGAAAGGAGATTTGATTGAGACAAGCATAGGAACAACCAACATATTGCATCACGACGGACAAGACTTTTGAGACTAGTTTTACGTGTCAAAAGAGTCATCCAAAGAAATTGAAATATATTGACTCATTATTCAGTTAAAGAACTTGAATTGTGTGCCGTATGGCACAGGTCGGTGATTTAATACATTTGGGCGAATTCCTTATATATTCATGGGTTCTTGCTCAATCTTTTTTATATTCCTGAATTTTATCCCAACCCCTCTATGTCATGATTTTTATTTTGAACCCCTCTATATCCATTCCATTATTTGATCATTAGTTGATCATTAGATTTTTGTTAAATGGTCATATTGCTCCATTATTAGTCTTATACTTATATACTTATGTTACCTAGTTTAAAATATAAATGTCAGTGTGAAAAGTTTTTAGAGAGTGTTGTCGGTGATGGATCAAAAATCAACTTAGGAGAAGATGAAGTCCGGACGATAGGGCTATCATGCGGAATGCTTAGGCTAAAGAACAATGCACGTGGTTGATGAAGATTCCATGCAGCATACAATAGAAGATTGTGTGCGTATGAAAAGCGGAGTCAAATTTGATAGAAGATTGTGTGCGTATGAAAAGCGGAGTCAAATTTGAAAGGAGTCCAAATTGAAAATATTAGAGTTTAAATTGTAAAGAGATAAGTTTGTTTCTTGTATGGGAAGGTTTCCTAGTGGATTAGGACTTCTTGTACAAGTTGGATTCGTGACTTTATGCTATCTACCTTGGGTATAAATAGAGAGGGGGGTTGAGGCTTCCCGGTATCGAGTTGAATTTAGAGAAAAGTTAGAGTTTCGAGTTTACTCGAATTTTGAGAAAGGAGTGCTATTGTTGCACTTTGTAAACACGAATAGAAGTAATAAATTTCAATATATTTTCAAGAGATCTTCGATTTGTGTTTGCTATCGTGTTATTTCATACTATCGTGATATGCATGCTTGTTTATTACGTTGTGGTTTAGATGAATGTGCAGAAGCTACAGAATTAAGGTTTTTACGTGCGCTTATCAAAGAAATTCAGGACATGCTTGCTTGTCAAAGTGATAGATCTCTTTCTCGTTTGTTACAACTTGCTTGCAATGCGAAAAGTCAAATAGAGGAGGACATAAAAAAGCAACACGCTATGTTTTTGCCTCATATTACTAACCATTTGTAGGAAGTGCATAATCACGAAAAGGAGAGAGACATGAATGAGCCGTCATTCCCATTGTTCACACTCAAATTCGATGTACCTTTATCATCTGAAAAGAGCATCAAAGGTAAACTAAATGGTGTTGAAATTAATCAAGGTGAGTGTGTTGTTAATGAATTAAATTTGTTCACTTTTTATGCTAATGTAGAGCAACCATTAGTAGAACCAATTGCTGAGATGCCTTTGTCACAAATTGATTTACTTGTTGTTCCTTGTGATAAAGAAGAGTTGTGTGATAATGCTTCACTTATATCCATGCCACAACTAGGATATGAACATGCTATTTCTAGTGTTAGTTCTTTATGTGTTGATTTTAAGCATGTTTTTCACATTTCTAATGGAGTGGAGGAACATGAATTCATATCTTCTTTACATACTTGGGGCTATGTTCGGTTTGATGATTTTTGTGAGCTCGGTAATTTGAAGGAGAAATTATTTGCTAAGTCTGAGTTGCCATGTCCAAGTAATGCTATTTTTTATATTTTTGGCGAATATAATGATAGAAAAATATATTTGGTGCACACAGTTTACATCTATTCGGATTTAGAATCTTCTGTAGATGTGGATAAAACACGCAAGTTAGAGAGACATGTTATTGCTAATCATATTATGTCGAGTTTCTCTTGTTTTGATTTAAAGAAACAGGTTGTTTTAAATGGACTACGCGAGGAACACCATATGAAAAAACCGAGGACGGTTTTCCATGAAGAAGGGGCGGATGATGTGACCATGGCTACCATTAATACAACCATTGCTCACATCAAGATCAAGTTGCTCAATTGTTGGAATCCAATTCGGCCACTCCTACAGTGCTGACTTCAAACGGCCGCCAAATATGTATACGTACTCCATTTTTGGTCTATGAGTGCTTGATGAAAAGATCTCGAAGTCCTCTTTCCAACGGATCTAGTCTCATCACCAAATTCCTTCTCAGTCATCTACAATCAAAAAAAAAGTGTTGCATCACCTATAATGGGCCTATGGGCTTGTAACTTCATCTGGGACTCCGGCCCAGGTGGGGCCCATGTGGGGTGCGCCCCAACCTTGTGGAGCGTGACCTAGGAACCCCCTTGGTCGTCCTCCCACTCCTTTAAATAGCTAGGTACCCTTTTAGGTTTTCTCGGGTTTTGTTTAGATTAAAGTTTAGCTTCGCTACTTTGCTGTGTAATCCCGTAATCGGTTAGATCGCCGGTTTGCTCGTTACGGAACCCCATCTTATCATTTGTATTCAATTTATATTTGTAATTTAGATTGCTTTTATCTTGTTCTTGCTTGTTTCTTTGATTTGCTTGCAGGAATAAGGTTGATCTTCACCGGTAAGATCAACAACCCACGAAGAGGTGTATCGATCGTTAAGGCGCAACACAACAACGTCTCGTATGGTTGTAGTCGGGTCGTCAACATTTCTCCAAAATCGTAGTTGTCATCAACTCACCGAAAGATCGAGACAACCAAATCCCTGAGCGTATCGAGTGGAGTTCAGGGTTTATCTAGTGGTATTACAGCAGCTCAGGGTTTATCAAGTGGTATCAAGAGAAACCCTAAAGGGATACCTAGCTATTTAAAGGAGTGGGAGGATGACCAAGGGGGTTCCTAGGTCATGCTCCACCATGTTGGGGCGCACCCCACATGGGCCCCACCTGGACCGGGGTCCCAGATGAAGTTACAAGCCGATAGACCCATTATAGGTGATACAGTACCTTGTTTTTGTGATTGCGGATGACTGAGAAAGAATTTGGTGATGAGACTAGATCCATTAGAAAGAGGACTTCGAGATCTTTCCATCATGTACTCATGAACCCAAAACGGGGCTCGTATGCATATTTGGCGGCCATTTGAAGTCAGCATTGTAGCAGGTGACTGAATTGGATTCCAACACTTGGACAACTTGATCTTGATGTGAGCAATGGTCATATCAATGGTAGCCATGGCCACATCAGGGAGTGAAGCTTCCACCTCATGGATTAATTTTCTCTCTTTGAAACGTTTGCGCAAAGGTTATGATACTACAAGAAGCATTGTTTTGACTAATGGTTTAGATAGTGCGGTCGGAACTTTAGAAGCTGCAATAGCTAATATGAGTGAGTTTGTTATTCTCCTAGGGGGTTGCAAACGCATGTCTTGCAAGCCCTATGATACCTATCTTTACACTGGCAATTTCATGTTTGGTCGCCATGTGGAGAAGCAGCATATCATCAACATAATGCTGCAGAATCATGCCCATCTTGCTGCTCCAACGGTGCTTCCAGTCATTGGTGGTTAAAAAGTTGGTAAGAAAACGTTGATCAGCCATGTGTGTAACGATGAGCAGGTTCGGTCCTACTTCTCTTCAATTATGTACATTAAGGAAGACAACATAGGCAGCATAGATGAAGCAAAATTAAGCAGTTAGAGGACTCTGGTTGTCGTCGAATTTGTTTCCGATGTAAGTGATGAGGACTGGGAAAAGTTCTACTCTTCTGTTACACAGATGAGCAGACCTAGCAACAAAGTGATAGTCATAAGCCGGCTTCAGAATCTAGCAAGGGTGGGAACCACAGAACCATTTTATGTAAATAGTTTGTCACAAGAAGAGTATCCACAGCTAGCATCCATAGCAAATAAGTTGGCAATAGTACTACAAGGGTCACTAGTTACTACCAATGTTGTCGCTGACTTGTTGAGAAGGAACCTTGACGTCCAGTTCTGGCTCTGCACGATGCAACGATTCAAGGAGATGCTGGCCAACAACATAGAGAAGCTTGGGGAACACCCTAAAGCTATGCTGGAGAAAGAGCACCCAGTACACAGAATAGGATTGACATCTTCGTCATGTCCGGTTCCTTTTCGTGTCATGCCCCCTCAAGTTGGAAGATATGAACTTCCTAAACAGAAGCAGCTGCCAAATTTCATGTTTGGGGACATAGTTGCTGGATTTAAGGCAGTACCCGATGAGGAGTTTGAGATTGTGTCATGGGAATCACAGCTACCTCCATATACTAAGTATATACACTCTGTTGAAGTTAATGTCGACGAGAAGGCTGCCTGTTCTACCCCTCCTGGAAAGCGTAGATCCAGCAAGTAATAAGTTTGATCTGCTCTCCGGATATATATGCTCTAGTACTGATTAATCTGCTACTTTGAAATTAGTCGGTTTTGTTCCTTGAGAAACAAAACAAACTTAAAAGCATAAATTTAGTTCAACTAGTCTACATTTTCTTTAGAAGATAGTGCTTCATGCATGTTGCAATTTCAAGTGGTATAAGCTAACATGGCAAACCGTCCACCGTTGGAGGGCATATTGGTTGGCCATAGGATCATGGACTGTGCAGTGCAGTGTGTAGCAACTAATGAACTTAGCATGACCGGTTGGTCAGAGGAAAATGAACAACATGACTTGACCTATTTGTAGGGAATATTTTTCCTCTTCACAATGAAATTGCCAAGAACTCTATGGTTCATGCATTTGCATTCAATCTGAAAATAGAAGACATGGCTTACCTATTTATTAGGGATTTTTTGTCTTGTACATAAGGACATTTCCAAGAATCGTATGTTCCATTCGCATTTAGTCTAAATATGGAAAATATTATTTGACCTATTTAGTAGGGAATGTAACTAAGGACGATGCAAAGAATTGTGTGTTCTGTTCGCATTTAAGGTTGAGTTCTTTGTTTACTTTCTCAACTCATCTCTCTTGTTTTTTTACACGTATGTTTTTCAAATTGTTAAAACAGTATGTTTTTTAAAAAAATTTCTATACAAAAGTTGTTTTAAAAAATCATAATAATCTATTTTTAAAAATAGATAATACTTATTTAATCATGTGCTAATGAGTTATTCCGTTTTGCGTGCGTGAGAGATTAGTTCCCAAAATCAAGCAAAGAACACAGCCTAAGTGATTATGCTTGCCTCCTAAACAAGGAATATTCAGCTTTCAGACCTGTCTGTTATGGAAAAAAAATGTGGAACAGAATCAATGATTTAAGTAGCTCCTATTTAAAATAATTAGAATAGCCTATGAAGAATCATACTATGTGAAGCCTAATATCTAAACAGTTTGCAACCATCATCTTAGGCTGCCGAATAAATAGTTAAGAGTCAATAGCCAGGGATTTAGGACCGTCTCAATGGGGATTTCATGGAGGTTTCATGCACATTTAATATAGCGACACATTATCACTTTGCATGAAATGGGCAGGAGAGAGAGAGAAAAATCGTTTCACCATGGTGAAACGAGGTAGCGTCTTTTCTAATGTCTTGGTAACCGGGTGAAACAAGCACTAAGGCGTTTCGTTTCATCGTCCCCGGCGTTTCGTTTCATCGTCCCCGATCCCGTGCGGGCGGAGCCGCGCGCCATCCTCTGTGTGTGCGTTCTGGATGTCATCCTTTCTTAAGCTAGATGTGTGTGTGTTCATGAGTATAATTAGTCAATTTATTATACTATGTTTATTTGGCATGCTGCCGTTAGTACATGAATTAGTTTGATCGTAGTATGCAGCCGTACGTGAGAAGTTTGATCCAAACACATAACGACTACAAAGTTCATCTAGTATATTTGGTCACAACAAAAAACAAGAATTAAATGCTACTATGAGCATATGAAACGGTGCAATGAAACACTGCATTGTGAAGACCAGTTTCATTCATTGTTTCATCCCGCTCTAGCTGATGTGGCATTTTAGAAACCGTGTAATGAAACCTCCCATTAAGACTAACCTTAGTATGTTCATGGTTCTGGTCAATCACTATTGACAATTATGAATGTCATACAGATAATCAAGTGATCATAGCTAATCCATTATTGGTAATCAAGTGGTCAGCATGAAATGGAAACAAGTAGTGCCCACATCCCAATGGTTGAACATTTCGTACTGAAAATCAAATAGCTACGCAAGCAGGTGCAAGTGAAAACGGAAAGACGGTATCCATACCTCGAATACCGCCTTCGCTATTCGCTGGCGTCTTTCTGCTGTCCGCCTTCTCCCTTGTCCGGGCACCTCCTGCTCTGCAGCTTCCTCCGCCGCCGGCGCCGTCGAGGGACGCGAACCTGCCGGGGAAATTGATCATAGCGTCGCAGAGTCCCCGTACAGTACAGGAGGCGCGCGGCCTGGTCGTAGGCGAGCGCGGCGTCCTCGGCGCCGTCGAAGTAGGTAACGTATAGCCGCTCGCGGTCTCGCGGCTGCCGGATCTCCGCCACCCCCTTGCCGGACCCACTCTGCCGCACGCCGCAGTACTTCACCGCCTTCTTCCTCTCCGCCGCCGGCGCCTGCGGGGCCAGCCCCGATGCTGCTGCCTGCTCTCCTGCGAAGACACACTCTGTTGCCGGTGCTGAGAGGATTCGAGGATTCGATTTTATGAGTAGTAATTCACAATTGAATGGAGGGAATTTGGGACGAACGCGTCTGAGATGAGAACGATGACTGAGGTGCGGAATGGACGGAGGGTTTACTTTTTTTTTTCTCTTCTGTCTACAAAATAAAAGTCTGCATTCAGTATTACTCCTACCTTTGTTAATACATATATACGGAGTACTATTCAAAATTTTAACGAGAAATTTATTTTGTAGGGCTATTTTGGTATGATGATAAAACTTGGCGTATCAAATACTACTTGGCAACTTAAATAATATTCTCTCTCCATTCCTGTTACCATTGACCGACACTATTGTAACTTTCACCATTAATAATTTTAAATTAGTTTGAAAATAAGTAGAGTACAACGAACAAAAGTTTAATAGTTATGTTTAAGCACGTAATTCTCTTCAATAATATCATATCTATTTTAATTATTCAGATTTGTTTTAAAAAGCAATGATCCAAGTTTAAATATAAATAGTGGTTGCTAACAAGAATAAAAGAAGGGAGGAAGTATCTTGTAGATATTTAGATTGAAACCAATATTTGTCAAAGCTATACGACTCTTATAACCCAACTCTATGAAACTGTTGATAAAGTTAAAACTTGTCTAAGATTTGGTACTACCAAACCAGGCACCAAACTAAATGAGCCTATAGATTACGACTTGACATATATATTCTATTTAGCAATGTAGTGATCAACAGTCTTCATCAAACTTGTTTGAAAACTATTTACTATGGGCAATCGAGGAGGCTGTGGCAGAAGTGAGACAACCGAGGCACATCGAGGAGCTCTAGTACAGAAACCATCATAGGTGCCGGTTGGGAACCGGTTATAGGTGCCGGTTTTCCAACCAGCACCTATGTGAAATATAGAACCAACACATTTACCTTTGCTCGAGCCAAAAAAAAAAGAGAGCCGGCTCGAATCGAGCCGAACTCATGCTGCCGGCCGCCACCCTGCTCGCGCCACCGGTGTCCTTCTCCACCGTCGTGTGCATGGGGAGGGCACGGTCGCCGCTGCCGCCGAGGTGCGCCGCAGCTGCCTTCGCCAGGCAGCCGTCGGCCACGGGAGCCCACCGCCTCCCCACTGCCCCCTTCCCCCGGTTGGCTCCCTTCTCGCTGGATCTGGTGGAGGAGAGCGCGCCAAACTCATGCCGCCGTCACCCGTGGGGTTCCCACCGCCGGCCTCGGACCCCTCCGCCTCCCCTCCCGCCGGATCTGGCGGAGGGGAGGGTGCGGCCACCGCTGTCGCTGCCACCTTCACCAGGTAGTTGCTGGCCGTGGTTGCCTACCGCCTCCCCGACCACTGCCCCCCCTCCCCGCTGGCTTCCCTCTCGCCTCCCCACCGCCACCGCCCACGAAGAGCGCTGAACTCATGCCACAGCCGACCGCGGGGCCCGTCGTGTCACGCCCCAAACTGGACCCGGGCGGAGACCAGGGTAGGGCGGTCCAGATTGACCTGTATGCCTGTACCAGTCCCAGGAAATAGCGCTGGTACAACAGGAAGACAGAATATCACAACAACAGCGGTCTCTTTATTAAGAGTAGGATTACAACCAAGGTTGGAACTGCGGACAGAACCCGAGTTCACAACAGCATTACAAAAAGGCGGAAGCGGAAAGCGGAGACTAGCCCTAAGCCACAAGCAAAGCCTTGGGGAAGGCCGAAACCCTACTACTGCTCGAAGTCTGCTTGCTCCTGGAAGAACTCTTCATCAGCAGGGTCCACCTCTTCATCTTCGAGAACTGGGGGGGGTTTAATTATATAGAGCAAGGGTGAGTACGGGAGTACTCAGCAAGTCAGGGGAATTAAGTGTTTAATGCAAGCTTCAAGGGAAAGCCAGTTATTTTTCACAATTGGTTTTAGTTTAAGACTTTAGAAACATCTAAGTGAGTGCTTCTCAACGACACGGATGAGAAAGTGCGTCTCATCCGGCCGGAGCAGTGAAAATGTATCGATTGATTCTTGTCGGCACGAGAGGCTCCCTGCCAATCGTTTCACCGACCCGGCTGCACCAACAGCCACAACTCACACACGCCGGTACGAGAGGCTCCCTGCCAATCGTCACCGACTCCGGCTGCTTCAACAGCCACAAGTCAACACATCGGTACGAGAGGCTCCCTGCCAATCGTCACCGACTCCGGCTGCTTCAACAGCCTTAAACCAAGCACAGAACGGAAAACCTCACACCAACAGCAGTTCACAAGGTGTTCAATAAAACTACGCTAAGGAATCACCTCACATCCGCCCATGACCGTGGGCACGGCTGTTCGAACAGTTGTTAACCTCTGCAGAGGGGGTACACTTTACCCACACGACGTTACTAACCCCGAATCACCCAGCCCGCGACCCTCGGTCACGTCTGGCGACCTTGAGGCTTTCACGACAAGGCATTTCGAAAGCCGACTCAGGGTCATCTTATGCCAACGGGAGGGGTCCCACGGACCAACACCAGGTTAGGTCCCAGACCATACTGTGCCAGGAAGCCCAGGGGTCCTCCCCGACACCACCCCGGCGAATCCACTTGTCCCTTGGCATCAAGATTTCCCTGGCCTAGCTAATTACTCAGCCAGGGGCGTCCCATATCACCCATGTGGTCGTACTTGACATATGCTTGGATGTAATTCCCAAGGAATCGGTCCTTAGAGCGAGAACGGCAGACCGTACCTCCAGTACGTCTCCCGTACCGCGAGTTTTAGAAACTCACTTTAGTTTTCAAGACACCGACCCAAGTGTCGGGTTTTCCAAGCATTTTGTAAACTCAAGTTTTACCCAGGTGATCAATTTTAAAGTTTGAGGGGAGTCCGATATTCGTACACGAGGTACGGATACCGAGGCATCACCTGAGGGGTGACAAGGGTGTTAGGGTATTCAAATATCAAGGAAGGTGAATGCAGCAAATGGGTAGGGCCTGCCGGTTGTATTGCAAACCGAGGCCAAGTGCCAAGTGTAACCTAAGTAATGCATAGTTTGCGGAAATCAAAAATACTTAATTTAAATTATAGGTTCAATTGATCAAAGGTGACTTGCCTTGCTCGAGATCTTGAGCTTCTTCCTCGAAATCCGCGCACTGCGGGTCTTCGGGCTCCGAGACTACACGCGAAACGAGACGACTCAACAAAGCGATAAAAAGAAGCCCTATTAAAGACCACTAAGCGTGCCATTGGATAGATCTTGATTTTTGAGGAATTTTGGAAGTGGAACGGGGTTAATCGGACGAACGGTTGAAAAGATATGAATTTCCGAAGATTAAAGGATTTTCTGGAATAAAGGAAAGGAATTATTAATTCCCTGAAAAAGAAAAGAAGGAGGGACTGAAATTGGACTTTATTTTGGGTGGCTAAGGGCAGCCCAACAGAATAGAACGGGCGCGACCGAAATAATTGGGCCGGCGGCCCGAAGGGATCGGCCTTAGGCCGATCGGCGCGGGAGAGAAATAGGCCGATGGGCCTAATCGGCCGATGGGCCAGAGGCCGATTGGCCGAGTGGGCCAAGCGGTAAAAGGGGAGGGCTGATGGCCGACTGGGCCGGTCAGCCAAGGAGGCCCAGATGGCCGGCCTGGCAAGGCGGCCCGGCCGATACGCGAAAGAGGAGGCCGTTGGGCCAAGGGGGAGTGAGGCCGATGGGCCGGGGCAGGCCGCGGCCTACGCGGACGGCCGATCCGGTGGACCGCGACCACCACGCGAGTGCTAGGGCAGGGCCCACCCGTCAGCGGCGCAGTGCGCGTGAACCCAGCGCATGGAGGCGGAAAGGGGAGAGCGCTGGCTGGCGCTCGCGTGGCGCCTACGTGGCGACAACGGAGGCCGGCCGGGCGGAAAGGGGGAAGGGGACGGCCGAGATCGCCAGCGGCGACAGCGGGGGACTCGGCGGCGCGGCACGAGCCCGGCGGAGGGGAGTACACCGGTGAGAAGAGATGGGGAAGAGGAAGAAGACCACCGGCTCGGATTCGCGTGGGAAGGGCCGACGGCGGCTGGCGACGGCGCGGGGCAGCGGCGGCAGCAGCGGCGCGGGGATGGAACAGAGGAGAGGGGTGGTGACCTTGGCGGCGCTCCGGGAGGAAGTCTACGGCGCTATCCAACGCGCTACGCCAAGAAAGAAAGGAAAAAGGAGGGGGGGTTTACCGCGGCGAAGCAGCTTGCCGGGGAGGGAGACGGCGGCGCGGGCGCGGCGCGGCTCGGCTCCGGGCCGATGGCGACGGAGAAGGCGCCTGAAGCTCCTTCGGGAGCTCTCGGCGGCGGCGACGAGCGTGGCGGCGGCAGCGGGAAGGGGGCGAGCTCGGGAGGCGGCAATGGCGGCCGGGCGGAGGAGGAGAAGAAGTGCGGCCGAGCGGGGGGGGGGAATTTTGTAGGGGCGCTAGGTCGGTTCGGCGAAGGCGGTTCAGGGACGCGGAGAGGCGGTGCGGCAAAGCGGAGCGGGGGACCGGCGCTAGTGGCCAACGGCGGCAGTGGTGACGCCGGCCGGTCGGGAAAGGGGAAAAAGGCAAAGAAAAAGAGGGCTCGCTCCTTGCCGCTTCGGGCAAGGGCGCGCGCGGGGAGAGAGGGAGAGGGGGCGCGCGCTGCTCAGCGCCTTGGCGGCAAGCGCTGTCACGCCCCAAACTGGCCCCGGGCGGAGACCAGGGTAGGGCGGTCCAGATTGACCTGTATGCCTGTACCAGTCCCAGGAAATAGCGCTGGTACAACAGGAAGACAGAATATCACAACAACAGCGGTCTCTTTATTAAGAGTAGGATTACAACCAAGGTTGGAACTGCGGACAGAACCCGAGTTCACAACAGCATTACAAAAAGGCGGAAACGGAAAGCGGAGACTAGCCCTAAGCCACAAGCAAAGCCCTGGGGAAGGCCGAAACCCTACTACTGCTCGAAGTCTGCTTGCTCCTGGAAGAACTCTTCATCAGCAGGGTCCACCTCTTCATCTTCGAGAACTGGGAGGGGGTTTAATTATATAGAGCAAGGGTGAGTACAGGAGTACTCAGCAAGTCAGGGGAATTAAGTGTTTAATGCAAGCTTCAAGGAAAAGCCAGTTCTTTTTCACATTTGGTTTTAGTTTAAGACTTTAGAAACATCTAAGTGAGTGCTTCTCGGCGGCACGGATGAGAAGGTGCGTCTCATCCGGCCGGAGCAGTGAAAGTGTTTCGATTGATTCCTGTCGGCACGAGAGGCTCCCTGCCAATCGTTCACCGACCCGGCTGCACCAACAGCCACAACTCACACACGCCGGTACGAGAGGCTCCCAGCCAATCATCACCGACTCCGGCTGCTTCAACAGCCACAAGTCAACACATCGGTACGAGAGGCTCCCTGCCAATCGTCACCGACTCCGGCTGCTTCAACAGCCGCAAGTCAACACTTCGGTACGAGAGGCTCCCTGCCAATCGTCACCGACTCCAGCTGCTTCAACAGCCTTAAACCAAGCACAGAACGGAAAACCTCACACCAACAGCAGTTCTCAAGGAGTTCAATAAAACTACGCTAAGGAATCACCTCACATCCGCCCATGACCGTGGGCACGGCTATTCGAACAGTTATTAACCTCTGCAGAGGGGGTATACTTTACCCACACGACGTTACTAACCCCGAATCACCCAGCCCGCGACCCTCGGTCACGTCTGGCGACATTGAGGCTTTCACGACAAGGCATTTCGAAAGCCGACTCAGGGTCATCTTATGCCAACGGGAGGGGTCCCACGGACCAACACCAGGTTAGGTCCCAGACCATACTGTGCCAGGAAGCCCAGGGGTCCTCCCCGACACCACCCCGGCGAATCCACTTGTCCCTTGGCACCAAGATTTCCCTGGCCTAGCTAGTTACTCAGCCAGGGGCGTCCCATATCACCCATGTGGTCGTACTTGACATATGCTTGGATGTAATTCCCAAGGAATCGGTCCTTAGGGCGAGAACGAGCAGACCGTACCTCCAGTACGTCTCCCGTACCGCGAGTTTTAGAAACTCACTTTGTTTTCAAGACACCGACCCAAGTGTTGGGTTTTCCAAGCATTTTGTAAACTCAAGTTTTACCCAGGTGATCAATTTTAAAGTTTGAGGGGAGTCTCGATATTCGTACACGAGGTACGGATACCGAGGCATCACCTGAGGGGTGACAAGGGGGTTAGGGTATTCAAATATCAAGGAAGGTGAATGCAGCAAATGGGTAGGGCCTGACGGTTGTATTGCAAACCGAGGCCAAGTGTCAAGTGTAACCTAAGTAATGCATAGTTTGCGAAATCAAAAATACTTAATTTAAATTATAGGTTCAATTGAATCCGCGCACTGCGGGTCTTCGGGCTCCGAGACTACACGCGAAACGAGACGACTCAACAAAGCGATAAAAAGAAGCCCTATTAAAGACCACTAAGTGTGCCATTGGATAGATCTCGATTTTTGCGGAATTTTGGAAGTGGAACGGGGTTAATCGGACGAATGGTTGAAAAGATATGAATTTCCGAAGATTAAAGGATTTTCTGGAATAAAGGAAAGGAATTAATAATTAATTAATAATTCCCTGGAAAAAGAAAGGAAGGAGGGGCTGAAGTTAGACTTTATTTTGGGCGGCTAAGGCAGCCCAAGGGATTTGAATGGGCGCGGCCTAAATAATTGGGCCGACGGCCCGAAGGTATCGGCCCATGGCCGATCGGCGCGCGAGAGGGAAATGGCCGATGGGCCTAGCGGCCGATGGGCCGGAGGCCGATAGCCGGGGGCTGAGTAGGCCGGCGCTTGAGGGCGTGGCCCACGGGCGAAAGGCCGAGTGGCCGAGGGGGGGGGTCCAAAGGCCGACGGCCCACGGCCGACAAGAGGCCGAGGGGGCCGAGCAGGTCCAAAGGCCGATGGCCCGAGGCCGATGGCGCTTGGAGGTCGAGCGGGCCTGCGCTTGAGGGCGCGGCCTAGTCCGGGAGGGAGGAGACCGATCCGGTGGGCCGAGGGGAGAGAGGGGCCGACGGACCGAGGCAGGCCGCGGCCCATGCGGGCGGTCGGTCCGGTGGACCGCGACCACCACGCGGGTGCTAGGGCAGGGCCCACCCGTCAGCGACGCAGTGCGCGTGAACCCAGCGCATGGAGGCGGAGAGGAAAGGGCGACGGGCTCGCCCGGGAACGGCGGTGTTCGGCGGGGCGTCGGCGAGCGGCTCCTCCCGGCAGGCGGCGGCGAGACGGAGGGGAGGCGGGCACCGGTGGCTAGAAGGGAAAGAGGGGAAGCGAGCCAGTGGCTCGGTCTTGCCCGGGGAGACGTGACGACGGCGGATTATGGCGACGGCCGACGCCGGCGGGGGAGAAAAGAAAAGGGGGTAGCGGCGCGGGGCGGGGAGAGGATGAAAGAGGGGATGGCGGCACGACAGCGGCGCCCGGGGAAACTACGGCGCTACCTAGTTCCTAGGCCGGGGAGAAAAAGAGGGAGGCAGAGGGAAAAAGGGGAGTTACCGCGGCAGGGCAGTGCTAGCAGGGATGGGGACGACGGCGCGCGGGCGGACTCGGAGCGGCTCCGGCCGAGGGAGAGGGAGGGAGATGGCGCCCGGAGCTCCTTCGGGCGCCCTCGGCTGCGGCGGCGGCGGACGGCAAGGGCGGCGGCGGCAGCGAGGAGGAGTGGAGCGGGCTCGGGTGGAAGCGGCAATGGCGGCCGGGGGAGAGGGGATTTTATAGGGGGGCGCTAGGCGGTTTGGGAGGGTGAGGACGCGGAGGTCGGTTCGGCCGGGGAGAGGCGGTGGAGCGCGCGGGAGGGGACCGGCGCAAGCGGACAAGCCGGCGCGGCCGGGTGACGTCGGCCGATCGGGAGGAAAAAGGAGAAAAGGGGAGGAGAAAAGAGGGTGGTCTCCTTGCCGCTTCGGGCAAGAGCACGCGCGGCCGAGAGAGGGAGAGGGGGCGCGCGCTCGGCACCTTGGCGGCACGCGCGCAGGCGGCGGGTCCGGGAGTGACGCCGGCGCTTGGCACGGCGTGGAGGCAGCGGCGCTGGGCCCCGGGTGACGGCGGCGGCGGCCGGCCGGTCGGCCACGCCGCGCGGGCGAGGGGGACCAGCGGGAGGAGACGGTAGATGGGCCGAGGCCAACGGGAACGGGACGGAGGGGCGCCGGCGGGAGGCCTCCTGGAGAGAGAGAGAGGGGAAAGAGAGAAGGGGAAAACGGGAGGGAGAGAGAAGAGAGTAGAGTGCTCTCCCTCACTCTCGGCTCGGCGCGGACGGCGCACGTGCGGCGCACGTGCCCGGCGCGTGCGGGCCGGGCGGCCTGGCGCGGCCAGCGGGGAAAAGGCCGCAGGAGAGAGGGAGCGGTTGGGCCGAGCGACGGCCCGAAGAGGGAGGAGAGGGGACTGGGCCGGCAGCGGCCCAGGAGGGAAAAGAGAGAAGGGAACAGGCCGAGAAGGGGAGTCGGCCAGGGACAAGGGACGTAAAACAGACTTTTCCTGAAAGATTGAAAGGAGTTTTAGGGCTTGGATTTGAAATCCGATTTCGCGGTTTTCTCCGGGATCGATGTGAGAGGGGAGACACGAGACCTTGGCACACCACAAGACTCAACCGAAGAGCAAACTTTCGCAAATAGGGTTTTTAGCAGATTAGTTTTCCCGCTAACGCCGCGACAAAACGGGCGTTACAAACCAACCCCCCTAACAAGAATCTCGTCCCCGAGATTCAGCACCTAAGGGAGCAGCTCCGGGAACTGGGCACAGAGAAGATCTTCGTGTTCCCAAGTTGCTTCATCCTCTGAGTGGTTGCTCCACTGCACCTTGTAGAACTTAACGGTCTTTCTTCGAGTCTGACGTTCAGCCTCTTCAAGGACTCTGATGGGTCTCTCTTTATAGGTTAGGTTCTTCTCCAGTTCTATGCTTCCCAAGGGAACTTGTTCTTCTGGAACACGAAGGCATTTCTTTAACTGGGACACATGGAACACATTGTGCACATCTGTCAGTCCTTCTGGCAGTTTGAGCTGGTAGGCAACTTCGCCGCGTCTAGCGGTGATGAGGTAGGGACCGATGTAGCGAGGAGCTAACTTGCCGGACATCCCAAAGCTCTTTAGACCACGGAGTGGAGACACTCGCAGGTACACGTGATCTCCCACTGCAAACTCGAGATCACGTCTCCGATTATCTGTATAGCTTTTCTGTCGGGTCTGAGCTGTCTTCAGGCGGTCTCGAATCAACTTGACTTGCTTTTCAGCTTCCTTTAGAACGTCAGGTCCAAACACTTGCGCTTCGCCTACCTCGTTCCAACACAACGGGGTGCGACACTTTCGTCCGAACAGGGCTTCATTTAGGGACATCTGGATACTGGATTGGTAACTGTTGTTGTAGGAGAACTCAGCGTAGGGGAGACAACGATCCCATGTGCCTTCGAAGTCCAGGGCACATGCCCGAAGCATGTCCTCCAGGATCTGGTTAACTCGTTCTATCTGCCCATCTGTCTGCGGGTGGTAGGCAGTACTGAAATTTAAGTTGGTACCCATTGCCTCGTGTAACTGTTGCCAGAACCTTGAGGTAAACTGAGTGCCTCGATCCGACACAATCTTCTTTGGGCAACCGTATCGGCAAACCACGTGGGTCATGTACAGGTCTGCCAGCTTTTTCCCATCGTGGGTGGTTTTCACTGGTACAAAGTGAGCTGCTTTGGTTAGACGGTCCACGATTACCCAGATGGAGTCATACCCACTAGGGGTCCTTGGTAAACCGGTAATGAAATCCATACCGATCTCCTCTCATTTCCACTCGGGAATTCGGAGGGGTTGTAACAAACCGGCGGGTTTCTGATGTTCGGCCTTTACTCTTTGGCAGATGTCACATAAGGCTACATACTCTGCAACATCTCGCTTCATTCCAGCCCACCAAAAGTATTCCTTGATGTCTTGGTACATTTTGGTACTCCCGGGATGGATGGAGTACGCTGACTCATGAGCTTCTCTCAGAATGAGGTCCTTTAATTCCTTTTTGGCTGGCACGCAGATGCGGGATCCGAACCAAACAGTATCCTGGTCGTCGATGGTGAAGCCTTGGAGTCTTTTCTTACGGATCTTATCCTTTATTTCTCTCATACCCTCGTTTTCTCGTTGCGCTTCTCGAATCTGAGTTTCTAGGGTAGGTTGCACTGTAAGACTGGCAAGGTCTCCGGTAGGGACCACGGTCAATTTCAACTTCTCGATTTCTCGACACAGGTCATCCTGTGTTGGCCAAACTAGGGCGGTAGCACAGTAGGTCTTGCGACTTAACGCGTCGACGACCACATTTGCTTTTCCAGGGTGGTAGTGTATACCGAGATTATAATCCTTGATTAATTCCAACCATCTTCTCTGTCTCATGTTCAATTCACTCTGAGTAAAGATGTATTTGAGGCTTTTATGATCGGTGTAAATCTCACATCTGTTTCCAATCAGGTAGTGACGCCAAATTTTCAGGGCATGAACCACAGCTGCCAATTCCAGGTCATGCGTAGGGTAGTTGACCTCATGGGGCCTGAGTTGTCTTGAAGCGTAGGCCACCACCTTTCGGTCTTGCATTAAGACACATCCTAGACCTTGTCTCGATGCATCACAGAATATCTCGAAATCCTTTCGGATGTCAGGCAGGGTAAGGACGGGAGCAGTCGTCAATCTTTTCTTGAGTTCCTGAAAACTGCGTTCACATGCTTCCGACCATTCAAACTTCTTTTCCTTCTTTAGGAGTTCCGTCATTGGTCGGGCCAGTTTGGAAAATCCTTCGATGAACCTCCGGTAGTAACCCGCTAAGCCGAGGAAACTACGGATCTCAGACACCGTCTTGGGTGCGTTCCAGGCGAGGACGGTCTCAACCTTACTGGGGTCTACTTCAACACCTTTGGTGGAGATGACATGGCCAAGGAAGGCCACTTTATCCAACCAGAACTCACACTTCGAGTATTTGGCAAAGAGTTGGTGTTCACGCAACCTTTCCATTACTTTCCGTAGATGATTTGCATGATCTTGTTCATTCCTGGAGTAAATCAGAATGTCGTCGATGAAGACCACAACGAACTTATCCAAGTAGTCCATGAAAACTTTATTCATCAGGTTCATGAAGAATGCCGGAGCATTGGTGAGTCCGAAAGACATCACGGTGAACTCATACAAGCCATACCGCGTTGAGAAAGCGGTCTTGGGGGTATCTTCTGGTCTGATTTTGAGCTGGTGATACCCAGATCGTAGGTCGATCTTGGAGAATACTCTGGCTCCTTCCAATTGGTCGAACAAATCGTCAATCCGTGGTAGGGGATACTTATTCTTTATAGTTACTTCATTCAAGGCTCTATAGTCTATCACCATTCTCTCAGAGCCATCTTTCTTCTTTACTAAGAGCACAGGGGCTCCCCAAGGGGACGAGCTGGGTCGCACATAACCCTTGTTCTGAAGTTCTTCGATCTGTTTCTTGATTTCTGCCAGTTCGTTGGCTGCCATTCTGTAGGGTCTCTTGGCAATGGGAGCGGTGCCTGGGGCAAGCTCTATGGAGAACTCAATTTCTCGATCCGGTGGCATCCCGGGTAGTTCTTCTGGGAACACATCGGGGTACTCGTTGATTATAGGTACCATTTCCAAGGGAGTGGCTTGCAAACTGTTCAGGGTTGACCGATTTCCGGGAAGGAGGGGAGTGAAACGCACTTGTTTTCCTCCGGGTCCTTGCAGAGTGATGGTCCTATTGGCACAATCAATTTGTCCTTTGTGCTTAGCCAACCAATCCATCCCTAGGATGACATCCAGGCCTTGGGAGTCTAGGACTATGGGTTTGGCTGCGAAGCTAACCCCATCTATCACTAGATCAACCTTGGGGCATAGTTTATCTGCCCTTATATCCCTTCCAGGGGAATGTATTACCATAGGTACTTGTAAATTTTGGGTTTTCCAACCATTTCTTTTCATAAAAGCTTGCGATATGAACGAATGAGAAGCTCCTGAATCAAATAGAACGAGTGCGGGTATGGAGTTGACGGAGAACATACCCATCACCACGTCGGGGGCCTCTTGGGCGGTTTCAGCTTGAATGTGGTTCACTCGGCCTCGTCCAAAGTTGTTGGAGGCGCGAGAACCTTGTCCACTTGTCTGAGTGACTGGGCGGGACTGTGCGGGTGCTGGAGTCCTGGGAAAGCTAGCATCAGAGCGTCCGGGGTTAGAATTTCCCTGATTCCGAGGACACTGCCTGGCGTAATGTCCCATTTGTTTGCACGTGAAGCACTGCACATTTGCCATTCCTGAGGGCGAATTGAAGGAGGAGACACTGTTCCTTGCGGTGTTGCCACCAGGGGCATGCTGCTGGGGCGACGGAGTAAGGCGGGGCACCGGCAGACGGGGAGTAAAGCCAGGTTGACGACTGACTTGATGGGCAGGTTGGTGGTACTGCATGGGATGTCCAACACGAGGGCGTGGCGCACCTCGGAATGGGGGCGCTTGGTGGGTAGACTTGCGCTTCTTATATTCCTCCGTTGCCTCTTTTCTGGCATCCTCCAGTAACAAGGCCTTATTGACCATGTGCTGGAAAGTGGGGAAATCATGGGCAAGCAACTGGATTCTCAACCCTACTGCGATTCCCTTCAAGAACTTCCTGATCTTTTTCTTGTCGGAATCCACTTCTTCGGGAGCATACCGAGCCAATTTGTTGAAGCGACTCAGGTACTCATTGACGCTTCCTGTACCTTGTTTCAGACGATTGAACTCTTCTTTCTTCATGTCGATGGTACTTTCGGGCACATGAGCTGCACGGAAGGCATCGGCGAACTCTGCCCACTCAATGTTGACAGCGTCTGGATGGGCATTACAGTAATTCTCCCACCAGTCGGCTGCAGAGCCTCTTAACTGATGTGCAGCAAAAAGGGTCTTCTCCACTGGGGTGCACTGCACAAGGTTGAGCTTTCTCTCAACATCCTTTAGCCAATCGTCGGCCTCAACGGGCTCGACGGTGTGAGAGAATTCCGGTGGATGGGATCTTAGAAAGTCCGTTAGCTTGGATCTGTGATTGTTGTTATGGAAAGGCACTGGGTGCGGAGCCTGCGGCTGCAAATTCTGCTGGATGCCTGCAATGGCTTGGGCTAAGCCCTGCAAGATCTGAGTCTGAACTGCCATCATGTGCTGGTAATCTGCCTGAAGCTGGGGAGGCGGGGGTAAGTCCTGTGCACGGTTTGCTGCAGGATCTGCCTGAGCTGGAGCATTAACCGGTTCATTCCCTGACTCATTTTCCGATTCTGGTTCTTCCCTGCGGGTTTCGTAACCCAAACGAGCTGGAGCACGAGCCACACGACGGGGACGGGCAGCCATCTAATCTCCCAGAAAAGGGCGGGGTAAGAAAACAGAACAGCACTTAAAAAGGGAAGAAGTAAAGTAAACGAGCTCAGAAAGCACACACTAGTCATAAAGCTTTTTCTCAACTCGGAAAGCACCTAAAACAACGGGTGTGGACAAGTCACAGAGCTGCGCCGAGCTTGACTGTACGCACACCACCTCAGAGATCCAGACTACCAGACAACACCCACAACAACACACTCACACACTACCTCGCCACGACTCCGAAAGAGTTGGCGGCGGTACAAAAGGTCTGGCACACGAACTCCACCTGCAGCAGACGAACTCTACTGCTCTCCTGCCTGGCTGGCTCCGGTGGTCGGCTCGTCTGAAGAGGACACGTCGATCGGCGCACGCGAAGGGACCGGCGGAACCTGTCGAGGGCCGGCAGCAGGGCGGCCTGCTGGCGGGGTAGGAGCTGGGTGGTCGAAACGGAACACGGTGGAGGAGCCCACAACGCGCTTCCGCGCGGTGCGGATCAGTCGGAGCCCACGGCGGCTGACGACTGGGGTGTGACCTGGGGTGTAGGAGGGGCTGGCACGGTGGGGGTAGGGAGAGTAACTGGCGAGTACGGCACACGCGGGCTGGGGGAGCGTGGGCCGCTGGGGGTGCGAGCAGAGCCACGTGAACTGTAGAAGGACAGGTGGCTGGAGTGGCAAAGGCGGCCAGAGTCCCAGGAGGTAGTGTCCACGGAGGTGACACCCTCCTCAGCAAGGCGGGCCTCCAGTGCGGCGTAGCGGCGAGCCAAGGAGCGGTAAGCCTCAAGGAGAAGGTCGTGCTGAGTGGCCTGAGCGCCAGAAAGCTCCACCATGCGCGTCAGCGCAGGGTGCGACTCACGGTAAGGGCAAGGGTAGCGGCTGTCTGCACGGCCAGGAGGGAGCTGCGGGATCAGCCGGAAGGCCGAACCTGCAAGGCGACGACGGTAGTCGTAGGCCAAGCGACGCAGAGCGGTCCAGGAGAGGTCCTGGTACGCGAGCTGGAGCGTGGGGCGAGCCAAGTTGAAGTGGTGAGGGCGAAGGCCAGCGCTGTGTGTACCTCCGCGGGGGTAAAGGTACACGGACAGCTCACAGCGGGGAGGGAAGCGGTCCACGGAGTACCCAGCGTACTCGGGACAAGAGAAGCCAAGGAAGCCAGCGAGGTCTCTCAGCTGGTCGACGTGGTGACCCTCACCAACGCCGTGGGAACTGTGGGTGGCGTTGACTGCCATCTACAATTTTGAAAAAGAAAGAGAAGTCAGTAACCAGTTTTGTAAACAGAGTAAGAGAAGAAGAAAAGAACCGAACTTTTCGCAAATAGCTTTTTCAGAACTTAGCATCCTTACGGTCATCTAACGTCGGGTTTCGTCCTAGGCCAAAGCTGCGCTCTGATACCATCTTCTGTCACGCCCCAAACTGGCCCCGGGCGGAGACCAGGATAGGGCGGTCCAGATTGACCTGTATGCCTGTACCAGTCCCAGGAAATAGCGCTGGTACAACAGGAAGACGAATATCACAACAACAGCGGTCTCTTTATTTAAGAGTAGGATTACAACCAAGGTTGGAACTGCGGACAGAACCCGAGTTCACAACAGCATTACAAAAAGGCGGAAGCGGAAAGCGGAGACTGCCCTAAGCCACAAGCAAAGCCTTGGGGAAGGCCGAAACCCTACTACTGCTCGAAGTCTGCTTGCTCCTGGAAGAACTCTTCATCAGCAGGGTCCACCTCTTCATCTTCGAGAACTGGGGGGGGTTTAATTATATAGAGCAAGGGTGAGTACAGGAGTACTCAGCAAGTCAGGGGAATTAAGTGTTTAATGCAAGCTTCAAGGGAAAGCCAGTTATTTTTCACAATTGATTTTAGTTTAAGACTTTAGAAACATCTAAGTGAGTGCTTCTCAACGACACGGATGAGAAAGTGCGTCTCATCCGGCCGGAGCAGTGAAAATGTATCGATTGATTCTTGTCGGCACGAGAGGCTCCCTGCCAATCGTTCACCGACCCGGCTGCACCAACAGCCACAACTCACACACGCCGGTACGAGAGGCTCCCTGCCAATCGTCACCGACTCCGGCTGCTTCAACAGCCACAAGTCAACACATCGGTACGAGAGGCTCCCTGCCAATCGTCACCGACTCCGGCTGCTTCAACAGCCACAAGTCAACACATCGGTACGAGAGGCTCCCTGCCAATCGTCACCGACTCCGGCTGCTTCAACAGCCTTAAACCAAGCACAGAACGGAAAACCTCACACCAACAGCAGTTCACAAGGTGTTCAATAAAACTACGCTAAGGAATCACCTCACATCCGCCCATGACCGTGGGCACGGCTGTTCGAACAGTTGTTAACCTCTGCAGAGGGGGTACACTTTACCCACACGACGTTACTAACCCCGAATCACCCAGCCCGCGACCCTCGGTCACGTCTGGCGACCTTGAGGCTTTCACGACAAGGCATTTCGAAAGCCGACTCAGGGTCATCTTATGCCAACGGGAGGGGTCCCACGGACCAACACCAGGTTAGGTCCCAGACCATACTGTGCCAGGAAGCCCAGGGGTCCTCCCCGACACCACCCCGGCGAATCCACTTGTCCCTTGGCATCAAGATTTCCCTGGCCTAGCTAATTACTCAGCCAGGGGCGTCCCATATCACCCATGTGGTCGTACTTGACATATGCTTGGATGTAATTCCCAAGGAATCGGTCCTTAGAGCGAGAACGGGCAGACCGTACCTCCAGTACGTCTCCCGTACCGCGAGTTTTAGAAACTCACTTTAGTTTTCAAGACACCGACCCAAGTGTCGGGTTTTCCAAGCATTTTGTAAACTCAAGTTTTACCCAGGTGATCAATTTTAAAGTTTGAGGGGAGTCTCCGATATTCGTACACGAGGTACGGATACCGAGGCATCACCTGAGGGGTGACAAGGGTGTTAGGGTATTCAAATATCAAGGAAGGTGAATGCAGCAAATGGGTAGGGCCTGCCGGTTGTATTGCAAACCGAGGCCAAGTGCAAGTGTAACCTAAGTAATGCATAGTTTGCGAAATCAAAATACTTAATTTAAATTATAGGTTCAATTGATCAAAGGTGACTTGCCTTGCTCGAGATCTTGAGCTTCTTCCTCGAAATCCGCGCACTGCGGGTCTTCGGGCTCCGAGACTACACGCGAAACGAGACGACTCAACAAAGCGATAAAAAGAAGCCCTATTAAAGACCACTAAGCGTGCCATTAGATAGATCTCGATTTTTGAGGAATTTTGGAAGTGGAACGGAGTTAATCGGACGAACGGTTTAAAAGATATGAATTTCCGAAGATTAAAGGATTTTCTGGAATAAAGAAAAGGAATTAATAATTAATTAATAATTCCCTGGAAAAAGAAAGGAAGGAGGGCTGAAATTAGACTTTATTTTGGGCGGCTAAGGGCAGCCCAAGGATTTGAATGGGCGCGGCCTAAATAATTGGGCCGACGGCCCGAAGGGATCGGCCCATGGCCGATCGGCGCGCGAGAGGGAAATGGCCGATGGGCCTAGCGGCCGATGGGCCGGAGGCCGATAGCCGGGGGCTGAGCAGGCCGGCGCTTGAGGGCGCGGCCCACGGGCGAAAGGCCGAGTGGCCGAGGGGGGGGGTCCAAAGGCCGACGGCCCGAGGCCGACAAGAGGCCGAGGGGGCCGAGCAGGTCCAAAGGACGATGGCCCGAGGCCGATGGCGCTTGGAGGTCGAGCGGGCCTGCGCTTGAGGGCGCGGCCTAGTCCGGGAGGGAGGAGACCGATCCGGTGGGCCGAGGGGAGAGAGGGCCGACGGACCGAGGCAGGCCGCGGCCCATGCGGGCGGTCGGTCCGGTGGACCGCGACCACCACGCGGGTGCTAGGGCAGGGCCCACCCGCAGCGGCGCAGTGCGCGTGAACCCAGCGCATGGAGGCGGAGAGGAGAGGGCGACGGGCTCGCCCGGGAACGGCGGTGTTCGGCGGGGCGTCGGCGAGCGGCTCCTCCCGGCAGGCGGCGGCGAGACGGAGGGGAGGCGGGCACCGGTGGCTAGAAGGGAAAGAGGGGAAGCGAGCCAGTGGCTCGGTCTTGCCGCGGACGGCGCACGTGCCCGGCGCGTGCAGGCCGGGCGGCCTGGCGCGGCCAGCGGGGAAAAGGCCGCAGGAGAGAGGGAGCGGTTGGGCCGAGCGACGGCCCGAAGAGGGAGGAGAGGGGACTGGGCCGGCAGCGGCCCAGGAGGGAAAAGAGAGAAGGGAACAGGCCGAGAAGGGGAGTCAGCCAGGGACAAGGGACGTAAAACTGACTTTTCCTGAAAGATTGAAAGAAGGAGTTTTAGGGCTTGGATTTGAAATCCGATTTCGCGGTTTTCTCCGGGATCGAAGTGAGAGGGGAGACACGAGACCTTGGCACACCACAAGACTCAACCGAAGAGCAAACTTTCGCAAATAGGGTTTTTAGCAGATTAGTTTTCCCGCTAACGCCGCGACAAAACGGGCGTTACAAGCGCGCAGGCGGTGGGGCCAAGGGGACCAGCGGCGGACGCCGGTGGGACGGAACGGCGCCGGCGGGAGCCATTGGGAGAAGAGAGAGAGAGAAAAGAGAGGGAGAGAGCCGGCGGACCCGGCTCGGGCGCATGCGGGCCGAGCGGCCTTGCGCGGCCCAGCGGGAAAAGGCGGCCGGGCAGGCGGCTGGGCCGAGGCGGCCCAAGAAGGAGAGAGCTGGGCCGGGGGGGGCGGCCCAGGGAAGGAAGAGGAGAGAGGGAGCGGCCGAGAAGGGCTGGGCCAGCGGCGGCCCAAGGAGGAGAGGGAGAGGGAAGTAGGCCGGGAAAGGGGGACAGCCCACGGCAGAGGGAGGTAAAGTGGACTTTTTCTGGGGATTTGAATTTGGGAGGATTAGGGCTCGGATTTGAAATCCGATTTCGCGGTTTTCTCCGGGATTGAAGTGAGAGGGGAGACACGAGACCTTGGCACACCACAAGACTCAACCGAAGAGCAAACTTTCACAATTAGGGTTTTTAGCAGAATAGTTTTCCCGCTAACGCCGCGACAAAACGGGCGTTACACGTCGCCTCCCCTCCCGCCAGATTTGGCGAAGGGGAGGGCGCGGCCGCCGCCGCCACTGCCGCCTCCGCGAGGCAGCCGGCGGCCGCGGGAGCCCACCGCCTCCGCCGGGCAGCCGCGCGAGAGAGCGACAGAGAGACGAGAGAGAAGGTACAAGAGAAAACGAGAGAGAAGTTACGAGAGGGAGCGAGAGAGATAAGGACGGTGGCGCGGTTCACTAGCTCACCTCGCCGGCTTGGCTCAAAGCTATAGGTGCCGGTTTTTAAAAAACCGATACCTATAATATATTATAGGTGTCGGTTTTTTAATTAACCGGTACCTATAATATATTATAGGTGCCGGTTCGTTTTAAAAACCGGCACCTACAGTATAAGTACCGGTTTTTTCTCTAGAACCGGCACTTATAGTGTTTAAAGGTGCCGGTTCTATATTTTTCCATCGCAGGGTGGTGAGAAATGCTCTATAGGTGCCGGTTTTAAATGAACCGGCACCTATGAACCATTCCCTATAAGAGTTTTTGTAGCAGTGGAGTCAGATCTGGCAACGGGGGAAGGTGTGGCCCGTGACTACATAGGCCGAGTGACATTGGACGATGAGGTTTGCCATGAGGTTGGCGCACTGATCCCTTCTTGGGTGGAGAAGGATCTCTACGGCACTGAGAAGCTCGCGGCACTTGATGGTGACAACCACAGTAGGGAGCGTGATCTATAGATGTAGCAAACGTCGTCGAAGCCGAGATAGGTGGACCTCGCATCATTGGCGGTGCCGATGGTCGCAGTCTTCATGCTCGCTGGCTACTTTACACACGACAGTTGATACATCACCGTTGCTTCTAGATCTGGATACCATCCTTCCGCTATGTCTTCTTTAGATCTGGCACGACGTATAGCAGGGTTTCTTTTTCACGCAATCCTTGACATCGACTCCATGTGTTTTTCTAACGAGGCCACCATGCCTTGTAGAAGGCACAAGCGGCATGGTGAAGCCACCGGTCCCCATCCTATCTCTCCCCTCGACATAACATAAGTAGTCTATATTCGTGGTGTAGGCCAATGCAAATGGCCTGAGGGTACGCACAAAGTGCACAAGTGGCCGCGGTCGTCACGTGAGATGCAGCGTTATCAATTTTTTTTAAGTATGTAAAGGTGCAGCTTAAGAATACACGCGATAATGGCCAGCGTACTATCAATTTTCTTTTAATAAGTACTAGGTAGGTAAACATAAAGCTTATTAAGATCACAGGATAATGACCATGCTTTTTAGAGCCTGGCAAAGCACGATATAGCCCGATAGCCCATAGTTGGTATGGATTTACTACATGGCGCTCATCGCTGAGTTGGTGCACACAGTGATCTCCCGCACGAACCTCTCCATCGCCGGCGCCGGCAAGCACATGGACACCACGGCGGCTTCCTCTCCTGCTCCCGACCTGCACCTCTCGTAGTAGCTATACAGGCTCGCCGCAATCACCTGTCCAGCCGCCAGGATGCCGCCGCCGGCGCGCTCCCACCTGCCTACCATGGCAGTGGTCGCGCCGCCTAGGCTACGGCCAAGGCCACCCACATCGGCCACCACGTACGTCCAGTCCAGGTTGAAGGACGGCCGGCCGCGCCGCGCCAGCATGTCGAGCATGGACCGCATGTACTCGTCCGTCACGGCGAACTTCCTCCTCCGCACGAGCTCCAGCGCATGGGCGAGCGGGCTGCCGCACAGCTCGCCGGCGGTGGCCTCGGCGACCTGCGGCACGAACAAGTTGCCGTAGAAGCCACGCGGCAACGGCGGGTCGCGCTTCCAGCTCGAGCGTGCTGTTGAGCTGACCAGGACGCGCACGCGCTGCCTCGGCGCGTACCCCAGCACCGCCGTCCGGCATCGCCACAGCGCGGCGGTGACGAGCTCGAAGACGGTGGCGGACGACGGAACTTGGGCTCTCATGGCTGCCATCTCCGTTGGGCCGAGGTAGAAATAGCGGATCACCATCTGCTCGCGCGGCGTCGTCCGCACGACGTCGTCCTGGGCCGCCGCGGCGGACGATGAGATGGGCAACGGCTCGTACGCCGGGTGCTCGTAGTGGGTGATGCGTGGCGAGGCGCGTCGTGGCGCGACGACGAGGTGCTCCCTCTCCCAGACCGGCGGATTTGTGAGGGGCTCACCGTCGCCGTCGCCGTGGCGGCACGCGAGGCGGTAGACGGTGTCGCGCAGATGGGCCATGCCGAATGCGTCGGTGATGGTGTGGCAGTAGTGGTAGCCGATACAGAACCCTTCATTGTTTCTGAGTCGTGTCACCTGTGTATGTGTACATGCAATCGTAATGGTGATCAAAGGGATTGGTGTTGCATCCGACTTGCATATAGTAAATTTAATTAGGGAAACGATTCTAAACTATCGATTTTGTATGTTATTCAAATGATTATATATTTTTTTACAAAAATCAATAAGATATATTAATATGTGATAGATCACCCTAAAACATGCATAATCAAATTTACCTTATGTAATTTAAAAATAACTAGCTTAGGGCACATGCGTTGTAACGGAAAACAAATTAAGTTTCTAGCTTATTAAATCAATTAATACGTACTTATTTAGTCCAAGTAATACTATGACTTTTCTTATTGAATAAGTAGGTGATTTTGAAATTTGGGAGGAGTCAATAATGAAATGAAGGATAACTCGTTGAAAGAGATGTAATAGTATAGATGTGGGGCTCCTATGTCAATGTTAGGGGGATGTGCGAATGGACATCACCACTACTAACATTTTTAACTAGTATAGATATAGATAAATTTGATTATTAATATACGTTAACTAAGTTTAATTTGTCTCTTTTTTTAACTTGTAGAAGTTAAATTTTAACTTATATGTTGATTGAGTGATATATCACATATTAATATATCTTGTTATTTTTTTAAAAAAAATTCATGCAAACAATGAGGAGATATCTTCTCAAAAGATTAAAATCTATTACCGTAAGTTTAGCATTAATTATTTATGACTGGTTGGTAACTTGTGGGAATTAATAACTAATCAAAAGTCATGGGAGGCATGTTTCATGTATATATCAATAGTGAGATCTATCTAATCAACTATTATAAGTCATTTGACTTTTATCTTTATCAAAAGTTTGATCAAATTTGTAGAAAAATATGGTAACATTTTCAATAAAAAACAAACATTGTATAAAAATATATTTAATGCTAAATTTAATAAAAACTAATTTGGTGTTGTAGATATTGTTAATTCTTTCTATATATTTGATCAAATCTAAAAAAATATTGACTAAGAAAAAAGTCAAACGACTTATAATATGAAACGGAGGGAGTAGATATTTGCAGTTAATGCGACAGCTTTTTCAAATTACCCATTTAAGTAGCGGGGTTAACAATTTTGGAATGAAATTTGTAAAATTTCAGAATTTTCAATTAGTCTCGGACTCCTGGTAGTTTGTTCTACCGCCTGAAAGTTTATTTTGAATTTAGCAAAAAAGGTTGAAATTTAGCGAAATTTTTCCAAGTCTTGAAAAAAAATCCATTTGAAATTTCTAGTTCTATAAAATTTTCCAAAATTTTGGAGTTTTTGTCACCCCGTTATAACTATATATTCTAGAATGTTATGCTAGTACAGATCCTATCATCTGTGACGGGCTCAATTATGCCTGAAGTCATCTCAATTGGGCCTAAATTTGCACCGTTGTAGATGTAGTCGTACAGTCATACTATAGGCCCAAGTATATATAGCCCGTCACCGATGATACCCATATGTGACGAGCACATCTTTAGGCCCGATTGAGATGACGTAGCATATCTCAATCGGGCCCGTCGACAGAGCCCGTCAGAGATAAGGGTCATCGGTGACGGGCTTAAAATATGGCCCGATTGAGATGGCTTTAAAGCCCATCACGGATGACTGTCATCTCTAACGGGCCTAGATTATAGCCCGTCACGGATGACTGTCATCTCTAATGGGCCTAGATTATAGCCCGTCACGTATGACTTTTTTAAATATGACAACTTCAAACAACATTTTTAAATACTAAATGATTTCAAATTGAAAAATTATCAACAATAAAGTTGTATAACTCATCAAGATTTATGACTTTTACTTTGGTCTTTTTTGCTATATAACATTTTTTTTGAACAATTTGAATTTGAATTTAAAAATATGACAACTTCAAATAATAATTTCAAATACTAAATGATTTCAACTGAAAAAGTCATCAACAATAAAGTTGTATAACTCATCAAGATCTATAACTTTTATTTTGGTCATTTTTCGATACAACTTTTTTTTAAATAGTTTGAATTTGAATTTGAAAATATGACAACTTCAAACAATATTTTGAAATACTAAATGATTTCAACTGAAAAAATCATCAACAACAAAGTTGTATAACTCATCAAGATCTATAACTTTTATGTTTGTCATTTCTTCATCCGACAAAGTGTTACTAGGAATGTTCACAAAATTTACATATATGTGTTATAGTTTATAAAACCAGACGAGAGATATGTGAATTTTATAAATAATGTTACTATCACTTTGCCGGATGAAGAAATGACCAAAACAAAAGTTATAGATCTTGATGAGTTATACATCTTTGTTGTTGATGACTTTTTCAGTTGAAATTATTTAGTATTTCAAAATATTATCTGAAGTTGTCATATTTTCAAATTCAAATTCAAACTGTTCAAAAAAATATTGTATAGAAAAAATGAACAAAATAAAAGTTATAGATATTGTTGAGTTATACAACTTTGTTGTTGATGACTTTTTCAGTTGAAATCATTTAGTATTTAAAAATATTATTTGAAGTTGTGATATTTTTAAATTCAAATTCACATTGTTCAAAAAAAATATTATATAGCAAAAAGACCAAAATAAAAGCTATAGATCTTGATGAGTTATACAACTTTGTTGTTGATAATTTTTCAATTTGAAATCATTTACTACCCGAAAAAATATTTGAATTTCTTATATTTTAAAATTCAAATTTTATATAGTTAAATATGTGATCAAAAGAGATGTTATATGAATGTGGTTGTGTTAAATATATTGATAGTTGTGTATGTGAATGAATGTATATGAATTGAGGATGCTAGGGTGTGACATCGTGGCCCACGGGTTAATAGGATTAATAGAATACTTACACTATCAAACTACAATTTCTTTCTTGAAAGCCAATCTCCAAAGAACTATGAGGTTAAAGGCTAACCGAAAAAACGAAATTTTTTTATTATACTCATTTCTAACGGGCTGTAATCTAGACCCGTCAGAAATGAGAGTCATCCGTGACGGGCCTGAGAGTCATCTCTAACGGGCTGTAATCTAGGCCCGTCAGAGATGAGAGTCATCCGTGACGGGCATATGCCCGATTGAGATATTTTCTCACATCACTGACCTTTGGTCAGCGACGGGGACCCTGCCCGATAGAGATGATGCTTTAAGCCCGTTAGAGATAACCGAATCTGTTCTAGTGTTAAAGCCTGCTTAGGATATGTATAAATGATAACACTGGATTGGTGGCAAAAATTGATAATATCCAACAAAATATATCCAACAAAGAGTTTTGGCAGACCATAGGTGACAGCCACTACACCAGAACCCTACATCTGTGACGGCATACCAGTGACGGGCCTACGGATTGGTCACAGATGACCGTCACCTTTGACGGGTCCTTATGTTTGCCGTCACCAGTGAGACATCCGGCTGCGGCCCGTCACAGGTATGGCCTCACCTGTGACGGCTTGGAACCGTAAGCCGTCACTGAAATACCAGTGACGGCTTTTAACTACCTGGCCGTCACAGGTATCACCCCACCTGTGACGCCCAGAGAGTTAAAACCCGTCAAAGGTAATTGGCCGACATCTTTGACGGGCTATATTTATTTAACCCGTTTAAGGTGAGTTGGATCTCTATAAATACCATCTAACTGCCAACTGCTTTCCATCCCGACCAGTGCACTGTTCACAATTCGGTTGGGAGGGTAAGGGGGGCGAATTTGTGCTGAAATTAAAGGTAAAAAATACATTATTCTCCCTTCATTCCCAATTGATCATCATATAGTTTTTTTCCTATGTCGTTGATTGCAGATGAATTGTAGTTGGATGTACCATGTTCATCGTTCGTCTAAAGAGTATAGGGAGGGGGTCACTGAATTCGTCACATTTGCGGACAATGACAGAAAAAGCAGGATGGCCATGCACATATTGTGTCCATGTAACGACTGTAAGAATGAACAGATGTTCCATGATAGTTCAGATGTGCATTCTCATTTGATAAGGAGAGGTTTCATGGAAAAATATACATGTTGGAGCAAGCATGGAGAGCAAGAGGCACCTGATGTCGTAGTTGAAGAAGGCCCGGATCAGGATGTAGTGAACGCCGCTACAACTCGAGAAGGCATGTTTGTACCTTCTCCGTTAGGCGGAGAGACCATAGATTTGGATACTCAAAGTTTGTCCGAAATGTTGCATGACGTTGAAGACGCAGATGACAACGACAGAGATTTTGAGAAGTTTAGTAAGTTGGTGGAAGAATGTCATATGCCTTTGTATGATGGATGTAAGTCGAAGCACAGCAAATTGTCATGCGTGTTGGAACTCATGAAGTTTAAGGCAAGTAATGGTTGGTCCGACAAGAGTTTTACAGAACTTCTTGAGCTGTTAAAGGACCTGTTGCCAGAGGGGAACAAATTACCGCATACGACATATGAAGCAAAGCAAGTCTTATGTCCGTTGGGCCTGGAGGTGAGAAGAATTCATGCTTGTCGAAACGACTGCATTTTGTATTACAAGCAATACGCTGACTTGGATGTTTGCCCTGTCTGTGGGGCTTCTAGATACAAACGAACAATAAGTGAAGGTGAAGGAAGTAAGTCAAAGAGGGGAGGCCCCGCAAAGGTGGTGTGGTATCTCCCAATTGCGGAACGCATGAAAAGAATTTTTGCGAATTCAGAACAAGCTAAGCTAGTGCGTTGGCATGCCGAAGAACGAAAAGTCGATAGTAAGGTTAGGCACCCAGCAGATTCAGTACAGTGGCGGACAATCGATAGGATTTACCGTGAATTCTCAAATGACCCAAGAAACATGCGTTTTGCCATGTGTACGGACGGCATTAATCCATTTGGTGATTTGAGCAGTCGTCATAGTACATGGCCAGTTCTTCTTGTGAACTATAACCTTCCTCCCTGGTTGTGCTTCAAAAGAAAGTACATTATGCTTGCCATGCTAATTCAAGGACCGAGACAACCTGGCAATGATATCGATGTGTTCCTTGAACCGATAATCGATGATTTTGAGAGGCTGTGGAATGAGGGCACACGAACATGGGATGCATATGCACGAGAGTATTTCAACCTCCGTGCGATGCTGTTTTGTACCATCAACGATTATCCGGCCCTTGGCAACCTTTCTGGCCAAACTGTCAAAGGGAGATGGGCATGTTCGAAGTGTATGGAGGAAACAAGGAG
Source organism: Oryza officinalis (assembly GCA_008326285.1). Lineage (NCBI taxonomy): Eukaryota > Viridiplantae > Streptophyta > Magnoliopsida > Poales > Poaceae > Oryza > Oryza officinalis. The sequence goes on along the minus strand of BDMV01000010.1, from coordinate 3,170,188 downwards.
CAAATGGTTGAAGCATTCACGCAAGATGGTCTACATGGGTCACAGAAGATTTCTCCCAAGGTATCACCCTTATAGGAATATGACAAAGAATTTCAATGGACACAGAGATACAGCTAGCCCCCCGATAGAGCTAACAGGGACAGAGGTGCACAACTTAGTGATGGGAATAACCAACGAGTTTGGAAAAATGAGGAAAGATGGAAAGACAAAAGAGAAAAGCATGTGGAAGAAGAAGTCAATATTTTGGAGACTACCATACTGGAAGGATCTTGAGGTTCGTCACTGCATAGATTTGATGCATATTGAGAAGAATGTATGCGAGAGTTTAATGGGATTACTGCTTAACCCTGGTAGTACAAAGGATGGTCTCAACGCCCGGCGAGATCTGGAAGACATGGGTGTTCGTTCAGAGCTACATCCCATAACCACGGAGTCGGGCAGTGTGTACCTTCCTCCAGCCTGCTACACTCTCTCGAAAGATGAGAAGATGGATTTGCTAACATGTCTGAGTGGTATAAAGGTTCCATCTGGGTACTCATCAAGAATTAGTAAGTTCGTTTCAGTGGAAGACCTTAAATTGATAGGGATGAAGTCGCACGATTGCCACGTCCTTATCACATAGCTGTTGCCTGTTGCAATAAGGAATATTTTGCCTCCTAAGGTGCGACACACGATAATGTGATTGTGCTCCTTCTTCCATGCAATTGGCCAGAACATCATTGATCCCGAGGGACTAGATGAACTACAGGCAGAAATTGTCAGAACCATATGTCATCTTGAGATGTACTTTCCTCCTACTTTCTTTGATATAATGGAACATCTTCCCGTGCACCTTGTTAGACAAACAAAGTGCTGTGGTCCTGCTTTCATGACGCAGATGTATCCTTGCGAAAGGTACATGGGGATCCTGAAGGGTTTCGTACGGAACCGATCCCACCCCGAGGGGAGCATCATTAAGAGTTACACCACCGAAGAGGTCATCGAGTTTTGTGTTGACTATATGTCAGAAACCTCTTCAGTTGGATTACCACGATCTCATCACGAAGGAAGGCTTGATGGTGTGGGCACTGTTGGAAGGAAAATTGTAAGGATGGATCGTAAGGTGTATGATAAAGCTCATTTCACGGTACTCTAGCATATGACCGAGGTAGTGCCGTACTTTGATGAACACCTACGATTTCTCCGACAGGACAACCCAGGGCGATCAGAGAGTTGGGTCAGAAAAAAGCACATGTCTTCTTTCAACGAGTGGTTCAAGAACCGAATTGCCAACATGCCGAACTTGTCAAGTGAAACACTGCAGTGGTTGTCACAGGGTCATAAATGGAGTGCTACCACCTGGCAAGGATATGACATAAATGGGTACACCTTTCACACGATCAAGCAAGACAACAAATGCACAGTTCAGAACAGTGGGTTACGCATTGAGGCCGCTAGCGACGGTGGTCGGCGTGATCAGTACTATGGCAGAATTGAGCAAATATTGGAGCTGGATTACTTGAAGTTCAAAGTGCCATTGTTTCGTTGTCGATGGGTCGATCTTCGTAATGTAAAAGTTGATAATGAAGGTTTCACCATTGTCAATCTGGCTAACAACGCGTACAAAGATGAACCGTTCGTTCTCGCCAAACAAGTTGTTCAAGTATTCTACATAATTGACCCGTGCAACAAGAAACTGCATGTAGTTCGTGAAGGGAAAAGGAGAATAGTTGGATTGGACAACATTTCAAACGAAGATGATTACAACCAGCACGTGCACGGCATAGGTCAGGAAATACCTATAGAATTGGAGGAAGAAGAAGATGAGGTTCAACATGCACGCGTCGACCACGAGGAAGGATTATTTTTGTAATTTATGTCCATTTTGTCTAGTATATGTATGACTCTAAAATGTTTGCAATGATCATTAGTGCATTGCTTATGAAATAGTTCATGTAAGTCAAATGAAATATTAAGCACAATAACTACTATAAGTGAAATAAAATAATTAAGTAAAATAAAATAATGAGGTAAGTCCACTTGCGCGCGCGTCACCGGTGGCTCCCATGGCGCCGCTGAGACGTTGAGACATAGTTGTTACCTACAGGTGTTTATGAGTCACCTGTGACGGCCGTTTAGTTGGAGCCCGTCACAGGTGTTGTCACCTGTGACGGCCGTTTTGTTGGAGTCCGTCACAGATATGGCCACCTGTGACGGCCGTTTAGTTGGAGCCCGTCACAGGTGTTGTCACCTGTGACGGCCGTTTTGTTGGAGCCCGTAACAGATATGGTCACCTGTGACAGCCATTTAGTTGGAGCCCGTCACAGGTGTTATCACCTGTGACGGCTGTTGTGTTGGAGCCCGTCACAGATATGGTCACCTGTGACGGCCGTTTAGTTCGAGCCCGTCACAGCTATGGTCACCTGTGACGGCCATTTTAGTTAGAGCCCGTCACAGGTGTCATAACCTGTGACGGCCATTTTACTTAGAGCCCGTCACAGGTGTGGTTGACTAGGGTAACATTGCTGCCTTTTCTCGATCCAGATCCACTTTACACAACATAGTACACCGCCTCGCTGCCGAACTCGTCTTCCATCGCCGCCGCCGACCTCCTCCTCCACCGCCCTCGCCCTCCTCCACCGCTTCCGCCGCCGAAGTCGACATCCATCGCCTTCGCCGCCGAACTCGACATCCACCGCCGCCGCCGCCGAACTCGTCCTCCATCGCCCTCGCCCTCCTCCACCGCCTTTGCCGCCAAACTCGACCTCCACCACCGCCGCCGCCGAACTCGTCCTCCACCGCCTTCGCCGCCGAACTCGACATCCACCGCCGCCGCCGCCGAACTCGACCTCCACCCGCTCGCCCTCCTCCACCGCCGTCGACCTCCTCCTCTGTGCAGCCCGGAGAAGAAGCCCTTCCCCCCCTCTTTGCTACACAGTGAGAACTCGTCTTCCCCTTTGATCCATTTTTTTCTAGGGTTCTTGTATATTGATAAATTGGCTCATATCTGTGATGTGGTAGTTTCTGAGATTGGATTATATAGGGTTCTTGTATGTATGTTCATTTAGCACTTATGAAAACATTTATATAGGGTTCAGATTTATATAGAACATTTAGCATTTATATAGGGTTCTTTACTAGAGTTTTTTACTAGAGTTCTTCCTATAAGCATCGAATTTTATTATATGTATATTGTAGATTAATCAAAGATAAATATAATGTATCCTATATGTTTATTGTAGATCATTTATTAATATTACATATTAATATATCTTGTTAATTTTATAATTTTACGAAAGGGCAATTTGTTTAAATAAGTTGTAGCGGTAAATTTCTTTATGGTTTTACTGTTAATCGCTAGAACTTAAATTAATTACATGATTAGAGTTTTTAAACTAATAAACATTTTTTAGTTCGCATGATCTTTTTGTCATGTAGTTCGCATATATATTTCACATCCCTCATATATATAATAGTTCAAAGCGTATTCAAATTAGTGAAATTAGTGAAATGATAGGAAATTTATAAGCGTATTCAAATTATTTAGTCGATGACAACGCCCGGCGCATCCCCGTCCTCAACGACGCCTGCGAGGATACAGGTAGAAGCAAACCCAGCCATGGTTTCCTCAGGTCATCCGTCGACGATGGCAGCCGAACAACCCGAACCTCGTGGTAATTTATAGGATAACTTTTCAATACATGACAACAAAATTTGTACCTACCACCCCTTAGCAAATGCTCCTTCTGTCTTAGCTGCAGAAGTGCCTCAAGAACAACAACCGTCGCCTTCAGCCGGGACAAGTGCATCTAGGTCAAGTAGAAATCCCCGGACACAAAATAGATGGCCGACCACAGTGCAGGTTATAAGAGAGGTTGACGCAAGTGGTAGGCCCACGGCGCCGAGGACTGTCATAGGAAGATGGTCTAACTGCTGCGGGCTGGCAGTACGTGAGAATTTCGGCATCCTCCACAAAAATATCGGAAGGGTCCCAGAAGCTGAGATGGAGCAAGCTTGGACGGCTATGGAGAAATGGTTCACATTTCCGGATGAAGCAAAGGAAAGGCTTAAGCGGAAGGCATTCCATAAGATGGGCAAAGCATGGAAGAATTGGAAGTGGAAATTCTTCACGGAGTATGTCATCCCACCCGGCAATCGTACTCCGTTCGTTGAGTACCCTCAAATAACGGTGACGGTGTGGGAGCAATTTTGTGAGATGAAGAACAGCGAAGATTTTAGGCAGTCAAGCGAGGCACATCGCCTACTGCAAAAGCGGAATGAGCACCCGCATTGACTGGGCACGGCTGGGTACATCGGCAAGGAGCAAATATGGGCCCAAGAGGATGCAGCCGCTGCAGCAGCGAATGTCCCTGCCCCATTCGCCGACATCCCTGAACGAAGAGCTCGCAACTGGGCGAGGGCTAGGGGTAAGGTCAACCCTGATGGCTCCATCACATTTGACAATCAAAGTGACGCCAACGTCTATCAGGAGCTGGTGAGTTCACTAATTAACCTCATTAATGTCCGTTCATCTTAAGCAAAAGATTTATAACAAGAATCCTATTTTTTATAGTTAGGGTTGGTTTCCGAACAAGCTTCGCAGAGCGAGGTCGAGTCCGCGCCGAAGAGACGCGAAGATGACATCCTCACGAAGGCGCTCGGAACCAAAGAACATCCTGGTCGGACTCGGGGAATTGGCGTTGATGTGCCCTGGAAGCATGGCCTGCCCGAGTACAGCTCCCAAAACAGGAAACGAAAAGTCTCCAAGGAAGAGAGGGATGCTCGTTTGAAGGCCGAGCTTAAGTTGGAGGTCATTCAAGAACTCCAAGCAGACATGGACGCCAGGGTGGAAGAAAGGGTTCAGAAGGTCCTCGCCGAGATGAATATACGTCGACCCGCAACACAAGTTGTCCATCCAACTCCTCCAGCACAACACGAAGCGAGTCCGTCACAACACAAGAGTAGCTGTGCATCCACAGAAATGTCGGCCCCTCATCTCCCTGTCACACCACTAGATGCGGTGGACAACATAGAGGTAATCGATTATATCCGATCCATATCTACTCAAATACCTTTACATGTTCCAATATTAAATTGATACTTTAAAAATGCAGGACGTAGAGCAGTGTGTCCTAGTGGTGAGGGTCCACCCAACTTTCGCGGCCGAAGTCGCTGAGGGCATGGCTTTCATTCCCTCGGACACAGAAAAGGTGCACGGCGTAAACCTACGTCAAGGGTATGCCAAGGTGTCCATAGATTCAGTCAAGGACAACTGGTCAGCCTTTCCGCTGCCTGTGCCCCCTAATGATGAAATCACGACTTTGGGCGATGTGTGCAAGACGTACATACAATGGCCCAAAGAAGACATAATTGTGAAGATGACTCCTCGCCCAAGTCGACCGACGGAGCGAACACCTTCAACGTCTAAGCTATCAATTGAGACTCCCCGTGGACCGGCGTTGTCAGAACCCCATTCACCTGCCGCAGCCGATATGGATTTGACACACATAGCTCAGAACCTGCCTCCAATAAAGACCACAAGGAAGGCTGATAGCTCGTCACCCATTGTCAAGGGACAAAAATGTGAACGCGGGGGTGCTACAGGAAAAGGGAAGGTCGAGGAGTCGGCGCCGGTGAAAAAAAGGGGGAAGGCTGCAGCGTCGGCGCCGTTGACCAAAACGGGGAAGGTCGTGAAGGCCCCGGCACAATTTGAACTAGGCATGCCGTTGGTGGAGGACAATGTGTTGGCCGTGATGGGTATTGCTTGCCGAGAGCTACACAAACAGTACATGGAGCTAAGCAATGCCAAGCGGAAAATGAGGGAGTCATGCATAGTTGGACATCACGACCACCAGCCCTTCCTATCGTCGCCTGCCTATGTAACTATAGGCTTTGATGACCTCTTCGACCTATTCAGGATTCGGAAGTTAGACACAGGACTTCTGAAATGCTACTCATTGTAAGTGCAAACCTTCCTCCTTGTGATATTAATGGACTATCGTCTAAATTAGTGCTAATACGTAATTGTTTTAAGGTTGTGTTGGATCGAGGGTCGTCGCCTTGGTAATCAAGTTGGGTTCCTTGATCCATCGATGGTCAATGAGGTCAATCTGCAAAATAACTTCAATGAATTGGTTGACTACGTGAACCGGTGCTTATGGGCCCACCAAAACAAGGAGTACATCATGTGCGCGCACAATCAAGAGTAAGAAGACAATAATCATTTCGTGTATATTGTTGTTGAAGCTAAGTTTCTTATTACTAATGCTACATAACCACTGCGTAGGCGACATTGGGTTCTCCTAGTCATCGTACCTAAATGGAATAGGGTCTACTACCTTAACTCACGTAAGGCAAAGGATTATAATTTCACTGAAATCATCAAGGCCTTAAATATGGCTTGGGGACCATATGTGGAAAAGGGTGGTAGGTACAAGGAGGGCAAGGACCAACTTTATCATGACACCAATTTCGCATGCGCACAACAGATCGGGGACCAGTGCGGTTTCCACGTGTGCCACAATATGTCGACACTTCTGAGAGAGGTCAAAAATTTCGACCCTGAGGTTGTTGCTAATGGCAAATTCAAACATTTCAATACCAAATATTAATCTTATAAACGTGCTAACTTATGTATTATTGAACAGAAAGGTAGAGCTGGCTGGAAGGTTTCACCCATCAACCCTCCTGCTATCAGAGGCGAACTGTGCGCCTTCATTCTCGCCGAAATAATGAACAAGAAAGGACGTTTTCACGTGTAATAGACGATTGAACTGGGCTACTTGTGATGTCGTGAACAAAACAGTTATCCAATTTTCTGTGATATAAAAATAGTTGTTTCTATGGTTCTGTGGTACGGTATGCTATGTAATTTACTTTCACTGGATGGATATGGTCACCTGTGTATATTTTCTTAGAAAAGAGATTTAAAACTGATTTGGAACATTACCTCTTTACTACTCCCTCCATTTTCAAATTATTTGTCGTTTTTTATGACATGCGTATTTTGCGTTGCCCTGTTGTGCCGTTCATTTGGATAGACTTAAATGGCCAGTGATGAATAAGAACATATTATCTACACTTGTCCATTTTTAGGTTTTATTGTTGGTTGTCTTATGCATAAGAACAAACTATCTACACTTGTTTTTTGGGACACTTGCTTCTCCTTCTGTCTTAGCTGATTCCCTCTGTTTTTTTTGTCCTTGATGCAAATGATACTAATTGATGCAGAATGCTTGAACAGAACAGAACTGAGGCCATAGTGGATCTGAAATCTAATGCTTTTTGGGTGATTTTGGGGGAAATGGGATGCAAATGATGAATGAATTGATGAATTGATGAATGAATTGATGAATTGATGAATGCATGTGATATTGGCGCTGGCTGGCATGTATCTGTGATCTTTCTGTTTTTCAGAGGGCATGACTAGCAAATCCTGAGGCTAGCCAATATTTAGTATTTATTTTTTTCGGGATTTAACACATCAGTGACGGGTCATAAAAAAAAGACGTCACAGGTAATCATCCTGTGACGGATTCGTAAACCGCGGCCGTCAGAGCTGACTCTCCTATGACGGGCCTTTACTTTCTTGCCCGTCACAGGTAGCCCAGCTGTGACGGATTCTAACTACCGGAGACTAATACCTCTGACGGCCTTTTGTTTATGTGTCCGTCAGAGATGAGACACCTGTGACGGGTTCTAACTGGTCCTAAGCTAGCGGGGACCAACACCTCTGACGGACGTCTATTTATTTTCCCGTCAAAGATGTGTGTCACCTCTGACGGCCGGCCACCCGTCAAAGGTGACAGGACTCACCAGTGACCACTGATCACTGACCAAGCCCAAATCCGTCAAAGGTGCGGGTTTGGGCCCGTCACAGGTGACCTTATCCAGTGTAGTGAGCAATACTGTGTGGAACGACACTTTTTTTTCTGATACTGTTTGCCATGAGATTTTTTTTATAGTCCCTCAAGGTGATACTGGAGTTATATATATCTATATCTATGTCTAATTAAAAAATATGTCAGGCTTCCGCAGAAAATTTAGTCCGTCATTCCGATTTCCGATTTTTTTCCCGATTTCCGATTTTTCTGGCACACCGTTTCGTTCCCGGTTTATGATTTTCTTGGCGCACCGTCTGCGGAAAGAAGAATTGTTTCTGGTTGTGTTCACATACAAATTCCAGATTTCATGGGCCACAAACTACTTGGTGAGCTTGGCCAGATTACAAGCCAACCCAAACACAAGAATCGGCCCGATTAAATTTGAGTAAGAAAGAGTTCAATTTATAAAGAAGTCCTTGCCATGTTAGGATATTACTAAACATACCATAATCTCAACATATAATTCTCCATGAAGATTTAAACTAAAGTATAAAAAGACTTATAAAATTTCTACGATCTATGTAGTAGAAGTATTCAAACGGTATCCACATGCTATAAATTGCTGATGCATCAACAAGCTTCATGTAAAGTTGGAAATCATGCCACCTTTTGTCTTGCTTTTTTTCAAAATTATTCTTTTAAATTAGTTTATCATGAGCTATTATATTTTTCCTATGTAATTTGAGTGAGCAAAAGCATCGAGACAGAGTGAAAATAACTTCGGTAAAAAAAATAATTTTAGTTTTAGTTTAATTATTTTAATTTTAGTGTAACCGTAGCGAAGCACGGGCATTTTGCTAGTTTTCTAAAAGGTTCAAATTTGGTTTCTTAAATACATATATCCTAGACCCAATTTTGATGGCTCAGCTATGAAACCGTTTACTATTATAGACGGTTTTGATAGCTAAATTACCAATAGTGGCTCGTTTTGTAGTTGAATGGTAAAAATTGGACCAAATCCGTAGTTAAGAAACCAAACGTGTATCATTTTATATACTATTAGTGTAATTTTGTTCACACAGTCTGACAGAGACATTCTGTTCAGGCTACTTCGCTGAATTTTTCAATTGTAAATTTAGGTATTTGCAAAATTTGTGCATCAAACAGCGTAAATTAATAATGTCACGCGGTAATACATATGAAACATATATCTTTTCCTTTTTTGCTACATGTATTAATTATCGTTAGAAATTAGCTTGACTGCAAGTTGAGAGGTTTTAAACATTCGAGTTCATGAGTATATCTACTTAACTACGTGCAGATGTCATTTCGCAATGTAAGTCGGTCCATGGAGAAAATCAAGATTATACTACCTCCGTTTTTATTAGTTGACGTGGTTGAATTTTTGAATAATGTTTGTTTCTAACAAATTTTGAATAATGTTTGTTTCGAAAAGTTAGAAATATGTTAAAATATAAGTCACAATGAAAAGTTTTTTCCTGATAAAATATGTCACAGCAAAATAAATAATATTTATAAAAAAATTAATATCATATATGATTAAACGTAATGTAAAAAGGGATGGATAGTAACTGAGTGACTGCCATGTTATAGTAAAACGGGTTACGTTGAATATATATATACACCTGCAGGAAGAGCAACGGCTTGTCAACGACGACGTCAGGCTCGCCGACGATGTCACTGCACAGGAGTTCCTCCACGCACGGGTACGGAGGGCCCAGCGGCTGGCCGTGGCCGAGCTCCTGCAGCCGCACGTCGGCGTCGGCCTCCACGAACACCACCCCTTCCGCCGTGCACTCCACCACCAGCTTACCACCTCCAGCTCCTCCTGCGGCGGGGAGCTCCGGCCGGATGCGGCCGGCTAGCGGGTAGAAGCTCACCAGCACCTCCGCCAGCGCCACTCTGATGATACCCACCGGGTCACCACCGCTGTCGTCACCACCGGAGAAGACGGCCGTCGATGACGCAGCGTGATGGCGACGGAAGAGCTCGATGCCGGCGACGTAGAACTCCAGTCCGCGCTGGCTGTCGATCTCGGAGAGGACCTTTAGCTCGTGCGCTGTTGGCCTCGCCGGTGCCACAAGCTCCGCCTTCCGCCGGCGCGCCCTGAAGGTGGCCATTATGTAGCTTGGTGATGGTGTCCTCGGCTGTCTAACTCGACGTTGCAAACGAAAAGAGGCTAGCTAGTGCGTCTCCTCGTGTCGTGTGTCCGGATTGATGAGCACTATTTATTGCTCTATTCGTGTGCAAACGAAGGTGGCCATTGGGGCACTATTTATTTGCTTGGTTATTATAATAGTTATCGTTTTGTAGAACGACACGATCTTAGCAAAACTATTTTAACCACTATTTTTTATTATAATATATATAAAAATATCAATGAATATATAATTTTATTGTAGTATCTTTTAATACTAAACTTTACATATGGTTTTTATATTTTTTTGACAAATATTTTAGATATTATTCATAGTGAAAAGTTTTGAAGTTTGATCATAGCCTCAATCAAAATGACAAATATTATTGACCTCGAGAAAGTATGTTGTATTGAAAGCTCACAATTTTGATACAGTATACCGGTAAAAAGATCAAGGTTGAACTTTAGCATTCAAAGTTTTCTCCATAAAAAAAAGTAAGGGAAAATTAACAGAGTTTCGGAGAAAATGCTATACTAGCATAGACTGGGTTAACTGTAACAGTTTCGAACATCCATATGTAATGGTTTGACCAACCATAAAAGAGAAGGGAGAATTGCAAAAAGTCACTTAAAGTTTGACATTTCACTCCATAAGTTATTTTGTTGCAAATGCCATCCTCTATCTTGTTTTGTTGCAAAAACCAGCCTAGTGTGCATGTGCTTAACCCAATCAATACGCTATCTCATGTAGAGCAACCACGGGCTAAGCTAGCCGAGTTAATATTGTCGAAGTGCTTACATTAGACTTATTCTTAATGTTTCAAGTAACTTTCTTGTGTATATAGAAAAACTCGGTGCGATAATATTGTTTAAGCTGTCATCAGCAATTTTATTTGTGAAATCTCTAAAAATGTGTCAAGACTATGACATCAACAATAGCATTACCATTCTTAGCGAGCCATTCCTTAAAGCCATTATAGTTTTTCTGAATGTGCCCAGACTTTTTGCAAAACCTGCATATTATGGCACTCGGTGCTGAACCAGGAGCAGGAGAAGTTGGTGGCTTAGACTTCCCCTTAGGCTTGGGCTTGTATGGAGAAGTCCTGGGTTTCTTACTGATTTTACCAACACAAATCTCATAAGCCTTTCTCTTGCCTTTCTCAGTCTCAACAAGGAAGGCTTGATCCTTCTGCCTCTTTGCCTTCTGACACTCCTCCTCCTCTACAGAGTAAGAAATGAGCTCGGCGATAAACCACTTGTCCTTCTGAGTGTTATATTTTATCTTAAATGGACCGTAGTCAGGTGGCAGTGAGCTCATAATGAAGTGAACCAGAAAATCATCAGAGATAGCCATATCCATACTCTTTAATTGTGTCGCCATATTGGTCATTGACATGATGTGTTCTCTCACACTCCCCTTCACGTCATAACGAGAGGTGAGGATTCTTATGATGAGAACACTAGTGAAAGTCTTCGAGGAGCCCTTGAAGTTCTCCTCAACATTAGCCATGTATGTCTTGGCGTTGTCGGCTTCTGGAATGCCGCCTTTTATGCCAGGAGAGATGAAGTTCTTAATGATATCAAGCTCATGCGTTTCACCTTCGCCCACCTTTTTGCCTTTTGCTCATAAGTTTTCTTGGCATTATTGGTAGCATCAGCAGGAGGTGCAACAGGCATCCTTGCGTAAGGACTAAGGCACATCATAATCAAGCAGCCGAAGGGTGGTGTTCACCCTCTCCTTTCACTCCTGGAAGCTGGTGCCGTTCAACTGCTCAATAGTGTTGATTTGAGCAACCACATCATTCACAGCTAAAATTAATGACAAACTCATTAGTAAATAACAGTAAGTGTGCATAATTGACCCTACATTGGTCTGGTCAATTATTCACATAAAACATAAAGTTCTAGTTCATAATACTGTTGCGCCGAATGAAGCAAAACAACATGATTGTCATCAATCAAGAAATCCTAAATCATGACTCCGTTGGGTGAAATGACATAAGAAATAAATTAATATGTTCTAACTAATCTTGTTGGTTTCATTTAGTAAGAAATGAATTAACATGCAAGATCATAACTCAGCACAAATTTATAGCATTAAGAAATAGCTCAAAACGACTTAAAACAATCTCTGTAAATTAATCAACTGAAAAACGGGCTGAGAAAGAAAAACTTTCAGCCCGTTACTGTGCTCGGGCGCACGTGCCGCCCAGTTATCGCGAGTGGCCCGGCAGTGGCAAGGCGCGCGGCCTCACTTATGCATGTGTGGCCAAAAATGCCCGTAGGCCCATTAGCGATAAGCGTCGGATGGAGACCGACGGCCAGGATGAAGCGGGCGGGGCTAAGCGCGGCGGGAGAGAATGCCACCCATTGGATTGTGATTAGATGGTCCTAATTTCCACTGCACGGAACAAAATAGCCAGCCCTGAAACCCTAGCCATTTCTTCCCTTTCCTTCTCCCAATTTCTCCAGTACGAGTGGCGGTGGCGATGACAATGGGTGCGTGGAGAGCTGATGCTGAGCGCCGCTGCTTCCATCTTGGTTCTCCTCCACGGCGTGGCACGGGGCCACGCCGGGTGAGCCTTGACCTCACACGGCCAACTAAAGCAGGCGTAGGGTAGGTCAGAGACAACGACGGAAGCGCATGCATGATGGTAGTTGTGTCGTGCACACCTCACACGAGGACGACAGGAACCAGTGAAAACGCACGAGCACAGACGAAGCATGATGCCAAGCGAGCGAACTGCAACAAACTTAGCCCAAATCCTGTAAGTCTTATCCCAATTTGGGGGTTTTCCAGATTGGGTTTGAAGGATTTGAACTCGAGGGTTTTCAATTAATCAAGGTTTCAGTCAAAAGGGGAGTTTTAGGGTTTTGCAATCTTAGACCCGATTGGGGTCCCCTCCTTCTAAATTCTACCTAGGCCGAATGTAATAGGATACATAAACATGAATTTAATCTAATTGCAACATAAATCAAACATAATTGACCCAAATTAATTAAGCCCAAACTAGGGACTTATGCGGCTCTAGCTAGAGGCTTCAAGTATGGGAATGATGGATACATGTGTGTGGCTATGAGTGCTCTGATACCACAATATTAGATCTTATACTCATAAAATTAGCCTCAGCACATACATGATCACCTAAGCTTATGCAGAATGGTGAAATTTACTGACCGGTGGAGCTTGAAGCCATCTAAGCCGTTGTAGGAGTTTATCGATGAAGTTGGGGTCGCAGTAGTAGATCGCTGGAGTCGAAGCAGAGGTTGATGGTGCGGATGGCGTCGCCCTTCTGGCCACCACCTGCACTGACTAGTGAAGGGGTTGGAGAACACCCTTCGGTCTCCTTCCAGCGCTTCTTAGGATCTGCGTTAGGGTTTATCAGGAGTGACTTAACATACTTAGATCATCATCTAGATACGAGCTAGCTTTTTCCTTGTATTGTTGCACTAGAGGAGATTGGGGGCAAATCCGTTATGAAGAATGGTGCGCGCCCGATCAGCATGCGTGGATGAGGTACGAGCGCATTGCTCGCTCCTCGCCGTTAGCTGCGCGTAGGCGTAGGTGAGCCTAGCCCACGATGTGTCTCACTGGCCTCGTTGCCAGGAGATCAACCAACAGTAAGTCCTACCTTATGATATGTGCAACTATTTCGCATTAAGTACTCTCTTACAGATTTTAAGTCGCTCGTATGCCCATCTGTTTTTTCCTCCTGTGCCCTGCTTACTAATAAAGAAATACTGTTAATCTCACAAATAACTGAGGTGCCTTTTTCATCTATGGAATAACAGCAGAAATAAGCTAATTCAAACCACTTAATTAACACTATGCCAGATCAGGTCATTTCTGACGTCCTATCTATGATGGACCAAAATGTCTCGTCACAGATGACATCATTTCTGACGGGTTAAACTAAAACTCGTTATAGATGAGGCTCAAGGGGATAACCCGTCATAGGCAAGAACTCATCTATGACGGACCTATATCAGAACCCGACACATGACATCTCTAATGGGCCCACATATAGGCCCGTCACAAAAGACCTTCTACCTGTGACGTGACGGGTGTTAAGTTTGCAACCCATCAAAGATGAGATATCTCATCTCAAACGAGTTAACATCTTATACCCCGTTAGAGATGACTTAAAAAATCCCCCCACCCCTCATCCCCGCACCCACCCCACCCANCCCTTCTCCGCTCTCTCTTCTTTCTTCCTCCTCTCATCACTCTCTCCCTCACATCTCCAGTCAACCGCTGGCCACACGGATCCAGCCATGCCCGCCTCCCCCCGTCTCTCGATCGCCGGCCATTGTTGTCTCCCCCGTCTCCCGACCGTTGGCCGCCGGATCTGGCCTACAAGATGCAAATCCGGCCACCGCTGCCTCACCCCCGACCGCCAGCCAACTCCTCCTCCGCCACCCCACCGTCGGTTCCGGCTTCAATGAGTTTGGGGCGCTCGGATCCGATGGCAGCCGCCTCCATCCCCCAACTGTCGGCGTCTGTGGCCGCCTCCATCGCCTCCTGATCGCCGGCCGCTGGATCTGGCCTACGGGACGCGGATCCGGTCGCCGCGGCCTCTCCCCTGACTGCCAGCCGCCTTCTCCTTTGCCACCTGACCGTTGAACATGGATCCGGCCTCCACGACTTTTGGGGACGGGAATCTGACGGCCGCCGCCTCTATCCCCCAACCTCCGGCGTCTATAGCCTCTCCCCCGACTCCTCCTCCGCCACCCAACCGTCGGTCGTTGGATCCGGCCTCCATGAGGTCAACGATGTGGATACGGTGGCCACCACCTCCATTCCCGAACCATCAGTGTCTGCGGCCTCTCCCCCCGACTGTTGGCGTCCTCCACCGTCTCCATCACCCACGAGCGCCGCCGCCAATTCCGAGTACTGTAGGTTGTGCTTGATTTTTCTTTTCTTGCAAATTTTCATTGCCAAATTTCAGATTGGGCTATATTCTCGGTTGCTTGTGTGGATTTGTAGTTTGTTAAGATGGAGATCATTACTGGTGTGATGTATATTGTTACTCAAGTTGTGTGATCTGTTATGTATATTACTTGTGTGGATGTGCTTCATGTGAAGTTGTTTCTTTGATGTTAACAGATCTGCCAACAAAATGCAAAGTTGTCATGTCTTGCATCTTGAGATGTTGCTTCATGTTGTGAGCTGAGGGCTTTTGAATTTTTTGGGTGATTTTTCAAACCTGTGACGGGTGGTGAATTAAACCTGCCAGAGTTGTCTGTCACCTCTGACAGGCTGGAAAGAGCCACCTCTCATAGGTGACTCTTATCTGTGACGGGATATTTTTATGCAGCCCGTCAGAGATGTTAATCATCATTGACGGGCTTTCACCCGTTAGAGATAAGGTGCAGTCATCACTGACCATTAATCTCTGACGAGGGTCATCCCCGTCAGAGGTGATGATATGGGCCCGTCAATGATGAGTGGATCCAGCATAGTATAATAAGACAACCGATAACAAAGATGTCTCCAGGTTGACACAGCAGCACTAGACAGAGATAAGCCATCTCAATAATTGATAGCTGACAGAACTGCACTATTTGGGGATGGATGATATTCATGATGTAATTAAGAAAAAGTCTGAACTCTTGCTGTTGCTAAACAGTGGTGATGAGGAGTTGTGAGGAAGCTGCATACCGATTAGTACCTTTTTCGGAAGGTGTTCCTCCCTCAGTTGGATTCTTCTTTAAATAGCATTATACCACGGGGATGCCAATAATTGCAGAAATATAGTAATGACCACTCACGACTTAACGCTGAATTCGCTCTCGTGCTTGTACAGAACCCATGACAGTCATGTACAAATATCTTGGACAAGATGAACATATATAATAAAGTTGTGAGCTGAAGAGTTACAGTAAAAAAAATAAAGATGATAAAAATATTATTAGCTCAGATATGATCATGGCTACCTTATATATTCATAAACCAAAAGCGCATGTTTTCTTTGTGAGATTTACATGTTATATATTTGAAAAAATGTTGCTGCATTATAAGTTTTGTGTGTTCTCATTTATAGAGGTAGGTGAAGGAAAAAAGACCGAGCAAAAAAATGCATGGATGATCAAAGAAATATTGATTGAGGACCAAACTATGACCTTTCCCAAGTCTACTTCTACCTCACCACGTCACTTTTGGTCCATAAAAGACAATAGATGAAGTTCTACACGTTTTGGATTCGGATTCGAGCCTCCTGACAGCGTGAACTTCAAACGGACCTAACCATTGATCTAGAAGGAACCTCAGGGCCCATGAGTACTTGTTGAAAAACTTATGAGGTACTTTCAGGTGATTTTTATCCCACGTCAAAATTCCTACCAAGTTATCGGGAATCTGCAAAACAAACCATGTACCTCATCCAGTCCGAATCTGATTTGGGATTTGGGTCTTGTAATTATGTCATGGGCTAAATCCAAGGGATGGACACACTAGGGCTAACCCTAGAACGTCCCTAATCATATTTATTCAGTAGTCGTTATAGTTTAGAGTTGAGTTTTGTTTAGATTATTTCTGCCATTACAGTTTCACCGCTAGTTTGATTTGTGGAATCCCAAATTTGAGTGCTTAATCATTCATATGCAATTGAGTAGCAATCTACCTTGTTCTTTCTTACGTTCTTCGATTCGCATGCAGAGATTGGCCTTCTCGGCGAGGTCAATCGGACAGCGTACGGTTGATAACCAGAAGAGACACGGTGCTGCGATTGCAGGGATTGGATCATGTTGACCAGAAGCCAGATCATGTGTGTCAAGTTTTCATCAAATCAAGAGTTATCAATACCTATTGGAAGATCGAGACCCTAGTTTCTCATCAATTGGTATCAGAGGGCCAGGTTGTCTATTAGGTAATTTATCTACACAAAAATATTTATCCTTTACCAGAAAATTACCACACAACCATAAAATTACCACACAAAAATATTTATTCTTTACCTAGACCATTTGAGCCATTGCATTGTTCTATTAGATTTTGCTTTGTTGAATTTTAGGTTGCATCGTCGTGTCAAGTACTAGTTTAGTTTTAGATTTAACTTTTAGTTTTGAGTATTGTATCTGTTCATCACTTCGGGTTTAGGGTTTATGACGTGAGTTGTACGACAGTTTTGAGTCCAGTTCCACATCTCATTCTTTTTTGTCAGGACCTCCGAAAATCGAACCCTAATGTTGTTGGGTTTTCCTTTTTCTAGTTTCTACAAATTTTTGTAGGTTAGGTTGAGACTCAGATCATCTTCTAGGGTTTCCGTGCCTGTGTGTGCGCGCATGAGGGGAGAGGAGCAGATCAGATCTATTCGGCATCTCCTAGAAAATAGCACATACAGGAAGAGATAGAGTTATGGATAAGGTTGGAGTCCAAATTTCTAGCCCAGGCTTATTTCCGGTAGACTCCTCTTGTGGCCAACCGAGTCCCACCTCACCCGTCACTATTTTCTCTCTATCAACTATTTATTGCATTGAAATTGTTAAGTTGCAAATTTGAGATATTTTGACAAAAAAGGGAACCTACAGGATGTGAGTTTTCCATTTTTTACAAGTTTTAATTTTTATTTGTACTTATGCATTTGAGTCTCTATAATATTCATATTTACATTTAAGTCCCTATTCAAGGTCATTGATCAATTTATGTTAAAAAAGGAAATAAAAAAGAAAAGCAAAAAAGACAGTGAGGTGCTTAAAAAAGCCACACCAAAAAAAGAAAGGAAAAAAAGGAAAGAAACAAAAAAAGTGAAAAAAAAGAAAATCAGTGATCTTTTTAGTATGTATCCAGAGTGCAGAGTTGTGGTGTTGATAAAACCTGACCTTCACTCGATACGCTCAGGGATCTGGTTGTCCTGATCGTTCGATGAGTTGATGATAACTACCATTTGGAAGAAATGTTGACGACTCGACTACAAGTCTACAACTGTAAAAGACGTTGTGTTGTGCCTTACCGATTGATACACCTCTCGTGGGTTGTTGATATTGCCAGTATGGATCAATCTTATTCCTACAAGCATATCGAAGAAACAAGCAAGAACAAGATAAAAACAATCTGATATTGCAAATAGAAATTGAATACATACGATAAGTTGAGGTTCCAAAGACGAGTAATTCGGTGGTCTAGCCGACACACGTAACTACAAGGTAAAGTAGCAATGACTAAAACTTTAATCTAACAAAAACCCAAAAAACCCTGAAGGGTACTTAGCTATTTAAGGAGGTGGGAGGACGACCAAGGGGTTTCTAGGGTCGTGCTCCACCAGGTTGACACGCACCTCACATGGGCCCCACTTGGGCCAAGGTCCCAGATGAAGTTACAAGCCCATAGGCTTATTATAGATGACGTAGCACCTTGTTTTTGTGATTACGGCCAACTAAGATGAAATTTTGAGATGAGGCTGAATCCATTGGAAAGAAAACTCTGAGAGTTTTCCATCGAGTACTCATGAGCCAAAATCAGAGCTCTTATGCATATTTGGCGACCGTTTGAAGTCAACGCTATTGTAGGTGATCAAATTGGATTCCAGAACATGAATAGCTTGATCTTGATGTCTTTCGGTTGATCTATTATGTGAGCAATGTTTATATCTATTGTCGCCATGGTCACATCATCCTCCCTTTCTTCATGGAAAACTGTCCTCGGTTTTTCCACATAGTGCTCTTCGCGTAGTCTATTTAAAACAAAATGTTTCTTCCAATCAAAACTAGAGAAACTCGAAGTAGCATGATTAGCAATAATATTACTCTCTAACTTGCAATATTGATCTATGGCTACAGGAGGTTTGAAAATTGAACATATATAAACTCTGTGCACCAAATATATTCCTCTATCATTATATTCACCAAAGATATGAAAAATAGCATCAGTTGGACATGATAAATCAAACATTGCAAATAAATTCTCCTTCAAATTATTGAGCTCACAAAAATCATCAAACTGAACATAGCCCAGAGTATTTAAAGAAGATAACAATTCACGTTCCTTAACTTCATTAGCAATTTGAACAACATGCTTAAAATTAGCATATAAAGAATTAACAATAGGATTAGCATGTTCATTTACTAGTTGTGATATGGGTATAAGTGAAACATTATCACACAACTCTTCTTTATTATAAAGAACAACAAATAAATCAATTTGTGAAAAAGAAATTTTAGTAGTGGGTTTCACTAATGGTTGCTCTACTATAGCATAAAAAGTGGACATGTGTAGCTCAGCTTGAGAATATGCATCTTCATTTATCTCAGCACTATTTAATTTACCTTTGATGCTCTCTTTAGATGATGAAGGTGCAATGGACTTCAGCTCCAGTGATAAGAAAGACAGCTCCATCATGTTTCTCTCCTCCTTTTGGCAATTGTTTACTTCCTACAAATTATTAGTAATAGGAGGCACATGTACAACTCGTTGTTTCTTCACATCCTCAATTTGTCTTTACGCATTGCAAGCAAGTTGTAACAAATGAGCAAAAGAGCTATAACTTTGACAAGCAAGCATGTCCTGAATTTTTTTATTAAGCCCACGTAAAACCTTAATTATGTAGCTTCTTGGCATTCATCCAAACCACAATGTAATAAACAAGCATGCATATCATGATTGTATGAAATAATCGTTCTAGTATCTTGTTTTAAATATTACAGTTTATTAAGCAGAATATTAGCATAATACACAGAAACATAAACATGCCTCAAATATCGTTTCAGGTCTTTTCAAGATTGAGGTATTTTGTTTTGCCTACAAAGATATTTCCAATCACAAGAAGCATTTTTAATTAGAACACTAGAACCACACATAACTATATGTTTCTCAGACAATCCATGCTTTTTAAATTCTCTATCAACCGCTAGCTCTCATTTAATGTAAGCGTGAGGATCATAATTTTCATCAAAATAAGGTAGTGCAGATTTGATCTTAGCTAGAACAATGTCACTTATCTCATATGGATCATCTTGATCACTCCTCATGTCTCGAAGAAGATGTCGATGTTGAGCATGATCATCATGTATTCCCTTGCTTAGTCCTGCCATAGTTAGTAGAAAACAAGAAACACATACAAGAATATGTATGCTCCTATCAACTACTAGATAGTGGAAGCTCAAATATGACACACACTTGAGCTTTTAACCAAACTCTTACAAATTCTTACCAATGCAAGTGGAATAGTAACATACACCGACTCAACCAAGTACCCCAATGAAGATTGGATGTATCGATGCCTTAGCAAACACCTGCTATACGGTTGAATTCAAATCTGTGGAGCTTTGGGTAGGCTTAAATATGTAGCAAATGCTCAAATCAAAGAATACAAAGTTGAATAATCGTTCAAAGTCAATACTGTGCTAGTCGTAGACTTGAACGTACTAGAGACGTGAGCCTAGACACAAACGATACCACAAGATAACACTAGAAATAACTCAAGCACAACTATGATATATGAAAGCAATCTCAAAGATAACATGTTATTTTCTCTTTTCTTTCTTTCTTTCTTTCTTTCTTTCTTTCTTTCTTTTCTTTTTTTTGGTGCAGAATTTTTTATATTTTTAAGCACCTTTCTGCCTTTGTACTCTTTTTCTTTCCTTTTTTTTAAAAAACCAATATAAGGACCTCAATGCAAGATTACAGGGACTCAAATATAAATATAAAAAATACAGGGACTCAAATGTAAGAGTCCAAACCCTAAAATTTGATCTATACAAAAATGGAGTGCTCTCGTCCCATAGGTTCTTTTTTTTAAAACAGATCTCCTATCTGACACTCGAGAATTTTTCATCAAGGTGTATGGGATGTCACGGTATAGATTGAAACCGAGAGGAGAGGGAGGGAGTCGGATTCGGCCAAAGTGGGAAGCTCATCTGTAGATGGAAACAAACCAACCAGACTGATCTAATCTACAAACTCTCTCCCCCTTCCTTCTTCCTCGCGTGCATAACAGAAGCACACAAGCACGGGAAAGGCCTAGCCGCCTAGGCAAACCCAAGATGCAACTCCAAAACTGACTGACAGAATCTTCTAAAAACTACAGAAATTGAACCCTAGCGGCGAGATGATTCTGTTTTGAAGGTCCCGACGACAACGAAGACACGGCAGTGGCGACAGCGATAGTGGTACTATACGTGACCAGAACTCGAAACTCTAAATGGACTATATGCAAAAACCGGCAACTCGACACGACGATGCAACGCAAAACTCAACAAAGTAAAAATTAAAAAGAACAATGCACCAGCATAAAGATGGCTAGTTAAATGATGGAATTTTTTATGGCTATTTTCTGGTTGGAGGTAGATAAAAAAACTCACC
Organism: Oryza officinalis; assembly: GCA_008326285.1. Taxonomy (NCBI): domain Eukaryota; kingdom Viridiplantae; phylum Streptophyta; class Magnoliopsida; order Poales; family Poaceae; genus Oryza; species Oryza officinalis. The sequence continues at coordinate 3,148,929 of BDMV01000010.1, read as the reverse complement.
GAGCAACAAAAGCTCTAATACCACTTGATAAACCCACAGCTTCACTCGATACACTTAGGGATCTGGTTGTCCCGATCTTTCGATGAGTTGAAGATAACTACGACTTCGGAGAAATGTTGACGACCCAACTACAACCGTACAAGACGTTGTTGTGTTGTGCCTTAGCGATCGATACACCTCTCTGTGGGTTGTTGATCTTGCCGGTGCGGATCAACCTTATTCCTGCAAGTAAATCGAAAAAACAAGCAAGAACAAGATAAAAGAAATCTGATATTGCAAATAGAAATTGAATACACACGATAAGTTGAGGTTTCGAAGATGAGTAATGTCACGCCCCAAACTGGCCCCGGGAGGAGACCAAGATAGAGCGGTCCAGATTGACCTGTATGCCTGTACCAGTCCCAGGAAATAGCGCTGGTACAACAGGAAGACAGAATATCACAACAACAGCGGTCTCTTTATTAAGAGTAGGATTACAACCAAGGTTGGAACTGCGGACAGAACCCGAGTTCACAACAGCATTACAAAAAGGCGGAAGCGGAAAGCGGAGACTAGCCCTAAGCCACAAGCAAAGCCTTGGGGAAGGCCGAAACCCTACTACTGCTCGAAGTCTGCTTGCTCCTGGAAGAACTCTTCATCAGCAGGGTCCACCTCTTCATCTTCGAGAACTGGGGGGGGTTTAATTATATAGAGCAAGGGTGAGTACGGGAGTACTCAGCAAGTCAGGGGAATTAAGTGTTTAATGCAAGCTTCAAGGGAAAGCCAGTTATTTTTCACAATTGATTTTAGTTTAAGACTTTAGAAACATCTAAGTGAGTGCTTCTCAACGACACGGATGAGAAAGTGCGTCTCATCCGGCCGGAGCAGTGAAAATGTATCGATTGATTCTTGTCGGCACGAGAGGCTCCCTGCCAATCGTTCACCGACCCGGCTGCACCAACAGCCACAATCACACACGCGGTACGAGAGGCTCCCTGCCAATCGTCACCGACTCCGGCTGCTTCAACAGCCACAAGCCAACACATCGGTACGAGAGGCTCCCTGCCAATCGTCACCGACTCCGGCTGCTTCAACAGCCTTAAACCAAGCACAGAACGGAAAACCTCACACCAACAGCAGTTCACAAGGTGTTCAATAAAACTACGCTAAGGAATCACCTCACATCCGCCCATGACCGTGGGCACGGCTGTTCGAACAGTTGTTAACCTCTGCAGAGGGGGTACACTTTACCCACACGACGTTACTAACCCCGAATCACCCAGCCCGCGACCCTCGGTCACGTCTGGCGACCTTGAGGCTTTCACGACAAGGCATTTCGAAAGCCGACTCAGGGTCATCTATGCCAACGGGAGGGGTCCCACGGACCAACACCAGGTTAGGTCCCAGACCATACTGTGCCAGGAAGCCCAGGGGTCCTCCCCGACACCACCCCGGCGAATCCACTTGTCCCTTGGCATCAAGATTTCCCTGGCCTAGCTAATTACTCAGCCAGGGGCGTCCCATATCACCCATGTGGTCGTACTTGACATATGCTTGGATGTAATTCCCAAGGAATCGGTCCTTAGGGCGAGAACGAGCAGACCGTACCTCCAGTACGTCTCCCGTACCGCGAGTTTTAGAAACTCACTTTAGTTTTCAAGACACCGACCCAAGTGTCGGGTTTTCCAAGCATTTTGTAAACTCAAGTTTTACCCAGGTGATCAATTTTAAAGTTTGAGGGGAGTCCCGATATTCGTACACGAGGTACGGATACCGAGGCATCACCTGAGGGGTGACAAGGGGTGTTAGGGTATTCAAATATCAAGGAAGGTGAATGCAGCAAATGGGTAGGGCCTGCCGGTTGTATTGCAAACCGAGGCCAGTGCCAAGTGTAACCTAAACATGCATAGTTTGCGAAATTAAAATACTTAATTTAAATATAGGTTCAATTGTCAAAGGTGACTTGCCTTGCTCGAGATCTTGAGCTTCTTCCTCGAAATCCGCGCACTGCGGGTCTTCGGGCTCCGAGACTACACGCGAAACGAGACGACTCAACAAAGCGATAAAAAGAAGCCCTATTAAAGACCACTAAGCGTGCCATTGGATAGATCTCGATTTTTGAGGAATTTTGGAAGTGGAACGGAGTTAATCAACGAACGGTTGAAAAGATATGAATTTTCGAAGATTAAAGGATTTTCTGGAATAAGGAAAAGGAATTATTAATTCCCTGGAAAAAGAAAAGAGGAGGGACTGAAATTGGACTTTATTTTGGGCGGCTAAGGGCAGCCCAAAAGATTAGAACGGGCGCGGCCGAAATAATTGGGCCGGCGGCCCGAAGGGATCGGCCCTAGGCCGATCGGCGCGGGAGAGAAATAGGCCGATGGGCCTAATCGGCCGATGGCGCGAGCGGGCCGGCGCTCAAGGGCGCGGCCCAAGCCGAGTGACACGGCCTGGTCCGAGCGGCGCGCGGCCTGGCGGCGGCGCGGCCTGGTCCGGTCAACGGGGCCGACGAGCCGGACCGAAGGACTCGGGCCGATGGCCCAAGGGGGAGGAGGCCGAGTGGCCGATGCGGAGCGAGGCCGGGTGGCCGACGCGGGCACGGGGCCGACTGGGCCGAGTGAGAGGAGGGGGCCGATGGGCCGGTGCAGGCCGCGGCCTACGCGGGTGGCCGATCCGGTGGACCGCGACCACCACGCGGGTGCTAGGGCGGGGCCCGCCTGGCAGCGGCGCGGTCTACGCAGACCGAGCGCACGGAGGGGACAAGACGGAGCGCGCCGGCTGGCGCTTGCGTGGCGCCTACGTGGCGGCCACGTAGGCCGGCCGGGCAAAAGAAAGGGGAGAGGGCGCCGGGCGACGGCGGCGACGGCGGAGGGGGTGTTCCGAGCGGCGCGATGCGAGGCCGGCGACGGGGAGTGGCGCCGGAGCAAGAGGGGAGCGAGGGGATTCGATCCGTCGGCTCGGATCGGACCGCGGGGGAACGACGGCGGCTGGCGACGGCGCGGTGCGACGGCGGTAGCAGCGGCGCGGGGAGAGGGCGGAGAAGAGGGCGACGGCCACGGCGGTGCCCGGGAGGGGGCTCTACGGCCTACCTAGCGGCCTAAACACGAGGGGAAAAAGGGAGGGGGAGAGGAGAGGAGGTTTACCGCGGCGGGGCGGCAAGCCGGAGGCCGACGGCGCGGGCGCGGGCGGGCGGGGCGGGCGAGGCGGCACGAACCCGGGCCGGGGAAGAGGACGAGGGCGCCGGCTCCTCTTCTCGCGGCGGTGGACGGCAGGAGCGGCGGCGCGACGGTTGGAAGGGGGGGGCGAGCTCCGGGGGCGGCAATGGCGGCCGGGGGCGAGGGGGGATTTTCTAGAGGGCACTAGGTCGGTTTCGGGGGGGGAAAATGCCGATTTTGGGCCGGGGAGAGGCGGTGCGGCAAAGCGGAGCAGGGGACCGGCGCTAGCGGCCAACGGCGGCAGTGGTGACGCCGGCCGGTCGGGAAAAGGGGAAAAGAAAGGGGGGAAAAAGGGGGCTCGCTCCTTGCCGCTTCGGGCAAGGGCGCGCGCGGGGAGAGAGGGAGAGGGGGCGCGCGCTGCTCAGCGCCTTGGCGGCAAGCGCGCAGGCGGCGGGGCCGAGGGGACCAGCGGCGGACGCCGGTGGGACGGAACGGCGCCGGCGGGAGCCGTTGGGGAGAAGAGAGAGAGAGAAAAGAGAGGGAGAGAGCCGGCGGACCGGCTCGGGCGCGTGCGGGCCGAGCGGCCTGGCGCGGCCCAGCGGGGGAAGAAGGCGGCTGGGCCGAGGCGGCCCAAGAAGGAGAGAGAGCTGGGCCGGGGGGCGGCCCAGGGAAGGAAGAGGAGAGAGGGAGCGGCCGAGAGGGGCTGGGCCAGGGGGGGCGGCCCAGGGAAGGAAGAGGGAAATAGGCCGGGAAGAATTCGGCCCGAGGGCAGAGGGAGGTAATCCAGACTTTTTCTGAGGATTTGAATTTGGGAGGATTAGGGCTCGGATTTGAAATCCGATTTCGCGGTTTTCTCCGGGATTGAAGTGAGAGGGGAGACACGAGACCTTGGCACACCACAAGACTCAACCGAAGAGCAAACTTTCGCAATTAGGGTTTTTAGCAGAATTGTTTTCCCGCTAACGCCGCGACAAAACGGGCGTTACAAGTAATTAGGTGGTCTAGCCAACACATGTAACTACAAAGTAAAGTAATAATGACTAAAACCTTAATCTAACAAAAACTCAAGAAACCCTGAAGGGGTACCTAGCTATTTAAGGAGATGGGAGCATGACCAAGCGGTTCTTAGGGTCGTGCTCCACCAGGTTGGGGCGCACCTCACATGGGCCCCACCTGGTCCTGGGTTCCAGATAAAGTTACAAGCCCATAGACCTATTATAGGTGACGCAACACTTTGTTTTTATGATTGCGACCAACTAGGATGAAATTTTGGGATGAGACCGGATTTGTTAGAGAAATGACTCCGAGAGCTTTTCATAAAATACTTATGAGCCAAAAACAGAGCTCGTATGCATATTTGGCGGCCATTTGATATCAATGCTGTTGTAGGTAGCCAAATTGGATTCCAGAACTTGGACAGCTTGTCTTGATGTCTTTTGGTTGATCTATAATGTGGACAATATTTATATCAATAGTAGCCATGGTCATATCAGGTGTGAGCTGCTTCTAGTCCTTAGTGTTGTCGGGTGTTTGCTTGAGCTAGAGTTTAGTCTAGGCTGGGCCAGCACATTGACTAGTATTTTGAACTATTATTCAACTCTGCAGTTTCTGATTAGCACAATTGCTTTTCTTTGCTACTATATACTGTGCCTCCCAAGCTCCACATACATACTTCTGATCAGTACAGTTTTGACCCTTGCAATTGTTGGATTATGTCCTCAAGGTATCATGAACCAACCACCATTTGTATCGTCCTTAGTATTGCTGGTAAGACACTTGTAAGAGCTTGATAAGACACTTTGATTTGCTAGCCTTCACTATAATCCTTGTTCTGTTGTTAATAGGGATAATACTCTTTTATTGTTTTTTGTTTTCTACTAACAATGACAGGTTACATCACTCGTGGGCATGGGATAAAGAAGTTGAATGGGAGACAAACCATAGTTGCTACATCACCTTCCACAAGTGCAGATAATATAAGTCCTTTGGTGCAACAAGTGCTAAGTTCTCAAATGGAGAAAGCGCAGCAAAAGCAGTGCCACAATTTATTTCAAACAAGTTTCGTGGTTAAGGATAGAGTATATCGTGTTACAATCAATAGTGGGAGTCACAGTAACCTTGTGAGTTCAGATTTGGTTGAGAACTTTGGATTTCCTACACAACCGCATCCTCATCCATATTACATCAAATGGTTCAACTCATATAGTAAGTTCAAGTTAAGAAGAATTGTGAAAATACAATTTTTGATTAAAAGTTACTATGATACTATAAATTTTGATCTTGTCCTATGCAAGCATGTTCTTTGTTATTTGGTCAACCATAGATGTATGATAAAAATGTTTTGCATAATGTTATTGCTGATGCATACTCGTTTAAACATAATGGTCAAAAAATAAAATTGGTACCAATGAGTCTTGTTGAAATTTTCAAAGATGATCTTGAGAGGATGAAGAGTAAAGTCAATGAGATTTTCAGAAATATCTGCTTTGATACTAATATTGTGATGCCTTCAACTAAGCCTGAGTTATTACAAAACGAACGCATTGTTGTACCTCTTTCTTTGGATACTAATATTTTGCAGGTATATGAGAATAACCAAGGTAATGAGGGAGAGAAGGCAGGAAGAAAGAAAAACTACCCATTGCTCCATGCATGTTGCAAGAAAATTTAATTTAGAAAACATCCACAATTTCTAAAAGTGAGAATAAATGTAATGATAATGGTGCTATATTTATTCAAGGTATGAATAGTTATGATCTACTAAATATGTCCACTACTTATTCTACACTAGACGAACCCATAGTAAAAATAGTTGTTGATATACCTTTGTCACAAAATAATTTGCTTGTTGTTTCTGGTGATAAAGAAGAGTTGTGCGATGCTTCACTTATATCCATGCTACAACTAGTGAATGAACATGCTAGTTTCATAATTGAACCACCATGTGTTGAATTTAAACATGTTATTCACATTGCTAGCGAGAATGAAGAGCTTAGATTGTTATCTTCTTTAAATACTTAGAGCTATATTCAATTTGATGATCTTTGTCCATTGAACTGTTTAGAGAAGAAACTATTTGCTAGATATAAATTGTCATGTCCTTCTCATGTAGTTTTTCATGTTATTGGCACTTATGATAATAAAGGGGAGTATAATATGTGTAGAGTATATATATTTGTTCGAATTTGAATATACCTCCTATTCATGGTGAGATGTCTTGTCTAGAGGACCGCATGCGCATAAGTAATTCTCTATCTAGTTCCTCTAGTTGTTTAAATGAGTTACAGGTTGGTTTGGAAGAAGGGGAGTGCTGTGGTTTTTCAATTGTCAAATTTTCAGAATCCAACCATGTGGTCATCAAAAAGTCTACCTCACCCAATATTGTGATAGATAAAGATAAGTTTGATAGGCTCAACGATAAGGTGAAACCGAAGACGGTTTCCAATCAATAAGAAGAGGATGATGAGGACATTACTGGCTCAGATATGACCATGGCTACCTTATATATTAATTAAGCTCAGGTGCATGCTTCTATGTGAGATTTATGTGTTATATATTTGAACAAATGTTGTTGCACTATGAGTTTTGTGTATTCTCTTTTGCAGAGGTACTTGCTTAGATGAAGGAAAAGAGACTGAGCACAAGGAATGCATGAATGATCAAAGAAGTTGATTGGGGACCATAATATGAGCTCCAAGTAAATTTCTACCTCACCACATCACTTTCAGCCTATAGAAGGCAATAGATGAAGTTCTACACGTTTTGGATTCGGATTCAGGCCTCTGATAGCATCAACTTCAAATAGACGTAGCCCCTAATCTAAAAGGAATCTCGGGGCCCATGAGTACTTTTTAGAAAGCTGATGGAGTCTACTTTCAAATGGTTTTTGTCCCACGTCAAACTTCATACCGAGTTGTCAGGAATCTGCAAAACAAACCATGTACCTCATCCACTCTGAGTCTAATTTAGACTTTGGGTCTTGTAATTGTTTTGTGGCCTAATTCCAAGGGTGGATGCCCAAGGGCAAACCATTGCAGTTTTGCCACTAGTTCGGTTTGTGAAACCCCAAATTTGAGTGGTTAATCATTCATTTACAATTGAGTTGCAATCTATCTTGTTTTTGCTTGTGTTCTTCGATTCGCATACAGGGATTAGCCTTCTCGGCGAGATCAATTGGGCAGCGCACGGTTGATAACTAGAGGAGACGTAGTGCTGCGATTGCTAGGATCGGATCGTGTTGATCGAAAGCCAAATCGTGTGTGTCAAGTTTTCACTAAATCGAGAGTTACCAATACCTATCAGATGATCGGGACCTTAGTTCCTTATCAAAGGAGGCCTAGGTAGACGCTGGTTAGCAAATTAGGATTTAACTAGGTGATATACCGTGCTTTACTACGAAAGGTGCACGTGCAATATATTATATAAATGATCAATGTTTGAAATACTGTAAAAATAAAGTGAGGAATATGATTTGACATATATGTTGAGGTCTATAATGACATGTCATGCATAAGATTCAAGATATTCTATAATAGTGCTGGTGAGTGATGACGTGATATAGTTGCATGTTGAACTTTAGCTTTTAATAATTGTTAGTGAGTACCAACGATATAGAAATTATAGATTGGTCATGTGAATGATTGAATGCATCCTGATGATCACTAATTATACAGTTAAAACTGATTGGCCTTCTTGATCCGCACGAAATGGAAACAAATGAAAACGGAGAGCTTGTGTTTCACCGTTGAGCTACTTAGGTTTCACCAATCGTCTGGCTTATGCTTATGCTAATTATATATATATATATATATATATATATATATATATGAACGTTTTATTCATAAATTAATTATTTTTTGCTTGATTATAAGCCAGTCTGCAAGTGGGGTGGGTTGTGCCGCTAACCTGTTGGGTTGGCCCGCCCCACTAACCCACTAGCCTACTTATTTCTACCCGCCTAAATTGATGTGGGATAAAGCGGCAGCCCGCCTTCGCCGCAAACTGCCCCGCATCGAACAAAATTAAAAGACGAGCAGCGAGACAAGGAGAGAAATAAGTGGGCTGTTGTGGTGTGTTTGGTCCATGGACGACAAAATACAGCAAGATGCGATGCAAGGGAGGCCTGTGCGCGGCTCGTGCTGGCGCTGGACACGGCGGCGGATGGTGCCATGGCAGCGTGGTCGTCGACGTACAGTCAGGAGTTGCTCAGGAAGTTCGCGTTTAAAGTCATATGCTGGGTGGCGGCGCGCTGATGACCAGATCGAGAGGCAGCGCGAGAAGGCATCGTCGCTGTCGAGGCTGGCCGCAGTGTTCGACGACACTGCTGCCGCCGGTGGCCGCGGCGTGGAAGGTCAAGCGAGCGCTGGACGTCGGCTTGGAGAGGCGGCTCCCTGGCAGCAACTGGCCGAGTGGAAGCGTCTGGCGGCGCGCGTGCTGCTGCGACGACATGCTGTCGTGGACGGCCACGCCAATGTACCCCGACGAGACCATCTGCGACATGGTGTTGAACTTCATCATGGCCGGCCCGCCGCCACACGAAGTCGTCGGCGCTGACAAATGGTTCTTCTCGCTGATGACACACGACCGCGACTTCGAGCAGGAGCCAGGAGGTCCTGGACAAGGTCGACGCATGCATGGGCAACGGCGGCGGTTCCTCGTCGGTGTCCATGGATCGACGCATCCTCGACATCACTGGCTCCACACTCAATCGGTTCATGCACTACTAAAAAATACACATAGAGGTCCACATTATAGATATCCAAAGTGTTAAAACCGGCATCTATAGATATTTTCTCATCTCTATAGGCTGAAAACATATAGAACTGATACCTTTGAGCCAATTACAGGTATCGGTTCCAAAGAAAAACTGTCACCAATAATATAGGTGTCAGTATTTTTCAAAAAACTGACACCTATAATATTTTATAGGTTTTTGGTTTTGGTTTTTTAAATTCAAAAATCTACAATATATTATAGGTGTCGGTTAAAAAACCTGCACCAGAAAAATCAAGCCGAGTAGAACCCGCTCTCCACTCGGTCTTATTTCCTCACCGCACCCACCCACCACTCTCTCACCTCCTTATCTCCTCACCCACCCATACTAATCTCCTCCCTCTCTCCTCCTCCACCCACTGCTCTCTCTCGGTCCCTCTCTCTCCACCGCACCCACCCGGTGGCGGCGGCCCGGTTGCGGCGCCCTCCCCTCGACCAGATAAGGTAGGAGGGAAGGCGGTGGCGGCGGCGTTGAGCATCCACCAGGACACGTCGCTGACGAGCGCCGTGCCGACGACACCGTGGCCGAGCCTGGCAATGACGAGCCAGTTGAGTAGCGCGCGGCGAGCGCAGCAGCGGAGATGGCCATCATGGCCCACACTTGGCTGGCCACCGACGAGATGGCCGCCGACTGCTGGTGGCAGCGCCCTTCGCTCCCTTTCCCTTGCTTGTGTTGTTGATGTTCTTGTGTTCTTAGTGTTTTTGCATTTTCTTGAATTAAATGTAATTAAATGTGCGATGAAATCTGGTTGGGATGAAAGGGAGTTGCTCGATGCATTGGCTCGAATCGATCCGCTGCATCGAGCCGGCCATTTTTTTCATCCCTAGGACACCGGCATCGTTGAGAGAACTTAAAGATGCCGCTTGTTGGGTGTCAGTTGTCAAATTCAGCACTAATGTGGAATTGGCAACTGGCATCTAAAGTATTTTCTATAGTAGTGATGCATCATTCATCATGGATGCCAAGATATATATAGATGGATCGAGTATTTCTTTGTGTGATTATGGTATCTTGCAAGCTAGCTTGCTTCATGCTCAGCTCTTACGCCAGTTGGTGCCTTCGGCTTTGCTGCGGGCTAGCTGGCGGGTTATGCGGGAAACCCACGAGAACCCAGCGGGCTGCACGTGGGCTGGTGGGTGGAGTACATGTCCAATTTTTTTAAAATTTTTCGTGACATTTGTTTGGTGCGTAAGTATAAGATATTTAAGCTAGTACAAACATTGCAGATATGTGTAATCCTATTAATTAAAAGTATGTGTCTAATTTTTTATAAAATCTTCTATGACATTTGTTGTTTGATAAGTATGGAGTGTGCACAGAAAACTTGTATGCGTAGGATACGTTTCCATTAAACTGATAGTTTTATGATATCTATGACCAATGACCATACAGTATATGTAACGCATGTTATTACATATCTTCAACTCAACACATTTAGGGGCTTATCTTAAATACAAGTTTGTACTAGCTTCGAATAACTAGGAGGCCATGATTCCCATATCATGAGCTCCTGAGGAGCAGCTGAGCCAACTATTTAAGTCCCCAATGGTTACTTTGTGGTTTCCTTCCACAAAAATTACCTCCTTCATGAGGAACCATGAGACGAAATGGAAGTGGAGACGATGGCATGAGACGAAATGGAATTCGATACGATATAATTTCGGTGATATCTATTGGATGATCTTTCTCGGCAATTCTTCTTGGATGGTCTCCGAACAACAATATGTTATTCATTACAGTCCCTTTGTACCTTTTGAAGATACTAAACCAAAATCGGCGGTCGATATTCTTTCTTATCACATCAGCGAGAATGTAATGACGACGATCTGCCCCTTAATGCTAACTCATTTCCTATCGATAAATTCTCTCATGTTATAATCTTCCTCTGTTGAAGTAGAGAGTTCGAGAAATTCAATGTTGCTTTATTAACTAGTTTATTTTGCTCAAACTGATTGTGTATTGCTTATAGTTCAATTCTCATTTAGAAAGACACTGGGAGGCCGGTCAGACCGAGAGATGCTCGCCGATCAGACCGGTGATGGTTGGCCGGTCAGACCAGGCAGTTGTTGCCTGTTTGACCGGAGATGTTCGGTTGGTCTGACCAGGTAGCCCGACAGTCAGACCAGCAGACTCCGAGTTGGAGTCGATTTCGGGTTATTTTCGTGAAATTTCTAGATTGCTTCATTTTTATAACTTCTAGATGGTTTCTATTCGTATGTGATACTATTGTGTGCTGATGTAAAGCAAGTTCGTGTGAACTTATACTAAGATATGGAGTTTCTTTGTTGTTCATGTGCAGGTGTTGCTTGAGGCCATGAAAGTATAGCCAATGATAGATCGGGACTAGGCTTGAGAGATATTGAGATCCAATCGGTCAAGGATATCATGGGGGATGTTCAGCCTTAAGAATAATGCACATGAAGATGAAGGTTTCCACATAGCATACACATGGTGTTGTGTACGTATGGAAAAAAGAGTAAAATTTGGATTAGAGTCTAAGTTTGGGAAGATTGGAGTGTGGAGTTGTATGGGGATGTTGTTTTCCTAGTTTGGTTTGTTCCCTATGTGATTAGGAGTGCTAGTTCTAGTTGGATCCGTGGCTAAGGGCAATCACATTGTGGGTATGAATAGAAAAGGGGTTGAGGCTAGAAGAGGTCGACTTTCTGGGAGAGAAAAACTAGGGTTTGCTTCGAGATTTTAATTCTAGTTCATAAGTTGGGAGATGAGCTCTTTAAATATAATTTGTAAATATATATTGATATAATAAAGTTAATTTACTTTCAAGAGTTTGTCGATACGTATTTTTATGGATCCGGATGGTTTGATCAGAGGCAAGCAGATGGTCTAACCTGCGATACACTAGCGGTTTAACCGGCGGCAGCCAAACGGTCAGACCGGCGGCGGCAAGCAGGAGCATGCAAAGAGGTGGCGGTTCGACTGGCTGGACAACACCGGTCAGACTGGTGGCAGCAAGCAGTAGCATGCAAAGAGGTGGCGGTTCGATCGGCCGGACAACACCAGTCAGACCGGCGACAGCAAGCAGGAGCATGCAAAGAGGTGGCGGTTCGACCGGCCGGACAACACCGGTCAGACCGATGTGCGCACGGCGGTCAGACCAGCTACGCCAACAATTTCATCAAATTTGATGGTAACTTTTATTTTCACTAAAAGTTTTTGGATTTTGGTGTTCCAACCATTCACGTCCCCTTTGATTGGCTTGGTTCTTGTTTTCAATCGGTTAACAATTATTTGGTGTAATTTAGAAAAAGATGATCTGAATATAATATTATCAGGAAAATTCTATTTGGTTTGGAGAAATAATTACTTCCTTCAAGTCAAGGGAGGAACGTTTCTGCCTTTCTGGAGTAATTTGAGTCTTCCACTCAAATATGAAAATTTGACATAGAAGATGGTTAATTCTTGACTGAGTCAAGAGTAAACATGCTGAGGTGTCGATCCTCCGTAAATTGCAGAATTTGCACGTACATGTCATACATCATACATGTATGCGTCCTATTGGCAAGGCTGTCAAAATACATACACGTCAGTTTCATCCCATAATTTTTGTAACATGGTTCATATTGCTTCAACAAGGGTTGTTCTATATAAACACCATTTAAACAAGTTCATGCTGTGAGACTGTCCATATAAAACTCTTTGTAGCTAGCAAACACATTTAAAAATAGTACAATAAACTTAGACAAAATTTGCTACGAGACATTCCAAATTTGTGGTTTTTGCTGTAAACATCCAAATAATATGTATTTGCTTCACGATGTCAAAAAAATATAGTAATTAACTACTGGACATCAAACACATCATTTTATCATATATGATACGAACAGATAGAAATGGCATGGAAATTAAGTACCAATTTGTTCATGTGTCCATCTGTAAATTCTTGACTCAAGAGTCAACAGTACATATGTTGAGCTGTCAATCCTCTGTAAATTGCAGAATCTTCACGTCAATACATGTAGGTTTTCTATTGGAAAGATTGTCGAGTTCATATACGTCGGTTTCATCCATTAATTTTTGTAACATGGTTCATTGCTTCAATAATGGTTGTGCTATATAAACACCATCTAACCACACCATCTAACCAAGTTAACACTGAAAGCCTTCCATATAAACTCTTGTTAGCTAGCATCCTAGTAAACACACTTCTAAAGATAGTTCAACAAACTACTATATTTATGGATATTGTCATTTCTGCATTAGCGAGTGATATCATTAGCCGATTCATGTCCTTTCTTATCAGTAAGTATGGAAACAACTCATGTTTGAAGAATAAGCTTGAGAGACTGCAACATCTTCTTAGAAGGGTTCATATGGTTGTCGAGGAGGCAGAAGGACGATACATTACAAACGCAGGGATGCTGATGCAACTCAAGATGCTTACAGAGGCTATGTATGAAGGCTACCATGTCTTTGACACTTATGGTCCTTTAGAGCTTATGAAAGAAGCAGGGGAGGTGAGTTACTCATATGCCCTGGATTTCCATTATGTAAGACGATTTCATCTATCTGGTAGCACAATTGTTAGCAGGGAGGTGAAGAGTTCATTAGAGAATTTAGAAACCGTTCTTGATAACATAAAGGAATTTGTTTCACTCTTAAATGGATGCGCACGGATGTTCCGCAATCCATACAGTACCTATCTTTACATTGACAACTTCATGTTTGGACACCAAGTCGAAAGGCAACAAATCATGAGCATATTGATGCTAGATGACCATCCTAGGATCCCAGCTGTGCTGCCTATAATTGGTGGTTGTAGAGTAGGTAAGAAGACACTAGTTTGGAGTGTTTGTTGTGATGAGAGGATCCGCTCTCACTTTTCTGCCATATTGCATTTCAATGGGGATGATATTAAGAAATTTGACCAACGAAAGGTCATGCCTGTCAAGACATTAATTACTGTTGAATTTATTTCAGATATAAGTGACTTTGAATGGTTGAATTTTTATTCTCTAGTAGCCTTCTCTGATAATGGAAGCAAGGTTATAATCATAAGTAGGCTTGAGAAATTAGCAAGGTTTGGGACTGTAAACCCCATTGAAGTTAGGAACTTTTCACATGAGGAATACAGCTATCTTTTCAAGGTTCTCGCATTTGGAAGCTCGAACCCATTGGACCACCCCCAGTTAGCGATAATAGGGAAGGAGATAGCAAGAACATTGCAGGGGTCCCTTGTCGCCATAAACATATATGCCAATGTTTTGAGGAATAATTTCAGTGTTCCATTTTGGATCCGTGTGCTGAATCTATACAAAGGGATGATGGAGAGCAATTTGTCCTTGTACGGTGAACATCCTAAATCTCTACTTGAGAAAGATGGAACTATTATAGATATAACTGCATTTTGTCCGTCATTGGCTACAAACTCATTTCGAATTACACTGCTAACTGGTGAAAAATTCAAGTATGGTTCCAAAAGGGAATTACCCGTCATGGGATTCGGAGATATAATAGCGGGCTCTGTAACCATGCCATTGAAGTTTCAGTTAGTTTGGGAATCACGGTTAGCCCCTTATACTGTTATTTCTGCAACTTGTGGTACAGAGAAGCTTCTGTCAACAACCTCGACAAGGAAGAAACGGAAGATTCTGTGTGCTTCCTAAGCCGTTAAATTTTCTAGACAATAGGTAACTTTCAAACCATAATTACTTCTATTATGTGAACAATAGTATAATCCACATACCATTCTGTGCAGTAGTGCAAAATTCACAAGCTGAATAGCTAATCCATCCATAGAACTAAGAAGGCATGAATGGGTAGATTTTAAATAAACATCAGCATGAATAGAATTAAATTGCTAGTCTCGAGGCTTCAGATCATCACTCTATACTGCATAGAAGCTTATTTTTTACAATTAGAAAGGCATCTGCTCCTATTGTACTAAAGCATCTCCATCTATAGTGAACTATCACCATCTATAGTGAACTATCAGTATCTATTGAGGACCTTTGCTCTCAAAAAGACATTAGATTTGCATGTGTTTTGACCTTGTAATACTGAACAGAACAGGATTGCTGGCCAAACGACGAGCAGCAAAGGCATACATGACCTTGCTATACATTTCACACATGCTTCAGTATTCTAACAAAACAGGGGACATTGGACATTGTTCCTTTACCTTGGCAAGCTGGTGGCGACCGTGGCACCGCAGCTCCTCGTAGCGAATCTGTGGCATCACCAACACCAATGTGTGCATCTGGTGTTGTAGCGTTGCCCCTGTCCCTCATCCAACTGCCGCCGCCGATGCCTTGACGATCAGTGCCACCGCTACCACACGACACCACCATGAGGAGAATGGGGATTGGGGACTCAAGGAGAAGATGGTGGAGGGGAACAGGGGGAGATGGAGCTGGGAGACAGAGGAGGACGCCGGAGTTGTGCTGCTTCGCGCCTCTGGCTTGGAGTCTCTCTACCAGCCACCACCAGGGAGAGGCAACAGGGAGGAGAATGAGTGAGTTAGGGTTTTTTGGTGTCCGGTTCGCATTGTATACCAGGGAAGATACTTGAGGGCTGTTTTGGAACTTGGGAAGGCTGAAATTTTAAATTGGGCCAAATTTTATAGGCCAGTTTAGTTTTGTCCCGGGCTCCACCGAAATGGGCGAATTTCACCGAATTTCGGCCCACTCGGTCCAAATCCCAGAATCCTAGCAATGAGCATCCTTTAGTTAGTAAATCCAGACCAACTAGAGACAAGTCGGGCTTAGTGCCTGCAAATTTATCATGTTAGTAAGGACTTCCTTCATGCATGCCAGGTGTTTGTTGTAAGTCACCTATTTGTGTGGGCTCGCTCCAGTCGAGTTGAGCACTATTGAAATTAATAGATGGGCCTTAATTCATTTACAGATTATTTTTAAAAAAAATCATAGAAGCTCATCTCATGACATGACATATATAGGGATGTTTGGTATCACCTTGCCAATTCTAGAAAAGAGAGACATCCTTATAAGAGAGAGTGGTCTCCTAGCCACTTGAGACATGTGTGGTGAAGAGAACAAGATGAATACACGCGCGCTCACTTGCCTCGCCAAGCCAGACGAGGCGAGCGTACGCGCCATGCGCATGAATGATCCTTCAAAATTGGTTCCTCACCTTTGTGCAGATATGGCTTCTTTTTGTAGTTTTGCAGCGTGGAGTCCAGATAAGTGATCACGTGTCGCCGCCTCCTTGCAATACATGCGAAATCAATGTAGGGTTGCCTCCTTCTCTATACTGCGCCGTCACTCGTAGTCTACTCCGTCCCGCTCACTAGCGTACATCGGCAATCGGGAGAGCAGGTCTCTGGAACTTTCGTCTTTGATGTCCTGCACTAGGAGAAGGCGGCAATAAGGTTTTTGGGAAACGCTTCGCGTGACTGCTTGCTGTTCGTCCACCACTGCTCGTCTTCCTCTTTGCTCGGGTGCTGCGCACCATCGTCAACATCCGGTACCACACGTTGTTCCTGCGGTGCGTGCTGCTTCTCATCAACCCCATCCATAGCAGACCTAGAACCCTCGATACGTGTTCGCCATATGTCGTCTATTTGATTTATTTATGGTTTACTGTCTAGTTTACATGTTTAGATCACTTTATATCGTTCTGGTAGTTTACACGTTCAATGTCATGATTAATTTATGAAATAAATTAAACCTACATATGCTTATATCTTCAACAAGCACATCGTAGGCCTGACAGTGATTGCAATTTGGGAACAAAATTTTGGAAATAATTTCGCCCCCACCAGCAAGCACATATCTTGCCCATTTTTTCTTTTTTTCTATTTTTTTGAATTTGTTCAAAGTTTATTCAATTTCGTTCACAATTTGTCAAATTTTCAAATAATTTCGGCCAAAAAGGTACCAAAATTTTGGTGATTTCGGTTCTTTCTACCCCTCCGGCAAAAACCCTCATTTCGAAAATACAAACCCTAAGGCCTGAGACGTGTGAGTCCATGTCACGCATGTAGTGTGTGAGTCGTTCGTGCCACGATCTGACGAGTGGGATAGCACTTGTTGTGAAAGATGGTGGTGGTGGTAAGTCGGGCAAGTTGTTAGGCCATGTTCTTGTATTTCACTTCAATTAAAGCAAGATGTAAGAATAAAGCAGCACGCCTGTTCGACGGAATGCCTCAAAAGGAGGGTGAGAGATATAGAGGAGAGAGAGGATAAGGTGTACCGTCCTGTAAAGCATGGCTATATGTAGTAATCCACCAGTTGGCGTCTTCCGAGGACTCGTCATCTCCGTCGTCCCATATGTAGAGCAGTACCTGAACCAGAACGTGTCCATGGCGGTGGGGTCACGGAGCTCCAGCATCCGGTAAACGCTGTTGTTGGGCCATTCCATCCACACGCAGCTCTGGCATCGCTCGTCGGGCTCGGCGATCTCGAACTCTTCCCATTCCACGTTGATGCAGGGCACGGAGCGCCAGAGGTTGCGCCACCGTCGCGACAGCACGGAGGTCTTGATGACCTGCGCGTTCAGGAAGGACATGATGCAGTGGATGATCTCGTCGGGGAGGTCTCTGAGCCAGTCCGTGCCGGAGGGGTGGGCCGGCGCCGTACGCGTCTGCGCTTGCCAGGTGGCTCCTCCATTGGCAGAGGCATTTCGTCGAGCAGGTCGCATGCGTCCAAGTACCGCTGGCGCGCGTGGCGACAAGAACCCATGAATCCACAGCCCAACTGATCGAGCAGAAATCTTGGCGCAAACAAGGATCCGAACAGAATTCTGTTGGTGAATAACATCCAGATTAATGGAAAATTGCAGGAATGCAGCAAAGGATCTGTTTCCGGAAATTGTGTTGGGTAGTGATTTATGTGTGGCTACGATTCGTTGATGAAAGGAGAGAATATATTGTTGGATATCTAGTCATAATTCAGTATATTTTAATCCAAAAATATAGCATAATAAAGATGACATACATAATAAAAAATGATCCTAACATGATGATAAACATGAATATGTTAACAGGAACAAAAGTATCTAACAACATGTTTAACATAAAAATCAGAGTAGTCTTATACCTAGAAAATGCTCCAAGAGAAAGATGAGGTGTTGGTGTTGCCTCCGTTGATGTTGACGTTATCGCCTCCACCAGTGCTGCCACCTCCAATACCGCTGCCGCCGCCTCCACCAATGCCACCGCCGGTTGACATGTTAATGCAGAGCAAGAAGACGATGTAGCGCGGAGAGCAATGGTGCAAGAATGCGTTTCCTGAAAACTTGATCGTCCGTCTACCCGTGCAGGTTTCCAAGCGAACGGAGTTCCGGAGATCTGCTTGTCCCAAGCACCCTACATATAGGTACTAAGAACCGGGGAAGCCTTGAGCTACACAGATCTACCCAAAGAGAGGAGAACCAGTGCGGGAGAGAAGATGAACAGAGAAGTGAGACCCTATGTGTATCCCGAAGGTGGGAGACAACAAGCGCGAGAGGGAGCCATTTTGGAGGAATGAATCCGATTGAATGCTCCGTCCAATACTGGAGTAACGAGCCAGAGGTGGGAGATAACCAACGCAAGAGGGAGCCATTTCAGAAGGAATGAATCCGATTGAATGCTCCGTCCGTTACTGGAGTAACGAGCGTCTTCGTCGGTTACGCTTTTCCATCATAAAAGAAAATGTAAGGTTAAAGAGGGAGATCATTTGCACGCCTCGGCCGGGTGGCTCGGCTCGTGCACATGTGGCAGTCCCACCACCATTTTAATCGCTCAACAGGTGCTTTCCGATAGCAGCCTACTTAAGTTGGGGTCCTTTCACTTTGATTTCCAATGTGATATTAACCCTTTAACATTAATTGTGGCCCTATAAAATTTACTAGGATTAAATTGGGTCTAGCCCATTTAATTCCAACATATATTTCTACAAGATAAAAAAGATCATTTCTCAAAACAAAAAATATTATGAATAATGAGAATAATCAATATACTCTCTCCGTTTTATATTATAAGTCATTTTAATTTTTTTCTAATCAAACTTCTTTATTTTTGATTACGTTTATGAAAAAAATTAGCAATATTTTCGACACAAAATAAACATACTATCAAAATATATTAAATGCTAGTTTTAATAAAACTAATTTTGCGTTGTAGATATTATTAATTTTTCTTATAAACTTGGTCAATTATAAAAAAGTTTGACTAAAAAAAATCAAAATAAGTACATAGTACTATTCGATTTATCATGGTTTCTTATGACTTGTTAGGCAATCTTTTTTATTGGTCAGAACTAGTACCGTAAAGAGGCTCTGTTTTATAAATGGCCAGAAAATTCCAAAATATATAGTAGTTTGTGAATGACACCGAAATTCCAAAATCTCCACTTAGGAAAAAAAATCCAAAATCGGTGGCGCATGAAACGCATCGCTCTGACCAACTAGGTCGCAGACATCAAGCACAAATGCTCAGCGAAAAAGAAGGCTCGATTTGCTCATCAAACCGTTCGAGTTCATGCTGACCGATGCCGACGAGGAGGCATCCACTGCACGATGCCATCGACACCGGCCGGTAGGACGCCGAGCCTCCACTCGGCCGCCTCTTCGTCGTTGCCCACGCCGCCTTCCTCCACGCAGGCTTCGTCCCCTTCGCCGGCGGCAGGCTGGCGTCTCGTCGTCATCTCCCGGCGCAGATCGGCACGGTGGCTTCGTCGCTCTCGCTCCGGAACACCGTCCCGGAGCTCCTGCGACATGGGCGCAGGCGTAGCCGCGCAGAGACCACCGTGCTGAGGCTATGTGCGCACGGAGACCACATCGTGTTCTACGGGTACTTCACCGTCGACGGCAACCAGACAACCAGTCAGGCATGCATCGACGCGCTCCGCATCGCGCCCGTCCTCTCCGGCGGCCTGGACGAGACGGCGCACGCGCTGGCCAACGACGCCGCTGGCGCCGGCCTCTGGAAGAAGCTCGCCGGCGGGCTGGTCCGGGGCCTCTTCGTGGACACGTGCCGGAAGAACAGCAAGCTCCTGCCGCCGCGCCTGACCTCGCTGCCGGCTGACCTGCAGGAGGACATCCTGCGCAGGCTCGCCGTCGAGGACATCCCAGCGATGTACTTCACCTGCACGGGGCTCCGCGACCTCATCACCGGCTGCGAGGTGTTGAACAACGATTTCCAGTGGGGGGAGCTGTGGGTGAAATTCGCGTGGAGCCAGGGTTATCTACGGCTGCCATCACCGGCGAGGGTGGTCGATCGGCGAAGTCGAACAACGTCGTTTCTCGCCGAAGGCGGTGACGATAGGTGCAGGTGGCGGGATCCGACGAAGCAGATGATAGAGCGTTTCCTGGAAAAGAGGAGCAAGGTTCTTGCTGGCGGCGGGACGGCGGCCGGCGGCGGCCAGTGCCCAGTGCTGGCGGCAGGAGGGCGGAGGAGGTGTGATTTCTGTTTTCATGTTGTCCTAATATGTACTTTTGCCCAAAAGAAATGGCAAAATGTAAATCGCGCGCACTCTTGGTTACGTCCTATCGCGCGATGTATCTGCCAACCATCCATCCATGAGAGTCAAAAAGTACGCACACACTATTTTGTCTTTATCCAACGATGGACATGTTTGAGGTTGTGTTAACAGCGGATTTTGATAATCGGTTCGGAGAGAAAAGAGGAAACCGAAGCAGAGAGAAAGGATTAAGTTGGAGTCAGATCAGGTATCGTATCGGACCCGGTAACCGTATCGGACTGGGAAAGGTGCTGCCAGAAAGAGCGTATCGGCCGATACGGATTCGATGTGGTCGTTGGCCGATACGGGTTGCAAGTTGACAGAGTCAGCGTGAGCTTGGTCTGAGCTCAAGATAAGCTTCAAGAAAGTTGCTAAATAGAGATAAAACTCGATTTTAGGCAATTGTATCTTATGGATTAAGTAGGTTTAGATCTAATATTTGGCAAGAGTCTGCTGCAAAGACTTATTTGTTAATTAGAGATAAAATCGTGTCCTATGTGGATAACGTTGTAATCTCGGGTATAAATATCCCGATAGTTTGTACATAAAGAGTCTCTCAAGATCTCACACAATCAATACAACAAACAATCTTTCGGCGCATCGCCAACCCTCGCAAGAGGTTAATTTCCGACGAGTTCTTGCTTCCCCAGAGCAGAGGTAAGAACTCGTACCCGACGATCTACATCGTCGGGGCTAGCGTGTCGCTTTAGATACATTAAGCCTCGATGATGTGATCGTCGTCTATCACGTCTTGGAAGATCTTGGTATAGTATTTTAATTATGCTTCGCCAGTGATTTACTCGTTTTAGGGTTTATTGCCGACGGCAGTATAATTATTATGCTTAGCTAGATCTCTCAATGCATCTACCATCTTCAAAAGCGATCGAGGATTTGATTTTCTTTGTGTTAATTCTCGATCTACACTTTGAGTTGCTATCGACTTTAGTCGTATTTTGAGGTTTAACACAAAGCCTGTTTTCTGATCGTAATTTAGGATAGCACGGGGGTTTCAGCCGGTCTTACCTAATGCATGTGATTATTTTATGTTCTCGCTTGTGTTTGCCACTTATGCAGATGGATTGGTGAATATAAATATATTGATTACAGGGTGTTCTCAGGATTTCTCTGTGGTTGGTATATTTATATCGGCCGATTGGCTTGTATAAGTTCGCACTAGAGTATTAGCTAGTGTGTTTATCTTCATGCTACCTTCATCGGCCGATTCTAGTAGTTTGCTGCAAACATGTTAACATGGGCCAATCAGATTGGATCTACTTTATCAGTTCTATCCTATTATTACCTCAAGTAAGCCGATATAGGTTTGCCCTACCAGCTAGGCCTCCACGATGCAACATCGGCCTATTGGCCGATCGGCCAACGGTTCTCACATGGTTTACTTGTCTAATCTTGTTGATTGCAGATCAAATCAACTGGCACGCCCTACACGTACTTAAGCAAGCCATTGGACCTGCACTGGAGTTAAGCAGACCTCCTAGGCCGCCGTGAAAGCGTGGAACCCGCTTTCTTATCGGGCGGGTCGAAATTCTACGCTAACGCGCTTTCGGCACGCCCGGTGGGACCTCAATTTCTAACTTCACTTCCAGAAAGACCACTGCAAGATGTCAAAGCAGGGTGAGATCTCCGAGGAAAACGTCGTCTTCGTGACCGTCGACCAGCTCAATGAAGAACAGAAGGCTGAGATGGACAAGCTGGTCAAGCAGTTCCAGAATATGTACCTGTAGACATACTCTAGGACTCGACAAGGCACCCTCATCCAGAAATCTAAGATGGTAATGCCGAGCCCTGGAGATGGAGCCAGCACATTGACGGCGGCACACGAGCACGTCGTCAAGACCGAAGAAAACGCTGCGCCGACGTTGCAAGACCGAATCGACTCCACACTTCATTCCGCGCTAGTCAACCAACACGGTCAAATCAATCTTGGATGGTTCCATTCATCAATACAAGCCTCAAGGGCCGATTTTCTTGCTAGAAAACAAATTCCCCGCTTATCGGACCTTGAGGACCGACCTGAGCGCGACTCCGCAGCCAACGGCACCGACCCCACCTCCATCGGTCCAACCAACATCAAACTTGCCGCTCGTCCTCACCAGGCAAACGGGAGGAAGCCCTCAGCACATCACGGAGGAACAATATGCACAATGGACAAAAAGAAAACAACCGGTGATCGAGCCAATGCAGCAAGTTCTTGTCAACCCGCCATCGGCTGGACAACCTCAAAACCCCATGACTGGCAACCCTCCGCAACCAGCTGCGTACAACGCGCCGCAAGGCTGCCAGCAGTTTATCGCAGGGCAGTACGACGCACAGAACTTGAATCACCACTATCAGCCGTGCTTCCCCAAGCAATATCAAGCAGAGGGCCTGCAGCAATCTTACCAGCAAGACCTCCCGCATCGGCCTGCAGGATACTGGGCCGACATGATAGCCGAGGTGATGCGAGATCAATTCGGTTTGAAGCCCAAGGAGAGTTCTACGGTGTATCGGCACCCGTACCCCGAGGAGTTCGACAGAGTGCCATTGCCAGGCCGATACAAAATCCCGGACTTCTCCAAATTTTCAGGGCAAGACAACATCTCTACGTACGAACATGTGAGCCGATTCTTAGCACAGTGTGGGGAGGCGTCGGCCATAGAGGCGTTGAGGGTGAAATTTTCCCCCCTGTCTTTATCAGGGTCAGCATTTACATGGTTTTCCTCGTTACCCTGCAATTCTATCAGAGGATGGATAGATCTAGAAAAGCAGTTTCATAGATACTTTTATAACGGCGTGCAAGAGACGAAACTGTCTGATCTTACTGCCATTAGGCAACGGGTTGATGAATCGGTCCAAGAGTACATTCAAAGATTTAGGGATATAAGGAATAGGTGTTACAGTCTCAGCTTGACCGATTCACAGCTGGCCGATTTGGTGTTTCAAGGATTACTGGGGCCGATACGAGAGAGGTTCTCCTCTCAGGAATTCGACAGTCTAGCTCAGCTGGCCCAACGAGTATCAGCCCACGAGCAACGATTCCAGGAGGCAAAGAAGTTCGCGAAGAAAATAAATACAATCTATCAGTACGCCTCCGACGAAGATGATGAAGAAGACACCGATGTCGACCTGGCCGAGTGGGCCCGGATGAAGAAGCCGACAACATGCCAGTGGGCCAAAAAGGGCGACAAAGAAGATAAATACGACTTCGACATCAACAAGGCCGACAAAATATTCGACTTACTCCTACAAGAGAAGCAGATCCAGCTGCCAGTAGGTCATATATTGCCATCAGCCGAAGAAATCAAGAAGAGAAGGTATTGCAAATGACATAACACATATTCCCATCACACTAATGAATGCAAGATCTTCCGACAACAGATCCAATCGGCCATTGAGCAAGGCAAAATTAAGATCGATGATGCTAAAAGGCCGATGAAGATAGAAGGACACCCGTTCCCAGTCAACATGGTGCGGGCAGACAGGGCTGACGGCGGTGGCCATCGGACCGGCAAGCGACCTCATCAGACCTCCGAGGGCCTGATTAAAACATATCAACAAAAGCGGGAAGAACAAGCACAGGACCAAGCCGATCAAGACAACTCCTATGACCCTCATTGGGAGTGCGAGTTTTTCCGTTTCTGCTGGAACGAAGGGATGAGGTTGCCATCCATCCAAGAGTGCCCTGCGTGTAACGATGTAGAAGACTCCCATCAGGGCGGCTCGAGCAAGCAAGTGCATCGGCCAAGCAAGCAGAGAAAATCTGTACACGAAAGGCTAGGGCCGATGCACCATGACCACCAGACCGAAAACGAGAAGCAAGTCCAGAAACCCCAATGGTGCCCAAGCGACGTATTCAGCAAGACACAAAAACGGCGGGTTCAGAGACTAAGGAGGAAAGAACAGATCCAAGAGCAACAGGCGGCAATAGCCCATCGGCCGGCCAAGACCAGGAAGGAGTGGAGAATAAAATCTGCGGTGGTCAAGGCCGATGAGGGCACCTCAAAATTAGCTCAAGCTCCTGCGTCCGCAAAAGGTAAAGGCGTAACATCGGCTTCTGTTAATATGGTTTTCATATTGCCAGCGGAGTACAGCGTGAACACGACCAATGAAGCGGTAGCCGACGATGGACAGTCCTTGGCTAAACTACAGTTGTCACCTGATCAAGTAGTGTTCGACAAGCCAGTCGACGCTAGCTACAGGCACCTCCGGCCGTTGTACATCAAAGGATTCGTTAATGGGCGGCCGATGACGAAGATGCTGGTCGGTGGCGGCACAGCGGTCAACTTGATGCCATACACAACCTTCAGGAAGCTTGGAAAAGTACCTGAAGACCTTATCAAGACCAACATGGTGCTGAAGGACTTTGGTGGCAACGCGTCCGAGGCGAAGGGGGTGCTAAACGTGGAGCTCACCGTGGGCAGCAAGACGATACCCACCACCTTCTTCGTCTTCGATGGAAAGGGGTCCTACAGCTTGTTGTTGGGACGGGATTGGATCCACGCAAATTGTTGCGTCCCTTCAACAATGCACCAAAGCCTTA
Source organism: Oryza officinalis (assembly GCA_008326285.1). Classification (NCBI taxonomy): domain Eukaryota; kingdom Viridiplantae; phylum Streptophyta; class Magnoliopsida; order Poales; family Poaceae; genus Oryza; species Oryza officinalis. The sequence goes on along the minus strand of BDMV01000010.1, from coordinate 3,124,062 downwards.
TACAATGGCAAGGGGACCAGGTTGAAATCGTGCAGGCCGATCGGTCAGTACACGTGGCCAATGCCGATCTTGTAGTTTGGGAGATGGAGGGAATCGACTGCTTGTCCGGGCGAGTCTGGGACGCCGATTTCCTCAAAGTAACTGATCGTGATATTGAGACGATTGAAGATCAAGACAAGCAGTTGCTTTAGCAAAGATGCGCCATCCACTGTTCAAGACGAGCAAGCTAGTCCCTACACAGACGACGCGGTGGATGAGCTAGATGGCAAATTGGGACAAGGTTTTACGTCGGCTGATGAACTTGAAGAGGTTGATATAGGAATAGGTGATAGGCCTAGGCCGACGTATGTAGGTGCTAACCTGCCAAGGGAATATAAGAATAAGTTGATAAATCTTTTGAAAGAATTCATGGATTATTTTGCATGGGAATACCATGAGATGCCAGGATTAAGCCGATCGATCGTAGAACATCGGTTACCTTTCAAACCAGGCTATCGGCCATTTAAACAAGCTCCTAGGAGATTTAAGGCTGATATGCATGAAGCTATCAAAGCAGAGATCACAAGACTTTATGATGCCAACTTTATCAGACCCTGCCGATACGCGGAGTGGGTCTCCAATATAGTTCCAGTGATGAAAAAAAAGGGCAAGCTCAGGGTGTGTATCGATTTCAGAGATCTAAACAAAGCAACACCAAAGGACGAGTACCCGATGCCGTTGGCCGATTTGCTAGTTGACGCTGCGTCTGGACACAAGATTATCAGCTTCATGGATGGGAACGCAGGTTACAACCAGATTTTCATGGCTGAGGAAGATATCCACAAGACAGCCTTCCGGTGTCCGGGGGTAATCGGCCTGTACGAGTGGGTTGTTATGACCTTCGGCTCGAAAAACGCTGGAGCTACTTATCAGAGAGCCATGAATTATATTTTTCATGATCTTATTGGCTCTTTGATTGAAGTTTACATCGATGATGTCGTCGTAAAGTCAAAAGAGAATGATATGCACTTGGCCGATCTACGCAAGGTACTTGAAAGAGCAAGGAAGTATGGTCTCAAAATGAACCCTAACAAGTGTGCCTTTGGCGTATCGGCTGGTCAGTTTTTGGGTTTCTTGGTCCACGAAAGAGGAATTGAGATCACACAGAAGAACATCGACGCTATAAAGAAGATCAAGCCTCCAACGAACAAGACCAAGTTACAATCTCTGCTTGGCAAGATCAATTTTTTTCGGCGCTTTATATCGAACCTCTCAGGAAGAATAGAGCCGTTCACTCCGTTATTGAAGATAAAAGACGATCAAGAGTTTACATGGGGTGACAAGCAGCAGAAGGCGCTGGACGACATTAAAGAGTATTTGAGCTCCCCACCAGTTCTAATTCCTCCACAGAAGGGAGTTCCATTCAGGCTGTACCTATCGGCCAATGAGAAGTCTATCGGCTCAGTTCTGGTGCAGGACATTGACGGCAAAGAACGGGTTATTTTCTATCTCAGCAGGAGGTTGCTAGATGCTGAAACAAGGTACACGCCAGTGGAGAAACTATGTTTGTGCTTATATTTTTCGTATACCAAATTGAGGCATTATTGACTTTCCAATGAGTGCATTGTGGTAAGTAAGGCCGACGTGATGAAATACATGTTATCGGCCCCCGTGTTGAAAGGAAGAATTGGGAAGTGGATTTTTGCCTTAATAGAGTTCGACCTACGGTATGAATCGGCCAAAGCGATCAAGGGACAAACCCTGGCCGATTTTATTGTTCAGCATAGAGACGATTCAATTGCATATTCAGATATTGTGCCATGGACATTGTATTTTGATGGGTCTGTTTGCAAACATGGATATGGTATCGGTCTAGTCATCATATCCCCTCGCGGGGCAAGCTTCGAGTTTGCTTTTACTATCAAGCCTTATTACACAAATAATCAAGCAAAGTATGAGGTTGTTCTCAAAGGCTTGCAGTTATTACAAGAGGTTGAGGCCGATTCCGTAGAGATCATTGGTAATTCACAGTTGGTCATTAATCAACTTTCTGGGGATTATGAGTGCAAGAATGATATTCTCAAAGTTTACAATGAGGAGTGCAAGGAGTTGTTACAAGCCTTCAAGATTGTGACGATGAGGCATATACCCAGGAAGCAGAACTTCGAGGCCAATGATTTAGCTCAGGGGGCATCGGGATACAGGCCGATAGCTAAAGACATTCAGATTCAGGTTGCCACCGTGGGTGCCGATGACTAGAGGTTTGATATTATTGAGTATTTGAGAAACCCTTCTCAATCGGCGTCACGAAGAATGAAATATAAAGTTTTGCATTATGTTTTACTAGATGATGATCTGTATTATCGGACGATTGATGGTGTCTTGCTCAAATGCTTAAGTCTTGAGGAGGCAAAAGTTGTCATGAGCGAGGTCCATGAAGGGATTTGTGGAACACATCAATCGGCCCATAAAATGAGATGGCTTTTAAAGCGTGTTGGATATTTTTGGCTGACAATGCTAGAGGATTGTTTCAAGTATTATAAAGGATGTCAAGATTGTCAGAAATTCGGAGCAATTCAGAGAGCACCGGCATCGGCTATGCATCCAATCATAAAGCCGTGGCCGTTTCGTGGATGGGGAATAGATATGATCGGCCAGATAAACCCGCCATCAAGCAAGGGACACAAATATATACTGGTGGCTACGGATTACTTCACAAAGTGGGTTGAGGCCGTTCCCCTCAAGAAGGTTGATTCCAAGGACGCAATTCAGTTTGTCAAAGAGCATATAATATATCGGTTTGGACTTCCACAGACATTGACTACAGATCAGGGATCAATCTTCGTGTCCGATGAGTTTGTGCAGTTTGCTGAAAGCATGGGTATTAAGTTATTGAATTCTTCTCCATATTATGCGCAAGCTAATGGGTAGGCAGAAGCTTCTAACAAGACTTTAATCAAGTTGATCAAGAGAAAAATTGACGAATAGCCGAGACGGTGGCATACCACGCTAGCCGATTCCCTTTGGGCGTATCGGATGGCTTGTCATGGTGCAACTCAAGTGCCACCTTATCAGTTGGTTTATGGACATGAAGCTATACTGCCATGGGAGACCAGCATTGGCTCAAGGAGAATTGCCTTGCAAGACGACTTGACAGCCGATGAGTACCATAACCTTATGGTTGATGAGCTGGATGACTTGGCACATGTCCGACTGCGGGCATTGGAGAAAATAAAGCGTGATAAAGATCGTGTTGCCCGTCATTATAATAAAAAAGTTGTTGCTAAGTCGTTTGATGAAGGGGATCTTGTTTGGAAATTAATAATGCTGATCGGTTCTAGAGATAATAAATTCGGCAAGTGGTCACCTAATTGGGAAGGTCCTTTTCAGATTCATCGGTGTGTTCCTCATAATGCTTATCTGCTCAAATGATTAGATGGAGAAGTTTATGGTCGAGCTCTCAACGGCAAGTACTTGAAGATATATTATCCAAGCCTATAGATTGATTCATGATCGGCCCTCCAGCCGATTTATGATTATGGCCGATGTGCCATGCATCGTCTTTAGATGGCCGATATATACTATCGTCCTTAGTTCAAATTTTACAACATGAGCCCTCATCTTCTAAAATTTGGGGGGCATATATATATACAAGCAAGGAATTTTTCAGGGAATTTTTCAAATTTTAAACTTGGACTTTTTCAGATTGAGATCGAATTCGGCTGATTGACCGATGAGATTAATTATAGTAAGAGGATATCTGTTTACAAGATAGCCTTCAAAAAAAATTTTTTGAAGCTCGAGTCTCTTCAGATCAAATTTGGCTACTTGGCCGGTGAGATTTATGTTTACAAAGTATGAAGACATACAAGATGTTACATCACTCTATAAAATCTGCAATAGCTGCAATGGCTCTACGGCGAATTTGCTCAATATCTTCTATAGCCTGGGCGTCATCGGCCGTCGACCCTGGGATTGGCTTCAACGATTTGCTTAGGGTCGCAAGGTGCTTAGCCGATGCCTTTAGCTTTGCCGTATGGTCTTCTATAGCCTTGGGTGATGCAGCTATCCCAGCTTCAACTTCTTGGATTTCTTTGCGCGTGGCTTCCAGCTTTGATTTTAGATCTGCTTCAAGGCGACAGAGTTCTTCGGGTCTGTTCTTCAAGACAATCGGCTCCACAGCTAGCTCATCCAACTTGGTTTTGTCGGCATTAACTTGAGCCTTGCTAGCAGACAGGGCCGATTCCAGTCTCTCACAATCTCGTCGCTCCGCGAGCCTTTCCTTCGCCTTGGTAAGCTTGAATCGGTATTGCTCCAAGAAGATGGCCGGTGTCAAGATCTCCATCAGGTCTTCGGGCAGTTGATCTTGAATTTCTTGTACCCTGACTCTGATGGGAGTGCAATCTTCCACCAAGAACTCTAGTGAGGACTCCAGCCGATTGGCAATGTCGGTCAGCCGGTTCTTCAGCTCATCAGTGATCGGCGCCTTGGCTGTGGTGGGTGGTTCCTTGTCCTCATCATCAAGAAACTGGCAGATATCAAAAGAGAACATATCGGCTAGGTTCTGCAAATATCAGTATAGGTCAAGGTTGGCCTAGTCAAGCAAGAATCGGCAAAGAGGATCAAAGTAATCTTGGTTACCTGTGTTGGAGCATCGGTGATGCTTACATCGGCTTCCTTTTGCTGTGTTGAAATAGTAGGCAAGGGGATTGGCCGATGTGGTGCAGGTGATGGAGCCCTTGGCTTGAGAAAAGCAAGAAATTGGTGAACAGATCTATGTTACTAGAGACACAATGTAAAATTAACTCTTACCGAAGCAATCGGCGAGGGTGGTGGAGAAGGAGAAGAAGTCTTCAATCGGGCCTTGGCTCGTTCGCGCGTCTGCAGAGTTGCCTTTTTGGTTCTTGTTAAAGACGACGCAAGTACCTACAAGGGATTAAAGTGTAACATACCAATAGAAGAAGATTGCGTTAATTCAAGACAGGAAACACGCTACCTTGCGGACTGCGTGCCTGGTTTTCCTCGGCTGGGTGGTATCAACCTGGTCATCGGCCGGTTGGACTGTGGTGGTCTTAGCCGATGGTTCTTCAGTGGTCTCGGCCGATGGGTTTTCTTCTTCAGGCGTATCGGCAGCTGCTACATCGACCTCTTCCTCTATCACTTGTTCATCAAGGAATTCTTCTATGGAGGGGTTTAGCTCTTCAAGATCGGCCTGGTCGTCAGTCTTAGCCTTCTTGCTAGTTTTTGAGATTTTCCTTTGGCTGGCGCCTTCCTCTTTGGGTTTTCTTTGATCATCGGCCCTTGGAGTAATGATGATGCCTTTGGGGCCGTAAGGCCAATGATGGATTCCAGGATAGTTGATCCCGATAGAGCTACGGCTTGAGCATAACAGATTTTCTGTCCACTATTGCTCACAGATGGAACCGGCCCGTCTGGGACTTGAGGGCTGATACCCTAGATAAGCTCTGTCACATAGAGTCTGGCCGATTGATGGAAAATATGAGTAGCCCATTCTTGCCACCATGCTTGGAAGCTGATATGGACAAAGGCGCTCAGGTGCAATCAGTCGCAGTCACCTAGGTCCAGGGTTCTAATCTCCAGTGCCTTGCTCATGATCAACCCTGATGTCACTGTGCCTCTGCTCTCTAGCAGTCTGTGGAAGTATAAATTAATGGGGAGTTGTCTAAGCCCGCACTGTCTAGCAACTACCATGGGATTATAGAATTCGTAGGACAGGCTAGTACTTCTTCCTTGAAATATGCCTACTGGGAGCAGGCATGGGGTGATGCTGATCATAAATGACTCTCGGGATTCCATGTCATCATTTACCAGATCCAAGTGCAGATCGTCAGGGAGTTCAAAATCCTGGCCCGAGAAGTAGATGAACATATCCATCTTAGCTGATGGTGGCCCGGTGTAGAATCGGATGAACCATGTAGACATGTCTTCGGCCAATTGATCTGCTCCGGGATAGATAGAGGCTGCCTCTCCAAAAGACATGCATCTTCTGGTTCTGTGGTCTTCATGATCAACATACTTTGATGAGAAGCGGGAGTCCGATAGTGGAGGCCGATCGGCCATGGTGTTGGTGTGGATAGTTAGCCAAAGCTGAATAAACCACCATGGTCCTCCATGAGCCACAGTTTGCTTCAACATCAGATCCTGTGTAGAGATATGAAGTAGCCGATAGACAGCTCCCAAGAGATATCGGCCAAGAGGGATTTATTTCTTGTCGACCAGAGCTTGAGCCAAATGTTGACAATTTGTAGTGGGGCCGCAAGTCGATCTACAGAAGATAAATCTTTCCAACCACAGCGTCAGGAAGGCCACGTGTTCTCTCTCTGAGACTGATCCTTGTTCCATTAGCTCAAAAATGTATCCAGACCAGCCTCCAATCTTCTTGGTTTTTAATTTGTGGCTGTTGTTCGCCAGGAGGCTGAAGGGATTGATCTCAGACTGGATGTCTAGTCCTGTTAGCATCTTGATGTCAATTAGAGTTGGGGTCATTGGACCTTGCTTGAAAAGGAAAGCGTTCAAGGTGCTAGACCAAAAATAGGTGGCTGCTGACATGAATGGCTCGTTTTTCTTGGTATCGGCCAAGGATAAAGTGATATATTGGCCGATTCCTATTTCATCCCAGTGGACTTGTTTGGCTGTAGCGATTCTCTTGTGCCAGGTTCTGTACCCATTGAGCTTCGACGGCTAGGATCTAAAAGTGTGCTTCCACGAAGAGACGCTGGGCTTGGCTTGCTTGAAGGGGACTCTGTTTGTCTCAGCATTGATCAGCCAGGTTGGGTCGCAATCGCCCATGGGGCCTAGCAGGAAGCGATATGATTTGTCGTTGGTGGGGATCAAGATTTGGTTTTTGAAGACCTATGTCATGAAGAACAACGACGAAAGCATAAGACCTGGGGGGCAAGCAGGAACCCTAGTTTGAAAAACTCGGCAGGAAAGTGAAAATATGGATTCGGCAAGGGATTGGTTTACCTCAGGGATCTCGGAGGAGTAGAACAGCAGGGAAGCCATTGATGCTGTTGAAGAGGTCGTTGATGAGGGGGTCGATGCTGGGAAGACGCCAAGGAGTTGCCAGAATTGGGATGTGCGAGAGGATAAATGAGGAAATCGGCGGCGGAAAGCTGTAAATCCGGATCTGCGTGGTTTTAAGACAAATCCTAGCAAGAAAGTCGATGAGTTCCTCGGAGATAATTCCGCCACATTATATAATGAAGCGGAATTGAGGGGCATGTGTTAACAGCGGATTTTGGTAATCGGTTCGGAGAGGAAAGAGGAAACCGAAGTAGAGAGGAAGGATTAAGTTGGAGTCAGACCAGGTCTCGTATCGGACCTAGTAACTGTATCGGACTGGGAAAGGTGCTGCCAGAAAGAGCGTATCGGCCGATACGGATTCGATGTGGTCGTTGGCCGATACGGGTTGCAAGTTGACAGAATCAACGTGGGCTTGGTCTGGGCTCAAGATAAGTTTCAAGGAAGTTGCTAAATAGAGATAAAGTTCGGTTTTAGGCAATTGTATCTTGTGGGTTAAGTAGCTTTAGATCTAATATTTGGCAAGAGTCTGCCGCAAAGACTTATTTATTAATTAGAGATAAAATCGTTTCCTATGTGGATAATGTTGTAATCTCGGGTATAAATATCCCGATAGTTTGTACATAGAGAGTCTCTCAAGATCTCACACAATCAATACAACAAACAATCTTTCGGCGCATCGCCAACCCTCGCAAGAGGTTAATTTCCGACGAGTTCTTGCTTCCCCGGAGCAGAGGTAAGAACTCGTACCCGACGATCTACATCGTCGGGGCTAGCGTGTCGCTTTAGATACATTAAGCCTCGATGATGTGATCGTCGTCTATCACGTCTTGGAAGATCTTGGTATAGTATTTTAATTATGCTTCGCCAGTGATTTACTCGTTTTAGGGTTTATTGTCGACGGCAGTATAATTATTATGCTTAGCTAGATCTCTCAATGCATCTACCACCTTCAAAAGCGATCGACGACTTGATTTTTTTTGTGTTAATTCTCGATCTACACTTTGAGTTGCTATCGACTTTAGTCGTATTTTGAGGTTTAACACAAAGCCTGTTTTCTGATCGTAATTTAGGATAGCACGGGGGTTTCAGCCGGTCTTACCTAATGCATGTGATTATTTTATTTTCTCGCATGTGTTTGCCACTTATGCAGATGGATTGGTGAATATAAATATATTGATTACAGGGTGTTCTCAGGATTTCTCTGTGGTTGGTATATTTATATCGGCCGATTGGCTTGTATAAGTTCGCACTAGAGTATTAGCTAGTGTGTTTATCTTCATGCTACCTTCATCGGTCGATTCCAGTAGTTTGCTGCAAACATGTTAACATGGGCCAATCAGATTGGATCTACTTTATCAGTTCTATCCTATTATTACCTCAAGTAAGACGATATAGGTTTGCCCTATCGGCTAAGCCTCCACGATGCAACATCGGCCTATCGGCCGATCGGCCATCGGTTCTCACATGGTTTACTTGTCTAATCTTGTTGATTGCAGATCAAATCAACTGGCATGCCCTACACGTACTTAAGCAAGCCATTGGACCTGCACTGGAGTTAAGCAGACCTCCCAGGCCGCCGTGGAAGCGTGGAACCCGCTTTCTTGTCGGGCGGGTCGAAATTCTATGCTAACAGGTTGGCATTAATTACTGTCATGGCATGCGCCTTTTCACGTGCTACGTACTGAGGTCGTCATGAATCAAAAAGATTAGTTACACTAGTCTATCTTTCTTATAGAACTTTTGATGATTTATATGTTTTAAACCACACGTATTATTTTTAAGATCCATTTGAACCATCATATTCTACTCAAAACATATGACAAAATGAGTCCAATATCGAATATATTCGAACATTTAAAAGTAATTTACTCAAGTGAAAAGTAATTTACTTAAATTATAGAAGTAACACTTCATAGTAACAGCAGTAATTACATAGTAGACGAGTTCTAATAAGGAACTTTGAATAAATTCACAAGTAAAATGTAGAGAAGATTTTTAAGAAAATCATAGATTTTCCTTATTTGAAGTAACCACTATAATTTTCTTTCAAAAAAATGTAATTTTGCATCATGTAGGAAGCAACTCTTCATGATATTAGAAGTAATACATTGTTAAAGGAAAGTAATTATATAAAAATAGAAGTAACACTTCATGATACTAGAAGTAATTATACTGTTGGAGAAAAATAACTCAAAAAATATCACGGTATTAAAACTAATTGACGTACTACTAGAATGATGAAGGGAAGTAACTTAAAAAAAGTAAAAAAAATAAAAGCAACTCTTCATGTTATTAATAATAAAATAATTATACTACTAGTGAAAAATAACTCGTAGTATTAGAAGTAATTAGAGGAGTTGCAGGTGGCGGGATCCAACGAAGCAGATGATGGAGCGTTTCCTGGAGAGAGGAGCAAGGTCGTTCTTACTGGCGGCGCACCGTGATGGAGTGGTGACAAAGGCGAGGTTCACGCCGCATCTTCTCGTCCGAAATGGATGCATCGCTGATTCGTCTACGTGGGCCCCGAAATGTGATTCGGTGTGTTGGACTGAATGAACAACGCACACTGCCTCGACCGACAACGTACACCAAATTTAGTCTTTAGTGATTAATAATCTGCCATTTTACTTTAGAAAAAAATAATGTAAATTACCCCGTGAACAATTGTGATAGCATAAATTATCTTCTAAACTATAAAACCAGATATTTTACACCTCAAACTTTTAAACTATAAAACCAGATATTTTCCATCTCAATTTTTTTTAAACCGAACGAATGACGCTTTAACTCAATCCGAAGCGGGAGCATGCACAAATGTAATGATCCAGTCAGCTTATGATGATGATGATGATGATGATGGGCCCACATGTTGTCTCTCCTTCCTCTCTCTATCTATTTATCTCAGCCAAAAAATCAGGACGACTAGGAGCCGCACGATCTCCCGAGGCTCCAGCCGGAGGCAAACAGCGTCAGCACAGTGGAGAGCGAGACGGCGACAAAGTGGTGGAGGGTGAGCCGGCAGAGGTATTTGCGCTATCGTAATTGTTTAGGGGATAATTCAGACTTTTTCTATTTTATTTTAAGTTCTATGGGTAATCGTTCGCGTGTTGCAGTCAGGGGTTCAAAATTTTAGTAATTTTGGATCCCCCGGTAAGCAGCTATATATCTTGCCCGAATTTTTTTTTTAAAAAAATTTGTTTAAAATATATTCAAATCCAATAATATTGTTAAAATTTCAAATAATTCTATGCCGAAAAGTGCCAAAATTCCAAAGATTCATGAAAATTCGTGACCACCGAAATCATCGAAATTTCGGCCTAAACCAAAACCGAAAGTGCAAACACTGGTTGCAGTAGATGATAATGGTTATTCAAAGCAACACGTTCATGTTTTAGGATCTTGTTTAACTTCGTTTATGTTTTCAATGTACTCTTGATTGTTTATTTTACGCAATATGGACCAAACCTGTCACTGTACAAGTGATGAAAAGTTTATACGTCAAAAGGTGCCAAATTTCAATAGTTGTATGAATTTAAATCACCAAAAAAGGGGCACACAACTCCCCTAATGGTGTCCTCACATTTATCCCTCCTCTGTTCTTTGAAACAAAAGTTTGGAACACTAGATAACTGAATAACCTCCAATGCTCTGCTTTGTTCTCGGTAATTCATCTGTCACCTCCGATATGTGATTGGGTGTTGGACTGAATGACATCTGATGCCACAGAGACTATACACGAGTACCTGCCAACTTGTCCTCATGGAAGCAAACCCTTTCTAAAAACTTACATGATAATAGGAAATCTTTAAGATCATTCGCCCCATCATTGAGTGGTAATTGATCAACTGCCACTCAAACTGTCAAGCAAATGATAAATTTTCCAGGTATAAATGATCCATCATTGCATCTAATACCTTGTCATATCTTTCAAGGATTAAAAAAAATATTGACCACCTAATATGTCTATAGTCCATCATAATTAAACAGCGAGAACATTCAAATAAAACAATACTAATAATACAGGCAGGATTTTTTAAATTATTTGGTCATTCAACTGAGAGAAGCAAGAGTAATATACTTAAACAATAAATGAACATGAGAGCCACCACCCCGACCCTTCTGCCGCGACTCCACGCCGTTGGAGCCACCACACCTGCCGCCCATTGCCCAGGAACCAAGGGCATCAATCTCCATGAAGGTAGCTTTCCCCCGACCGTTCCCTCTCCATCGCCCCCAGACCCCTGGTGGCTTCAAATTCCACGGTAAGGGCTCAGATCTGGATCTAACAGTTGGATTCAAGCTTGCCCCGGCCTCCGCTGGTGTGACAAGCAAGGGAGCTGCCCCCAATCCTCACACCGGAGTTACTGCATCTACCCGCTGCGGCAATGGCGCCATTTCAGAAGCTTCCGAGCTTTCCTTCAGCCTGGAACACCCACATTCAAATCCTCGACCGGCCGAAGCTAAGGTCCATCATCGCAATACCTATGCCGACGTCAAATCCTACTGCCTCGACCCATCATCGCCTACCCCAGGTATCTGCCCGACGCTGCAATGCCACCCCAAGGACAGATGAGGAATGGAGGAAAGTTGTGGCTCCCCAAACTATGTTGGTCTAGAATACAAACCGGTATAGGCTGGAGGTCACAACATTACCTGTGATTATAATACTAGTCCCAGAATACACAAACTGGTACTAACAGAATAATAGTGAAATCCAGAAATACAAAGCTTTTGTTATAACATAGGTGGAGGTCTCAAATTACTACCGTCGTGGACAAACAACAGACTGATAGAAACACTGGAAAGACAAGGTACACGCAAGCGAAAGCATAACGGTAGTGGTGGGCGACATGGAAAGTGATGTACTAGAAGCAGAACAACAACCATAAATCCACAGGCTATGTTTGGGAACTAGGCCTCAAACCAAAAGAAATCATACTCAGCATGCTCCTGAAAGTAGGCCTCAACTGAAGGGGCGGGGTATCCACCTTCTAACTCTATAAATAATAATAGTAGTAAGGGTGAGTACTCAGTGTGCTCAGCAAACTTGGGGAAAATATGACATGCAAAGCTAATAACAAGGGGTGGAACGGTTTCATTTGGAAATCCAAAGTTTTTAAATAATTTAGTTGTAAACCTCTAGTGTGTCAATTTTTAGTTTTTGAAGTAACGCTCACGCCTCACTCCATTCCATAGGTTGCTTTGCAACAACCAGTCACTATAGTAATCCATAATTTGAACACCGTGCCATCTCAGCCACTTTACCTCGGCCATCTCAGCCACTCTAATACAGCCATCTCGGCCCACACCTTGGTGCCAATTGGCATCCCGAGTCACACAGGCTCATTCCCTACCACGAAGGCTGGCCGTCCTCCATAAAGGCAAACTCTTGTAACGTTTCCCATCCCAAGAATCCATTTATTAAGCTTAAACCAAAACACTATGCTATGAGAAACACCTCACATCCGCCCATGACCGTGGGCACAGTTGATTAAACAGTTTGACTAAACTTTACAAAGGTTGCACGCTTTACCCACACGTCGTGAACTTCTCACATTACTGAACACATGTGGATCAGACATACCGACAAAGGAGAGCTCACTACAAGGCTTTTTCGTAACCAACCCATAATTATCCCGTGTCCCATAGTTGGGTGGAATCTCTCCATCAAGCATCAGGCCAAATTTTAAACCCTCATCTACTCAGACATCACCGTATGGACTCCGACACATCCCCACTATAGGAGATTGCCATATACGCCACCATACCAATGCTCCTCAACCGCTAACATGCTGGACACCAATATTTTAGCTATTTACTCGGCCAGGGGCATCCCACTATACCTGTGTGGTCGTACTGTCATATGTTTGGATAAATTTTCCAAAGATAGCGGTCCTTATGGATAATGCGTAGCCAAACCAACATGGTACTGACTCCCGCATCATCAAGTTTTTATAAAACTCTTCTCTGCTTCATAACCACACCGACGTCTCGCTGGGTTTTCAAATTAAATGAATAATAATAAGTATCCAAGTTTTTCCCACGACGTATTTATCGAGGCATTCCATGAATACTTTGTTCATAAGATTGATGAAGAAGGCTGGGGCATTGGTGAGTCCAAATGACATAACAGTATACTCATATAGTCGATAACGAGTAGAGAAGGAAATTTTGGGTATGTCTTCTAGTAGAATCTTCAACTGGTGATATTTGGATCTTAGGTCTATTTTGGAAAAGACCTTGGCTCCTTGCAACTGATCGAACAAGTCATCAATTCTAGGGAGGGGGTACTTGTTCTTGATGGTCACTTCATTAAGGGCACGGTAATCCACACACATTCTCTTGGTCTTTGTCCTTCTTTTTGACCAAAAGGACTAGAGCTCCCCAAGGAGATGTGTTGGCAGCATGAATCCCTTTTCTTCTATTTCCTTGATTTGCTTCTTGACTTCTACTAATTCATTGGGGGCCATTCTGTAGGGTCTCATGGATATATGGGTTGTGCCAGCGGCAAGGGTGATGGAGAACTAGATTTCTCTGTCTAGGGGCATTCCAAGTAGTTCTTCTGGAAATACGTCCAGATACTCGTTGACTATCAGTACTTCCTCCAAAGGAATGGCTTCAATGGTACTTAGGAGGGGTTGCGCTATCAATCATTGGGAGGGGATGAACTCTACTTCATTCTCATTTGGTCCTTGCAAGACTATGGTATGGGTGGCACAATCTAGCCGACCTTTATGTTTGGATAACAAATCCATCCCTAGGATTAAATCCAGACCCTAGGATTCTAGAAGGATAGGGCTAACAGTGAAGGCGATGCCTTCTATGTCTAGGCTCACCTTTGGGTAGGCCTGATGGGCTTTAACTTCCTTTCCAAGGGATTTGATGAGCATTGGTATTCCTAACCCTCTAGTCCTTATCCCATTCTTTTCCACAAATGTGTAAGAGATTAAAAAATGCGAAGCTGTAGAATCAAATAAGACGATTGTTGATACGAAATTAACAAGAAACGTACCTAGCACCACATCGAGGGATTCCTAGGCTGATTCTGCCTGCACATGATTGACTCAGCCTCGTCCAAAGGTCGGGGCAGAGCGGGAGGCCTGACCACTGACTTGAGTGGCAGCCTTAGCTGGAGCCGTAGCAGGCGCCCTAGCGGTATTGATATGAGAGGCTTCGGATGCAGCAGGAGCAGGACGCTGGGTACACTCCCTGGTGAAATGTCCCACGGTTCCACAGCGGCAGCAAGGGAATATGGCTGTGGTAGATGGGTTCCTTGGCGGAGGATTGGAGGTGGTGATATTACTTCCTCTACCGTTACCATAGTAAGTGCTTGGTTGAGCTAGTGCCAGAGGACGGGGTGGAAAAGGGTGGGCTGAGTGTCCATGACTTGGCTGAGGTGTTGGCTGACGGTACTGGACATGATAGTTGATCCGGGGGCGTGAACCTCCATGGTGCAGGAGTCCGAGCTGAGCAGCCTTACGTTTCCAAAGGGCTTACTCTTCCTTCCGAGCATCCTCCATCATAACTGCCCGGTTAACCATTTGCAGGAAAGTGGGGAAATTGTGCGCCACCAACTGAATATGGATGCCCACATTCATGCCTTTGAGGAATTTTCGAATCTTCTTCTTCTCCATGTCTACTTCATTAGCAACATATCGGGCTAGGTGGTTGAACTTGCATAGGTATTCATTGATGAAGGAATTCTCCTGCTTGAGGTTGTTAAATTCCTCTCGCTTGATGTAGATGGTGCTCTCTGGAACATATACCCCTCGAAAGGCCTTGGCAAATTCTTCCTAGTCAATGGTGGTGGTGTCCTGATGTGTCGTGCAGTAGTTTTCCCACCAGTTGGCTGCTGGTCCTCTAAGTTGGTGGGCTGCTTACAACGCCTTCTCCCTGGGGTTGCATTGCACCAACTCCAACTTCCTTGCAACATCTATCAACCAATCGTCTGCCTCGACTGGTTCTGAGGTTTGGGAGAACTCTGGAGGACGGGTCCTCAGGAAGTCATTCAAATTAGACCGTCCGTCGGGAGCATGGCGAGGCTGATGGTTGAGAGCAACCAAGTTCTGGGTAATGCCTTGCAAAATTTGAGTTTGCAAGGTTAGCACACTTTTCTGATCCAGAGTAGGTGGATGGGGTAAGCCTCCTGATCCTGATGTGGGAGTTCGGGCTTCTCGTGAGTTGGTCTGCTCTTGTTCAGATGCCTGATCCACTTGCACCTCGAATTCTTCCTGGGTGGCATTTCAGGATAGCGGGCTTTCTTCTTCATGGCCAAGGCGTACGGGAGCGCGCATGGCACGGCGGGGGCGTTCGGCCATCTATCCGAAGAAAAGAGGAAAGAGAGAATTTTAACTACAATGGTGCATTTTTTTAAAAAATTTGCAGATCAAAGCACAATCATTCAATACAAAGGCACACATAATACACCGAGGGGTACAACAGTTAAACACTGATACCGACTACACCACACGGAGTGCTACATACTCAAGTACTACCACAACTCCTAAGGAGTTGGCAGTTTGACGCGATCTCGACTAAACCTCCCATTCACCACTACCTTGCAACACCATTTTATTCAAGCTCCTAATCTTGCGGTAGTGGACTGACATTGACTGACATGGATGATCTTCTATTGGAAGCAGTTGCCGCGCAGCTCCTCATCCTCTGGGATGATGCCGTAGGTAGGCAAAAATTGAGTGGGGAGTCCCAGAGCAGTGGTGGGGACGCCACCGGTTGGCAGGGTAGAAGCGTCACCCTGAGTTGGCGGTGCAGCAGAGTAAACGGGATCAACAATGAACTGGAACAAGGAGCGGTACTCGCGCGGGGTCATGCGGCGTACCGGACGGGAAGGCAAAGGTGGGGAAGGTTGTGGTGGGGGTGGGGAGGAACTTTGCGAGCTGCCTCCCTCAATGCGATGAGCTCTGCTGGGGTGTGAGGCGGAATAGGCCGGCAGAGGTCGAGCGACAGGTATCCCCTCAAAGAAGGTGAAGTCCCTTTCCACCTGGTGGTGGGCCTCCAAGAGAAAATGGTATTGTCCATCCAAGAACATGGTGAATTTCAATAGGTGGAGTTGGGCGGGAGTCTGTTCCTGGCAATTGTAGCGGTACACATTGTCAGACAAACCGCAATGTAGGTGGGGAAGGAGGTGGAAGGGTGTGTGGTCAAGGAAGTGGTCGTAGGATTCACGAAGGTGCCGGATGACGGTGAAGGCAACACTCTGGTGGGCTAAGCAGGGGTTGGGACGGATCTTGGTGAAGCGGTGATGGTGGAGTCCAGGAGCACATGGAAAAAGTCGGACGTGTAGACGGTAACAGGGTAGAGTGATTTGCAGGATTTCTCCCCCGAAGATCAGAGGGGCGAACCCAAGGTAGCAGGCAAGGTCCATTAGCATCTAGACAAATCCATCGTAATTCCCCGTGGTAGCTTCACATATCAGGTAAATCATCTACAAAAATTCTGCAAAGAGCAAGGAGTCAGTCAACTGACATTTTTTTTTTCAAAAAGGAAAGTGGAGAATAATATAAGGAAAAAGGATAAGTGAGACTTAAGTTTTCACCAAAGGTACACACGCCTATACACCTAGTGTATATACTAATGCATAGAGGTTTTCCTAAGGGCTTACGTCCTAAGGGCATTTCTAAGCAAGGGGTTTCATCCTAGGGCTAAACTTTGCTCTGATACCACCCTGTTGTGCCCCAAACTATGTTGGTTTAGAATACAAACTGACATAGGCTGCAAGTCATAACATTACCTGTGATTACAGTACCAGTCCCAAGATACATAAGCTGGTACTCATAGAATAATACAAAGCTTTTGTTACTATATTGGTGGAGGTCTCAAATTACTACCATCGTGGATAAACCCTAGACTTGTAGAAACAGTGAAAAGACAAGGTAAATGCAGGCGGAAACATAACGGCAGTGGAGGCCGACATGGAACGTGACGTACTAGAAGAAGAACAACAACCATAAATCCATAGGCTATTTTTGGGAACTAGGCTTGAAACCCAGAGAAATCATACTCGGCCTGCTTCTGAAAGTAGGCCTCAACTGAAGGGTCAGGGTATCCTCCTTCTAACTCTATCAATAATAATAATAGCAAGGGTGAGTACTCAGTGTACTCAGCAAACCCAGGGAAAATAAAACATGCAAGGCTAATAACAAGGGGTGGAACAGTTTCATTTGAAAATCCAAAGTTTTAAATAATTTAGTTGTAAACCTCTAGTGTGTCAATTTAGTTTTTGAAGTAAGGCTCACGTCTCACTCCATTCCAAAGGTTGCTTTGCAACAACCAGTCACTATAGTAATCCATAATATGAACACCATGTCATCTCAGCACTACTTGGCCATCTCAGCCACTCTACCTCGGCCATCTCAGCCACTCTAATACAGCCATCTTGGCCCACACCTTGGTGCCAATCGGCACCCCGAGTCACACAGGCTCGTTCCCCACCATGAAGGCTGGCCGTCCGCCACAAAGGCAAACTCTGGTAACAATTCGCATCCCAACAATCCATTTCTTAAGCTTAAAACAAAACATTGCACTATGAGAAACACCTCACATCCACCCATGACTGTGTGCACGGCTGTTTAAATAGTTTGACTAAATTCTATAGAGGTTGCACGCTTTACCCACACGCCGTGAACTGCTCACATTACCGAACACATGTGGATCTGATATAGCCGACAAAGGAGAGCTCACTACAAGGCGTTCCCATAACCAACCCATAAATATCTCGTGTTCCACAATTGGGTGAAATCTCTCCATCAAGCATCAGGCCAAATTTTAACTACTCATCTACTCAGGCACCACCGTATGGACTCCAACACATCCCCACTGTAGGGGATTGCCATATACGCCACCATACCAATGCTCCTCAACCGCTAACATGCTGGACACATAGGTTTTAGCTATTTTCTCGGCCAGGGGCATCCCACTATACCCGTGTGGTCGTACTATCATATGTTTGGATGAATTTCCCAAAGAATACGGTCCTTATGGATAATGCGTAGCCAAACCACCAAGGTATTGACTCCCGCATCATCAAGTTTTTATAAAACACTTCTCTGCTTCATAACCACATCGACATCTTGCTGGGTTTTCAAATTAAATGAATAATAATAAGTATCCAAGTTTTTCCCACACGACAGTACAATCGTAGCCTATAGGTAATCTACTTGGGCATTGTGAATACTGACGATTATATGGTGGAGTTACAAGGGGAGGGGTTACCAATTCCTATATAATTAAAAGTGCGACTACTAGTTAGGTCCGACGACTCGTATTCGAATCGTGACCGATGGTGCGACCTAAAGCATGCAATTTAGCAAATAAAATACTGAGTTCAAAATATAGGTGCAATAAGTGGTCAAGGAGGCTTGCCTTGATACGCGGTAATGAACAGAGCGTCCAACTCATGCGCAAATCCTCCATCCGCCTCGGGCTCTACATGAGAAAACAAATAATACATAAAACCACTCCGAAAACAAAATAAAACTTGAAAAATATACAGCCATTAAATAAAGGAGGATTTTAGAAAGATTTTGAAACTTGAACAAAGTTAAACGGAGTTAGGGATAAAAAGATATGGATTTTTCAAGTTTAGGGTATTTTTGGTGGGATTAATAGAATATAGAGGAATATTCCAGTCAATATTCTGAGTGGGGCCCAACTGTCAGGTCAAAGGGAGGTTAAAGGGGAGAGGGAATGTGGGGCCCGCCAGTCCCACTATTTTTATTTTTATTTTTATTTTTTTCCTTCTTCTCTCTTCTTCTTATCTCTTCCTCTCTCTTCCTTTCTTTTCTCTGTTCTCCTCTCTTCTTCACGACCGAGCAAAGAAGACGAGGGGTGCTCGGCGGCTGGGTGGCGACGACAGGGCTTGGCGCATGGCGACCGGGTGGCGCGCGGCGGGGTGGTGGCGGCCGGCAACGGGGCTTGGCACATGGTGGCTGGCGGCTCGGGGGGGTGGCGTTGGCCGAGCGGCTAGGTGCCGACGCCAGCACGGCTGGTGGCTTGGCACTGGCAACGGGGCTGCGTTGACGCTGGACAGGGGAGGGAAGGGGACGGCTCGGCCTTGGGCAGGGAAGGAGGAGGGGAGGACCGGGGCAGGAAGAAGAAGAATGGGAGGAGGTTGGCCACCTCGATGCAATGAACTCTGGGACTTCGGCGGATCGGCTCCAGAGTAGTAAAAATGAAGTGGTGAAGTGGCTGGGGAACTCCACGGTAAGTTTCTTGGGTATTTATATTGTCCGTGGTGATTTTCGAGGGAGATTTCGATGACGAGAACGGCCATTGATGAGCCTGTGCTTGCTTCCATCTACAGGCTTCCCTTGCTGCTGTTGCTGCCAAACTTGCTCAGCGAGCGGCGTGGAGCGGTGCCTAACCTCAGCGGAGAAGACGGAGACGGTGCCAACCTTCGCTGTGCAGCAGCAGGACGGTGCCTAACCATCGGTTTTGCAGGGAGCGGTGCCTAATCTTTGGGTTTGCATGAAATTTAGGAAAAGAGAGAAAAAGAAGTATGTTTGTACGAGTGTTGGATGAACGTAGTTTGCTTGCTTGACTTAATAAAAGTGCAAAGAACTCCGGGTGTGGGAAAAATATTATGAAAAAAGAAAGGATAATTACCAGGCAATAGATGTCCAAAAATATTTCAGAATATTTGGACGGGAAGAAAATGATTTGATACGACCGAGAAATAAATTAAAACAAGATTAAAACTAACTTTAAAATTTTTCGAAGATTTTGTAGGAAAAAAAAAGCGACGCTAAAATAAATCTTAAACTGCGATTTTAAGAAAACGCGGGCGTTACAAAAGTCCTCTCCAAGAATTGATGGCGAAAATACTTGCCTTCAAGGAGGCGCGTTACCAACTGGCCGAGAGCAGTTACTACACCAACGAAAGCGAAAGCTCAGAGTCTGTTCGTGCGTAAAACGCACAATCGCTGCTCTAGTTGCATTGCAGGAGACCACAGGGCGCGTGCATGCCATGACCCAATCAAATGCCTGCAATTCTCTCGCTCGGGACACAGAACAAACACCTGTCGTGCTCCGGTCTACACCCACCCACCTGTCCGTCCACCGACCAGCAAGCCACCGCTGCTACCGCCACTGCCATTGGGCCGGCCACCACCACCAAACTCCATGGCCGATGCCAACCTGGGGGCGCCGGACACAAGGTCAGCCGAGGACAACTACATCATGCAAACAACGCTCGATCTGGAGCGCGAGCAAAGGGACTGGGAGTCCACAAGACTCGTCGCTTGGCAAGTACAAGGCTGCTCGAGGTCCTCGGCTGACGACTTCGAGCGCATCCTGCATGACAGGTTCCACCTGTGTTGGGGGGAGATCTTGGTGAGCAGACACCACCCTGAGGAGTTCCACCTGAAGTTCCAAAGGAGAGCGCACTGCGAGGAGGTGGTCGTCTCTAGGCCGACGACCACGAGTTCCATACCAGGCCATGGCGGGCGCTCACCCACGCTTTTGGAGCGGCGCTCTTCTTCAATGTCAGATTCTGTCTTGAGAGCATTCCGCCGCATGCCCGCAACTCTGAGGTGGCTGGCCTAGTCATCGGCAGGAAGTGCGACCTACGGCAGATTGTTGACCAGAGCATGGTGGGCGACACAAGAACCATGAACGTCTAGGATCTGACTGCCAACCCGAGCTCGATCCCCAAGGTTGTGTGGCTCACCCTCAGGCACATGCCAGGGAGCACCGCCTCCCTGACTATTGAGGTGACAGACACGCAGCTGGAGCAATGGAAGAGGGGCAACGCTGTTGATTCAAGAAATCGGCAATGAGAAAAGAGGTAGCGCATGAGGTCTAAAGTGAAAGAGGGGTAGCGCATAAGGTCTAAAGTGAATAAGTAAAGGGACAAAGGTTTAGACAGGTTTAGGCCTTCTCGATGGGAAGTAATACCCTACTCGTGTTTCAGGGATTGTATCCGCTGGGTGTTATATTGATCTGACGATCTGATTGTGGTTATGCCCTCAGGGGGCTTCCTGCCCTACTTATATAGTTTCGAGGGCAGGGTTAAAAAAAAACCCAGTCGGACACGACTCGGTTCCCTTATACATTTATATAATCGTATAATACTAGAACTATGGAACATGCCTTAGTAAACATGACAATGTAATTCCCAAAGCTTAGCCTATTTACATCATATGCGGATATGGCCTACTTTTTATTTTTAGTCAGATAAGCTATTCGTATAGGTATATGGTACCCATAATCACCACAACAGCCTCTAAGACCTTCACAGTTGAAAAGATAACCTTATCCCGAGCTAAATAATCAAGAGCTGAGTGCTTCAATCATCTTTGTCATGGTCTCCCGAGTTCTTTTACCGAATCATGAGGCTGTGAAAGGCTGAAAAAATTCAAAAATAATAAAGAATATATACTTAGGTGCATCGACTAGATGCACCTAATTAGGTGTAGCCCACGACTATGTGATTTGTTGAAAAACCTAACATATAGTCAAAGAGTAAATAATTTAACCAATCGAGTGGTTTTAATGAAAAATAATGGCATTTGTGATGTAAACTCAAAGTTAATAATACTCCAAATGGATTTACCAACTATCTGTAAACGACCAAAAAATACCGTAAACATCATGAAGCTAAAGGTATTGGCCTTTAAAAAGGGCACACATATGTGGCTATTATAAAAACAATGACATCGCTCTTGGTCAGCTGCATTGTAAAATATATGCTAAACAGTGCTTAACTTCAATATAAAAGGTTAAAGTATAAGCTATAAAGCTCACTGTTTTGCCGGCTCTTTAAAGGGCATTGTACCAACCTTTATAAAGAAGTTGTGTAACTGCTGGAAAAGAGGATATTGGGCACTTATCCACGTGAATATTATAGAAACAAATATGCTTAAGCCTCTAAGGAAACGTGACGGGCTACACATGGAAAATGGGCTGTAAATGTCCAATGGGCCTTGCCCCAAAGAAAGCCATTTACCGATAACCTTAAAAATATCACAGCATCGTGCGTCGTCGTCTTCGTCACTTCATCTTCCAAAAATTCCCCTTCCGCGCTCCTGTTCACCGTCATCGCCGCCAGAGCTAGGGCAAAGCTTTCCCTACAAATCCCGTCACCAAACGAGCCTCCCTCTTTTACTTTCCACCACCAAATCCAGGGCCAAAACCCCAATCCAAGTTCCCCCTGATTCCACTTTTGATGGAGGAGAGAGAAATTCCTTTAAACCAGTGGGCGGTCTCGGATGTCAAGGAGACGACTCTGAAGGATATGGTGAAGGAAGGCGTACTCCTGGCGAAGGAAATCATTGGATAGCATCCATCCTACGGTGAGGAGTTCCCGATGCTAAACACCAATGAAATTATAGTATGTACTCCTTTCTTCTACAGTGGCTTCGGTCATCTAAACCCTAATTCCATCCTCACATTGTCATCTTTATTCACCTCTGTGAGGCTTTTCTTGGAATCCGGCCTCATTTCAATCTCTTCCGTCGAATGTTCTACCTCAAAGCTCATCCAACTAAAGAAAATCCTTGTGTCATCGATGGCTCTGGTTTCCAACTACGCGGAGTTCTCTGAAAAGACTACTTCTTTTTTCCTTTGAAATCTTCCAACAAGGGCTGGCATTCAAATTGGTTTTACATTTCTAATCTAGCTCCTTGCCTTCCTAACTTTATTGGTCCTCCACCCATCCATCAAGCCCACTAGAATTTCCAGCCCGAGGGCCAAGAGTTGATAGAAGCCAATGCCCTATTGTCCAAAATCGTTGAGCTTAAAGAAGCTGGCTTGCTAGGGGAATAAGTCACTTGGCATTTCCTCAAGATGAGTACTAGGGCCTGCTAATACGACAATGCATGCAAGATCAAGATGAGTACTAGCTAGTTTTTTCTTTTTTCTTCTCCTCACTTTAAATATGTTTTCTCCTAAACTACTTATCCGATTTACAATTTAATCACACCATTCTCTTTGTTGTAATTAATTTTTTACAACAAGATATCGTATGATTATATTTTGTTAAAAGAAAAACATATGCTTCGAACCGTTAAAACTCAATGTTTCCTACATGATAGCGACATGTTTCAACGTGTGCATTCAGTTTCACAAAATTCATTTAACTACTTGTCCATACTCTCTCTCCACTCCTTGCGTACATGCATACATGTATTTAGCGATCTTCAAAATAATTTTTTTCCTAAACTATTTATCCGATCTACGATCCGATCACACTATTGTATTCGTTGTAATTAAATCTTTAAAACAAGATATCACATAATTATATTCTGATAAAAGAAAAACATATGTTTCAATCTGTTAATGCTCGATGTTTTATATGCGATAGCGACATGTTTCAACGCATGTCTTTACGTGCTTTACAAAAATTTTAAATGTTTCATTGGCTATTTTTTGTTTTACTATGTATAACTTAATAATTTAATGTTTCATTGGTGATCAACACTGTCCAATTTTTTAAGTATCAGAAGTTCGATTTGGAGTTTCTTCCATACTATACGCCATATACTATTGTGTTTATGATTTCTGCCGTATACTATTGTGTTTATGATTTCAGTTTGGTACGTAATCCATCTGTTCCCTCCGTTTAGAATCGATCGTCGTACAAGATATTTGCACCGAGAACAAGGAGAAAAAAAAATTGATCCATACTCTGTTTAATTAGTGCATCAACAAAGTAAAATGTTGCTTTGGTGGACGCATCATCATGCACTGCACGATGGCGAAGGGATGCAACGAAAAGGATTAAAACGGTTCAAAAAATTTCCAGTTTCCGGACATGTTTTTGGGAAACAGAAAGTGTCGGTCAGAATTTTTTTTGAAAATTTTTGAAAACGAAAATGAATTCAGAATTTTTTTCTCAAAAACATAAACGAATACGATAAGGCTATTATATGTAGAAAAACGAAGTCATTGTAACTTTTCAGAAACCTTCTAGAAATAAAATCTTTTTATATACAGCTGATTAGCTTTAGCCTTCTCTACTCTTGATGTTTAGATTTTTACTGAGTATTGAGATGGTCAGTTGAATGAACATGTTTTTCTCTAGTATGATGCTTTAGATTTGTTTTTCTTTTGCCTAATTACTACTAGCTTCGTCCTAAAAGTTTTGAAGTTGGACACGATTATTAAGAAAGTAGATAGAATTAAATAGAAAGGGATTGT
The DNA here is from genome assembly GCA_008326285.1 of Oryza officinalis. NCBI lineage: Eukaryota > Viridiplantae > Streptophyta > Magnoliopsida > Poales > Poaceae > Oryza > Oryza officinalis. The sequence continues at coordinate 3,099,879 of BDMV01000010.1, read as the reverse complement.
GATTGGTTGAGAAGTGGAGGTAGGTGAAAAAAGTGAATGGTGGAGGGTTGTGATTGGTTGAGAAGAAAATGTTGATGAAAAAATTGTTATATTTTGGGACAAATTCTAAGTGCTAAAAGTTATAATATTTTGGGACAGAGGGAGTATTTCTTTATCAGGCCATGCCATATTAATTACAGTTATGATGAATATAGTTGTTGTTTTCATGGAAAGTGAAGCGTACAACTAGTTATAATATTATTAAAATTGATAAAATTAGAAGTATAGATCTATTATTTTAGAAAAAAATAATGAGCTACATTTTTTGTTGATTTGAGAGTTTCAGTTTGAGAGGTTTTTATATTCCAAAAAATATCTGTTACCTATTCGCTTCATTTTCGTATTGGATAATATTTGATTCTGTTTTCGTATCTAACGTTTTTTATTTTGATTAAAAAAATATGAAAACGAAAACGATAAAGATGGTTTCTCTCCTTTTCCAAGTCGATTTCATCCATAGTCACTGCATATAAACATACACATGCGCATGCATGCACCGATCCGTCTACTTCGCATAATGAAACGAAGATACACTGAGAAGAAGTACCAAATATACTGATCATTTCTCAACTACATTAAGAAAAAAATATATGATAATCATTCGTGAATTGAGAGAGTATTAAACACAATAGTTATAGTAATTGGCTGCATACAGGACGAGCTGCGGCTCATCTATCTATCTGTCTATCTATTAATTATATTATTGACAACTCAAAAAAAAGTATCATATTGGCTGTGGAGGCTAAAAATTTTCATATTAATCGAAGGAAAAAAAGGAAGAGTCCATATAAGAACTCAATATGTGATTAATTAAAATTCAAAATAAAAAATAAAAAATTCTGAAATTAGAAAAAAAAGAAAGTTCAAATAGGAACACAATGTAAAGAATAACTGAAATTCGAAATTAAAAATAACCAATATTAAAAAAAGAGTCCATATAAAAACCCAATACGTGATTAATTAAATTCGAAATAAAAAATAAAAAAATTCAAATAAAAAAGATTATGAAAGAACAATCCATCTCGAACCCAACATGATTTTAATTAAAATTTAAAATAAAAAATAAAATAAATTTCTAGATTAGAAAAAGAAAAAAGAGAGTTTCAATGAAAATATAATTTATAAATAACTGAAATTCGGAATAAAAAATAAGCAAAGTTGAAAAAAAAGGCCATCTAAAAAAAAAAAGAAAAGTCCAAGTAAGAATATAATTAAAAATAACTAAAATTCGAAACTAAAAATAAGTAATATTGAAATAAGAATCCATATAAAACCCAATATATAATTAATTAAAATTCACAATAAAAATAAAAAAATTCAGAAATTATAAAAATAAAAAAAGAGTTCAAGTAGGAATACAATTTTGAAATAAATAAAAAAATAAAAATGATTAATGAAAGAAATAGTAGATGTAGAATTAGTACGAGGTAAAATTTATAAAAAAATCTAAAAATTAAAAAAAATAAAAGTTCAAGTAGGAGTACAATTTATAAATAACAAAAAAAAGGGAAAAAACAACAAACCCATAAAGAATTAGAGTGACAGTGATTGATAAGTTATCTAGAACTATAAACAAAACCTTGATTATATTTGATTTTTAGAATCCTAATGATCATTAAAAGGAGAGATAACATGCATGTCATTAAGTAGCTCAGTCACAAACAGTTGGCAAGACTTTTAGAAGTAAAAAATGAACCCAATGATAATCATTTTTGATTTTTTTTAATCCCCAGTGACACTAAAGAGAGGAGACAGCGGACAGGCTGTAGAGGAGTATACCAACGATATTTGATGGGACTTTCAAAAATGATAAAAACGAAACCCGACGAGACAATAAACTCTAAAAATTAAAAGGTCTAATTTTTTAAGATTCTAAGGATGAGAAATAGAAACTATGGTAAGTTAGGCAAACAAGTAAAGAAGTAAAAGATAATGATTGGTATGACTTTTAAAAAACTATAAATTAAAAACCTCAGGATGATAAGGTTTAATTTTTTAAAGTCATAAAACAACGAGATGGTTATTTTATAAATTTTAAGTAAAATTATGTGAAAAGATATATAATTTTATGGGTGCTAGTCGTGCAATTGCGCGGGTCATCCAGCTAGTTTTTATTTAAGTAGGTAAAGAATAGCTTGAAATGATTGTATGAGAAACCGTTTGATACAATGTTGCATAGAAAATATGACGAGACCAAAAAAAACAACATTTCCGGTGTTCGACGAATGGCTTCGAGGAACATAACAACGTACACCGTCACGACTGACATCTGATGATGAGCTTTCTACGTGACATCCACGATTCTGCATGCAGATGAGTTGGCAATGGAGGGGAGTGTACAGTACTTCTATAATGTGGTAGCTGAAAAGTAAAATCAATGGATCAGAGAAACGCGAGAGAGAATAGAGAACACAGCTGAGCACAAAGATGAATTTGGCGCTGCCTAAAACCGGGGAGCATTTTCTGGACTCTATTGCTTCTTAAGTGGAGTAGTTTAATTTGTACTCTAGAGAAAGGGAAACATGGGTAGTGAGTGCTATCCCAAATGCCAGAGACGTGACGACACAACGCGCTCCCATGCGAACCAAACTTGCACGTCAGAGCTCCACTCACGCAAGACCTAAGATAAGGATTTGTTCGTTTCATTTTCATTGACTTCTTAACACACCTCACTCATTTTTCACGCGCACGTTTTTCAAACTGCTAAATGATATATTTTTTTAAAAAAATTTATATATGAAAGTTGCTTTAAAAAATCATATTAATCCATTTTTCAAAAAAAAATTAGTAAATACGTAATTAATCATGTACTAATGAGTTACTCTGTTTTACGTGCTGAAAGAATGAGTTCCCAACTCACAACAACAAACTCAGCCAAATATGTGGCCATGCACTTTGACCTCGACAACCACGACAGAAACATAGAAAAAAGAGAGGATGGAGTAAAGAAATTACGAAAACGAAGAACACCCAAGTTTATTTCAAGAGATGCTTTATAGTACTTGAGATGTACAAATAGATATGTATAAATTTTCATATTTTTTAATACCGAAGGTATCAAATTTTATACTTAAAAAAATATAAAAATATGTATCTCCTCAAAAGACTGTAAAATCACTCCTATTTCTAACATAATCCATCTGAGTCGGTGACAGATTTCAAATAAAATTATAATAATTCATTCGTCGTGAAATTGTTACATTATTTAGAATATACAACATGCAGGATCATGTTTTAATTATTAATATATCTGCAGTAGGAGCCTCTCGCCTCTCCTACTGTTTTCCCAAAAAAAAAAGAAAAAATGTCAGCAGCGACAATAATGTGAAACACAGATAATATATATATGCTTTTCACTTTGTATATACCCAAAGTGGACCGCAGTTTCAGACTTCATGGCATGCAATTGAAAGCATCTGAAAGAAGAACAGAGTAAAAGTATATAAATAGAAGTGACACCACTGGCTTGCAATTTAGTGATAATTCTGCATACCTCCTCCATGAGTGACCAGAAACTTCGTGGCTGGCAACTGTATCAGTTGTCAGTAACACCGACTTGCTCATCCTCATTATCACCACTGTCTTCGCTATTGTCCTCCTCTGCATCTGCTAGGACGAGGCCAAGTCTAGGATTGTTGGGATTTGCACTTGCTTCGCTCCTGATGGCAGCCACCGCAGCCTCGATATCAGAATATTCAGCGCCCATGCGGTAGATTCTTACGTTTGCTTCTTTGAGACACAGGAGGTTGTTGATGCCTAGATAGAAACCGTGGGATTTTGCCATTAATATGTGGAATGGGAGGTAAAGCTTCTCTAGCTTTCGCATAGCCCCTTTCTCAAACGTAAGGTACATTCCACCAATGTAACAGCTGCAAACAAGGACAAACCCCTTGAGACAAGGGAATCCCGTGCTTTGGACTGTAAGATGTTCTTTTGGGTCAGGCTTGAACCATATTTCTAGAAAGAGTAACGCTGGCAGCTTTCCAAGTGTTTTCAAATCCTCCACCTGTAGGTCACCTAAATTGATGTTCAGGTATGCGATGTTGGTGAGAGCTGGTTTAACCCATTTTGGAAGTTGCGGGCAATAGAAGTTAGTGGACATGCGAAACGATTGGAGGAAACAAGGGAGAGGGAACCAATTATCTAAGAATTCATGGGAACTGCCCCCTATAATGCGCAAAGATTGGAGTTTGTTGCTACGACTGAGTTTGCAAAGCGAGGCGAGTAATATCTCTCCCATGGACTTGCACTCACTGGGTTCATGAGACAAACGTATTTTGAGGTTCCTCAAACTGGTCAGCTCACCAAGCTCTGCCACTGCACTTGCTGAGCTACTGCTAATATTAATGCCTTTCAGCACTAGTAGATTCCTCATATTGCCAATGCCATTTGGTAGTTTCAAAGAATATCCGAGTAGATGAAGTAGTTTCGTCAATCGGCAAAATTCAGTGGGCAGCTCTTCTACGTGCGTTCTCCTTACGTCCAATGTCAACAAATTTCGGAGCTTTGTAATTTGTGTTGGTACGCGTGACATGTTTGAACCAAGAAAACTTAAGTACCTTAGTTGGAATAGCTTGCCTATATTTTCCAAATCATAATCTTCTAAATCCACACAATATTGAAAGTCCAATACTCGTATAGCTTCAAACCGAGCAAGTTCAGGCAAAAAACCCATGTTCTCAGCAAAGCAGGTTAGAGATCGAACATGGAGTAAATCTTTGTTTGCTAAGAGAGTTGACAAATGATTATTAGTGTCCTGGACAGATAATCGTCGAACATAGCCATGCGAATTTGTTTTTCCAGTTTGGCCACCTAACAATGTAATAAAATTTTCTTCTGCTGCCTTTGAGGAGATTAGTTCAAGCATTATATCATGGACATAGCATGCACGAGCCTTACCATCATAGCCAATGTACAAAGGCTGGACCAGGCTTTTGTTGATCAGCTCATAAAAGTATCCCTCTGCGACATCTTGCAAGTTATGCCCAGAATCTTCAGAGATAAAGCCTTCAGCTATCCATCGCCACAATAGTGTTTTTCTTTCAATAATATAATCCTCTGGAAATATGCTCAAATATAGCAGACAAGTCTTAAGATGGTTTGGCAGGTCATTGTAGCTAAGGGAGAGTATGCTTTTCATTCCTTCTAGACTTCGGTTCTTGTCCAATGCAAAACCAATTGATTCTTTCACTTTATCCCACTCTTCCTTGGTAACTGGTCTATTTGCTAATAAGCCAGATATGCTAATAATTGCTAATGGAAGACCCCCACATTTCTTCAAGATATCTCTTGAAACTTCCTGTAAACTATCCGGGCAACCATCCTCATATGTGCCAAAAATTCTCTTGCAAAACAGTCTTCTAGAGTGAGCTTCACTTAGAGGTTCCATCTCATAATTGCGGTCAATACCATTTAAGCAGCATGACCGTCCAACATTGAAAATGCGTGTTGTAACTATAATTCTGCTGGAATAAGCATTCTCTGGGAAAGCGACCTTGATAGTTTCCCATGCCAATATAGACCACACATCATCAATGACAACAAGATACCTAGTTAAAGTTTATCAACAATGTAAGTTCATGTAGCAAAAACCGCTCTTATATGGTGGATATACAACTTCTCGAAGAGGGAAAAAAAGAACTAGCTAGAGAATTACCTTTTGTCCGCAAGTAGTTCTCTCAGCTTTTTAATAGATTTCTTTTCATCCCATGTATCAATGTCTTTGAGAAACTCATCCTTTGTACGTATCATGTGTGTTATGTCCTTTATTATATCCTTGAATATTTTCTTCAAATCAGGCTTTTGTGACACAGTTACAAAAGCATGACAATCAAAATGCACATTAACCCTATTATATATCTCCTTCGCTAGAGTTGTCTTTCCAAGCCCGCCAAATCCCACAATAGATAATACCTTGCGATGCTTCATCGACCTGCTCTCTACATCCATCCAATTGATAAGTTCATCTCTTGGACCATCTATACCGACAAGATGGTTCTCCTCCGCAAACAGAGCCGCCAACCGTGGATCAATTGAATGATTATTGGTGGATATATTGGAAAAAATATCATCAAGTTTGTAGCTGTTCTTTTGATCTCTCACCGAGATGACACGTGCCTTCAGTTCTTCGATCTCGCCTGCGATCTTATGCCTCGAGCCAAGAGTTTTGAGACGTCGAGCACTCTTCTGAAAGAAATCCTTGATGCCAGTACTGGTGCTATGGTGCTCGTTATTGGTGCCGAGTTGGTGGATGAACTTGTCGATGCAGTCCTCGATGTCGTAGGCGAGCTCCCTCAACTCCGCAATCCAAGACTTCACCTGGATATCAGGGTCCTCAAGCGATGCATACTTGTGGAGTGCTGCTTGCATGTTGCTTAACTCTGATCTAAGGGAGCGAATCTCACGGTGAACACCTTTCAGGCGTGCACATTCATCTACGAGCAAGGTGTTGAGCTTGGCCAGCAATGGCCCCAGTGCTCCATGTGAGACACTCACCACAGCATCCATGGGTGGTGCCCAATGTGTGCTTTAATTTGTTCTTACTAGTCTGCAATGGACTGAAACATATATATCACTAGAAATTGATAGAGATGTATGAGATTATTAGCAACCAGAGCAGGAGTCAAGGAACATACCAGTCTACCAGAGGAGGATCGGAGAAGGAGCAGCAAGATCAAGCCGGGAACCAGAGCTCCATTCGGACTCCTTCCTAGCTAGCTTCTACCATCAGCCTCTCCTCTTGTTTTCAGTTTAGCCATTTAATTGCATACTGCTTCTAGTGTTTGCTGGGGTTGGTGAGTCAACGACGCTCCATTGTACTGCTTTGGCGTACGCGTGCTGAGGTTTCGTTTGCAATAATTCAGTAGGCCGTAACCTTGTGTACAACAAGGTAGATTATAGAAGGATAATAACGGGTTAAAAGAAAGATAAAAGAAAAATGATGAATGTTAGCTATCATATAAAAGTTAGTTATACACATGCTTCAAGATAAAATTTATAGTAAAAGAAAAAGAGAAGAGAAAAAATAAGATCAATCTTATAGTTAATCTATTATACATGTTAGTTTTAATATAAGCCCATGAAGTAATAGCTAATAGTCTATACTAGCTACTTGCACTTAAAAAGAAAGAAAGGCTCCAAGTTGCCGAGTGATAGTGGTTGTCAAGTGAATAAAGAGTATGGTGGCCGACAAAGGGAATCTGGTGCCTCGAAAGAAAAAGAAAATTAAGGGTCCCTAACCCGCGTGCCATATATATCGTTCTCATCGAATCACACCCAACTAGCCAAGAACGAAATTCCACGTCCCTAAGCCTGATCAGTGAAACATGTGCATTGATGAGTGCAACACAATGACGCTCATGATCGATGTACTTCTCTTTGTGACTTGCGACTAAGAAATTTGACGAGATCCGATCCAACACCTTCATCCGTCAGTGACGCTACCTTCGGTGGCGGAGCTAGGAATTAGCATACTGAAACCAAACAAGCAGACAGTGGCACAGACTAGACAAATGTATAGAAATAGTTCAAAATGATAAATATTATGGAGATTTAATTAGTGATACGATTCGATTACAACCATATCATGCCTTGAAAGCGTACGTGCAATGACATAATCATCATCGCAGTAGTATTATGGCTTCTTGTGTAGACAATATAATACATCTACGTATTATTATTGATATGGGTATATATTAGGTATTTTGGCAAAAAAAAAAATGAAGGTACAGGTGCAATAGAGCTCGATGCTTATTTCATGATAGTGCTCGATGCCGACGATCCAAGGACAAGGAGAGGAGGAGGAGGCGACCAAACTGCCAAAATAACACATATTAATATATGAGTGAATTGTACTTTGGACCATATTTTATTAACTAAGTTTTATTTTGGACTACTTTCTATCTATATTTTTTTTCGCAAGGGTTTTTCACGTAAAATTCGTGTCTCTGTTGTGCATTTATTTTCTTAACAGCGGCGAGGCAATAGGGGCATCAACTCTCATGGAGGTCGATCGATGCCGACAAGATGGCATCGAGTCACGTTGGAGCGTGCTTTTCACTGAGGTGAGATACTTTCTGCCTACACCCGTCAATCAGGGATTTCAATTTCAAAATTGGGTTTTTTGGCGGGGGTCCAAAATTTCAGAAATTTCAAAAAATTTTGAAATTTTGAATGAATTTGAATAAAATTTGATCAAATTCACAAAATTTTACAAAAAAACAAAAATTTTGGGCGAGATATGAGCTTGCTGGTGGGGGACGAAATTTTTCGAACCGAAATTGTGAACACTGCCGCCAATCATGACTCGTTGTTCATCCTATTAGCATCCACTGACTGCATCCATTTCTATTACTAATCCTAAAATAAATCGTGCGTGTTCCCACTATCCGGCTTAAAAAAACAAATCCTGCTCCATCTTCTAGTTATGCGTGACAGCGTGAGGCTTTACTTTTCCATTACAAAAAGAAACTTGTATGAAAAATCGCAATTATTTCCCCACTTGCTTTGGGTCACTCCTTTTATTGTCAATTAAACTCATAAATTCTTTACATATGTTTCTCTATGGGTCTTCACACATGCGTCAAATTCATGCTGGCAGCTTAATTTATATCAACTAATAGGTTGTTTCTTAAGAACAAATGGATGAGTGCAGATGCTCTCGTATGATTGTCACTCGGAATTGTGCTTCTTCTTTATTCCCTCCTTTTTTTTTCATTTGATCAATGATTCTAGTTTTACAACAGATGCCTGCACTACTAAGATATGTTTATTATAGACCATATCACTCTTTCTACGTCAGATGCCACTACTAGAGTCTATAAATATGTTCCATGGGTCTTCACATGGATGGCTACAGATCACTTTACCCTTGTACAGTACGTAGGTGACATATCTTAAGAGCAACTGGAGAAGCTCTCACATGATTAGTAGGCGAAGGCATGTGGGGTTGATCATATTTTGTGCTCCCTCGTGGTGTACGTATTTTCACTTGATCAAGGACTCACTACTTATTGTTGCAACCTCTAACATGTAACTTTTATAGACAATAACATACTAAGATCATAAAAAAAATAAATTTAATTATGAATAGTGCTACTTGTGACCTTAATATTGGGCATTGCTCGTACTAAGGACATGTTTAATAGAACCCTAACTCTTATAGTTTATGAACGTTTGTAGGCTAAAGGAAGAAAGCAGAATACGTCAGCCTGAAGATAGGAGAGGGAAAAAGAAGAGGAAAGGAATGAGGAATGATAGAAAAGAAAAAGAAAAGGAGAGGTAGGAAAGGGAAAAGGGAGGAAGGAATAAAGATAAAGGAAATTTCCTTAAAAAAAGTTGTGCAGAAATTAGAAACTGATGTCCTATTTGAAAATTCCAAATAGAGGAATTTGGAAATGGGAAACTCGAGTGCTAAAACAGAGAAATTAAAGCTATTGTATTGGAATAAAATAAAATCTTTTACGGCGTAAAAATGATCTCACTATTTTTTGGCGAAAAATATGACGTGACAAATATGAAACATAGTTACTCCTAATCTCTTATTGGATCAAACTTGATACGCCACGGAACTACCAAGGCACCAACAATCGTGCAGCTTACTGTGTGTGCCAAACTTCCAGCCCGCTCTGACTTGAACCGGACAAGAAAAGCACGATTAAAGTCACCACTAGTGATCAGTAGTAATCACGCTCTCACATCGATCATCTCTTTCTCCAGCACTACCCAGACCTAGCATGCCACAAGTCAGTGCAGCGATCTCCAATCCTCCATCGACCATCCAGAGCTAGCTACCGAGAAGGAGCACGCCGCGCAGCCATCGTGATCAGTCCAGTGCCTCCCTTGTGGGCACCGGCTGTGCTGCTCCTCTGGTCTCTGCAGCCTCGTCTTTCCCACAACATCTTGGTCGATCGACAAGGTTTGAGCCGCTGCCTTCATCATCCTGCCATATAGTTTTCATTCGTGTTTGCCCTTGTTTTACTATGTCAAGTAATTAATCGTTCTCTCTCCCATATCATCCCCTCCCTTCCATGCTCTCTGGAATTGCAGACTCAGTTGCCGGTGCCTTTACCGAAGTTGTTTTTGGACGTGTGTGCTCCTACGATCGAGTTGAGGGAGCAACGATGGCTGAGCTTTTGGTTAGGCCACTGCTCTCCGCGGTGACGGAGAAGGCTTCCAGCTACCTTGTAGACCAGTACAAGGTGATGGAAGGCATGGAGGACCAACGTAAGGCTCTGGATCGCATGCTTCCACTCATCCTCGATGTCATCCAAGATGCGGAGAAGAGAACTAAGCAATCCAATGTAAGTGCTTGGCTCGACGAACTCAAGAAGGTGTCCTATGAGGCGATCGATGTCTTTGACGAGTTCAAGTATGAGGCACTCCGGCGTGAAGCCAAGAAGAAGGGGCACGACGCTACCCTTGGCAAAGGCATAGTAAGCCTCTTCCCTTCTCGTAACCCAATTGTGTTTCGTTATAGGATGGGCAAGAAACTGCGAAAGATTGTGCAGAAAATCAAGGAACTTGTCTCAGAGATGAACTCCTTTGGACTCATAAAGCAGCAGCAGGAAACACCAAAGCAGTGGAGGCAAACTGATTCCATCATGGTTGATACTGAGAAGGATATTGTTAGCCGATCTAGAGATGAGGAGAAGAAGAAGATTATCAAGATGTTGCTTGATGAAGCAAGAGGCAAGGACCTCACTGTCCTTCCTATTGTTGGAATGGGTGGGCTTGGCAAGACTACCTTTGCACAACTCATTTACAATGACCCAGAAATCGATAAGCATTTTCCGCTCCGTAGGTGGTGTTGTGTGTCAGATGTGTTTGATGTCGTCGCCATTGCAAACAGCATATGTATGAGCACAGAGAGAGATCGTGAGAAGGCTTTGCAGGACTTGCAGAAAGAAGTAGGTGGAAAGAAGTATCTCATTGTGTTGGATGATGTATGGAATCGAGATTCCGATAAGTGGGGAAAACTAAAGACCTGCCTTAAGAATGGTGACATAGGTAGCGTAGTACTAACAACAACTCGAGATTCAGAAGTTGCCAGAATTATGGTCACTGGTGAAGTTCAAGTGCATAATCTTGAAAATCTAGGAGAAGCTTATTTGATGGAAATAATCCAGAGTAAAGCATTACGTTTGGCAAAAAGTGACGAGCATTTTGAAGTTCTTCGTAAGATTGTGCAGAGATGTGATGGCTCTCCTTTAGCTGCCAAATCCTTTTGCTCTCTGTTATTTAACAGGACTACTGTACAAGAATGGAAGGATATATTAGCCAAAAGTAACAGCATTTGCAATGTGGGGGAGGACAGAATTTATCCTATACTTCGTCTAAGCTATGATGACCTACCGTTGCATATAAAGCAATGCTTTGCTTTCTGTGCTATATTCCCAAAAGATTATGTTATTGATGTCGAGACTTTGATTAAGTTATGGTTGGCACATGACTTCATACCATTACAAGAGGATGACAACATAGAAATGGTAGCCGAACATATCTTCAACGAGCTAGTTTGGAGGTCATTTTTTCAAGATGTGAAGAAATTTCCTCTACGAACTACATGCAAGATACATGATCTTATGCATGACATTGCTCAATCTGTTATGGGAAAAGAATGTGTCAGTAGTAGGTCCGATTTTAAAAGTCTCTTATCAGAACATCCTACGTATCACTTTGTCACACCGTACAGTGGGACTTTTCACTTAGATGACTTTATGAGAAAACAATCTCCAACACTCCGGACTTTATTGTGTGAAGAATATAATATGGATATCTCAATATTACATTTATCCAAGAGCAGTTCTTTACGAGCACTAAGACTCAGACATTCGAAAGAAATATTACCAATCAGGCCAAGGTACCTTCAGCACCTAAGATATCTCGATATCTCGCAAAACTGTAGTATCAAAGAACTTCCTGAAGATATATGCATACTGTACAATCTGCAGACTTTGATCCTTTCTGATTGCCAAAATCTTGTTGGTCTCCCAAAGGATATGAAGTATATGACAAGCCTACGACACCTCTATACAAATGGATGCTCAAAATTGAAGTGCATGCCTCCAGACCTTGGACAGTTAACTTCCCTCCGGACAATAACAGATTTTGTAGTTGGTGCTAGCTCTGGTTGCAGTACCCTTAGAGAACTGCACAGCTTAAACCTCTGTGGTGGACTAGAGTTACGTGGCTTAGAAAATGTATCTCAAGAAGATGCAAAAGCAGCCAATCTTAGAAACAAAGAGAAACTTACACACCTATCTCTTGTATGGGATAGTGAATGCTGTGTTGAGGAACCAAATTGCCATGGGAAGGTTCTTGATGCTCTTAAACCTCATCGTGGGCTGCTGATGCTCAACGTAATTTCCTATAAAAGCACTCATTTTCCAGCATGGATGACAGATCTTAGTATGCTGCAAAACTTGGTGGAGCTCAAATTAGAGGGCTGTACAATGTGTGAAGAATTCCCTCAGTTCATTCAATTTAAGTCTCTTCAAGTTCTCTGTTTGATTAGACTTGACAAATTGCAAACCCTATGTTGTGACGAAGGAAGACAAGGAAAAGAAGAAGCATTTCATCTACTTGAAATGGTTGTTATCATGAGCTGTCCAAAGTTTCGAACATTAGTCCATGACATGGCATCCACAACGTTCCCAGCACTAAAGGAAATCTACTTACGTGACTTGGAGGGCTTAGACAGATTCGTGGCAATTGGAGGAAGACAAGAAAATGGACCAACGTTTCCTCTGCTTGAGGAAGTTGTGATAGGGGAATGTCCAAAACTACAAACACTATGCTATCAAATGGCTTCCACAGCATTCCCATCATTAAAGAAAATCATGTTATATGATTTAGAGGGCTTAGAGAGATTAGTGGAAAACGAATCATCATTTCCTCTGCTTGAAGAGGCTGACATCAGGAACTGTCAAAAACTGAGGAGTCTACCCGAAGCACCAAAGCTCAAGATTTTCAGGCTAAAGGAAAACAAACCCGAGCTGTCCTTGTTGTTACTTCAATCCAGATACATGTCCTCATTATCTATGCTAATACTGTACGTGGATGACAAAGAAGCAACAGTGCAGCTTGATCAGATTCACGAATCATCTCTCCTAGAGCTGGAATTAACGCACTGCAATTTCTTCTTCCCCTTGAGCCCATCACAACCAATAATTATGTTTTGGAAATGGCTTGGACATCTTGTGCATTTGGAAATCATATACTGTGATGTGCTCATCTACTGGCCAGAAGAGGAGTTCCTATGCTTGGTATCCTTGAAGGCACTGCGCATTATGGGATGTGATAAGCTAATAGGGCGTCCCACGCTGGTGAAACGAGAGCCAACTTGCCGTGCAAGGGATCAGCTCCTGCCACGTCTAACCTCACTTTCAATTCGTACTTGTCATAGCTTGAGAGAGCTCTTCGTTCTCCCCCCATCTCTCACAGAAATTGAAATTCGTAGCTGCTCTAATCTTGAGTTCATATGGGGGAAGAGGGATACAGAGTCCGAGAGTGTACAGGTAGAACACCACGACACATTTGCATCATCAGAGCATTCCAATGATCGGGCATGCAGAAGTCTGCCAGAGCAATCGCCATCAGCAGCAGACCATCCTCTGCCATGCCTAGAAGATCTAGATGTCGTGGAATGTCCTAAAATGGTAGCACTTGAGAACCTACCATCATCTCTCAAGAATCTATCTATTTTTTTATGTCCCGAGATCCATTCTGTGTCAGGGCAGCTGTATGCACTCAACAATTTATATATTAGCCACTGCAATAAACTAGAGTCACTGAATCGTTTGGGAGACATGCAATCATTAGAAAGCCTCTATCTTTGGAGCTGCAAACGTCTAGCATCCTTACCATGTGGTCTGGGGAGTTACTCATCTCTTTTGAGAATCACAATCGAATATTGCCCAGCTTTGAATATGAAGCCGCTATATGAGCACCTCCGGACACGGTCGGATAGCCTTGAGATAAGAGACCTGTCACATGCTCATGCAAGAGATCCTTCCGAAGGTACCTTCCCATTGCTTGTCCCTTCCTTTTCGTTTTCGTTTTTTTCCTTCATATTACAGATCTATATGTTGCAGTATATGCACTCGAAAATTCAATCATCAGACCTCTCTGTTTTATAATTGAATATGACAGAATTTCCTTTTCTTTCCCTTGGTGTGGTTAATTTCGATTGTGAAACTATGACATTATTTTGCTGTTGCAGAGCCTAAACGTCCTACGCTAAGGGACCCAAAATCATGGAAATATGCAATTCCTGGTTGTCAGTGAGCCGGCGAACGCGACTGATGTCCTGAATTTAGAAATGCCAACAGACCATAAAGGTTCGTGGAACTGATTGTTTTCATCTCAGACTTGAATCCAACAAGTTGTGCAAGATGAAAGTTGGCTTTAGTTCGAGCTTCTTTCTTCTGATGTTTTTTTCGCTTGGTTTCCCCGCAGGATTGGCGAGTATAATCAATAATTTGGCTTCTTGACAGGAATATCCACTACAGAGTTATTATTTACTGGGTTTTACAAGTTCTGATTAGTTGAAGCAGCCTGAGGACCTCAAGATTCGTCAGGATATACTCCATTGTTGTCAATATGTAGCCCTGTACATCTTGTATGGCATAGTTACTTACTGGGTTTTGCTGAAGTGCTCACTATCTCGATGCTACTCTGGCATCCGGTAATGAAATCAAGCATGGTGTTTCAGGTGAAAAATCAAGCATGGTGAGTGTTTGGTGAACAGATCAACATGAGCAAGTTAATTTCATGCCTCTACAAGTTTTTCTACCCTCTGATATCAGATCATTTGCTGCGTAATATACTTGGTTGAGAATCTTGAGATCATGGTTTACTCATGTTTGAAGCAGGAAAAAAGCACAACATTAGCTTCAACTGGAAACTGCATTGACGAGATGACTGCGATGTCGGAGTGTGCTGGTATCCGACGGTGAGATCCTTCTTCTGATATCCTAACTCATTGCGTGTTTTGATTATAAAGGCTGTCCTTTCATTTCCTTGCTTTACTTGCATGGCCTTAGGATGTTTCAGAATTCCATTATCTGAATAAATTTGCAACGTAAAATATTTTTCCAGAAGTGGCACTACCAAGCTGAAATTCATTTACTACCGCTGTTCCACTAGTGAGGTGAACAAAACAAGAAACTTGATTAACAACCAGAATCGTTAGGAAGACTAGATTAATTCCGTACAAACACATCCCTACGTATCAAATTTAGTCTTGAATGTCTTGCAGAATTTCAGTGTGTACAAAATTTGTCTGATAGTTGTAGCCAATTCTGAATTGTTATTTTTACAGTTTTGCTGTTTTTCCTTTGGCAAATTCTGACATTGTTTCCCACCAGGGATTCAAAGCCCTACAGTAATAGACCAGTAATCATGGAAATATGCCATTCCTGGCTGATGATGAGCCGAAGCACATCGTTGATGTCCTGAATTTAGTGATGTCAGGAGACCACTATACTTATTGTAAGGCACAAGCACTACCACGATGTGCCCTGTGCTTATTGTAAGGCACAAGCACTACCACGATGTATTGCTCATTATTTCTATGCTTTTCTGACAATGAGAGCACTTCATTGTAATCTGCTACTTTGCATATATTTTCAAAAATTGTCATCGTCGTCTGCAGAAATGAAGATCCCCCTGGAAATGAAATGCAGAAATAAGCGTAGTGAGTTTTTGTCCAACAGATCAAGATGAGCAAGACTTTTTTGTCTTTCTGTCAAATTTAGCTCGATTATCAACATGTTTGCGCACCTCATGCAGACATACAGCAGTACATGCCACTGCGATTTTTGTGAGTGTTTTTGTGTGCACATCGATCAGTTTTGCCTCGTTCAAACTTTCACTGTCTCCCTTCCCACGTTCCTAACATTTGCCTTTCAGCTAATAAGTTGCTGCCAAATTTTAAATTTTAAAATTTAATTTTGAAATTGATTATGGAGTTATTTTCATTTATTTTATTTTATAACATTGGTTTTTAGTCACTAAAAATTTTACCGATATTTTTTTTTGGTTTGGTTGGCTTATCAGCTATAGGACTTAATCTGTAACAAAACAGCAGATCTCCTGCTTGCTTGATACCTCAAATCTAGAAAAAAAAAGAGAATAAAATGATCGCCGGATGAATTTATACAGTGCAAGTGCTTTTGTACAATATAAGCAAATTACATGCTCATCTCGTTGAATAATTTATTTATCTACAAGTTTTGATTGTTCATCTTTGGTTGTGACGTAATTAAGCAAAAGGAGTAGCTATATTTATAACGTCATATTTTTTCACTAAAAATAGTCAAATCGTTTTTACACTGTAATTATATTCACTTACATTGTAATTACAATATACTTACATTGTGGTAACTACAGTGCAATTAAAATGTGTAATTACATAGTAATTTTTCAGTTTTATTTTTCACCATTTTATTTCTCCTCTCTAGCCTCTCTGTCTTCAACCAAATTCAATGGATGATGTGACATGAGTTTCTTTGGGTGGTGAAAAAGAGAGAGATTCACGCGAGGATATAGGCAGCACACTGGTAGTGGCAGGTACGAAGAAGTTGGACTCAAGCAAGAGAAGCACGTAAAAAAACAACCGTTTTTAACACAAAAATATGTTGACACATTATTAGAAAAATATGTACTTTTTAACAGAAAAGACAGAAAAATATGTTGACACATTATTGGAAAATATGTGCTTTTTAACAGAAAAGCACAGCGATTGAAGTTGTAACCTAGTGCTGGCCAAATGGACCGTGCCAAGCCAGGCCGGCCCGAGCACGGTAGCACTGTAGCTGGCCCAAACACGACACGGCACGGCATGGCACGGTAGCCAATGGGCCATGCCGGCATGGCCCGTTTGACCGTGTCGTGTCTGGGCCGACGCCTTAGCCCGTGGGCTGTAGCAGGCCGGCACGAGAAGGCGGGGTTGGTGGCTGGCGGGCTACACGTGGCGGGTTGGCGGGCGACGGCTGGGCCGGCTAGCGCGGCGGGGCCGGGGGGGCAGGGCGGCTGGCCGGCTGGGAGGATGCCACGTGTCCCTCAACGGCTAGTCCAACGGCTATTTTTTAAAAGTAGTCATTGGAGCGCGAAAAAAATCAAAAAAAATACGAAAAAAATCCAAAAAAATATGAAATTTTTTTATATAAATAGGGTTCCCACCCCCAACATTCTGAATCATCCAAACCTCCTATTTTGTGCTCTTTTGTGTGATAGTTCGATTTTTTGATTAGACAAAATTTGACCAAATTTTGTCTAAAATCAAAAATAGTTTGTGACTCAAAAATAGTGTATACTAGAGGTGTAAAGCCAAGCTGCCAAGGTGATAAAAAGAAGTATGTCATATATTCATATTTATATATTATTTGTATTTTATGTTATGTGAATAAATATTCTGAATTTTATTTATCTTGTTTTAACATTTCAGAATGGACGATCCGAACCTTCCGTCGTTCACGTTAGGTGATTTCGACCTAATAACCTATCGAGGTCATTCCCAACTAGTGAGTATGATGTCACCGGATCGGCTCCAACAGCACCAATTGTGGAGGAGGTACCAACGGGTTCAAAAGGATCCGGCACTATGAGTGGGAGTGCATCGACGAACACTGGCTCAAAGAGATCAAGAACTTCTAGCGTTTGGCAACATTTCGATGAGGTGGCCATGACAGGCCCTGACGGAAGGCATGTAACATTCGCGAGATGTAGAATATGCAAAAATAAGTTATCTGCAAAATCATCTGGTGGAATAGGACACTTGAAGCGGCATGCTGAGGCTTGTGCAAAGAAGCAAGGAATCCAACTATGATAGCATCAACTACTACTAAATTCTGATGGTACGGTATGTACATGGGAGTACAATCCTATGGTAGCTCGAGAATCTCTTGTCCGTTTAATTGCTAAACAATATTTACCCTTGAACTTTGGTGAGAGTGTTGCATTTGAAAATTACATCAAAACTTCTCATAATCCTAGGTTTCAAGCTATTAGTAGACAAACCACAACCCGTGATTTGAAAAATGTCTATGACAAAGGTTATGAATCACTGAAGAAATTATTTAGTACATGTACATTTTCTGTTAGTGTCACCTTAGACATATGCAGTAGTAGGGCCAAAGAGGAGTACCTTAGTGTAGTCGTATATTTCGTTAATGATGACTGGCAAATGCAAAAAAGAGTTCTTGGGTTAAGATTAATTGATGTTGCACATACTGATGAAAATATAGTAGAGAGAATTCGAGAGGTTATTAATGAGTATAACATTGCAGATAAAATTTTTGCTGTAACAATGGATAATGCATCTGCAAATTCCAGGGCCATGGAAATTCTGCGGCCATTATTTTGTATTTATGCTCAATCATTTCTTTTGCATCAGCATTGTGCATGTCATATTATTAATCTAATTGTTAAATCTGGGTTTAAGAGTGTGAATGTACATATCGATGCCGTTCGTCAAGCAATCACGTGGTTAACTGCTTCAAATCCACGGATTGCACAATGAAAAAGGTATTGTCGTGCATCGGGTAAGCCCCCACGTAAGTTTTTAACCGATGCAGAACATCGGTGGAATGCCATTTATTTTATGTTAAAGGTTGTATTACCTTACTAGGAATTACTTACTGTTTTCCTTCAAACACGTAATGGCGCAAGAAACAGTGACGACTTGCCAATACTGATTGACCATACCTGGCACATTGTCGAGAGGTTCAATCAATTTCTTGAAACATTTCATGACTGTACTCTTCTTTTATATCAAGTTTATTATCCAACAGCTAATTTAATTTTACATAATATTCTTGAAATTGCCACTTTGTTGAAAGAGTATAAAAATGATGAATTTTTCATGCCCATAGTCTTTAGTATGAAACAAAAATATCTTAAATATTGGAAAAACATCCCCATGTTGTATGCTTTTGTATTTATTCTTGATCCTAGGGGAAAATTACGTGGATTTCTCAATATTCTTGAACTTATTGGAGATACTATTAATGTTGACTATTCTACCTATTATTCTGATGTTAAAACTAAATTCCATGAGGTATTTGGAAAGTATTAATTAAAGTTTCAGGGAGTTCACTTGCAAAGACCCCCACCTGCCCCTACAGCAGGAAAGAAAAAATTACAGTGGAGCAGAATTTGGGGTGGCTCATATTCTAGCCATGGCGGTGGTAGCAATTTGTCAGCTGCAAGTGGTGACGCTAGATCGCATGGTCCCGCTGAAGAGTTGTCCAACTATTTGGATAGCGACGCCATCAGGCATGAATCATCAAACTTCAACGTACTCGGGTAGTGGAATGATCACAAGATATCATATCCTGTGCTTTCAAAACTAGCACGGGATGTGTTGACAATGCCCGTATCTTCAATATCCTCCGAATCAGCCTTCAGTCTATGCGAAAGAATTATCGAGGACAGGAGAACAAGTCTGAGCAGCGATCATGTAGAAATGCTACTAAGCGTCAAAGACTGGGAGCTAGTTGTAGAACATGCCCAATACACCGCTAACAACCAAGAATTGGCCGCTCTGTTCGAAAATCTTTATTTAGATGACGAACAATTAGAGTAGCTAATTTTTATTTTTTAAGTATTGACCCGTAGGCTGTACTCTTTTCTTTGTCATGGTTTTCTCAAATATGAGTTTTTACATGACAAAGTTTTTAACGAGGCAGCATGTACCATGTAAACATCAATAAAGGTCATTACTCTTTTTTCTAAGTCTAATTAGAAATATTTCTAATTATTTTTCTAAGTCTAATTATTTTTTATTTTCTCTAACTATCCATTAATTTTTCTTCAATTTTATTTTTTATTTTTGCATCAGGTTTTGCCCTCGGCGGCTCGGCCGAGCCGCCCGCTCCCCGGCTCACTGGCTCGGCTCGGCCGTCCCGCGTCCTCCCGGCCGCCACGTGTCGGCTGCGTGCAGGCCGCCCGGGCGCGGGCCGCGCGGCGGTGGCGACGTGGCGTGCGGGTGGCACATCCTGCTCCCGCCTAGCCGGTTCAAATTTTCGGCCGGCGGGAGCACACGTGCGGGCCGGCGCGGCCGCGTGACCTTCTCGTTGGCTCCTCCTAGGCCACGTGCCAAGCATGGCCCATGGGACACTAATGGGCCCGTGCCGACATGGCACGGCACGACCTCTCCTTGGGCCGTGATTGGGCCGGGGGAACGGCACGTGGGCTGGCACGGCACGGCCTACTAAAGGAGTCATGCCTAATGGGCCGGGCCCTGGCGGGTCGTGCCGTCGGCGTGCCCGTGCCGTGCTGGGCCGGGCCGCCCGTTTGGCCAGGTATATTGTAACCTGTGACTTAATAACTGTAAAATTGGGCCAGGCTTACATGTTCCGCGACGGCCCATGTAGCGTTCAAAATCCAATTGGGCCTTCGAATCCAATCGCGAACAAAAATCAATTGGCTCGTCTCATTTCTGACGAATATACAGGAGGAAATCGAATGGCGCAAATGGCCGCCGGCGAGCCTGTGAGGCGTTCCGGCCGCCTTCTTCTGCTGTCCTGCCCACCGCCGTTCGCTTGCAAGGACGCCGGCCGCTCCGCTCCTGCAGCGTCCAGTCCAGGGTGGCAGGAGAGGAAGTGGCTTGCTGTGGCAGGCAGTGCCCGGTTTGTGTTCGACGGAATGTCTGCGAGGGCAACACGTACGCCGTCTCGGCCGGCAAAAGCAAGCAACGGCTGTCAACACCGACGAGCGCGCGTCCGCGCCGAGTCTTCGACCGCCGCAAGAGTGAGCGAAAGCTTACTTCCTTCACCGGCCGGCTGCACAAGGTCAGTCACCACTCACCACGCATCTGATACGCGATCGAGGTGCCGTTTTTCCCACTATGCTAAGGCACGCGTCAGTCAACATCGGCATGCGTGGAAATGAGAGATAAAAGCAAAACTTGACTCGTGGAAATTAGTGGAAAGCAAGACGCGTCAGTCAACACTGAAATGCAGTGCGCAGCGCACTGCAATTCATTGCAATTGTCTTTGCCTTTATTCAGCCTGGAATTAATACCCCATTAATCACTCTCCAATACTACATATCATCTCTCCTCCACACTCTCCAAGACTCCAGCAGCAGCCACCGTTGCCTTTGCCTTTGGTTCGTGGCGTGTGCTGCTCCTCCTGAGAGTTGAGAGAGCATCGATGGCTGAGTATTTGGTTGGGCCACTGCTCTCCAATGTGCTGGAGAAGGCTTCTAGCTTCCTTGTAGACATGTACAAGGTGATGGAAGGCATGGAGGACCAGCGTGAGACTCTGGAGCGCTTGCTTCCAGACATCCTTGACGTCATCCAAGATGCGGAGGAGAAGAAAAATCATCGATCCGGTCTAGTTCGCGCTTGGCTCAAATCACTCAAGAAGGTGTCCTACGAGGCAATTGACATCTTCGACGAGTTCAAGTACGAGTCGCTCCGGCGTGAGGCCAAGAAGAAAGGGCACCACAACCACACTATGCTTGGCATGGGCTCTGTAAGCCTCTTCCCTTCTCGTAATCCTATTGTCTTCCGCTATAGGATGGGCAAGAAACTGCGAAAGATCGTGCAGAAAATCAAGGAACTTGTCTCGGAGATGAACTCCTTCGGACTCGTACGCCAGCAGGAAACATCAAAGCAGTGGAGGAAAACTGATTCCATCATGGTTGATTCTGACAAGGATATTGTTATCAGATCTAGAGATGAGGAGAAGAAGAAGATTATCAGGATGTTGCTTGATAAAGCTAACAGCACGGACCTCACTGTCCTTCCTATTGTTGGAATGGGTGGGCTGGGGAAGACTACCTTTGCGCAACTCATTTACAATGACCCTGAAATTGAGAAGCATTTCCCTCTCCGCAGGTGGTGTTGTGTGTCAGATGTGTTTGATGTTGTCACTATTGCAAACAGCATATGTATGAGCAGAGAGAGAGATCGTGAAAAGGCTTTGCAGGACCTGCAGAAAGAAGTAGGTGGAAAGAAGTATCTCATTGTGTTGGATGACGTATGGGAACGGGATTCTGATAAGTGGGGAAAGCTAAAGACCTGCCTTAAGAAGGGTGGTATGGGTAGTGCAGTACTAACAACAACTCGAGATGCAGAAGTTGCTAGAATTATGGTCACGGGTGAAGTTGAAGTGCATAATCTTGAAAAGCTAGGAGAAATTTACATGAAGGAAATAATCCAGAGTAGAGCATTGACTCTGCCAAACAATGACGAGCATTTTGGAATTCTTTGTAAGATTGTGCACAGATGTCATGGCTCGCCTTTAGGTGCAAAAGCCTTTGGTTCTATGTTAAGTACCAGGACTACTATGCAAGAATGGAATGATGTATTAACTAAAAGCAACATTTGCAATGAGGGGGAGGATAGAATTTTTCATATACTTCGGCTGAGCTATGATGACCTGCCATCACACATGAAGCAATGCTTTGCTTTCTGTGCTATATTCCCAAAAGATTATGAGATTGATGTGGAGATTTTGATCCAATTATGGTTGGCACATGACTTCATACCACTGCAGGAGGAAGACCATCTGGAAACAGTAGCCGAGAATATTTTCAAGGAACTAGTTTGGAGGTCATTTTTTCAAGATGTGAATAAAATTTCTCAGCGGGCGGAGAATGTGTATAGGAGACAGCTCCGTGACAGAACAACGTGCAAGATACATGATCTTATGCATGACATTTCTCAATCTGTTATGGGGAAAGAATGTATCAGTATAATTGGTTCGTCTGATTTGAAAAATCTGATGCTAGAACATCCTTTATATCACGTTCTCATACCATACACCAGCATTGCTCTTCCAGATGACTTTATGGGAAACGAAGCTCCAGCTCTCCGGACTTTATTGTTTCGAGAGTATTATGGTAATGTCTCAACATCACATTTATTTAAGTACAATTTTCTACAACTAAGAGCATTAGAGCTCCCACGAATGGAAACATTACCAATCAGGCCAAGACACCTACAACATCTTAGATATCTAAATTTCTCAGACAACAGTAATATCCATGAACTTCCTGCAGACATAAGCACAATGTACAATCTACAGACGTTAAACCTTTCTGATTGCTATAATCTTGTTAGACTCCCAAAGGATATGAAGTATATGACAAGCCTACGACACCTTTATACAAATGGATGCCCAAAATTGAAGTGCATGCCTCCAGACCTTGGACAGTTAACTTCCTTACAGACATTAACATATTTTATTGTGGGTGCTAGCGCTAGTTGCAGTACCCTTAGGGAAGTGCATAGCTTAAACCTTTCTGGCGAATTAGAGTTACGTGGCCTAGAAAATGTATCTCAAGAACAAGCAAAAGCAGCCAATCTTGGAAGGAAAGAGAAACTTACACACCTATCTCTTGAATGGAATGGTGAATACCATGCTGAAGAACTAGATTACCCTGAGAAGGTTCTTGATGCTCTCAAACCTCATCATGGTCTCCAGATGCTTAAGGTAGTTTCCTATAAAAGCACTCATTTTCCAACATGGATGACAGATCTTAGTGTTCTTGAGAACTTGATGGAGCTCCATCTAGAGGGCTGTACAATGTGTGAAGAATTTCCTCAATTCATTCATTTCAAGTCTCTTCAAGTTCTCTATTTGATAAAACTAGGTAAATTACAAAGCTTATGTTGCGAGAAAGCAAGAGATGGAAAAGAACAAACATTTCCAGCATTAAAGGAAATCAAGTTAATTGATTTGGAAAGCTTTGAGAGATGGGTTGCAACTGAAGGAAGACAAGAAAACAATCCAACATTTCCTCTGCTTGAGGTGGTTGAAATTGGTAACTGTCCAAAGTTGACTAGACTCCCTGAAGCACCAAAGCTAAAGATTTTAAAGCTAAATGAAAACAAGGCAGACCTGTCATTGCCATTGCTTAAATCCAGATACATGTCCCAATTGTCCCAGTTAAACTTGGGCGTGCTTGACAAAGAAGCTACAATGCAGCTTGATCAGATTCATGAATCATCTCTCTCAAAAATGGAGTTAAGTCACTGCAACTTTTTCTTTCCCACAAGCCCATCAGAACCAATAATTGGGATCTGGAAATGGTTTCGACAACTTGTGTATTTGGAAATCAACTCCAGTGATGTGCTCATCTACTGGCCAGAGGAAGAGTTCCTATGCTTGGTGTCCTTGAAGATGTTGACCATTTTTGGTTGTGATAATCTAATAGGTCGTCCCAAGCTGGTGAAAGGTGAGCCAACTCGTTGTGCAACAGATCAGTTCCTGCCATGTCTAACGTCATTATCAATTTGCTGTTGTGGTAACTTGAGAGAGCTATTCGTTCTACCCCTGTCTGTCGCCCACATTCATGTTTCTGGCTGTCGCAATTTTGAGTTCATATGGGGGAAGGGGGATGTAGAGTCGGAGAGTGTACATGTAGAACACCATGACACATTTACATCGTCGGAGCATTGCAATGACCTTGAGTGCAGAAGTGTGCCGGAGAGATCACCATCAGCAGTGAATCATCCTCTGCCATGTCTAGAAAGTATACATGTCTCTTTGAGTGATAAAATGGTAGAACTTCAGAACCTACCACCGTCCCTCACGTCGCTAGAATTTCATTCTTGTCCAGAGCTTCAGTCTGTATCAGGGCAGATGCATGCCCTCAAGTTTTTGGACATTAGGCGCTGCAATAAACTGGAGTCATTGAATTGTTTGGGAGACCTGCCATCATTAGAAAGACTCTGTCTTGTGAGCTGCAAACGTCTAGCATCCTTACCATGTGGTCCAGAGAGCTACTCATCTCTTTCAACTATTACTATTCGATATTGCCCAGCTATGAATATGAAGCCGCTATATGAACGCCTCCGGCCACGGCTGGATATTCTAAAGGGAAGAGATTTGTCACGTGCCCATGCAAAATGTCCTTACGGAGGTAGCTTTCCATTGCTTATTCCTTCCTTTTCGTTGTTTTCCCCCTACATATTAGTATTACATATCCATATGTTGCAGTGTATGCACTTAAAATTTCAATCACAAGCCCCTCTGTTTTATATTCAATGATACAATTTCAAGGTTGTCAACAGAATGTCCTTGTGTTTCAACAAACACAGGAGCCATGGGTTAAATGTTTTCTTCTTCTGTTTTAAGATGCATGAGCATTATTTCCCTCCGCTGTTTCTTTGTTAAGGACTGGTTTGCTTTCAGTTAGTAGGAAGCCCATTGAAAACTAGTACTACCTCTACTCCAACTTTTTCCCTTTTGCAAGGAGTCTTATTTGATGAACAAAGTGTCTTTCCACAAAAACTCGAATAAACTTTCTGGCTTTTTGACTGATTATTGATAAGTGTATATATACCTTTGCAATACCTCTGAATTGTTATTATTTACATGTATCATGTAAATAAATGGTGACTGTCTGTAGTTTTCTGATAATCTTGTACATAGTTTGGTGAAAGTTGACACCATTCATGGATATATTGTACAGGTGTAATTCATTTTTCCTTGGGTACAGAGCATAAACGCCCTACACTAAGGGACCCAAAATCATGGAAATATGCTATTCCTGGCTGTCGGTGAGCCAGCGCAGTTCACAGATGACCTGAATTTAGAGAAATCAGGAGACGGTAAATGTTCGTGGAACTGATTGTTTTCATCTCGACTTGAATCCAACAGGTTGTGTAATCTGAAAGATTGATTTCTGATTATATATGCATTGCTTCCCTGAAGGATTGCTCCCGTTCATACAAAAATCAATAGGTGGCTCCGAGTATAATCATTATCTGTCCTCTTGAAAGGGAATCTCTGATACATTTTTTTATAGTTTGTTTTGGGTTTTGCATGTTATGACTAATTGAAGCAGCTTAAGGACCTTGGTTTTCGCCAGAAAATATTCGAACTTGCAATCTTGTCTGAACAAGTACTCCTGTATCCATGTGGTAGTATTGTGTATTTATCATGTCTGAATATTTACACCTATTTCTTGCAAAGCACAGGCACAGTCAGTCTTTCTTTTGATGGTAATTCATGCAGTTGGTCTGGTGGTAATCTGCTACCTCCTGTCTGCTGCTGGTAGTGTAAGTGTCAGAAAAATGAAGAGCAGAAATCAAGCATGGTTACTGTTTGGTCAACAGATCAAGATGAGCAAAATCCATGGCACTATGAGTTGTTTCTACTGGCCGAGATCAAGATGATTTACTCATGCTGGAAGCAAGAAGCTTGCATATTAATTCCATCCTTTTCCTGCCAAATTTTTCTCTGGATCGTCAACAATTTTAGCATCTCATACTGCAAGACATATCGCTGAGGCGCTGTTCAGTTTGTATATTGTAGTGTTTGTGTGCGCTTCTCTTCATCTATGAAAAACAGCAGCAGATCTCCTGCCTGCTTCATGCCGCGTCACTTGAAAAAATATAGAGAATTTGTAAAATTTTGCCAAACTTTATCAATCAGTAATAAATGAGTTTTTGTGTGTGCCAAAAAAGAGGTCTTTTATTGGAACACTGTAAGCTTGATGCATGAATTTTTCTAGTTTAGTGTTACAATTGCAAGGAGGCTGCCGGAGATATTCTGCCCACTTTCATTCACTCAGATGGTCCTACATATCATTGTCACAAGCGTTAATTAAAGTAAACTGGCAACGAATATAAAGTATCAAATTATCAAATTTCTCGAACAAAGCTATGATGCCATTTTTTAGAAAATGGATTAAAATTCGGCCTCTACATCCACAATAGATGTACACAGTCTAACGTCGTACAAGAGTACTTAGACCCGAATTTCTTACAATAAAGATAAAAGAGTACCAAAGTGATAACACTTAAAAGAGAAAAGAGGAACACAAGACTACTCTTTCAATCTCCTAAGGTTCCACCCATATTTTGCATACAACTTCATGATCATTGCCTTCAACATCTTGCAACATTCTTTCAATTTGTGGTCATCCTCTTCCTTAAGCAACACAGACCACTGTTGCGCCCAATAAGTCCCTTTGAAAATTACCTGTAGAAAAGAATTAGTTTTAGAGCCATTAAAGATCACATCATTTCTATTTAACCAAACCGCCCAACACAAAGCCATGATGCCCACAAAAATTTGGTATTTTAGTCTAGGTTGAACACCATTTAACCAACTACCAAACATACTAGCAACACTAGTGGGTGGTCGAATCCCAAAGGTTATAGAAAGGGCATTCCAAACACATCTTACGAAATGACAATAAAAAAGAGGTGTTATATTGTTTCATTAGAATTACAAAAACAACATTTAATGCTACCTTCCACTTTCTTTTTGCTAGATTGTATTTGGTTAAAATAATCCCTCTCCTTAAGTACCACAGGAAGATCTTAATTTTCAAAGGAATTCTAAGCTTCCAAATGAAAGTGCTCCTTGGAACTACATCACCATACATGAGGGCATTATACATAGAATTTATTGTGAATATTCCATTTTTATT
The DNA here is from genome assembly GCA_008326285.1 of Oryza officinalis. NCBI lineage: Eukaryota > Viridiplantae > Streptophyta > Magnoliopsida > Poales > Poaceae > Oryza > Oryza officinalis. The sequence goes on along the minus strand of BDMV01000010.1, from coordinate 3,072,441 downwards.
AGCTCTCCATCTAAAAACATCATTTTGCTCCAAAAGGTTAACTGACACAACTTTTGACACTAGGTCATGCTAAGCTACTCAAGTATCCCCTACAATGGCCCTCCTGAAAGAGACATTAAGAGGCTCTGTGTTTAACACATTAGCAACAACAATATTTTTCTTCCTAGCTATATTATAAAGTGACGGATATAGCTTATCAAAAGATGTGGCACCAACCCAACAGTCCTCCCAAAACCTCAACTGAGTACCATTGTGAACCTCAAAGGATCCACACGAGAAGGACTCCTTGACAGCCATAAGCCCTGACCAAAAATAAGAGTCCCCTGGTTGCTTATCAACTTGGGTAATACGCCAAATATTTCTTCCTAAGTAAGTTATGCCAAACTCCCTCTTCATTAATGAGCCTATACACCTATTTACTAAGCAAACACTTGTTTTGCAGCTCTAAGTTATGTATTCCAAGGCCCCCACACTCCTTAGGCCTACACATCACACTTCATTTAGCCATTTGTATTTCTTTTTATGGTCATCACTTTGCCAAAAGAATCTAGATCTATAATAATCTAGCTTTTTGAGGATACCTTTAGGTGCCTCGAAAAAGGATAACATAAACATGGCTAAACTAGTTAGCACAGAGTTAATTAACATCAACCTTCCTCCTACCGAAAGAAATTTTCCTTTCCAACTACTCAATTTCTTTTGGAATCTTTCCTCTATCCTCTGCCAATCTTTATTCGATAACTTCTTGTGATGCATTGGAATCCCTAAATATTTAAAAGGATAATTTCCCATGCCACAAATAATGTGGCATACTCCTTCTCTACTTCTTTTGCCTTGCCATAATAAAACAATTCGCTCTTATGAAAATTAATTTTCAAGCCTAAAAGTTTCTCAAATGTACTTAGCACAAGTTTGAGATTTTTTGTGGCTTCTAAATCATGTTCCATAAAAAGAATAGTATCATCAGCATATTGCAAAATTGAGAGCCCATTGTCAATTAGATGAGGTATTACCCCTTCAAACTTTCCTTGGTCATTCGCTCTTTGAATTAAAATTGCTAACATATATGCCACTACGTTAAACAAAATTGGTGAAAGTGGATCTTCCTGTCTTAAACCTTTTTTTGTTTGAAAGAAATTTCCTATAGCATCATTGACTTTCACAGCCACACTCCCTTCTCTCACAATTTGATCAATCCATTTGCACCACATTGGTGAAAAACCTTTCATCCTTAAAGCTTGTTGCAAGAACCTCCAATCTACCTTATCATAAGCCTTTTCAAAGTCCAATTTTAAAATGACTCCATTCTTTCTTTTCCTATGCATCTCGTGAATTGTCTCATGTAGGATTACTACTCCCTCCATAATATTCCTTTCAGGTAAGAAGGCCGTTTGTGAGGGACGAATGATGTCACACCCTGAAGTTTCCCCAAATCATAAAAATCAAGTTTAATAATTTATCTGAGAAATTGCTTAATTAATCTAGAGAAAAATCCAATTAATTAATGCATTAAAGAAGTGGAAATGGCAAGGTGGAATTTTTCTTGAGTTCCCCATGTCAAAATACATTAACAGGATTTTTAGTGGAATTTTCAGAGCCCTAGAAATAATTTTAAACCAATTAAAATCAAATTCGGAGTTAAATTAATCCCAGGGTTTTCTCTTTCCTTTTTCTTTTCTTTTCCTTTTTGTACACCTCTGATCAGAGTAAAACTATTCGAATAGCCGTGCCCACGGTTATGGGCGATCAACCAGATTCACCGTGATTAGTCTCACTTTCTTAATAATTGGATTTACTGGAACTGGTTTAGTTCAGGTGGATTTACTGGCATGTCACAATGTGGTGTAGCGTTGGACAGTGATGGTTTAATATTGTTCAATCAATTCAATGTTTTACTACTGCTTTCAACTGTTGTTTTTAAATGCTTACTTTATGCAAATAAACCACTGCCTTCCTTTGGAATACCCGCATCATACCTCCCTTTTCCGGTATGACTTGTTGAGTATAGTGGATAGTACTCAATCTTGCTTAATTTTTCCCCCACCCCAGAAGAGGAATATGCGTCCGATGGAGGCTTCTCAGAGGAGTAGGTTTCGTCCGCCATCGAGAATGCTTGTGGAATGATGCCAGCCCGCTGCAAGAGTCATGTTCTTAGCTTAGTTTGTTTCAGTCTTTCCGCTGCATTTTTGTAAGGTATTTACTCTGTTTGTAAGACGTGGAACTGTATGCCAACTTTGTCGTATGTGTACTCTAGCTGGTCCTGGACAGGGGTTTTAATACACAATCAGTTTCGGAAATTCTGGTAGTGAATTTCCGGGTGTGACAAATGACCTTTTGAGCTACTAGAGCTATTCTATTGGCCATTACTTTTGTAAAGATCTTAAAGCTAACATTCAATAGACGGATAGGTCTATATCGTTGAATTCGATTAGCTTCTTTTTGTTTTGGCAATAAAGTAATGATACCAAAGTTCAAACTATGAAGTGGCAACTTTTCATCATAAAAATCTCCCAAAATGGCCATAAGGTCATTCTTAATTACCATCCAGAACACTTGATAGAACTCCGCTGGACAGCCATCAGGCCCTGGAGCCTTATTGTGTTCCATATGAAGGATAGCATGTTTTACTTCTTCTTATGAGAAACTTTTAGTTAGCAATTCATTCTCCTCGTATGAGACTTGCGGAATGTCCTCCTTTTCAGACTCATCCATGGAAAAATTATTCACCTTCGGTGATCCAAAAAGGTCTTTGTAATAATTGGTAATGTACTTTTTTAATTGCACATCACCTTAAATTACTCCCTCCTCCTATTCTAATTGAAAAATCTTCGTCTTCATGTGTTTACCATTAGCTATCATTTGATAATACTTTGTATTTCTATCCCCTTCCATTATGCGGTTATGCCATGTCAAGGGAATACGGTGCTGTTCATCCCCTATTCGAATAACAAGTTTTTAATTGAAATGGATTCCATTTCCATTTCTCCTAGAATTAGAATAACCTATAATTAGAATCAGAAACCTAAACGGTTTACATTTGGATGTCAATCGGAATTTGCAACTGTACCAGAATGTAATCAGAATCACCGGTTAGGAAGAGGCAGACATCTTTTTTATACTGGAGACCAGGAAGAAACGTACATCCAACATTAATTAATGGAAAAAGTATGAATTACCCCTCTGAACTATTACGGTCGATCGAATTACCCCCTTAAACCCGAAAACCAGATATTTTACACCCTCAACTATTCAAACCAGACAAATAACCCCCCTCTCCCCCCAGACTCATTTAGGAGTGGTTTTGATCCTACGTGGCAGTCTAGTCATCATTTTTAAAAAAATAAAATAGGTGGGGCCCACATGTCACACTCTCTACCCTCTTTATCTCTCTCCCTCTCTTCCTCAATCCCATTCCCCACCCTCTCTCTCCTCTCCCTCCCCTTGCTGTAGGGCGCGGTGTCGGCCGACCCATCAAGCTCGCCGGCCAGGCAAGCGCCCCGCCGCCCTGCCACTCTTCTCCTTCTCCTTCGTCTCTTTCCTTGCTTTTTTTGTCACATTCGGAGAGAGGTATTGGTGGTGGAGATCGATGGCGGCAGCACAACCGAACCTGGCTATGGAGGACCAGTGCAGGTGCTCACCTCCGACGGTTGCCATGCTTGTCATGCGACAGAAAGGATGGAGACAACGGCCTTTGTCGGAGTGTGCATGTGGCGGCTGAGGCAGCCGAAGAGGAGCCGCCTCCGTCACTCGCCGCCCCCAGCCGCCTCCACCGCTCGAGCTCCTCCGCGTCGCCGTTGTCATAATCTTCACGCACTGGAGGAGGCCAAGGAGGAGCCGCCTCCGTCGCTCACCGCCCCTAGCCACCTATGCCGCTCGAGCTCCTCCACGCCGTCGTTGTCGTCCTCTTCACGCGCCGACGGAGGCTGAGGAGAAGCCATGGGGCCGTGGAGGAGATGAGCGTCGGTGGAGGCCAAGGAGACGAGCGCTGACGGAGGCCGAGGAGGAGCCGTCTCTGCTGCTCGCCGCCCCCAGCCGCCTTCAGTACTCGAGCTTGTCCGCCTCGCTGCTGTCATCCTCTTCAAGTGCCGGCGAAGGCCGAGGAGAAGCCACGTGGCCGTCGAGGAGGCGCGCACCGGCGAAGGCCGAGGAGGAGCCACCTCCGCCGCTCGTCGCCCCTAGTCGCCTCCGCTGCTCGCCACTCGAGCTCCTCCACCCCGCCCCTCGCCGCCCCTAGCCCTATCGATTGACAGACGGGAAGGGAGAAGAAAGAAAAGAGAGGGGAGAGGGGTGAGGGAGTGTTGACACCGAATCCGTACCGCCGATGAGGATCCGACGCGCGGATACACGAAGGCCTGGGAGATCTGCTTAGCTCCAGTGCAAGTCCTAAAATTGATGAAGCGCGGACGTGCCAGTCAGTTTGATCCGGCCACTGACAAGATATACAAAATAACAGAATAAAAGGTCTATCGGCCGATAGGCCGATGGCCAAAGATATCAACCGATAGGCCGATAGGGCAAAAACAGCCGATCGGCCGGTAGGCCAATGGTGCAGTTCCAGCCGATGCCGATGCCAGCCGATGTAGTTAGGGTTTTAATCCATCCGCTATGTACTGAGCAAACATCTATATAGAAACGATCTGCCGATAATAACATGATAATATAGCAATATAATATAGCATAAACCAATCATATGATAAAATAAATATTGATTTGAAGATTGAAGCACACATCGGCTGGAGGTCCGATGACACAACATCCAAAAGATATGTAATAAATACTCTGTTGTCATCGGACAGGACCAATCTCCATGTACAAAACTCGTGGGCTGATGCAACGTTAAGATAACTCATTGGCTGAAACCCTGATGAAACCCTTATTGGCAGCCAACAAGCAGGCTAGAGATTACGGTTCTAATCACGACTTAGCGGCACTAAGTATGAAAAGAAACGCAAGATCTAGACAATCAAGCTCTCGACTGATTTTCGAGGTGGTGGATACCTTAGCCAATCTAATCTAGCAAGGCGATTTAGTCGATACCGGTGTAAACCCTAAAATGAATCTCGGCCAATACGACTAAATCGAGATGCCAAACCAAATTGACTAAGATATATGATAGTAGGTGCTTATGTTGACGAGATCAGAACGTCGAAGCCCTAACCCCGACAGCACAGGCAGCCATAACGAGACTTACCCCTCGCGGGAAGGGCATGAACTCGCCGAAGAAGACGAAAAGTAAAGGTTGGCGATGCGCCGAAGTTGTATTGATCGTGAGATAAAAATTACATGAATCTCGGGCTTACATATTTATACCCATAGGCTAACAAAGATCCTAACAGAATACAACTCAAACTTTCCTAAAGATAAAAGGAAACAGATAAAGTCCTTATTGGATACTAAACACACTTTCCTAAAGATAAAAAGGAAACTAACAAATTCTTCCTAATTAATAGATACAAGCCGCATCCTCCTCAAACTCGGTCTTCTCTGGATAAGATCTTCCCGAATCTAACAAGAATCCGACTGCTGTTAGTGATTGATTTAAGAAAACCCCCATCGGCCGATGTAGAATTTTAGGCCGATACTAGTTTCAAGCCGATATGAACCTTGGGCCGATGGGGACTTCGGGGCTTACCAAATTCTGGTGTTAACAAGGAGAGATATGGCAAGTGGGTCCCACCAATTTTTTTTAAAGAAAATGTTGACTGGACTGCCACGTAGAACCAAAACCACTCCGAATTGAGTCGGGGGGTAATTCGTTCGGTATTAGTAGTTGAGGGTGAAAGATGTCTGGTTTTTGAGTTTATGAGGGTAATTTGGTCGACCGTAATATTTCAGGAGGGTAATTCGTATTTTCTCCTTAATTAATTAGTTAAGAGTTACCAATAATAAAGGACCTTTTTGTGCAGTCCCGCTAAATTGGCAACCTGTAAAGGAGACGAAAAAAACCAAAAAGGGCCTGTCTATCTGTCACTTAAGTGAAAATTTTTGTGATTACACTCGAATTTCTAGCCCAGGCCACAAAAATCAGTGGGCTTAGTCCAGAAAACACTACACAAAAAAATTGCAACTTGGTAACCCGTAGCCCAGATAAGAGAATATAGTCTTTATCGCAGGCCGCATACAACAAAAGGCTTAGCCAAAATAAAATTGCATGAAGCGAAATGCAGTCATCAAGGGCCTCATTTTAGTCCAACAAGTCTCTTAATAAAAAAAATTTCAGTGAGACAAAACAATTGATTCTCTAATGGAAGAATAATTGTGACCTATTTGAAGGATCCATACCGAAAAAGTTTAAATTCAAATACTCATGCCTAGTTCAGTGCTCTATTTGTCCAAATGAAACAAAAGACAGTACACGGCTGCTTACTCTTCTTCAAAAAGAACTGGTACCCAGATCATCCGTTGATTACATGGTGTACACTTATGCTCTCTGCTTTCTACCAATCACCTGAAGCAAATTAACACCAATCACTAGATTATCCGCAGTTTGCATAATGCACACAAATTTTATAACCAAAACTACTATGGCTATGCTATGGTAAATAATTTCATACCACTGTTCCCCCATTCTTCATATTCCTAGCCAAATACAGCACCTAAAACTTTCTGTATCACATTTTCAGGGGTGGATAAAATCAATAAAACAGAACATGCACGTACTAGCTCAGTGGATGATCACAAAACTAGTTTCTTTTAATTTCCTTTAGAGATTATAGCAATAAATTATTCTCTGATTTTTTCATACACAAGTAATCAAGCTTCAGTGCAATATTACTACTAATTAGATGCTTTCTTACAGAACTACGAAAACTATTTTAATTGCTTATAAAACTAACAGAACTAGGTTTTTTTTAGTAAAATAAAAAAACAAAACTAGTAGCTGATACCTTAATTAACAAAACATAACATTAAGACACGAATAAAACTAGTAGCTGATAAAAGAAACAAAACTAGACACTGTTAGTACCTGACAAAAGTAGATTGTATTAGTCGAAAAAACTAATAGCATCTCTAGCAAGAATCCTAAACCCAACCCCTAATCAGTTTTTGAGGGCGCTAACGTGAAAAAATCAGGTCCAGCGAAGACCCTAAAAGCCCCTAGTCCTAGGAGGCTCAACGCGACGGCTCCTATCGACGTTTTTTCTGGTGCAGACGGTATTTTTCCTTTGCACCCTCTCGTCTCTCAGTTCCCGCGGCACCCTGCGACGCATTTGGATCTTCTCCGACCGCTGCCGCTGACCTCCCCTCACCTCCGGCAAGATCACCCCAGAAAGGTGATTTTTCCCTTACCTCAGAGAGATCCGTCGCCCGTCGTCTGGCTACTGCCCGTGCACACGACTTCCTGCCGTCCGCTCGTACGCCGGTGAATCACCACAGTTCTTCCGCCTGTCGGCCCGCGCCACCTCCTGCTCGTGCTCGCAGCGCTGCCGGCCAGAGGGCCAGTGGTATTAGTCGTCGGCTCGCCGCCGCCATGTACCGCTCCTTCCAGCTCATCTCCGGCATCATTTCGTCGAACACAAAGTCGATCCCGGAGAGCTGCAGCCGGAGAAGAAGCTGCTCAAACCTGGGTTTCCAGAGCGCGGCGTCGTGGTCGGCAACAAGGCGCCGGAGCCCAGCGCAGGCGCACTCGACCCTCGCGAGGTCCTCGCCGTCCGAAAGTCATGCCAGGATCGCGGCCTTGACGTTACTGGGGAGCGACATGAAGGTGGGCTCGAGCGACATGCCGTTTTCGGCGCACAGGTCGGCGAGGACGTGGCGGCATAGCCCGTCGGCGAGCGCGATCCAGAGCGCGACCAGACGCGCGTCGCGCCTGAGCGCGCGCGCCGTGTCGTCCAGCCCGCCGGAGAAGAGGAGCGGCGCGGCGGCGAGCGTGTCGAGGCAGACCCAGTACGTGTCTAGCCACGGCTCTCTGAACATGGACGTTCTGGTTTTGGACACGTAGAAGACGAGATTGCGCCCGTGCGCGAACAGCCTCAACTGGACGGCGGCGGGGTCCGGCCGGTGCAGCAGCTGCGGCGTGGCGTATAGGAGCGGGAGCACGGAGGCTGTCCTGCCGACCAGCCTCGGAAGGCCGAGGGAGTTTTCATCGTCGTCGGCGTCGGCGGGCACGAAACCCGCATCGAGGAAGGTGGCGTGTGCGAGGATTAATAGGCGGCAGGGGCGCAGGGTTTTCAATTTCGATTTTGTCCGAAATTTCGGCCATACCGAAATTTCAGCCATTTCGGTTCTTCCGAAATTTCTAGATTTTTGGTTTTTTTGGACCGAACTTTTTTGAAATTTTAACATAATTTAACTGAATTTGACTAAATTTTGATCAAATTCACAAAAAATTTAAGAAAAACCAAAAATTTTGATCGAGATAATCACTTGCCGAGGGTCCGAAATTACCGAAATTTTTAAAATTTTGAATCAAAATTGCAATCACTGATATGCGACCAAGGGGGTGCTCAGTGTCCCAGATTTTATATTTTAAAACTGAGACAGTAACAGGTTACTTTCCTCCGTTTCACAATGTAAGACATTTTGTATATGTTTTGAATAGATTCGTGTGTGGATTCATGTATATGCTTTATATATGTGTTTATATTTATATGTATGGTAGTGCATCTAGTCAGAGATAGAGAGGCTAAAACAAACTATTTACAATGTGGAATTCGAAGGGAGTTGAGACATCAGTGGGCCAAAGTAGCAACAATGCATCGACATTTGCGATTAAGCTTGAGTGCTTGACCATTTTATTAAGATTGAGATGATGATCTCAGCACATACGCAAATCAAACCAGAAAGTTAACTGCGAAAACAGAGTACCTCGCCGCCGGTCGATCACCGGTGCTTACATCGGAACCGGGAAGACGGCGAATGAACAGCGCCGGCGCCGGCGCCATGCCGCTGCTTCTTGTGGCCGCCATGTCCCAGCGGCGCATGGCCATGGCAGCTGACGTCCCTTGGCATTGCTCTCCACCTTCTCCTCCGACGAGGGACAGTCTCCTCCGGCGAGGAGAACAGCTGAAAGGAGCCATGCTTATGAATGTGCATTAATTTATCAAGAGACCATGTGCTCATCCATTGAAGAAACCGTCTTTCTCTCATGGACGCGATTTGCTCCCAACCATGGCTCGCCGCCGCCGTGTATTTCTCCTTCCAGCTCATCGTCCCGTCGGAGCCAAGTACTCCGGGAAGCTGCAGCTGGACAAGCAGCCTCTCGTACCTGGGCTTCCACAGCGTGGAGTCCTGCTGCTCAACGAGGCGCCGGAGCCCGGCGCAGGTGCACTCGACACTCGCCAGGTCCTCGTCGTCGGCGAGCCTCGCGAGGATCGCGGCCTTGATGTCGCCGGGGAGAGACATGAACGTGGGATCCAGAGGCACGCCGTTCCTGGTGCACAGGTCGGCGAGGACGCGGCGGCATAGCCCGTCGGCGAGCGCCCTCCAGAGCGCGGCCAGACGCGCGTCGCGCCTGAGCGCGCGCGCCGTGTCGTCCAGCCTGCCGGAGAAGAGGAGCCGCGCGGCGGCGAGCGCGTCGAGGCAGACCCAGTACGTGTCCAGCCACGGCTCCCTGAACATGGACGTTCTGGTTATGGACACGAAGAAGACGAGGTTGCTCCCGTGCGCGCACAGCCTCAGCTTGACGGCGGCCGCAGCCGCGTCCGGCCGGTGCAGCAGCTGCGGCGCGGCGTATCGAAGCGGGAGCGCGGAGGCCGTCCTGCCAATCTTCCTTGGAAGGCGGAGGGAGTTTACATCGTCGTCGGCGCCGGCGGGCACGAAGCCCGCGTCGAGGAAAGCGGCGTGCGCGAGGATTATTAGGCGGCCGAGGGGGCGCTCGGCGTCCCACCGGGCGGCGCCGGTGACTCTGTGGAGAGGGGAAATCTTGGCCATGGCGACCAAATGAACTTGTCGTCGCCGCCGAGGAGAACTAGGCGATATTGCAAGGTTGGAGTTGTGGCACAGTTTCGCGTGAATTTCGTGGTTACTTCAAATTGGATTATTTTCATACAAAATTGAGCTGGATTTATTTATGCTTGCCTGCAGTCAAATTGGGGACGAGGGTATGCTGAGTTGTTGCATTGCATCTAATGCCTGAGATAATTAATTGGTGATCAATCAGTGGTCCAAAACATAATGCTCCATTTGGATTGAATGGTTTTCAAAGTATAGTTCTGTGGAATTTTTACATTACGCAGTTCGATCCTTTAAAATTTCTCAGTTGCAAATGAACTTATGTTTCATTATCTAAAAAAATGAACTTATGTTTATATAAGAGTTGCGTGGTTACTTACAAAGGAAAGGACAATAGCATATTGTGATGGTGAAATGTGAACCTCTAATCATCTCCAATGAAGATGGTTAATTAAATAGAAGCAATGGTCGGTTCCTCTAATCCATCCAGCACTCATGTATGTTTAATTAAGTTGTTTAATTATGTCCGTCATTGTCAGTATAGCATACTAATATATATATGACCTTGAATCGCATAGTTAACAATAATAAAAAAAAACGGCACTCTGTGAACAACACGCCATCGACCTCTCCAACAAAAAGTATTATCTCGACAGGCGTCACGAACAAGGCAGAGGAAGATTTAGTCGATTGACGTGTGATATCACCTTGTTTCCACCGTTATGGAGATATAATATGGACGCTATAAGGTCAAAGCAAGTTGGAGAACGCCAGGTAAAAGCAAAATTGTTTAGGGACTCTTTCGTCGTCAAATAATTTAAGAAAAATAGTATGGAATCTTCAATTTGTCGCTGTAAGATTTTCCATGCATGGTCAGAAATATCTGACGGAAGTTATCAAAAAAGAAAAAGAAATGAAAATCTAAAGTGTAATCCACTTGTACTACTGGTGTATATAGATACGTGTCTTTAGTGTAACAGAAGAAAAATCTTAATTGGATTCCACTTAGCATAGTTTAGTGCCACAAAGAAATCACTGCATGAAGCTAGAAGTCATTCTATGGGTGGAGTGTGTGTGGTACTTTGTCATCTTGTGGATTTTTCATATTGGCAGTCTTATAAAGCTGCACACTATACAATAAATAGGTGAAGAAAAGGCCAGGAGCCCGGGATATTCATTATTAAAAAAAAGATTAACAGATTCTTTGACCCCAACCTTCTTCTTATCTCCCTTTTAAAAAAAACTTTCTTGTTATCTACTTATCTGCATAATTTTAGACGATAAAGGAAAAAAGTATTAGGTCTCTAATTAATTATTAAGCTCATACCTAATACTTGGTCAGGGGTTCTGACACTAGTGGATCAAAGATTCAAAGTGGCAACAACGCATTCACATCTGTGATTAGGCTTAACCATTTTCAGTTTCAGACGATGATCTCAGCACATGTACAAAGCAAACGGAAAGACATCCATAAAGAACTAAACCAAAAAGGCTCTGTAACAGCGAAAGCGAAGCACGTCGCCGGCGATCACCGGTGCTTCCATCGGAACCGGGAAGACGGCGAATGAGCCGCGCCGGCGCCATGCCGCGGCTTCTTGTCGCCGCAATGTCCCACCGCCGCATGGCCATGGCCGGCGTCCCTTGGCATTGCTCTCCTCCTCCGACGACGGCGACGGCGAGGGACAGTGATCTCCTCCGGCATCTCCGGCGGATCAAACGGCCAGAAGCGGGTGAAAGAATCCATACACGGCCATGGGTCCAAGTCCAACCAAGCTGCAAAAATCTGTCGTCTCCGTCTCTCTCTCATGGACGCAAATCGCGCCCCAAAAGGCCACAGCCTCGCCGCCGCGTACTTCTTCTTCCAGCTCACATCCGTCGTCGGCTCGTCATCTTCGCCGTCTCCGATGATCCGCAGCAGGAAAGGCAGCTTCTCGTGCATCGGCTTCCAGAGCGCGGCGTCGCGGTCGCGGTCCGCGACGAGGCGATGGAGCCCCGCGCAGGTGCACTCGACCCTCGCGAGGTCGTCGCCGTCGGCGAGCCTCTCCAGGATGGCCGTCTTGACGTCGTCGGGGAGCGACATGAAGGTGGGCTCCAGCGTCATGCCGTTCCTGGCGCACAGGTCGACGAGGACGCGCCGGCATAGCCTGTCGGTGAGCGCGCTCCAGATCGCGGCCAACCGCGCGTCCCGCCTCAGCGCGCGTGCCACGTCGTCCAGCCCATCGGCCAGGAGCGCCGCGGCGGCGAGCGCGTCGAGGCACACCCAGTACGTGTCCAGCCACGGACTCCTGAACATGAAGGTTCTTGTCAGGGAAACGTACAGGACGAGGTGGCGCCCGTGCGCGCACAGCCTGAGCTGGACAGCGGCGGCGGCGGCGTCCGGCCAGTGCAGAAGCTGCGGCGCGGCGTACCGGAGCGCGAGCGAGGAGGCCGTCCTGCCGACCTTCCTCGGAAGCCGGACGGAGTTGCCATCGGCGGCGGCGGCGGGCACGAAGCCGGCGTCGAGGAAGGCGGCGTGGGCGAGGATTAGGAGGCGGCCGAGGGGGCGCTCGGCGTCCCACCGGGCGGCGCCGATGGCACGGTGGAGAGGAGAGGTCTTGGCCATGGCGACCAAATGAATGTGACGTTGCAGGGAAGGACTATTATATATGCGATATTGCAAGGTTGCAGCTGTCCCGGAGTTTCCTGTGAATTTCGTGGTTAATTCGAATAGAAGAAATGGTCCGCGTGGGCCCCGGTACTTTTAATTTTTTTTATATTGATTGGACTGTCACGTAGGACCAAAACCGCTCTAAAGCGAATCAGAATGATAATTTGTATGAAAAGTTAAAAGTGAAAAATGCTAATCGGTAGAATCTATTGACCGAAGGTTACACGCTACACTTACGAAGGACAAGGCTATTCGAAATATGTAAGTCGGTGAAGTCAAAGTCCTTTTAAGCTAAAGGTGAGCGAGCCTACGACCACCAATTGCTTATCTCCTATTACCAATTGCAGCAGACTTGGACTATATTGAGATAGATCTAGAAAGGGTTTTTCTCACTTTGTCTTGGGTAAGTATTTGGCTGTTTCTTTTTCCAGCAGGGATATTACCGAAAAATGGGCTTCCAAGCAAAAAGAAACTGGTCAGTCCTGCCTCTTTTATTCAGAAGGCGCTCAGCTTTAAAGACGATGATAATAAGTAGTTAGACTGCCATTTTTCTAATATTATGGAATAGCATAGCTCGGGACTAAGGTATCTTCAGTGGAAGAGCCGTGTTATGGGTGACCTTATTGCACGGTTCAAAGAGCACTTGTGTATGTGATGCAAGTGAACATGTACGAAAAAGCTGTCGTAAAGTTTCGTTATTCATTCCGTAGTTGACCCTGTCTATGTTTCTACAATGTCCTCTCTTTGAAACAAGGGGTGCTTTCGATTCTACGTGTGTTTCAAACAATTTTGTCTTCTCCATATTACCATATTTCTAGAATCAATAATTTTTTATGAGGAACTACTGAACTCAAACACGTCCTGCCCCTTCCGCTCATAGTAATCCAATGAATTCTCTAGTTCCAAAAACATGATACATTCCATCTTCTTCTGAAACCAACACTTTTGATGTTACTTGACACACAATAATCTTGATATGTCTATTATGGATGATTCAGAGAGATAATTCATACTGCCACAATAGTTAGGGGCTAATTTGAATTTTTTTTCTTACAACGTGTCCATAATATTGAGAATAAGCTGGGTGCGGATGTAATAAAAACAAGTGATTTTTAACTCATCATACTTTTTCTGTTTTTCTCTAGAGAATTTTGTGTTATTTTTGTGAGAGGGCATGCTGCGTGGACTGGACTATTTTCGCTCACGCTATGAAGTACTAGACTATGGAACATGGTTTTCAAACCGTGCGGTAACTGCGTGGTTATCGTGGTGCGATAACTTCTTACTTTTTCAAACCACGATATATCTCGTGGTAACCGTATGATTTTCACGATAATTACGTGGTTATCATCGTAATCATCAAACGGTGAGTTGATGATAACCGCGTCCTAAACGGTCGGTTTGGTAAACTATGGACGCCATGAGGTCAAAGGAATTTGTTGAAAAGACTAGATAAGAACAAATGAAATCGCCTGTCTTTGTATCAGTCTATTTATTTATTTATGCATGGCAGGCATGCATGGTCGAAGTCAAGTTTCGTAACAAATAAAGTAAATTGACATGGTCACATACTCTAATACTCACGTCTCTACTCACCATGACACCAACCATCACCGACTAGCTACTTAGCTAAGAAGAAACGGATATCCAATATTAATTTTGTTAGAGCATGACGTGTAAAAAAATGTCCTTTTTACGGTACAAATTAACATTTTTTTATAAGAAAGGGGTAGTACAAGTTGATTTGCTTTTTCACTAAACTAGGAAAGTAGTCTGCATGATTAGTGGGACATCTCTTTTGAAATGCTGGTTTATTTTTATATATTTTATGATATATTCCTCTGTTGTTTGTTCATAAAAAATAAAAAAAAGTCAGTTTTACTCTCCCAACTATTTTATCGGAGGACTCAACCCAGCAATTTTTCGGCTCTTTAATATCCTAAACTATTTAAACCGATTCACCTTACTTTGTGATAGTATTAAGGATGACAGAATGACATGGTGGATCCCGAGGTAATATTTGTTCTTTGGAAGTAAGCCATTCTGTGACTGTACTGTGTACTGCTCTGTATTCGCCACATTAGACCAAATCGTCCAAACTACTGCTCGGGAGTAATTCATCCAGTTTTAAAAGTTTAGTGGCAAACATTTGTTATTGGAGTCTAGTGGGGTAAATTAGACTACTCTAAAAGTTTAAGATAATTCGGACTTTTTCTTTTATATTATGACTTTGAATCCTCTAAAATTCCCCAAATTTAAATGAGCTTAAGTTATAAGAGTTGCGTGTGCGTGGTTTGCTTATAAAAGAAAGGACAATAGCATATTTTTTATGGTAAAATGTAAACCCTTATCGCGTCCAATGAAGATGGTTAATTAAATAGAAACAATGGTCGGTTTAATTAATTTCTCGAATCCATCCAGCACTTATATACTCCCTTCGTCACAAAATAAATGATTTTAATTGGATGTAACATATTTTATTCTAGGACTATAAATCTGAATAGGTTCCATCCATTCTAAATCTCTTATATTTCAAGACTAGAAGATTATGTTTAATAACTTGTGTATTGTGTCTGTCATTATCAGAATAATATATGACCTTCAATCGCATCGCATAGTTAACAAATAATAACAAAAAGCTCAAAAAGCTCAGTAGTATGTGTTGTAAGTAGTATGTGAACAACACGTCCTCGACCTCCCCAACAAAAAGTATTAGTGTGTTTAAGAGGCGAGGAGAAGAGAATATTGAAAACATACGAAAAACGGGATAAATTATTAGCGAATAATTAATTAAATATTTATTATTTTAAATTTAAAAAATATATTAATACAAATTTTTAAAGTGGCTTTTCTATAAAATTTTGGAAAAAAAAAGTTGGGGAAGTACGCGCGTGGATAACTAAAGAGTCCAATCTGCTGCTTCCGAACGAACGAAGCCTTATATAAGAGTCACTAACAACGCGGACCAATATATAGTCGATTGAGTGTGATCACCTAGTTTCTACCGCGATTCCGCGATGGAGATATAATACTAAAACCATAAGGTCAAATCAAGTTGGAGAACGCCTGATAAGAACAAAATTGCTCATGTTCTTTCGTCAAATAATTTAAGAAAAAATAGTATGGAGTCAGATTATATTGCATGTTGCATCACTATACCAGAACCCTACATCTGTGATGGCATACCAGTGACGGGCCTATGGATTAGTCACAGATGACCGTTACCTTTGACGGGTCCTTATGTTTACCGTCATCGGTGAGACATCCGGCTGCGGCCCGTCACAAGTGCCCGTCACAGGTATCACCTCACCTGTGACGGCTCGGAGCCGTAAGCCGTCACAGAAATACCAGTGACGGGTTCTACCTCCCTGGCCGTCACAGGTATCAACCCACCTGTGTGACGGCCAGAGAGTTAGAACCCGTCAAAGGTAATTGGCCGACACCTTTGACGGGCTGTATTTATTTAACCCGTTTGAGGTGAGTTGGATCTCTATAAATACCACCCAACTACCAACTGCTTTCCATCCCGACCAGTACACTGTTCACAATTCGATTGGGAGGGCAAGGGGGACGAATTTGTGCTGAAATTAAAAGTAAAAAATACATTATTCTCCCTTCATTCCCAATTGATCATCATATAGTTTTCTTCCTACGTCGTTGATTGCAGATGAATCGTAGTTGGATGTATCATGTTCATCGTTCGTCTAAAGAGTATAGGGAGGGGTCACTGAATTCATCACATTTGCGGACAATGACAGAAAAAGCAGGATGGCCATGCACATATTGTGTCCATATAACGACTATAAGAATGAACAGATGTTCCATGATAGTTCAGATGTGCATTCTCATTTGATAAGGAGAGGTTTCATGGAAAAATATACATGTTGGAGCAAGCATGGAGAGCAAGAGGCACCTGATGTCGCAGCTGAAGAAGTGCCGGATCAGGATGTTGTGAACGCCGCTGTAGCTCGAGAAGGCATGTTTGTACCTTCTCCGTTAGGCGGAGAGACCATAGATTTTGACACTCAAAGTTTGTCTGAAATGTTGCATAACGTTGAAGACGCAGATGACAACGACAGAGATTTTGAGAAGATTAGTAAGTTGGTGGAAGAATGTCATATGCCTTTGTATGATGGATATAAGTCGAAGCATAGCAAATTGTCATGCGTGTTGGAACTCATGAAGCTTAAGGCAAGTAATGGTTGGTCCGACAAGAGTTTTACAGAACTTCTTGAGCTGTTAAAGGACCTGTTGCCAGAGGGAAACAAATTACCGCATACGACATATGAAGCAAAGCAAGTCTTATGTCCGTTGGGCCTGGAGGTGAGAAGAATTCATGCTTGTCGAAATGACTGTATTTTGTATTACAAGCAATACGCTGACTTGGATGTTTGCCCTGTTTGTGGGGCTTCTAGATACAAACGAGTAATAAGTGAAGGTGAAGGAAGTAAGTCAAAGAGGGGAGGCCCCGCAAAGGTGGTGTGGTATCTCCCAATTGCGGAGCGCATGAAGAGAATTTTTGCGAATCCGGAACAAGCTAAGCTAGTGCGCTGGCATGCCGAAGAACGGAAAGTCGATAGTAAGCTTAGGCACCCAGCAGATTCAGTACAGTGGTGGACAATCGATAGGATTTACCGCGAATTCTCAAATGACCCAGGAAACATGCGTTTTGCCATGTGTACGGACGACATTAATCCATTTGGTGATTTGAGCAGTCGTCATAGTACATGGCCAGTTCTTCTTGTGAACTATAACCTTCCTCCCTGATTGTGCTTCAAAAGAAAGTATATTATGCTTGCTATGCTAATTCAAGGACCGAGACAACCTGGCAATGATATCGATGTGTTCCTTGAACCGATAATCGATGACTTTGAGAAGCTATGGAATAAGGGCACATGAACATGGGATGCATATGCACGAGAGTATTTCAACCTCCGCGCGATGTTGTTTTGTAACATCAACGATTATCCGGTCCTTGGCAACCTTTCTGGCCAAACTGTTAAAGGGAGATGGGCATGTTCGAAGTGTATGGAGGAAACAAGGAGCAAATGGTTGAAGCATTCACGCAAGATGGTCTACATGGGTCACAGGAGATTTCTCCCAAGGTATCACCCTTATAGGAATATGACAAAGAATTTCAATGGACACAGAGATACAGCTAGTCCCCCGACAGAGCTAACAGGGACAGAGGTGCACAACTTAGTGATGGGAATAACCAACGAGTTTGGAAAAATGAGGAAAGATGGAAAGACAAAAGAGAAAAGCATGGAAGAAGAAGTCAATATTTTGGAGACTACCATACTAGAAGGATCTTGAGGTTCGCCACTGCATAGATTTGATGCATATTGAGAAGAATGTATGCGAGAGTTTAATGTGATTACTGCTTAACCCTGGTAGTACAAAGGATGGTCTCAACGCCCGGCGAGATCTGGAAGACATGGGTGTTCGTTCAGAGCTACATCCCATAACCACGGAGTCCGGCAGTGTGTACCTTCCTCCAGCCTGCTACACTCTCTCGAAAGATGAGAAGATAGATTTGCTAACATGTCTGAGTGGTATAAAGGTTCCATCTAGGTACTCATCAAGAATTAGTAAGTTCGTTTCACTGGAAGACCTTAAATTGATAGGGATGAAGTCGCATGATTGCCACGTTCTTATCACACAGCTGTTGCCTGTTGCAATAAGGAATATTTTGCCTCCTAAGGTGCGACACACGATAATGCGATTGTGCTCCTTCTTCCATGCAATCGGCCAGAAGATCATTGATCCCGAGGGACTAGATGAACTACAGGCAGAAATTGTGAGAACCATATGTCATCTTGAGATGTACTTTCCTCCTACTTTCTTTGATATAATGGAACATCTTCCCGTGCACCTTGTTAGACAAACAAAGTGCTGTGGTCCTGCTTTCATGACGCGGATGTATCCTTGCGAAAGGTACATGGGGATCCTGAAGGGTTTCGTACGGAACCGATCCCACCTCGAGGGGAGCATCATTGAGAGTTACACCACCGAAGAGGTCATCGAGTTTTGTGTGGACTATATGTCAGAAACCTCTTCAGTTGGATTACCACGATCTCATCACGAAGGAAAGCTTGATGGTGTGGGCACTGTTGGAAGGAAAATTGTAAGGATGGATCGTAAGATGTATGATAAAACTCATTTCATGATACTCTAGCATATGACTGAGGTAGTGCCATACTTTGATGAACACCTACGATTTCTCCAACAGGACAACCCAAGGCGATCAGAGAGTTGGGTCAGAAAAAAGCACATGTCTTCTTTCAATGAGTGGTTCAAGAACCGAATTGCCAACATGCCGAACTTGTCAAGTGAAACACTGAAGTGGTTGTCACAGGGTCCTAAATGGAGTGCCACCACCTGGCAAGGATATGACATAAATGGGTACACCTTTCACACGATCAAGCAATACAGCAAATGCACAGTGCAGAACAGTGGGTTACGCATTGAGGCCGGTAGCGACGGTGGTCGGCGTGATCAGTACTATGGCAGAGTTGAGCAAATATTGGAGCTGGATTACTTGAAGTTCAAAGTGCCGTTGTTTCGTTGTCGATGGGTCGATCTTCGTAATGTAAAAGTTGATAATAAAGGTTTCACCATTGTCAATCTGGCTAACAACGCGTACAAGGATGAACCGTTCGTTCTCGCCAAACAAGTTGTTCAAGTATTCTACATAATTGACCCGTGTAATAAGAAACTACATGTAGTTCGTGAAGGGAAAAGGAGAATTGTTGGATTGGACAACATTTCAGACGAAGATGATTACAACCAGCACGTGCACAGCATAGGTCAAGAAATACCTATAGAATTGGAGGAAGAAGAAGATGAGGTTCAACATGCACGCGTCGACCACGAGGAAGGATTATTTTTATAATTTATGTCCATTTTGTCTAGTATATGTATGACTCTAATATGTTTGCAATGATCAATAGTGTATTGCTTACGAAATAGTTCGTGTAAGTCAGATGAAATATTAAGCAAAATAACTACTATAAGTGAAATAAAATAATTAAGTAAAACAAAATAATGAGGTCAAGTAAAATATGGTGAAGAAATACTGGAGTCAAAAGGTCAAATCCAGTCAACCTCATCAATGACGGGCTCTAACTTAGATTTAGTTGGAGGTCGTCACAGGTGATATCACCTGTGACGGCGTTTTAGTTGGAGCCCGTCACAGGTATCATCACCTGTGACGGCCGTTTAGTTGGAGCCCGTCACAGATGTCATCACCTGTGACGGCCATTTAGTTGAAGACCGTCACAGGTGTCATAACCTGTGACGGCCATTTTAGTTAGAGCCCGTCACAGGTGTAGTTGACTAAAGTAACACCATAGTTGGAGATCCACTTTCTCCCACATCATAGAACTTGTTCAGATTTATATAGGGTTCTTGCATGTATGTTCATTTAGCACATACTCCTACAGTTTAAGTACTGACCATGTACATTCCAATAAATTGGTAGCAAAATGCATGCAATTAATTAATTGTACTAGAGTAAGTCTGTGTTGCAAAAAAGTTTTTTACTAGAGTTCTTCCATGCTTAATTTGAATATTGATGATGGTGTAATATGGCATCAATGTGACAGTGGTTGTATATATATAAGCGTATTCAAATTATTTAGTCAATGACAACGCCCGGCGCATCCCCGTCCTCAACGACGCCTGCGAGGATACAGGTAGAAGCAGACTCAGCCACGGTTTCCACAGGTCATCCGTCGACGACGGCAGCCGAACAACCCGAACCTCGTGGTAATTTATAGGATAACTTTTCAATAGATGACAACAAAATTTGTAGCTACCACCCCTTAGCAAATGCTCCTTCTGTCTTAGCTGCAGAAGTGCCTCAAGAACAACAACCGTCGCCTTCGGCCGGGACAAGTGCATCTAGGTCAAGTAGAAATCCCCGGACATAAAATAGATGGCCGACCACAGTGCAGGTTATAAGAGAGGTTGACGCAAGTGGTAGGCCCACGGTGCCGAGGACTGTCATAGGAAGATGGTCTAACTGCTGCGGGCTGGCAGCACGTGAGAATTTCGGCATCCTCCACAAAGATATCGGCAGGGTCCCAGAAGCTGAGATGGAGTGAGCTTGGACGATTATGGAGAAATGGTTCACATTTCCGGATAAAGCAAAGGAAAGGCTTAAGCGGAAGGCATTCCATAAGATGGGCAAAGCCTGGAAGAATTGGAAGTGGAAACTCTTCACGAAGTATGTCATCCCACCCGGCAATCATACTCCGTTCGTTGAGTACCCTCAAATAACGAAGACGGCGTGGGAGCAATTTTGCGAGCTGAAGAACAGCGAAGATTTTAGGCAGTCAAGCGAGGCACATCGCCTACTGCAACAGCGGAATGAGCACCCGCATCGACTGGGCATGGCTGGGTACATCGGCAAGGAGCAAATATGGGCCCAAGAGGATGCAGCCGCTGCAGCAGCAAATGTCCCTGCCCCATTCGCCGACATCCCTGAACGAAGAGCTCGCAACTGGGCGAGGGCTAGGGGTAAGGTCAACCCTGACGGCTCCATCACATTTGAGAATCAAAGTGACGCCAACGTCTATCAGGAGCTGGTGAGTTCGCTAATTAACCTCATTAATTTCCGTTCATATTAAGCAAATGTTTTGTAACAATGAATCCTGTTTTTTATAGTTAGGGTTGGTTGCCGAACAAGCTTCCCAGAGCGAGGTTGAGTCCGCGCCAAAGAGACGCGAAAATGACATCCTCACGAAGGCGCTCGGAACCAATGAACATCCTGGCCGGACTCGGGGAATTGGCGTCGATGTGCCCTGGAAGCATGGCCTGCCCCAGTACAGCTCCCAATACAGGAAACGGAAAGTCTCCAAGGAAGAGAGGGATGCTCGTTTGAAGGCTGAGCTTAAGTTGGAGGTCATTCAAGAACTCCAAGCAGACATGGACGCCAGGGTGGAAGAAAGGGTTCAGAAGGTCCTCGCCGACATGAATATACATCGAGCCGCAACACAAGTTGTCCATCCAACTCCTCCTGCACAACACGACGTGAGTCCGTCACAACACAAGAGTAGCTGTGCGTCCACAGAGGTGTCGGCCCCTCATCTCCCGGTCACACCACTAGCTGTGGTGGACAACATAGAGGTAATCGATTTTATCCGATCCATATCTACTCAAATACCTTTACATGTTCCAATATTAAATTCATACTTTAAAAATGCAGGACGTAGCGCAGTGTGTCCTAGTGGTGAGGGCCCACCCAACTTTCATGGCCGAAGTCGCTGAGGGCATGGCTTTCAATCCCTCGGACACAGAAAAGGTGCACGGCGTAAACCTACGTCATGGGTATGCCAAGGTGTCCATAGATTCAGTCAAGGACAACTGGTCAGCCTTTTCGCTGCCTGTGCCCCCTAATGATGAAATCACGACTTTGGGCGATGCGTGCAAGACGTACATACAATGGCCCAAAGAAGACATAATTGTGAAGATGACTCCTCGTCCAAGTCGACCGACGGAGCGAACACCTCCCACGTCTAAGCTATCAATTGAGGCTCCCTATGGACCGGCGTTGTCAGAACCCCATTCACCTGATGCAGCCGATATGGATTTGACACACATAGCTCAAAACCTAGCTCCAATAAAGACCACAAGGAAGGCTGATAGCTCTCCACCCATTGTCAAGGGACAGAAACGTGAACGCGGGGGTGCTACAGGCAAAGGGAAGGTCGAAGAGTCGGCGCCGATGAAAAAAAGGGGGAAGGCTGCAGCGTCGGCGCTGTTGACCAAAACAGGGAAGGTCGTGAAGGCCCCGGCACAATTTGAACTAGGCATGCCGTTGGTGGAGGACAATGTGTTGGCCGTGATGGGTATTGCTTGCCGAGAGCTACACAAACAGTACATCAGTACATGGAGCTAAGCAATGCCAAGCGGAAAATGAGGGAGTCATCCATAGTTGGACATCATGACCACCAGCCCTTCCTATCGTCGCCTGCCTATGTAACTGTAGGCTTTCATGACCTCTTCGACCTATTCAGGATTCGGAAGTTAGACACAGGACTTCTAAAATGCTACTCCGTGTAAGTGCAAACCTTCCTCCTTGTGATATTAATGGACTATCGTCTAAATTAGTGCTAATACGTAACTATTTAAAGGTTGTGTTGGATCGAGGGTCGTCGCCTTGGTAATCAGGTTGGGTTCTTTGATCCATCGATGGTCAATGAGGTCAATCTGCAAAATAACTTCAATGAATTGGTTGACTACGTGAACCGGTGCTTATGGGCCCACCAAGACAAGGAGTACATCATGTGCGCGCACAATCAAGAGTAAGAAGACAATACTCATTTCGTGTATATTATTGTTGAAACTAAGTTTCTTATTACTAATGCTACATAACCACCGCATAGGCGACATTGGGTTCTCCTAGTCATCGTACCTAAATGGAGTACCTTAACTCAAATAAGACAAAGGATTATAATTTCACTGAAATCACCAAGGCCTTAAATATGGCTTGGGGCCCATATGTGGAAAAGGGTGGTAGGTACAAGGAGGGCAAGGACCAACTTTATCATGACACCAATTTCGCATGCGCACAACAGATCGGGGACCAATGCGGTTTCCACGTGTGCCACAATATGTCGACACTTCTAAGAGAGGTCAAAAATTTCGACCCTGAGGTTGTTGCTAATGGCAAATTCGAACATTTCAATACCAAATATTAATCTTATAAACGTGCTAACTTCTGTATTATTGAACAGAAAGGTAGAGCTGGCTGGAAGGTTTCACCCATCAACCTCCCTGCTATAAGAGGCGAACTGTGCGCCTTCATTCTTGCCAAAATAATGAACAAGAAAGGACGTTTTCACGTCAAATAGACGATTGAACTGGGCTAGATATGATGTCGTGAACAAAACAGTTATCCAATTTTCTGTGATGTAAAAACAGTTGTTTCTATGATTCTGTGGTACGGAATGCAATGTAATTTACTTTCATATGTGTAATACTCAAGGGAGTTTGCCAAATTGTCATCAAATTTGATCAACTACGATTTACGTTGAACTATTCAATTGTTTTCTCTATTTTTTAAATGACAGGTCGTCGTGGAGGTTCAAAAGGAGATGGATCGATCAGAAAGTTTGGTAAGTTTGTGGTTTCATGAGCAAGGTCCGAAATTTGTGGCTTAAATGGGGGTATGAATTTGCTAGGCATAATTGTGGTATTTGACGGGCATGTATCTGTGAATTTGTTGTGCATGATTGTGGCTTTCATATATGAATGATGTCAATTTTGAGATGTATCACCATATATGATAATGTGATATTGGGGGTGCCTGGCATGTATCTGTGATGTTTCTGTTTTTCAGAGGGCATGGCTAGCAAATCCTGAGGCTAGCCAATATTTAGCATTTATTTTTTTTCGGGATTTAACACATCAGTGACGGGTCATAAAAAAAAACGTCACAGGTAACCATCCTGTGACGGATTCATAAACCGCGGCCGTCAGAGCTGACTCTCCTGTGACGGGCCTTTACTTTCTTGCCCGTCACAAGTAGCCTAGCTATGTCGGATTCTAACTACCGGAGACTAATACCTCTGACGGCCTTTTGTTTAGCTGTCCGTCAGAGATGAGACACCTGTGACAGGTTCTAACTGGTCCTAAGCTAGCGGAGACCAACACCTCTGACGAACGTCTATTTATTTGCCCGTCAGAGATGTGTGTCACCTCTGACGGCCGGCCACCCGTCAAAGGTGACTGGACTCACCAGTGACCACTGATCATTGACCAAGCCCAAACCCGTCAAAGATGAGGGTTTGGGCCCGTCACAGGTGATCTTATCCAGTGTAGTGCATCATCTTGAATTTGTCGTTGTAAGCTTTTCCATGCAGGTTATACATATCTGAATGAAGTAATCAAAAAAGAAAGAAAAATATAAATCTAAAATAGAATCCACTTAGCACTGCTCCTGATGACATCATTGATTTTCATGTGACATTTCATCGCATGTCTTTAAAAAAAATTAATGTAAATATGTAAAAATATAAGTCATCTTCAAACTAAGCACTTACATAACTTTTTAATAAAACAAATATTTAAACTTTACGTCAAAAGTTAATGATGTTATATATTAAAAATGAAGGTCTCGTAAATGATTACGCATGCCTCTCATCATCGACTCATTAGCTTATCAACCGCAGAAAAAAAATATGAATTTTTGAAATTTAATTTTAGAGATGATTCAAAATTATTTCTATTGTAGTCTATTATCAAGCATTACTTTCAAACTATTAACAATATAGATATAAAAGTGTTACCTATAAATTATTTTTTTCCCTTCGCTTATTTTTTTCACGGATTATTGGTCGTAGCTCAAACGATAACTTTCACAAGCTTTTCTCCGGCTAGTTATGTTGAAAATCTAGTCATAATTCAGTATATTTTAATCTAAAAATATAGCATAATAAACATAACATGTGAAAATGAGAGTGATTCTAGCATGGTGATAAAACATGAATAATAGCATCTAGAAACATGTTTAAGACCGAGATTAGAATAACATACCGAAAAAACGCTCTGGATCCAGATGTGGTGTTGGTGTTGAGGTTGATGTTGGTGTTGTCGTTGTTCCCACCGTTCTCTCCTCCGTTGCCATTCCCAGACATGGCAATGCAGAGGAAGCAAAAAAAACTTGATGTAGAGGAAACAATGGAGACGTAGCAGAGCAGTCATACAAAAGAAGCACTCCCAAAAACTTAATCATTCGTTTACCCGTGTAGGTACTCAGAATCGGGAAAAACCGGAGCTGCGTAGAAACAAAAAATAGAGTGACTACTATAACCGAGGAGAACCAGAGAACATGAGAGAGATGGAACCTAAGAACGAACAAACGAGTTCTTAGGGGGGCTCGAGCCCTCCCCCCCTCCCCCGCCCTCACGCTGGCTCCGTCCCGAGTTTCAGATGATAATCTTAGACTATCAGTAAATGTTTATAGCATGAGAATTTTTACCATCCTTTAGGAGACCAGACATCATCTATTGGACACTATCAAACGGCTGAAGATACTCAGCACCGGCGCTCCGTCCGCCCAGGTACCAAGCCTCCGTGCGCACTGTGAAGGGTATAATCGTCTTTGCGCATCTAACAGGATGAACGAAGTAGGGATGGTTGGCGTTAGTAGTGGCCAAATGGGCCGTGCCAAAATGGGCGGCCCGAGCACGCGCGACCTGTAGCAGGCACACGCCTGGCACGGCCCGCTACAGTAACGGGCCGTGCCGGCACGGCACGAGTAGCCGTGCCGTGCTTGGGCCGCCGGTCGAGCCTGCGGGCCGGCACGGCACGGCACGGCTACTGTAGCAGCACGGCACGGCCCACGGCATGGCACGGCCCACGGCGCCGAATCAGCAATGGGCGCAGGCCGCAGGCGCGCCGCGCGCGCAGCGCGCTAGCGCAGGCCGCAGGCTGACAGGGCGGCAGGCCGGCAGCCCGCAGCCGGCAGGCGGGCCAGGCGGCAGGGCGGCACTGCGGCAGCCAGCAGGGCGCGATGCGCGAGAGGGCTACTGTGCGGCGGTCGAATGGGAAGGCGCCACGTGGCACTAACGGCTATTTGACCGTTCAAATTTGAAAATAACCGTTGGGGGGCTAAAAAATTCATAAAAATTTCGAAAAAATTCCAAAAAATCTCAAATTTCGCCCTATAAATAGGGCATGAACCCCAGCCATTTCTCCTCATCCCACACTCATCTTGTGCTCTCAAGTGCTTTAAAGTGCTCTCTTTGTTCTCAAGTGTCATCTCTTTGCTCAAATTTTGTCAAAAATCAAAATTAGTTTCGTAGTTCAACAGTTTGATCGCAGAGGTTTGAAGAACTCGCGGTTGGAAAGATGTAAGTAATATTCAAATTTGTGTATTATTTGTATTGTGTTTGTGAATTCAATAAATATTCAAAAATTTGTTTATGTCGGTTTAAATTTTCAGAATGGATCCGAACTTTCCATACCAGTCGCCGTCGTTCACCTTGGGTGATTTCGACCCCAACTACATGTCGGGGTTTGACGATGCCTCCGGATCGGCTCCAACTCCACCATCTGTGGAGGAGGTACCGGTTCATACGGCTGTCGTGGAGGAGGTACCGGTTCAGGCGGCGACAGCTTCGGAAGGATTTTTCGGAACCGCGAGCGGAAGTGTTTCGACACATACCGGCTCGAAGAGATCGAGAACCTCCGGTGTGTGGCAAAACTTCGACGAGATAAAGGAAACATGCCCCGACGGAAGGGAGGTATCGAAAGCCCGTTGTAGAATATGTAGGCAAATTTTATCTGTTCGTTCTTCTGGTGGTTGTTAACACCAGAATTTGGTAAGCCCCGAAGTCCTCATCGGCCCAGGATCTATATCGGCTCAAAGCTAATATCGGCCTAGAGTTCTACATCGGCCGATAGGGGTTATCTCGAACCAACCACCAATAGCAGTCGGATTCTTGTTAGATTCGGGAAGATCTTATCCAGAGAAGACCGAATTTGAGGAGGATGCGGCTTGTATCTTTTAATTAGGATAAGTTTGTTAGTTTCCTTCTTATCTTTAGGAAAGTTTGAGTCGTATTCTGTTAGGATTTTTGTTAGCCTATGGGTATAAATATGTAAGCCCGTAGTTCATGTAATTATCATCTCACGATCAATACAACTTCGGCGCATCGCCACCCTTTACTTTTCGTCTTCTTCGACGAGTTCATGCCCTTCCCGCGAGGGGTAAGTCTCGTTATGGTTGCCTACGCTGTCGGGGCTAGGGCTTCGACGTTCTGATCTCGTCAACGTAAGCACCTACTATCATATATCTTAGTCAATCTGGTTTGGCTTCTCGATTTAGTCTTATCGGCCGAGATTCGCTTTAGGGTTTATGCCGGTATCGACTAAATTGCTTTGCTAGATTAGATTGGCTAAGGTATCCACCACCCTGAAAATCAGTCAAGGGCTTGATTGTCTAGGTCTTGCGTTTCTTCTCATACTTAGTGCTGCATCAGTTCGGTTTGACCTACTAAGTCGTGATTAGAACCGTAATCTCTAGCCTGCTTATTGACTGCCAATAAGGGTTTCATCGGGGTTTCAGCTGGTGAGTTATCTGGACGTTGCATCGGCCCAAGAGTTTTACATATAGATTGGATCTGGCCGATGACAACAGAGTATATATTGTTTATCTGCTTGTTGAGAGTTTATGTCATCGGACTTCTGGCCGATGTGTGCTTTAATCTTCATATCAATGTTTATCTTATATTTATCTGGATTATGCTATATCGTATTGCTACATCATCATGTTGTCGTTAGCCGATCGTCTCTATATAGATATTTGTTCAGTACATCGGCTGGAATTGTGCCATCGGCTCATCGGCCGATCGGTTGTTTTGGCTATCGGCCTATCGGCCGATACGTTTTTGCCCTATCGGCCTATCGGCCGATAGACTTTCTGTTATGTTGTTTTGCATATCTTGTCAGTGGCAGGATCAAACTGACTGGCACGCCCGCGCTCCATCAATTTTAGGACCTGCACTGGAGCTAAGCAGATCTCCCAGGCCTTCGTGTGTCCGCACGCCGGATCCTCATCGGCGGTACGGATTTGGCGTCAACAGTGGTACAGGTCACCTCAAGCGCCATGCGGAGTCGTGTGCCAAGAAGCAAGGAATACAACTCCGGCAGCAGCAACTTATGGTAAACCCAGACGATACGGTACGCAGTTGGGAGTACGATCCCATGGTTGCTCGGGAATCTCTTGTCCGGTTAATCGCCAGGCAAGATTTACCCCTGAACTTTGGGGAGTCCCCTGCTTTTGAACATTACATTCAGCAATCTCATAACCCTAGGTTTAAAGCTGTGAGTAGGCAAACATCAACTAGAGATTTAGAGAATGTTTATCACAAGGAAGCAACTGCACTTAAGGAACTGTTTAGTACATGTACTTTCTCTGTTAGTGTTACTTCAGATATATGGAGTAGTAGAGCTAGAGAGGATTATCTTAGCGTAGTTGTTCATTTTGTTGATGATGATTGGCAATTACAAAAGAGAGTTTTAGGGCTTAGGTTAATAGATGTCTCACATACAGGAGAAAACATAGCTGAAAGAATTAGGGAAGTAATTAATGAATTTAATCTTGCTGATAAAATATTTGCTGTCACCCTAGATAATGCATCTGCTAATTCTAGGGCTATTGAAATATTGCAACCTTTATTTTGTGTTTATGCTCAATCTTTTCTACTCCATCAGCGTTGTGCATGTCATATAATTAATTTGATTGTTAAGACTGGCATGAAGAGGGTAGGTGACCACATCGATGTTGTTCGTCAAGCAATCGCGTGGTTAACTGCTTCTAACCCGCGGATTGCTGCATGGAAGAGGTTTTGCAATGCGGCCGGTGTGAGAGCTCGTAAGTTTGCCACCGATGCAGAGCATCGGTGGAATGCAACGTATTTAATGTTAAAAGTTGTTTTACCTTATAGTAGTTTACTCTCTGATTTTGTTCAGTCACGTGGTGGCCCAAGAAACAGTGACGGGTCTTCAGTACTGAACGAGCATGTTTGGTCAATTGTCCAAAAATTTCACCAATTTCTAGAAACTTTTTATGATTGTACTCTAACTTTGTCACAAGTTTATTATCCAACTGCTAATATAATTTTGCACAACCTTCTTGAAATTGCTACTTTATTTAAAGAATACGAAAATGATGACGTTCTAACTGAACCTGTCGTTCACATGAAACAAAAATATTTGAAATATTGGAAAAATATACCTATGTTGTATGCTTTTGCTTTTGTTTTAGATCCTAGGTGTAAATTAAGGGGATTGTCTGCTATTTTATCACTTGTTGGAGATACTATAGGTGTAGATTATAGTTCTTTTTATACTGAGGTTAGACGTAAATTATATGAGGTTTTTGGAAGATATGAAGTAAAGTTTCAGGAAGTTCGCCAGCAGAGACCCCCTCCTATCCCCACTACAGGTAAGAAGAAGATACAGTGGGGGAGGATTTGGGGTGGATCGTCTTCAAGCCAAGGTGGTGGCAGTTCGTCGGCTACAAGTGGAGACGCCTCTTCGCATGTTGTGGCCGAAGAGTTGTCCGGTTATTTGGACAGCGACGCCATCTACCACGAAGCACAAGATTTCAACGTCCTCGGGTGGTGGAATGACCACAAGATAACATATCCCGTGCTTTCAAAACTAGCACAGGATGTGTTGACGGTGCCCGTGTCGACGGTGTCCTCCGAATCGGCCTTCAGTCTATGCGGCCGAATCATCGAAGACCGGAGGACGACTCTGCGCAGCGACCACGTCGAAATGCTACTAAGCGTTAAAGACTGGGAGCTTGCTCGACAACATGCCCAATACACTGCGGACAACCAAGAATTGGCCGCCCAGTTCGAGCAACTCTACCTGGATCCAGACCAACCCCAGTAGAATCTTGTTAGAAGTAGTTCTGACCTTTGAGCTGTACTCTTTTCTTTGTCATGGTTTTCTCATTTTCCCCTATGAGTTTTTACATGACAAAGTTTTTAACGAGGCAGCATGTATCATTGTATCCTGTAATGATATAAACATCAATAAAGGTCATCACTATTTTTAACAAATTCTTTTGCAATATTTTCGCAAGTGTGGATTTATCTTTAAATTATTTCAAAATAATGAATCACAATCTATATTTTTAAATTTTTCAACACAACAAAAAAATACCATTTTTTCTATTTTTTAACATTAGCAAATCATTACTTTTTTAAAAAAACTTTTATTTCCATTTTTTAAATACCATTTTTTCATTTTTTAACATTAGTAAATCATTACTTTTTTTTAAACATTTTATTTCCATTTTTAATTTTTTTTCCTTATACATTTCCTTTGCTTTTTTTTTTTAAAAAAAACACTGTGCAGTGGGCACTGCCGCACTGGGCAGTGCCGGCGGCTGGCGCCTGGCGGGCTGGCGGCCTGGCGGCTGGCGCAGCTTCACGGGCCGCCGTGCCCCGAACGGCCCGTGGGCCGCAGGCGTGCCGTGCCGGCACGGGCACGGCCCGGCCATCCACGGGCCGTGCTTGGGCCGGCGGCTCGGCACGTGGGCCGGCACGGCACGGCCCGTTTCATCAGCCGTGCCTAACGGGCCGTGCCGAAACGGGCCGTGCCGGACCCGTGCCCGTGCCGGGCCGGGCCGTGCCGCCCGTTTGGACACCTATAGTTGACGTACCAGCAACGGACACTCGCAACGCAAATCGCACGTTTTCCCTCCACCTCGGCTGCCCGGCGGACCCATGCTCCTCCCACCCGGCGGCGCTTCCTCTTCTCTCCCTAGCGGTGCCTCCAATCCGGCCATCTCCTCGGCTAGATCCGGCTGCCGCCAAGGTCGGGCGTGCCAAAGGCGGCAGCAGCTGCGAGTTTGGTCCACTCCCGATGGCGCCATGGCTTCAGGACCGACACCAGCAGCAGCTCTGCGAACCTGTGAGTCCTCAGGGACACCACTCGATTTTGGCAGCACTAAGAAGCGTTTATCTACAGCGTGCATTAACAGGTGGCCTAGTGCTCTCAAGTGCTAAGCAACGTACTTGCACTTGTTGTGGATTCTGCTCTCCAATGCCACATTTTTTATTCGTTGTTTGTGCTCGATAGAAGACTGGGGTCCTCATAGGGTGGGCAGAAAAAAACCAAACCGAAAAGACCGAGACCAAAAAATTTAGTCATCAATTCGGTCCTAGGCAGTAAAAGACTGAATTTTGTTCGGTCGATTCGGTTAGTCTACTCGGTTGACCAAATTAACAAAAAGACCGAATTAACAAAAAAATGTCTAAATGCAACCTATAATCCACTAAGTTCAATAGGATTAAACTCTAATTTTCACATTCCTACTTCTTGCAACCTAATAAGTCTTTACTCATACGTGCTTACGAATTTTTTTGTAATTTTTGTGTTGAAAATTTCTATTATTTCTTTGCATATATAAAAATATTGTTGAATTTTGGTCAGGACCAAGATCGAGACCGAAAAGACCGAGACCGAAATTTTCGGTCAGGACAAATGCCCACCCCTAGGTCCTCCTGCTCTCTCCATGGCGATGTGATTCACCAACTGAGAAAGACTAGAAACTCTCCGAACTGAGAAGACTGGGATTCCGGGCCTTGGATCCACTACTACGAAAACAATCTTTCATGACGTTTGGAAAAACTTTTCTCTGGCGGCTATGAGGTGAAACCGCCAGCTCAAAAGATAGATGGGGTGGGGGTCTCGGGCCGCCAGCGAAAACACATCTTCGCTGGCGGCCTGTCCTAAAGCTGGCCGCCAGTGAAGATGTCGTATTTTCTCTGGCGGCCATCTTAAGACACCGCCAGAGAAAATATCACATTTTCGCTGGCGGTAAAGTGACGTGGCCCGCTAGCGAAGATTCCTACATCTTCGCTGGCGGCCCACTTAAGCCGCCACCACCCCTAAATATTTTCTATGGCGGTTCGAATGAACCGACATATGTTGACCGCCAGGGAAAATACCATCACCTATATCACCAGTCCAGCTAGCAGCCATGGTATTTGAGCACGATTTTCTCTCTCTTATGAACAAATACATAGAGGGGAAGGTTTTGATCTTCAATCTTTTGAAAGATCTACTGCACCAGAGGTTACATATACTTTCTCCTACTCCATTTGTAAAGTTTTTTTTTCAATTTTATTGGTTGTTTGTTGAAATTTTGCATAGCAAAAAGTATGTGACACGGGGGAAGAAAAGTATTTTTTTTATTTGTTATTTGGAGCTTAAAATGGGCAAACTGTTGTTGGACGTCGCTGTTGGACGTCGCTGTTGGACACTACAAAGAACAGCTGTTGGACGTCGCTGCAAAGTAGGTTTGAGTATCCACAAGGGACAGACGACGATGCAGCGAAGGTCTATGCACTCAAGACCATGGGCAAGCTGTGGCGGAACTGGAAAACAGACCTTAACAAGAAATATGTTCAGAAGAGACGTACGCCGTTTACGGAGTACGGAAAGATAACACCAGCCCAGTGGGATGAGTTCGTTGCCCTGAAGACATCAGCGGAGGAAAAGGAGAAGAGCCAGAGGATGTCTGAACTAGCAAGAAGGAATGAATATCCTCATCGTTTGGGATCGACCGGTTACCGTGCAGCGGTTAAGAAATGGACAAAACAAGATGAACAGATGGAAAAGGCTGAGAAACCGGTTCCTATGAAAAATCACAACCCACGAACCAGGAACTGGGTGCGTGCAAGAACACCGGCCTTCACCCCGGAGGGGGATGTAGTCTTCAAGGATCCAAAGCTCTAAGAGGTAGCTGTCAAAATGAAGAACATCGTCATGCAGCAAGAGGCCGGGATGTTCGTGCCAGATAGAGATCGGGACGAGCTGACCTATGCGTTGGGCAACCAGGAGCACTCTGGCCGTGTCCGGGGAGTATCCTCAAAGACTAACTGGAAGGATGGATTCAAAGAGGATGCTCATACCTACAAGAAGCGTGATCGCTATAGGGAGGAGATAGAATCCCAGGCTAGGGCAGCAGCTCGTGAGGAATGCCATAGATATTGGAGCCAGAATATGATGCACGGTGGTGCCGTTTCGCAACCTGATCCGAGCTATCCGATGGACGATGTAACGGAGGATACTTCTTGCAAGCTCTTGATTCCGGTCGGCAGGGCAGGAAAGAAAATACAGGTTGCAACTGGGAGGTTCATACCGGGCCGCAGATTCCATTGCCAAGACATTCCGGATGACTATGCCAAGGTAGAGGTCCGGACGGTCAATGAGGCTCACCGGATGCACGAGATCGACATTCCAACACCCGAGGGGATTGTGTACCTTGGAGATGCCGTTGACCAGTTTGTACTGTGGCACAGGAATGATATTCAACTAGGGTCAACGGATGGAACGGATCATCCACCAAGGATACTGGTGTCACTGCCTCGTCCACCAAGGGAACAAGAACCGAGGGATCCTCCAGTTTCATCACCTCCACAATCAGATCAACTAGTCGCATCACCTCCAAGATCAGAGCCTGCTGTTGCGTCACCTCCAATTGAAAAGGAGACAGAAGTACAATCAGGGCTTGAAAAGGATCAATCAGAAGTACAAGTTCAGGAAGTGCCTCCGGCACAGCAATCAGAGCGTGCACAATCAGGGCCTGAGCGGACAATGCCCGATGAACTAGACCCATCGCAAACACAGCCATCGCAACCGGAGGAACCTAAGGGTGCCGATGTGCCAGTGATGGTAAGGACACACAAGCACAAAGGAAAAAGTGAATCGAAGAAAAGATATATGATAACGTTATTCCGAGGAAGGGACAAAGATATCAAAGATGCTGATTTTGATGACAGAAAGTTAACAAGCCTCAAGCAAACCATGGAAGATTATCTCAATTATATCAACTGCCCGGATGTGCCGCATGAGTTTCAGAATGGCCAACCATTCATCCATGCCTGGCAACTAACAGAAGGACCGTGGCAACTAAGGAGGTGGCATGAATGGTACATCAGGGCAAGCACCATAAAAGGCCTTTCATCGTTCACAGTTGCCATGCAGGAGAACAACTTCTGGAGCGGGCCATGCCTATTCCAAGTCCATTTCTCCGATATGCATGCCCTCTACCATCGGAAGAGGCTCGACGCCAATTTGATCGGCATCTGGTGTCTGTAAGTGCATGACTGGAACGTGTCAATAAATCATTGTACGTATGTGCGTACCTAATTTGACCTTACATTTTTTGAAGGATGAATTACGTGCAAGCCGAAGCGATGCGAAAGCCTGTCGGCTACCTAAACCCGTGCC
Source organism: Oryza officinalis (assembly GCA_008326285.1). Classification (NCBI taxonomy): domain Eukaryota; kingdom Viridiplantae; phylum Streptophyta; class Magnoliopsida; order Poales; family Poaceae; genus Oryza; species Oryza officinalis. The sequence goes on along the minus strand of BDMV01000010.1, from coordinate 3,038,132 downwards.
GGATAAGCAAGCCGAACCACACCTACCTGCTAGACGAGAACAAGCTACCGGCACATGTTCAGGCGATGACACGGCAAGAGAGGGACGCATATATAGAACAAAGGCATCAGGAAAAGATTCTCGATGTTGCTACTTATGTAGCTATAGCACTTGAATCTACGCAGGACAAGGAATGTGTTTACGCGCCATACGCCTTTGAGTAAGTTTTCATATCAACTACGAGTATATACATATAATTACGGCTGGACTAACCATTTCTTTTGCAGCGATCATTGGATAGTATTTCTTCTCTATCCAAAGTACAATGAAGTCATCGTCTTGGATTCTCTTGATAAAGAGAGCAATACATATCAAGAAATGCTCAGAATTATCGACCTGTAAGTTATATGCATGGACGTTTCTCATTCTTATATATTCTCATGACGTGTTGTTATCTTTGACGAATTTAAATTAATTATCTCTGCAAACAGTGCATATAAAAGGTATTACCAGCAAGGCGGACAACGGAAAAACTCCAGACAACGCATACTCATCCGTAATAAGTGGCCGGTAAGTAAATTTGGATGCCAAACAATACTACTTAATTTTTATAAATGTATGTGTTTTTCCATTTAATTAACTAATATACTTTATAATTGATGTTGAAAGTGTCATAAGAAACCGGTGGAAACCGTACTATGCGGATATTACACCTACGAATACCTTAAGGTCAATGGGAGATATTGCGCGAATTACGACGATGTAAGTACAAACCGTCAATACTCTTGTTAAGTTAATCGCTAACTTGCATTACTGTGAACAATTTCGTAATTTGTCATGATCTCGATCTAGCTTCCAAAAATTCCCAAGTCTGAAAGGGAGCTCGATGATAAATCCATTGAGAACATACAACGGGACATGTGCTACTTCATCCACCGTGAGTGCGCACATCAGCTTGGGAGGTTTTTCGACCACGATGGAGTTTTGGCCCTGTCGGAGAACGAATGTCTGTCTAACTGGAGCAGGAGTATAATATAGATAGGTTTCACGCGTATGTATATCGCTCGGGTTGTAAGACATTCAACTACTTGTATATGTGGTGTCGGTCCAATTCTATCTATATAGGTTGACGGAGCGTGAGGCTCCTCACCGGGAGACCGCGCGGGCCCCCCTTTGCCGGTTCGGCCAGGGGCGCTAAGTGAGGTTCTTCGCCCTCGATCTGAGGAACGTCAGCGAGAGAGGAAACGCTCAAGACGCGGGCGACGTAGACAGGTTCGGGCCGCTGAGAAGCGTAACACCCTACTCCTGTGTTCTGGTGGATCTGGGGGTCTCCAACAATACAAAGAGAGTTCCGTCTCCAGAACGTATCTTTTGGAGTCCTCCTCTTTCCTAGGCCTGGGCCTCCTTTTATCTGATCAGGGGTCACCACATGGGCCCCTAGCTGCCTAAGAAAGGAAACATTCTTTTTACAATGAGGGCTAGTCTACAGCCGGAAGTGACCTCTGACAGGCATGGTACACGCCTTCTGCCCCGCTCGCCAGCTCTCCCGGTGGACGCCCGTTTCAACCTTCATTCAATGGCCGGCGACTTCCTTGCCACGCCTGCGCTGAAGTCTGGATTGGATCTGACCGGGACTGACATAGCAACGGCTCATCTGGCTCCGGGGCGACCAGGACCGGGGGAGAACTGAGGTACGCCTTCAACTGAGTGAAGGCCCGCTCAGCCTCCTCCGTCCAGGTAAACGGCCCGGAGCGCTTGAGGAGCTTAAATAGGGGTAGCGCCTTCTCTCCCAGCCTCGATATGAACCGACTTAAGGCGGCCATGCAGCCGGTGACGCACTGCACATCCCTAAGCTTGCTGGGGGGGCGCATCCGCTCTATAGCTCGTATCTTCTCGGGGTTGGCCTCGATGCCTCGGGCAGAGACCAAGAACCCGAGAAGTTTGCCCGCAGGCACGCCGAACACGCACTTATCGGGGTTCAGCTTTATGCGGGCGGAGCGGAGACTTTCGAAAGTTTCCGCTAAATCCGAGAGCAAGGTCTCTTGGTTGCGTGTCTTCACAACCAAGTCATCAACATAGGCCTCAACATTGCGTCCTATCTGGCTACCCAAGGAAATTCGAGTAGTACGTTGAAAAGTAGGACCTGCATTCTTTAACCCGAAAGGCATTGTCGTATAACAATAAGTTCCTATGGGGGTAATGAATGCAGTTTTCTCCTCATCCTCCCTAGCCATGCGAATCTGATGATAACCAGAGTATGCATCTAGAAAACACAAAAGGTCGCACCCCGCGGTGGAGTCGACAATCTGATCTATGCGTGGCAGGGGGTAAGGGTCCTTAGGACATGCCTTGTTGAGGTCGGTGTAGTCGATGCACATCCGAAGCTTGCCGTTCGCCTTGGGAACGACGACCGGGTTCGCCAGCCACTCCGGATGGATGACCTCACGGATGAATCCGGCCTCCAGAAGCCGCGCCACCTCCTCGCGGATGAAGGCTTGACGTTCCGGGGCCTGCCGCCGCACTTTCTGCCGGACCGGCCTTGCGCCCGGCCGCACGGCGAGACGATGCTCAATCACCTCCCTGGGGACCCCGGGCATGTCCGCCGGTCTCCAGGCGAAGACGTCGGCGTTTGCCCGCAGGAAGGAGACGAGCGCGTCTTCCTATTTGTCGTCCAAAAGACCACCGATTCGGGTGGTCTTGGACGGGCCGTCGCCCAGGGCAACCTCCTTGACCGGGACCTCGTCGCTCGTGACTATCCGCTGCCTTGGGGCGGGCGGGACGGAGGTGCTGGGCCTCTCGTCGCCGCCCGCGGGCTTGGATGCCGCGGCGAGGTGGTCCGCGCGCTGCTCCATACAAGCAAGCGCGACTTTGAGGTCGCCATGGACGGTGATGGGGCCACCGGGGCCCGGCATCTTCATCTGGAGATAGGCGTAGTGGACCGCCGCCATGAACTTCACCAACGCGGGCCTCCCCAGGACCGCGTTGTAGGGCAGACTGAGGTCCGCCACATCGAAGTCCACCCGCTCCGTGCGGAAGTTGGCGGAACCACCGAAGGTGACCGGGAGGTCGATATGACCCAGCGGCCAGGTGTGCCCCGGCGTCACGCCAATGATCGGCTGGGACGGTCGGAGCACCATCCCCGGGGCCTTGATGGCATCAAAGGCTGCGGGGGAAAGGATGTTGAGGGCTGCACCCCCGTCTACGAGGACACGCCCCAACTTCACGTTGCAAACGGTGGGGGAAACCACCATCGCGATCTGTCCTCCCCGGGCAACGCACGGCGGGTGGTCGGTCTGGTCGAAGGTGAGGGCAACCTCCGACCACCGCGCCCGCCGCGTCGCCTCATGGGTAGGGGCCGCGGCCAGAAGCTCGCGCTTCATGGCCTTGAGGCTCCGGCGAGAAGCGTGAGCGCACGCTCCCCCATCGACGGTGGCGACGGTGGCCTCAGGCTCCTGAAACCCCAGGTCATCGTCGCCATCGTCGATGTCCTCGGCGGGGGCCTTCTGCTTGGCCTCACCTCGCCGGTTGCCGGCGGGAGCCGCCGGGGCCTTGCCCTCACGGCGCTCCTGCCTCTTCTCCTCCTCCCACTTCCTCGTCCGCTCGGCCAAACTTTTTACCGCGCGGCAGTCCGCGAGGTCGTGGAGGGAGGTGTTGTGCACGGTGCACCACTTGCCGGTCGGACGCTCCCTGCTGGGAACGCCGGCCTCCTTCTTTTTGTCGCCCGCAGGCCTCCCCTTTCGGGGGGCCCGCGAAGCGCCCTCGACGGCGAGGACATGACCCTCGTCGTCGGAACGGGCCGACCTCTTCTTCCTCCTCCTGTCCCGTCGCCCTGACCGAGCGGCGGACCCGGGGGCGGCCGGAGCTGCCACGCCAGAACCGGAGGAGTTCCAGGTCCAGGCCTCCTCCTTGCGGGCCACACGGTCCGCGAGCTCAAAAAGCTGCGCGGTGGTCTGGGGCTCCTTGGAGGCGATCTTCTCGAGCATGCGGTTGTGCCGCACGCCCCCCCTGAACGCGTAGATCACCGCGTGTGCGGGGATGCATGGTATGGTGTTGCGGACTTGACAGAACCGCTGAATGTACGAGCGAAGAGACTCATCGTCCCTTCGCTGTACCGCATGCAAGTCCGCCTCTTCGCCTGGGCGCGGATATGTGCCCTGAAAGTTCGTGGTGAACTGCTGGCACAAATCCTCCCAAGAGTGGACCGACGCAGGTGGCAAGTTCATTAGCCAACCCCGCGCCTGACCCTTCAGGGCCATGGGGAAGAAATTCGCCATGACCCTGTCGTCACCCCCCGCGGCCTCGATCCCGGTCGTGTAGATCTGGAGAAACTCGGCGGGGTTGACGCTTCCGTCGTATTTTTCGGCGATGGTGGGCCGGAACCTTGGGGGCCAACGGACGTTCCGAAGGCTCGCCACAAAGGCTCGACAGCCGGCACCGCCGACCGGGGACACGGGGGGCCGGCCCCCGTGACCGGACCGAAGTGGCGCTCCGGACGAGGAAGCGCCCTCCGTTGCGTGGGCGGCGCGACGAGCGTCGCGCCGGCGCTCGATATCGAGCCGGGCATCCGGCCCCCCACGCACATCTTCTTGGGTCGGAGGCGTTGACGAGGGAACGGCGGACGAGCGGCGTGTAACGGCCGTCGTTCGCCGCGCCCTCCGCCTCGACGACATGGAGCCGGCGGCGGCAGCGCCAGAGGCCCCGGCGGCGGAGGACCGCCCGCCGGCGTCTAGGCGCTGCTGCGCCGTCATGACCAAGTCGGCCACGTCATCCAGCCAACGTCGGGCTGGAGTCTCTGGATCGGGGACGACGGGCGGGTGACGCAGGAGCGCGCCTGCAGCCTGGAGCGCGCCCTGGGGCGTGCCGCCATCGCCGTAGGCGAGGCGGCGACGCGCCCTGTCCCGCCGTCCTCCCCCGTCGCCCGCAAGCGGCGAGGTCGCGGATCCTTCGACCTCCTCGAGCGCCTTCCCCCGCCCAAGACTTAGGCGAGAGGGGGACGGCGGGGTGCGAGCCCGACGGCGCGGGTTCTGCTCTCCGTCATCACCACTAGCGCTCGGAGAGAGGCTGTGCGCCGCTGCCCGTTCGGCCATAGGGCTGAGCGAGAGAAGCTTGGCCCACACGAAAGAGGATGAGGGCTCAGAAAGACACACGCGCCCCCTACCTGGCGCGCCAGATGACGGAGCGTGAGGCTCCTCACCGGGAGACCGCGCGGGCCCCCCTTTGCCGGTTCGGCCGGGGGCGCTAAGTGAGGTTCTTCGCCCTCGATCTGAGGAACGTCAGCGAGAGAGGAAACGCTCAAGACGCGGGCGACGTAGACAGGTTCGGGCCGCTGAGAAGCGTAACACCCTACTCCTGTGTTCTGGTGGATCTGGGGGTCTCCAACAATACAAAGAGAGTTTCGTCTCCAGAACGTATCTTTTGGAGTCCTCCTCTTTCCTAGGCCTGGGCCTCCTTTTATCTGATCAGGGGTCACCACATGGGCCCCTAGCTGCCTAAGAAAGGAAACATTCTTTTTACAATGAGGGCTAGTCTACAGCCGGAAGTGACCTCTGACAGGCATGGTACACGCCTTCTGCCCCGCTCGCCAGCTCTCCCGGTGGACGCCCGTTTCAACCTTCATTCAATGGCCGGCGACTTCCTTGCCACGCCTGCGCTGAAGTCTGGATTGGATCTGACCGGGACTGACATACCAACTCCAGGAGTTAGCACGCCGGCTCCGGCTAGGGACGAGAGCCAGGAGGCTGTCATCATTCTGACGGGACGGGGCGAGGCGTGCCACCGGCCGCCTGTCGCCACCTAACCCGCGATCTGACTGGTCTGTGACCGGTCACACACCGCGACCGGTCACGGACCGGATATGCGTGCGCTGCGCCGCATTAAATGCGGCGTGGTGCGCTCGTCTGATCCGCTATAAATGCGGTTAGGTGAGCCCTGCTGTGCTCACCTAACCCGCACACGTGGCGCCAAAATCACAGGGGTGGGAGCGGCCCGACCCCTCGGGGAGACAGAGGGAGGGGTGGCCATGTCACCCTCGGGCCCGACCCCCCCGAGGGGGTCGGGACACGTGGGTGACCGCGGCTACCCAGGCCTCTAGTCACGATACCCCCGGTCCCATGTCACCGACATAGGTGCTTAGATATTGTATATATATATATATATATGTATATATTAATCTTCATATATTATTTTCGCGTGCATGTATATTAATCATCAATGGCGGCTGCACGAAAGAGAACATACTTTATCGATAGCTCGATTAGTTATATCATCCACGTGTGACTCTAAAATATATGAACAAAGGTAAGAAAAAAAATAATATATAATATTTTTTTATAAATATTGCATCTTCGCAAGCGGGCCACGTGTCCAAAAAGAGTGTAAGCCGCCAGAGGAGAACATTTTCGCTGGCGGCTGTCTTAAGCTAGTGGCCAGCGAAGATATGGCTTCGCTGGCGGCTGACGTAAATTGACCGCCAGAGAAAATAGTTCTTCTCTGGCGACCGCTAACGAAGATATTTCTTTGCTGGTGGTCTATAACCGCTAACGAAGATCTTGATTTTCACTGGCCTTTGCTTTGTGGCGGCCCCAATTGCTGCCAGCGAAGACCCAAAATGGCCGCCACGAAAAACTGTTTCCGTAGTAGTGATCTTCCTCGTCCAAAATCTTGAGAAGGCCAAGCTCGAAGGACAGCGCTGAAATCGGCAGCTTCTATGCCACAGCCGCTGGGTCACTGTGCCGCCGGAGCAGCGGAAAGGTCGCTGGCATGGATGATAGTGCGTGAAGACAGGTCATCCGGTCGCGAGGAGCCCTCGTTTCTTTTCCCCCCTCCCGTCTTGCCCTCGTAAATTGAACAGCTGGATTTGATTTGGTACCTAGCAGTACCAGAACCTTGAGGTACCATTTGAAGGATGGTAAAAACACTTTTATAGAAAAAAAAACATCCATAGAATAAATAAAAAAATAAAATAAACTCTTAACGGAGAAATCAAAGTACATCACCGGCGGTCACCGGTGATTCCATCGAAACCGGGAAGACAGCGAATGAACCACGCCGGCGCCATGTCGCGGCTTCTTGTGGCCACCATGCATAGCCTCCCTTGGCTTTGCTCCCCACCTTCGACGACGATGACGACGACGATGGATAGTGATCTCCTCCGGCGGCGGATCCGGCGTATCATCGAACGCCCAAAAGCTGGTGGGCTTGAAGTCCAACCATGGTGCAAAAATCGGTCGTCTCCGTCTCTCTCTCATGGACAGAAAGTGCGCCGCAAATGGCCACAACCTCGCCGCCGCGTACTTCTTCTTCCAACTCACCTCCGTCGTCGGCTCGTTGTCGTCGCTGACTCCGACGAGCCACAGCAGGAAAGGCAGCTTCTCGTACCTCGGCTTCCAGAGCGCGGCGTCGCGATCCCTCCACGAGGCGCTGGAGCCCATCGCAGGTGCACTCGACCCTAGCGCGGTCGTCGCCGTTGGAGAGCCTAGCCAGGATGGCCGCCTTGACGTCGTCGGGGAGCAACATGAAGGTGGGCTCCAATGTTACGCCGTTCCCGGCGCACAGGTCGACAAGGACGTGCCGGCACAGCTTGTCGGTTAGTGCGCTCCAGAGCGCAGCCAACCGCGCGTGCCATGTCGTCCAGCCCACCGGCCAAGAGCGCAGTGGCGGCGAGTGCATAGAGGAAGACCCAATATGTGTTGGAAATAGTTCCACATTAATTATTTAGGAGGAATTAAATTAACTTAAAAATGAGGAAGTCCCTCATCTTTTGAGTTAGCTTTTGGGTTGTAGCATGGCTTCCTTCCGGTTGAACCAATGTCTTTCAGTATTAGGCCAACAAGTGTTATTAGAGCCAAATCCATAATTTCTAATGCTCGTGGACACCCCAGTGGACCATGGGTGTGAGGTCCGGGCCGGTCAGTGCTGAGGGGCACCAATGTGTGACAGAAGAGATTGTTAAAAATAATCTCACATTAGTTATTTAGGGAGAGTTGAACCAACTTAAAAATAAGAGAAGTCCCTCACCTCTTGAGCTAACTTTTGGGATGTAGACGTCCTGGTTTGGGGTACGTGCACAGCCTCAGCTGGACAACGGCGACAGCGACGTCCAGCTAGTGCAGCAGCTGCGGCGCAGCGTACCGAAGCGGGAGCGAGGAGGCCGTCTTGCCGACCTTCCTCTGAAGCCGGACGGAGTTGCCATCGGCGGTGGCGGCGGGCACAAAGCCGGCGTCAAGAAAGGCGGCGTGGGCGAGGATTAGGAGGCGGCTGAGGGGGCGCTCTGTGTCCCATCGGAATACCCTGATGAGGCTATGGAGAGGAGAGGTCTTGGCCATGACGACCAAGTGAATGTGTCGTTGCAAGGAAGGATTATATATACGATATTGCAAGGTTGGAGTTGAAGTTGGAGTTGTGTGTGAATTTCGTGGTTCATTCGAATAGAAGCAATGGCTTTTTTTTTTCTTTTGAGCCAAGAAGCAATGGTCATGCCACTAATCCATCTGCAACTTATGTTTAATTAAGTTTACCCTGTTCAGACTGTCTTTAACCTACACTAGTTATATGGCTTTTATTTCATTAGAAAAATAATAGAAGACATGAAAAAACCTACTCTCAACAAAAAGTATCATGTAGGCATCGCCAACACGGCAAAGGAAGATAGAGTAGCTAGCCAGCCATTGTGAACTGGTCACCAAGATTCCATGGTACTAGTAATATACCCGTACATTACGATGTGTTTATACTATTAGGAATGAATTGGGTGTGGATGTAAAAAGGGGCACACCACTGTCTTTCTTTATATGCTTCTTCCTAGAGAATTTTATGTTTTTTTCTTGTGAGACGAGCGTTACATGCAAGGAAACAAAAGGACGGGTCATTTGCTCTCACTCACTTTTATTTCCTATGTCCTAAAATATAAATAATTTTAAGGTAGACATACGCAGGGGCGAAACTGGGCCTAGGACAATTTGAGCTCGAGCCCTAGACGTGGAAAAATATTCAGTGGACTTGTACATATATATTTTCCAAATTATACATCCGATCATGGACCGGGGGTGGCTAGTAGGCGCACGTGCGTCGGCTGCATAAGTCATGCAACTGTGCGCGCCCCCGAAATGAACTACTCTTGATGCAAGCTAGTCGAGCTGGATGAGTTGTTAGGAATGGCTCAACACAGACAGTGCTAAACCTTTCTTTTCCCCTGTCCTTTAGATTTCCATAATCAAGGGCTTATAAGAAAAAAGTAAGGAAGGAGGCATGGAGATGGGAAGGCCGACCACTGCACTGCCCATCGGAGCCTCGGAGGTATAGATCGAGTTTTTATTTTTCAAAATGCTTCCTCAGATCAGCCAAGGGGATCGAGTGACTTGTCCCTTCGAAACAACTACAACTAACGAGTTCTTCTATCTCTGGAGGGCCCGCTGGAGCCCCCGTGGGGGGTTTGGGGGTTTGAGATGAAAATTTGGAATTGTGAGTTGAAAGTTTTTGAAATTTGAGTTCAAAAGTATTAAAATTTTGAGTTGAAAGTTTTGAAATTTGACTTCAAAGTTTTCAAATTTTAAATTGAATGTTTAAAATTATAAATCTTTCAATTTAGATTTGAAAACTTTTAAGTTAATATTTGAAGACTTTCAACTCAGATTTAAAAACTTTTTAACTCAGATTTGAAAACTTTCAAGTCTAGATTTGCAACTTTAAACTTAGGTTTGAAAACTTTCAATTCGGATTTGAAAATTTTCAAATCCAGATTCAAAAACTTTCAAGTGAAGATTTGAAACTTTCAGCTCAAATTTAAAAATTTTCATCTTAAAATATAAAACATTTAACTTAAATTTAAAAAACATTCAAACTCAAAATTTAAAATGTTTAACTAAAATTTTAAAAACTTTTGACTAAACATTCACACGTGATAAAAAAATTCGCAAAAAGAACAAAAAAATAGCGAGAAAAAGGAAAAAAAGAACGTGGGAGTGCACACGCTGTTTTTCACTACTGTATGGACCTTGTGGGCCAGCCGGGCACGCCCCAGGCAGAGCAGTGCGCGTGACTTCGATAATTAGCGCGTCTGCGATGATTAGGGATTCCGCATGGACCAAGCCATAGGCATCAAAACCAGCCCCAGGCTTGGGCTTCTCTAGCCCCCGCTCGCAAGCTCTCAATTGGACGAGCAGCCCACATATCAACCTTTTACTTTCCCATTCTCTTACCGGCCCATTCCTGAGCGCACCTACAAAACTCAGCAACCTAACACTACGACAATCAAGAATTTTTTTATTTTTAATTTTATTTATTAAAATATTTACAAAAATAATTTTTTATTTGAAAAATTTACAAATCTAGTCGCCATCGCCATTTGAAATCGTTCTCCAGATAGTGTTAAAAGGCCTAACTGCAATTTTTTTATTTCTATTCAAACCCTTTGCATCGGTTTAATCGCTTAAAAACTAATAATGCTTATTCGACACTCAAAACGATCTTAAATGAAAAAGTTGTTAACTATAAAGTCGTAGATCATAGTGATCTACGACTTTATAGTTAACAACCTTTTCATTTAAGATCGTTTTGATATCCAAATATTTGTTACAAAATCTAAAACCTATTTAAAAAAATCTCAAATCTATATTTTAAACGATATCGGATGGAGATAAACTTTATATGAAAGTTGTAGATCTCTGTGAGATCTACAACTTTGTAGTTAACAACTTTTTCATTTAAGATCGTTTAGAGTGTCGAATAAACATTATTAGTTTATAAGCAATTAAAACCGATGCAAATGGTTTAAATACAAATAAAAAAATTGCAGTTAGGCCCTTAACATCCTCTGGGAGAGCGATTTTTAATAATCGTCCTCCTAAAAGGCGATGGGCAACTAGATTTGTAAATTTTTCAAATGAAAAATTATTTTTGTAAATATTTTAATAAATAAAATAAAAAATAAAAAAAATTCCGACAATTGACAACACATGCGACGGTGGCGGGTGGTGGCACTTCCCAGTTCTAGAGTTCTTCTTCCCTATCAACTCATGGTGTCTCACACTCAGCGCCAGTGGCCTTGCTTCATGCAGCCATGCTTGTCGCCTTGCAGCAGCAAGCAGCCAGGCATCTCGCCTACGCTGGTGTCGATCCCCAACTCCAGATCAGTCTCTACTCTTTGGACTCTCTTCGATCTTCATTCCTCGCATTGTATAACAGACTAACATTGACCGACTAAAGTGAGCAACTAGAAATTTGTTAATTTGAAAACAAAATTTCTTACTTTTGTCTCGTGAAATTGCTAATATGAGCTTTTTAAGAAGGCAAAGTAACTTCTCTCAAACATAATATAAATGTTTTTTTCCGTTGGTATATCGATTTTGCCATTGCAACTTCAAACCATAGAAAGATCCTTTTTACCTATAAACATCATTACAATTGATTTTTTCCCGTAAGGTTGATAGTTTTCAAATGAATTTTTGATGCACTTCTACTATATTTTGGTGTGTGTGGATTAGCATGGGTAGTTTTAATCTAAATCCTACGCTTGAAAAGATCGTGGCTCTGTTAACGTGGACACACGGGTATTAAGAAAATAAATAAAGATATGGTTATGATTGATAGAAAAGAGAATTGTTGTGATTAGTTGAGAGGAGGGATAGGTGAAGAAATAATTTTTTTTTAAAAAAATAAGTTATTGTAGCTAAAAATAGTAATGTTTTGGAACAGTCGTAGAGATTAAAAATATGATACTATAGACGCCGTGAGGTCAGAGGAATTTGTCGAAAAGACCTGATAAGAACAAATAAAATCGCTCAGTATATGTTTGGATCAATCTATTTATTTATTGAGTGCCAGGCATGCACGGTCGTAGTCAAGTTTCTTAGTAACAAATAAAGTACAAAATTGACGTGGTCACATACTCACGTCTCTGCTCACCATGACGCCAACCATCACCGACTAGCTACTTAGCTAAGAAGAAACGGACGTCCAATGTTAATTTTGTTAGAGCATGACGTGTTAAAAAAATGTCCTTTTTACGGTACAAATTAACATTTTTTTATAAGAAAGGGGTAGTACAAGTTGATTTGCTTTTTCACTAAATTAGGAAAGTAGTCTGCATGATTAGTGGGACATCTCTTTTGAAATGCTGGTTTATTTTTATATATTTTATGATATTTTCCTTTGTTGTTTGTTCATAAAAAATAAAAAAAGTCAATTTTATTCTCCCAACTATTTCATCGGAGGACTCAACCCAGCAATTTTTCGGCTCTTTAATACCCTAAACCATTTAAAACGATTCACCTTACTTTGTGATAGTATTAAGGATGAAAGAGTGACATGTGGATCCCAAGTTAATATTTGTTCTTTGGAAGTAAGCCATTCTGTGACTGTACTGTGTACTGCTCTGTATTCACCACATTAGACCAAATCGTCCAAACTACTGCTCAGGAGTAATTCATCCAGTTTTAAAAGTTTAGAGGCAAACATTTATTATTGGAGTCTAGTGGGGTAAATTAGACTACTGTAAAAGCTAAAAAATAATTCGGACTTTTTCTTTTACATGGTCACATACTCTAATACTCACGTCTCTACTCACCATGACACCAACCATCACCGACTAGCTACTTAGCTAAGAAGAAACGGACATCCAACGTTAATTTTGTTAGACCATGACGGGTTAAAAATGTCATTTTTACTGTACAAAATTTATTTTTACTGTAAAAAAGGATTGGTACAAGTTGATTTGTTTTTTCACTAAACTTGTTGAATTTTTATGGCTGATCTGTTCACTCTTTTGCATTATTATAACAAGTTTGGCCGCATATATCTTTTTATATATGTATGTAGAGGTTTGATTAATTAAATTTTATTATTGAAAAAACACAATTTCACTATAATCCATTTGTTTCATTTAGTGGGCCCACAATTAGCATTATTCTAGTTTTTTTCTTTATTTATTTACTGGGCCAAGCCGAAACTACTAGCCCAGAGATCAGCAGGTCTGGGCTCGTGTGTCTCACATTCCAAATCCACGTGGCAATTTTAGAAAAAAGGAAGAGCGATTAAGTCAGGTCAAGTGGGCCAGAGCATCAGTTTAGGCCTAACCATGCATTTTCAGTTACAGATCATATATGCTCTCCATGCAGCCCACTGTTTACACCAGCTAGGCAGCTAAAATTTTTTTTTAGGGAAGAGTATTTTTACCCGGCCTTTACATCCAACCGAATATATATAGTTTTAAATTAAGAACTTAGCTCCTTAAATAATACAATCTGAAATTCGCTCCTGATTTAAACTTAAATACTTGAGATATTACTAAGTTCATTGTAACCACTAAACTACTAGCTAGGTTAGTTCGTTGCTCTGAAGCTCCCAACCCCAAAAGTACGCACGAAAAACGAAACGATCCATTAGCACGTGATTAATTAAGTATTAGCTAATTTTTTTTGAAAATAAATTAATTTGATTTTTTTAAGCAACTTTTGTATAGAAACTTTTTGAAAAAAATACATCGTGTATTTAGTTTGAAAAGCGTGCGCCAGTAGCAAGCAGTAGCATGTGCTGGGAGAACACTGCCGAACTCAGCCAATAAGTAGCCTGCATGTTTTTAATATGTTTTTAAAAAAATATCTTCCATTGTACTGCTCTGTTACTTGTTCTAAGATATTCGTTGACTCTGTTTATCAAAATATTTAACTAATATATCTAACTAGCACGATGAAATCATGCAGATTACGAGGCTAATATTTTTATATTTTTTCTCACATAATAACATATATATATATATATTATTATTATTAAAATGTATTAAAATAGCAAGATAATTTTAAATTATGTACTAATATGACCAAACTAACCAATATATATGTAATATTTATATTGTATTATGTATACGTGACAATTATTAATTATTTTTTAAAATTTAATTTTAGTTATTTTTAAATTGTATTCCTATATGGACCGTAGACTACTCTTCCAATATTTTTATTTTTTATTTTCAAATTTTTGTTATTTATAAATTTTATTCCTATATGGTCCTTAAACCCATCTTTTAATATTTTTTACTTTTAAATTTCAAATTTAAGTTATTTCTGAATTGTACTCCTATATGTACTCTAAACTTCTCTTCCAATAATTTTTAATTCTAAATTTTTTAAGTTGTAAATTATATTTCTATATGAACTCTAGACTCTTTTTTCTAATATTTCTTATTTTTTAATTCCGAGTTTTAGTTATTTCAAATTTTATTTTTTTTTATTTTCAAATTTTTTTATTTATAGATTTTATTCTTATATGGACCTTAAACCCTTCTTCCAATATTTCTTACTTTTAAATTCCTAATTTAAATTATTTCTAAATTATAATCTATATGTACTGTGAACTCCTCTTTCAATATATTTTTTATTTTTTGTTAGTTGTAAATTGTATTTATATATGAACTCTAGACTCTTCTTCTAATATTCTATATTTTTTAATTTCGAATTTTAGTTATTTTTAAATTGTATTTCTTTAAGAACTCTAAACTCATTTTTTAATATTACATATTTTAAATTTTGAATTTCAGTTATTTCTAAATTGTTCTCCTGTATGGATTTTATTTTTTCTTTTTCTCCGATTAATATGAAAATTTTTAAGCCATGAGAACGAACGTGAAGACTTCTGTTTCTATTACTTTAATAAGATAATAGATCGTTTGTATAATCCACTTACATAATCCGGTCAATGATTTGCATCAAACTGGGTCGGTATAGTTGACGCTATACATTGTACATGAACAAATATCTGTAACTGCCCCTCATTGTTCGGTAACTTTACGAGATGATGATTAATTAGCCATTTGATTGTTTCTAAAATTATGAGGCACATTTTGCCGCTTCTTTCGTAGCTGCACGAGCTAGAAATATACAATTTTATTTACAATGAATCATGCTAAAACAACAGAACACCCAAAACTTGTGCTCCTAGTTTAATTTGCACACAAACGTACGTACTATTATTTTCTCCACGTTTTCCACCCCAGTTCACACAGGATAAAATGGAAAGAAATACACTAAACACGCCTATCTTTTTGTGTTTACCCCTCGTTTCCTTATTAATCCACACGGATTAAAAATAAAAATAGGTTAATAAACACAACTTTCCTTAACAGAGCTCCACACGCTGGTAAATTTCCAGCTACTATCGGCCCCACATGTCAGTCCGATTACCACACGACAGTCCGATTACCATGAGAAGCTGTGGGCCCCACATGCCAGCTTCACGCATTAAATACCCTCCTCGACTCGAGCAGCAGCAACAAATTCATTCACAACACTAATTCGGAAACACCAACAAACACAACCGATCTCACCTTCCTTTCCACAATGGCGGTGGAGACCATCGGCGGCGGCGGCGGATGGACGCGCCTCCGCGCCATCGGCCGCGGCGCGTCCGGCGCCGTGGTGTCGCTGGCAGCAGACGACGCCTCCGGAGAGCTCTTCGTAGTCAAATCCGCCGGCGAGGGCGCCGCGAGGCAGCAGCTCAGGCGAGAGTGGAGCGTCATGTCCGGGCTGTCCTCGCCGTACGTGATCAAGTGCCTCGGGTTCCTTGGCGCGGCTGCCGGCGGCGGCGAGCACCAGCTGTTCCTCGAGTTCGCGCCGGGCGGGTCGCTCGCCGACGTGGTGACAAGGAATGGGGGCTGCCTCGACGAGAGCGCCGTCAGGGCGTACGCGGCCGACGTCCTGCGGGGGCTTGATTACCTCCATGGGAAGCTCGTCGTGCATGGCGATGTCAAGGGGAGCAACGTGGTCGTCGGCGCCGACGGTCGCGCCAAGCTCGCCGACTTCGGGTGTGCGAGGGTGGCAATGCCCGGTGGTTCGAAGCAGCCGGTGCTCGGTGGCACGCCGGCGTTCATGGCGCCCGAGGTGGCGCGCGGTGAGGATCAAGGGCCGGCCGCCGACGTGTGGGCTCTGGGCTGCACCGTCATCGAGATGGCCACCGGCCGCGCCCCGTGGAGCGAAATGGACAACGTCCTCGCCGCGCTCCACAAGATCGGGTACACGGACGCCGTGCCGGACCTGCCACCATGGCTGTCACTGGAGGCGAAGGACTTCTTGCGCCGGTGCCTGCAACGGCGCTCCGGCGACCGTCCCACGGCGGCGCAGCTGCTACAGCACCCGTTCGTCTCAACATCATGCGGTCTCAAGGCGACATGGGTGTCTCCGACAAGCGCGCTCGACGCAGCATTCTGGGAGTCTGAATCGTTGTCAACCGACGACGAGGAAGACGACGACATGTCGAACAGCCCCACCGGCCGGATCAGAGCAATGGCATGCTCCGGCCAGACATTGCCGGAGTACTGGGACTCCGACGGCCATGGATGGATCGAAGTCCTCGGCGGCGTCTCCATTAGCGTAGCAAATAAAGCAACAGCATCAGATAGCAAACCTTCAGAGTGTCCAACCAAGAGGGTGAGATCAATGGCGTGCTCGCCGTTGTCAGTGCCAGACTGGGATTCCGACCACCATGGCTGGATTGAAGTCCTCGGCAGCGTCTCCATTAACGTAGCCAATAAAACAGTAGCAGATAACGAAGCTTCAGAGTGTGCGGCCAAGAGGGTGAGAGCAATGGCGTGCTCGCCGTCAGCGGTGCCGGACTGGGACTCCGATCAAGGATGGATCGATGTCCTCAGCGCATCGCCGGCCGACGACAATGTCGGTGCGGATCAGATTTTCGATGTAGAAGTAGCCGCCGATCAGATTTTCGGCAAAGCTGTGGGTAGCATTGTTGTAGGAGTAGGTAGTGAGCAATCAGTAGTTGTTGAGAACCAGGATGATGTGTTCGTCTCCTTGAGTTCTTGCAGCGAGCGAGTTTTGCTTGTAGCTGTTCATGCTGTTGATAATAATGCGGCCTCTCGGAAGGCCGGAATAAAGAGATGTTCCAATTAATTTTTCGTGCTAGATTCAGTCTCCGTTCCATAATTTTCGGTTAGATATATAATTTTGTTGTTGATATGAACTTAACTTAGCATATGCACGAGGCGATAATTTATTTTATGCGGAAGAAAAAACTGATTTCTGAAACTGAAGACAAAACGATTGGTATCAAAAGAAGGCATGTGTATGTGTACTGTAGCAAATCTGACAACTGGCCAAGGCGTGTTATATTATGCCATGTCGAAAAATAGGCCTTTTGTGCTGACTAAATTAATATATCAAAGCATTATAGTTTCTGTTTCTACATATAGAGCTAGGCTAGTTCATCTCCCCTTCTGCCAGCATTCCACCAGTCATTTTAAAATTTATAAAATACACAGACGCTACTTAAACTTGGACCGAGGAATAATCTAGATCCACCAACTTGTAAAATGTGCATCTAGATTCAAATTTTTATTTAAAGTATCACCTGAAGTCCAAAGTGCATATGACACAGATCATAATTTGGTTGTCCATGGTATCGAGAATTTTGTATTCTCTCTACTACAGTATGCCCCCAAATCATGGACAACCAATTTTTGTACAGGATTCTTAACAATGTTATGAATTTTGGGTTATACAGGATCTTCGCAAAGATGTTGTAGAGGATTCTTACAAATTTTATATAAGCTTCTTAGCAATGTTATGAATAGGGGTGGACGAAAAGCTCGTGACTCATTAGCTCGCTCGACTCGCGACAAGCTCGGCTCGGCTCGGCTCGACTCGTTTCATTTTCCTAATGAGCCGAGCTGGCATTTTAGCTCGTTAGAGATAACGAGCTAGCTCGAGCTGGCTCGCGAGCTGCTCACGAGCCTTAACGAGCTAAACCAACCTCAGCAGGCCGCCAGCTCCAGGCCCCAAAGCCCATAGAAAGCCCATAGGCCCGGTAGGAGCAGGGGAAGGGAAGGGCGAGGTGGAGGCGGAGGGGGGAGGGAGGGAGGAGGATTGGGCGAGGACGACGGCGTGGTCGAAGTCCGGATCGTAGACCTGATCCCCGCATGCCGCGCAGAAGAGCTCGGCGCGGTCGACGTCGACGGCGATCTGGTGGCCGGATGTGGAGGCGGAGGCATGCGACGCGGCGTGGGTGGGGCAGAAGACGGCGGCGCAGGAGAGGCGGGCGTAGAGGTTGGAGGAAGGGGAGGAGGAGGAGGAAGGGGAGGAGCAGGGGAAGCAGCGGGGGAGCTCCCGCGGCTCGCGGCGGATCTCGGGGCGGCCGAGCGGGCGGACGCGGAGGCAGCGGCGGAGGAAGCGGAGGGAGCGCGTGGTGTGGCGGTACGCGGCGAGGTACGGGCACGGCGGCGGCGCGAACGGGGTGGTCATCGGGGACGGGCGGGGGATGGGTGGGGGGGAATGGCGGCTGGTGCTGATAGCTGGGGCCACCGCCGAAGCCCATCACTGCCGCCGCCCCTCATCGCCGAAGCCCACGCCGCCGCCGCCGCCACTCATCCGCCGCCGAAGCCCATCGCTGCCGCCGCCACTCATCCTTCGCCGCCCCTCATCGCGATCTCGATCCCCTTTCGGCCTTCCCGTGCGGGCGTGCGGGCGTGCGGCGAACCACTCCGTGCGGGCGTGCAGCATTGGCTCACGAGCCAAACGAGCCAGCTCGAGCTTTCGAATGAGTCGAGCCGAGCTGGGTTTTTAGCTCGTTTGGATAACGAGCCGAGCCGAGCTAGCTCGTTATCTTAACGAGCTAGACCAAGCCGAGCCGAGCCGGCTCGTTATCCACCCCTAGTTATGAATCATGGACAACCAATTTTGTACAGTATGCCCCCAATACATTCTTAGCAAAGATGAATCCCTCTACTACATTGCTTATATCAATTTTGGCTTGGGTGCAGGGTTCAAAATTTCGGACTGAAATTTCCAAAATTTCGGTCATTTCGGGCCCCTCCGATACGATATTATTTTGGCCGAAATTTTTAATTTTTTTTAATTTTTTGTGAATTTTGGTAATATTTGTTCAAATTTAACTAAATTTTGTTTAAAATTTCAGAAATTTTGGTATATTGTTGACCTCCGATAGAATCGGCCAAACCAAAAAGTTAAACCCTGGTTGGGTGTAATGTGGGTTATAGCATGCGTGTGCCTCTAAAATCATATACTTGGATGCAGATTGTAGGAGGTGGAGGTGACTGCTGAGTGTTGGGAGTTAATCTTTCCGGCACGCAAAACGGAGCGACTCATTAGCACATGATTAATTAAGTATTTATTAATTTTTTTTCAAAAATGGATCAATATAATTTTTTAAAACAACTTTCGTATAGAAACTTTTTGTAAAAAACACACCGTTTAGCAGTTTGAAAAACGTGCACGCGAAAAACGAGGGGAGGTAGGAAACGACCACAATAGGATAGCTTACAAAATTATCGGCATTAAAGATGGTGTCGATAGAGGCAACCGTCCAATACAGCATAAAAAGATAGACACACAAGTAGGTGATCCCTTAAAATTAAGCATGACAGTAGCAACTATATGGATTGCAGAAGGCACAATGGTTCACAAAGACATCTAGGATGACGCCATATGTCCACAAAGGCATCTAGGGCACCAGGTTGCTTTGACAATGGAGGTGGAGGAGCCATTTCACCATTAGCATACATATTGTTTCTATTCCCTAGGAGTACTTTATCAATCCCTTTCGATCAAATCATATATCCGTTGATATTTCTATATATATTATAAAAAAAATAATGGTTAAAGTTATTTTTTAAGACCGTATCCTTATCCAAGACGACAATATTATCATTTTGGAGGGAGTACTTACTTAAGTATAATGATATTATGAAAGTTTTGCTTACAAACACAACTAATATTAATTTTTATAATATCAAAACTAGTACTACTTCCATCTCAACATACAAACATTTCTATGATTTTTTTTAGGTATATAAATATAAAAACTATATTTTGGAATGGGTGGAGTAATAATTATGATCAAAATTAACTTATTAACTGGATAGACATGACATAGATTGTATGACGATTTTTTTGGGGGGATAATTGTGCATCTAACCCTATTTGAAAGGCTAACTACCAATTTGATAATCTTTTATCAATTTTGCTCATTTGACCTTTCTTTTTAAAACTGGAGATGTGGTCTGATCCTATTATGTTAAGGCCATGTAATGGTGTTAACTGAAGCTCAAAATGCCACTTTTGCTTGCTCCTTTGACCCTATCTTTCCAAAGGTTTTAGTTAGTTTGGTCCAGTATTGTATTATTGATATATTAAAAAAATATTCTAACCAAATTTGTGCAATTATCATAGGTTTTACAGATTTGTGAAACATTTTGATTTGTCAGATTCTTCATTCGAGTCGTCGTCATCATCGATTCGTGTCAAGCTGCAGCTAAGAAGCAATCCACTTTGGCCATCCTCCCACCGCCAGGATCTAAACATGGGTCGTTGCCGACGGCTGACCTCACCTCCCACCCCAAGACGCTGCGTTGCCTAGGGCTCCTGACCCACATATGTCAACCATCTTTGCCGCCGTCAGGGCTCGACGCTCTCCCCGCTGCCCCTAGGTCTCCACCGCTCAAGGTCGTCGATGTTAGCACCACCAGGCCATCGCCATCTACCTCTCCACTCGACAAGCTGCTGGACTCCCTCCTCGCCATTCCGCTTCGCCACCGCCAGGGGGCACTGGGGCCCATCCTCGCCGCGGCTCCGCTTCCTCCCACGCCGGTGCACGGCTCGGCCCTCTTCCTCACCGGCATGCACCTCCTAATCTCCTATATCCCCGACGCCATCATTGCACAACACCAACTCTACCGCCGCCGGCCAGCCTCACCACTTCATCGCCTTTCTCTGCTAGCCCTTGTCGCCGACTATCACGGATCTGCCGCCAGCTCCCTCCTCACGCCACCTCTGGCCTGCCCACGGCTCTAGACGGCCGTCAGCCTCGCGGGGCCACTCGGGAGCCTCGCCCGATGGTCCCCACTGCCCTCGACGTTTGCGCCGGCGCCGTGAAGTCTACGCTCCCTCTGCTCGAGCTGTCGGGCAACGACATTGACCGATCGAGAATTTGAGATAGGGATAGGGATAGATTATGTGGCTGAGTTCTATTTCTTTCGCACGGATATTTTGGTCTTTCTTATATTCTAAATGCATTTTCTAAATTATTTTTAACTTTGTGGTTAGGGTAGGACCAGACGGTAGCTTTGATTTTGAAAAACAGGCTTAAATGGACAAAGTTAATAGAACGGATCAAATTAATAGTTAACGTTCAAAACAAGTCAAATGCATAATTATCTTTTTTTTATCGAAGGGAGTATTTCATTGCAACAGACACATTCATTCAACCTCAAATGTTAGAAAACTATTTAAACTCTCGAGGTATGCCCTTTTGTTATTTGCATGTTACTTAAATAGTTATAAAAAATATTTAAAAAGATGTATTAACATATGATATATCACTTCACAAATATACAACTTAAAATTTAACTTATGCAAAAGTGTGGTATTGATAGCCATTCGGTCTGTCCCTTTTGTGCTTAGGATGTGGAGACGACGAACCATATCCTGCTTAACTGTGTGTTTGCTCGTCAGATCTGGCACATCATGCTGTCTCCTCCTGGCTGGGTTGTCCTCACTCTGTCCCGTGGCAGCTCGCTCTAGGACTGGTGGTCAACCTCTAGGGCCTTCCTGCCTGAGCTTCTTAGGGCGGGCTTTGATTCCTTAGTCCTCCTAATTTTTAATTTCTTGACAGCTATGAAAGGAGCGGAACTCTAGGATTTTTGACTCTCTTCTCTTCTCGCCCTCTGCTGTTCTAGAGTTCATCCTTCAAGAAAGTCGTATGTGGTTTTTCGCTGGCGTCGCAACTTTCAGGGGCTTGTTGGGGTTTTAGTAGGGCTCGACCTCCACTCTCCCTCTCTCTCTAGTTCTATTCTTAGCGGTCCTTTTTTGTTTTCTCTTTGTTCCTTGTCCTCACGCAATGGCTGACCGGCTGGTTGTGTCGTGTATCAAAAATCTTGTTTTCTTCTAATATACTAACATGTAATTCTTTTGCACGTTCGAAAAATATGTAAAACAACCGGTAGACATATGGTTATGGAATCCGCGTCACACGCTTGTTTTCTTTGAAAGAAAATTTCACAAACATGAGGTACCGAATTGTCGGTAAAGTGTCCGGCCATTGATCATTGGTGCTGGATTGGGACTCCGATCAAGGATGGATTGATTTAAGTAGGCATGGCTGGTCGATGACAATGATGTCGCGTAGAGGGCGGAGCCAGAATTTCGAAGAGTAGGGCTGAACCATGTAATTTGAAATTTCTATTGAAATTCTTGCTAAATTTTACTATTCTCCAATTGAATTTTGTTGCCACGTGGGGTTCAAGCCCAAACTGCCCCACCCCTGACTGTCGCGGTTGAGTCTGACAAAATCGATGTAGCAAAACAGCTGATCAGATTTCCAGCTAAGGAAATTTTGGTCTTTCTTATATTCTAAATGCATTTTCTAAATTATTTTTAACTTTGTGGTTAGGGTAGGACCAGACGGTAGCTTTGATTTTAAAAAACAGGCTTAAATGGACGAAGTTAATAGAACGGGTCAAATTAATAGTTAACGTTTAAAACAAGTCAAATGCATAATTATCTTTTTTTTATCGAAGGGAGTATTTCATTGCAACAGACACGTTCATTCAACCTCAAATGTCGGAAAACTATTTAAACTCTCGAGGCATGTCTTTTTGTTATTTGTATGTCACTTAAATAGTTATAAAACATTTAAAAAGATGTATTAACATATGATATATCACTTTACAAATATACAACTTAAAATTTAACTTCTGCAAAAATTTATCTTGTTTGCGGAGCAAGGAATTTTATTATTTATGAGGTTGATTATTTTTTCTTCATGTTTTAGCAAGGCCACTTATCGCGTATGAAAATTTTGCATGAAAATCAAAGACCTCATAGATCCAAGTACCTAAGTACATGTTGGCCAAAATCCCTATTTAACGGATAACCGCGCGCCGTGCCCACCGTGCATCAAACCACGTGGCCTACGAGAAGACGCGAGCAGCGACGACGCGCAAGTGAAAGAGATGGGGAGGGAACAGCACGGTTTTTGTTACGATCAAAATTAACTTATTGATTGTATAATTGCATATACATATAGCTATATCGATTTTTATATTTTCGAAACTAAATAATACTCTCTTTGTTTCATATTATAAGTCATTTAATTTTTTTCTTAATTAAAATTTTCTAATTTTGATCAAGTTTGTAAAAAAATAGTAATATTTTCAATACAAAACAAACATATTATTAAAATATATTTAATGTTAAATTTAATGAAACTAATTTTTTTAGATATTGTTAATTTTATTTTATAAATTTGATCAAAATTAAAAAAACTTTGATAAAAAAGTCAAATGATTTATAATATGAAACAAATAGTTACGATCAAAATTAACTTATTGACTGCATAGACTTAGATTTTATATAACCATATTTTTTTTAACCGGAGGGAGCATTCATTGCAGCACACACAGTCATCAAACCTGAACCGTGCATGTTTCCATCGAGAGATCAGTAAAGAGTAAACCACACAAATACACCAGAGTCCCCACCAGTCAGAACCTAACTATTCCCCGGAGCGCTCGAGGCGAATCGCGATTTCGAGGTACAGCTCCCTCCTGGCCTCCTCCCTTCTTCCATCTCTTCTTGCATCGATTCCCTCCTCTAGATGTTCTTCACGGATCAATCTCTGCTCGAGCGTGGTTTCCTGTGTTACGATCTCAAATCTTGCTTGGAGTTGTGCTGTAGATTCATGGGTTCTTGGTTCTTGGTCTTGTGCAGTTTCCACGCGCGCCACCTGTTCGACGAAACGCCCGTCTGAGCGATTTCGAGGTACGGCTCCCTTCCTTCCTTCCTTCCAACTCTTCTTGCATCGATCCATCTTCTCTGGATGTTCTTCACCGACCAATCAATTTCTGCTCGAGTGTCGTTTTCTTGTGCTACGATATCAAATCTTTGCTTGGAGTTGAGCTGCGGATTATTGGGTTCTTGATTCTTGGTCTTGCTCTCTCGTGCAGTTTCCACGCGCGCCACCTGTTCGACGAAACGCCTATCTTAGCGATTTCGAGGTACGTTTCCCTTTCTTCCTTCCTCCCAACTCTTCTTGCATCGATCCTTCTTCTCTGGATGTTCTTCACCGACCAATCAAGTTCTGCTCCAGCGTCGTTTTCTTGTGCTACGATCTCAAATCTTTGCTTGGAATTAAGCTGCGGGTTGTTGGGTTCTTGATTCTTGGTCTTCCTCTCCTGTGCAGTCTCCACGCGCGCCACCTGTTCGACGAAACGCCTCTGCGCGCGTGCTCGGCCGCCATGGAGGGGTCGCCTGGCAAGATCGGGTTCAGCACCCTCCCCGACAAGGTCATCCTCCACATCATGTCCTTCCTGACCACGCGCCAGGCCGTGCGGACGTGCGTGCTGTCACGGCGGTGGTGCAACCTCTGGCGCTCCGTTCCCTGCATCAATGCTGACATCAGCGAGTTCACACGGAGAGACACCGAGTACTATGATCAAGAGACGGAATTGGCTTTCAAAATGTTCATGGAGAGGGTGATGAAGCTCCGCGACCCCACCGCCTTGATACGTACGTTTCGGTTCAGGTGCAAATTGGATTTGGACGACGAATTCGATGGTACCTTGGACTCGGAAGATATCAACAGATGGATTAGCCACGCTGTGCAGAAGCAGGCCCAGGTTCTGGATATTGTCCTGCTGTGTGACAAATTGGAGCTCAATCACTCTGCGTTCGCTTGCTGCTACCTCACAAGAATTGAGTTCACCAATGTTATTTTGATGCGAGGATTCTTCAAGCAACTCGAGATGGGCTGTCCAGCAATGGGAAGTCTTTTCTTAGATGAATGCAGCGTTGAGGATGTTGAGATCTCCTCCCAGACACTGAAGGTTTTGACCATCAAGAATATTCATGTCTCCTATGGCAACAGGACTACTATTTCGACCCTGAGTGTTACTTATCTGAAGTTGTGGAGGCCTGTGAATGGCACATATGTGTTTAATGACATGCCATTACTAGTGACTTCATTACTGGAACTTTATCATGTGCAAGGCTCTAGTGATTTCTTCCAAAATCTCAGGAGCCTTTCTGCTGCTAAAAGTTTGGAGTTCGATTATATTGGGAGAAAGGTATGCTTATTGGTCTTACACATCTCACTTTCCTTATTATATCCATGCATCTTAATGTAGGTATTGATATGGAAAAGGAAAAGACCCAAGCACGGTGTTTCTTATTGACACTTCACAATTCACAATTGCACCGGCAAAACTAAACGTTGCATAACTAATTCTTATGTGTGAAATCATGATGTGTTTTAAGGATGACTGATGCCATCAACCATTCGATGCAATCTATTTCATGTTGTCAGTTCATTTGTATACCAATCAACCTGTTGGTCAAGCAGACCTGAACTATCTTAGTTGGCTATTCGATTTCACAATGAAACTGGAGCATTTCCCATTTGGTAACTCGACATGCTCTTGTTTGCTGCAATATTGGGTTGGCAACTGAAAATTCATCTTTTAGAAATCTGAGTGATTGTCTAACTTCAATTGACATTACTGCACATAAATTTGAAAATTAAGACATACTCAAAGTCAACATACAAATGGGCCTCAGCAAATGTTGAAAGTCTTACTCCTGCTGCTACCGCACAATAGTTCTTTGCATTGTGTTTAGATTAGTGTAGCTACCTAACTTGCATCGAGAGACTTGGTGAAAGCAAACTAGTATAGTATCATTTATTCTGGTTTTTTGTTCACATAATTTCTTTCTATTGCCGCATAATGTTAGTGCTTTGGATTGTGTTGTCATGTTTAGTGGGAAATTTTGTCTATAACATGGCATGATTTTTTTCTGTTGCCACATAATCATTTCAATATTGTGCAGCTGACAATGAAAAACAATTTGCAATTGTACCCAAAATTCAACAATCTTGTCAGCCTGACTCTCGGTCAATGGTGTCTGGATGCAAACTTCTATGGATTGATTGTCTTCCTTCAGACCTCACCAAAACTGGAGAAGCTAACTCTAAAGCTTGAAAAGGTAAATCTTTTCCTCCAAATGCATACTTATCCTTGAAAGATTTTTTCACAAGAACACATGTCAATCCAGAATGTAGCATATCTTATTTTCTTGCTATATTGTCATCAGGAAAAACCACAAAGAATCATTGGCAAGCTTGAAGAAAGATCATTTACATGTGAGCACCTTATGCGTGTTGAAGTCGTATGCTCAGAGGATGATCCCCTGATCAAAGACGTGGTGAACTTCTTCGTTAATAGTGGACTGACGACTGCTCAGGTTCATATCTTACGCCGGATGTAGATCAAGGATGTGTAACCTGCAATTTTCTAGTCTGAGGAGATATGAAACATAAAAAAAGATCAAGCATTCTCTGAACATTCCATTCAAAAATCGCTCTCTTGCAGCTACATTCGTTGATTACAGTTTACTCTGAAAGCACATATAGACATGTTTACTGCTCTTGTTTGGTCCTATGATGTGAGTAGAAACAATCATGATGTCTTAGTTCCATGTAAGTGTAAGGTCAGTATAGCTAGCCAAATGGGTCGTGTCAAGCCGGGCCAGCCCGAGCACGGTAATACTGTAGCTGGCCTAGGCTTGGCACGACACGCTAGCCTATTGGCCATGCCGGCACGGCCCGTTTTACCGTGCTGTGTCTGGGCTGACGCCTTAGCCCGTGGGCCGGTACGGCACGACACGTGTACTGTAGCAGGACAGCACGGCACGGCCTAGGAGCACACGCCGACGCGCGTGGCGGCCCGTGCGCAATCTGGGGCCGGCAGACGTGCCGCGTGCGCCGTGCGGTCAGAGCGCCGAGCGCGGGGGCGGGGCCCACAGTTGCGGTGCGTCCGTTGCGGGTACAGCTCAGCGCGTGCCGCGTGGCGTGGTGGAGGCGCGCGGCGCGCCTGGTGGCTGGCGCGGTGGGGTCGATGGGGCTGGTACCATGCCACGTGTCCCGGTGTCCCTCAACGGCTAGTCCAACGGCTATTTTTTAGAAGTAGCCATTGGAGCGCAAAAAAAACCGAAAAAAATACGAAAAAAATTCAATAAAATATGAAATTTTTTCTATAAATAGGGTTTTCACCCCTAACATTCTGAATCATTCAAACCTCTCATTTTATGCTCTCTTGTGCTCTTTGTGTGATAGTTCGATTTTTTGATTTAGACAAAATTTGATCAAATTTTGTCTAAAATCAAAAATAGTTTGTGACTTAAAAATAGTGCATACCAGAGGTGTAAAGCCAAGGTGATAAAAAAGAAGTATGTCATATATTCATATTTATATATTATTTGTATTTTATGTTATGTGAATAAATATTCTGAATTTTATTTATGTTGTTTTAACATTTCAGAATGGACGATCTGAACCTTCCGTCGTTCACGTTAGGTGATTTCGACCCTAATTACCTATCGGGGTCATTCCTAACTAATGAGTATGATGTCACCGGATCGGCTCTAACACCATCAGTTGTAGAGGAGGTACCAACGGGTTCAGAAGGATCCGACACTATGAGCGGGAGTGCATCGACGAACATTGGCTCAAAGAGATCAAGAACTTCTGGCATTTGACAACATTTCGATGAGGTGGCCATGACAAGCCCTGACGGAAGGCAGGTAACATTCGTGAGATGTAGAATATGCAAAAATAAGTTATCTGCAAAATCATCTGGTGGAACAGGACACTTGAAGCGGCATGCTAAGGCTTATGCAAAGAAGCAAGGAATCCAACTACGACAGCAGCAACTACTACTAAATCCTGATGGTACGGTACGTACATGGGAGTACGATCCTATGGTAGCTCGAGAATCTTTTGTCCGTTTAATTGCTAGACAAGATTTACCCTTGAACTTTGGTGAGAGTGCTGCATTTGAAAATTACATCAGAACTTCTCGTAATCCTAGGTTTCAAGCTGTTAGTAGACAAACCACAGCCTGTGATTTGAAAAATGTCTATGACAAAGGTTGTGAATAACTGAAGGAATTATTTAGTATATGCACATTTTCTGTTAGTGTCACCTCAGACATATGGAGTAGTAGGGCTAAAAAGGATTACCTTAGTGTAGTTGTATATTTTGTTAATGATGACTAACAAATGCAAAAAAGAGTTCTTGGGTTAAAGTTAATTGATGTTGCACATACTGGTGAAAATATAGCAGAGAGAATTCGAGAGGTTATTAATGAGTATAACCTTGCAGATAAAATCTTTGCTGTAACAATGGATAATGCATCTGTAAATTCTAGGGCCATGAAAATTCTGTAGCCATTATTTTGTATTTATGCTCAATCATTTCTTTTGCATCAGCGTTGTACATGTCATATTATTAATCTAATTGTTAAATCTGGGTTTAAGAGAGTGAATGTACACATCGACGCCGTTCGTCAAACAATCACGTGGTTAACTGCTTCAAACCCACGGATTGCACAACAGAAAAGGTATTGTTGTGCATCGGGTAAGCCCCCACGTAAGTTTTTAACCGATGCGGAACATCGATGGAGTGCCACTTATTATATGTTAAAGGTTGTATTACCTTAGCAGGAATTACTTACTGTTTTTCTTCAAACACGTAATGGCCCAAGAAACAGTGACGGCCAGCCAATACTAACTAACCATACCTGACACATTGTCGAAAGGTTCAATTAATTTCTTGAAACATTTCATGACTGTATTCTTCTTTTATCTCAAGTTTATTCTCCAACAGCTAATTTAATTTTGCATAATATTCTTGAAATTGCCACTTTGTTGAAAGAGTATGAAAATGATGAATTTTCAATGCCCGTAGTCTTTATTATGAAACAAAAATATCTTAAATATTGAAAAAACATCCCCATGTTGTATGCTTTTGCTTTTATTGTTGATCCTAAGGGAAAATTACGTGGATTTCTCAATATTCTTGAAATTATTGGAGATACTATTAATGTTGACTATTCTACCTATTATTCTGATGTTAAAACTAAATTCCATGAGGTATTTGAAAAGTATGAATTAAAGTTTCAGGGAATTCGCTTGCAAAGTCCCCACCTGCCCTTGCAGCAGGAAAGAAAAAATTACAATGGAGCAGAATTTGGGGTGGCTCATCTTCTAGCCATGGTGGTGGTAGCAGTTCGTCAGCTGTAAGTAGTGATGTTAGATCGCATGGTCCCGCTGAAGAGTTGTCCAACTATTTGGATAGCGACGCCATCAGGCATGAATCATCAGACTTCAATGTACTCGGGTGGTGGAATGATCACAAGATGTCATATCCTGTGCTTTCAAAACTAGCATGGGATGTGTTGACGGTGCCCGTATCTTCGGTATCCTCCGAATCGGCCTTCAGTCTATGCGGAAGAATTATCGAGGACAGGAGAACAAGTCTGAGTAGCAATCACGTAAAAATGCTACTAAGCGTCAAAGACTGGGAGCTAGCTGCAGAACATGCCCAATACACTGTTGACAACCAAGAATTTACCGCTCAATTCGAAAACTTTTATTTAGATGACGAACAATTAGAGTAGCTAATTTTTATTTTTTAAGTATTGACCCATAGATTGTACTTTTTTCTTTGTCATGGTTTTCTCAAATATGTGTTTTACATGACAAAATTTTTAACGAGGCAGCATGTACCATTTAAACATCAATAAAGGTCATTACTCTTTTTTTCCATATTTTTGTAATATTTTTCTAAGTCTAATTATTTTTTATTTTTGTCCAACTATTCATCAATTTTTCCTTGCCTCAGTTCAATTTTTTTCCTTCTTCCCTCCGGCTGCTCGTTCCCCAGTTGACCGGCTCGGCGGCTCCCGCACTCCCCCGGCCACCACGTGTCGCTTGCGCGCCAGCTTGCTCCCGCGACGGTGGCGACATGGCGTGGTCCCACTCCCGCTCGGCCGACTCAAAATTTCGGCCGGTGCCCGCGCGCACGACCGCCTGCGCCCGCTCGCCCAGCGCCCCGGCCTACCGCCTACGACTCCTAGGCCGACCGTGCCAACAGGCCAAGCACGACCCATGGGCCACTGATGGGCCCATGTCGACACGGCATGGCACGACGTCCCGGCCGTGCTTGGGCCAGGGGAACGGCATGTGAGCCGCCCTGGCCCGGCCCGCTAAAGGAGTCGTGCCTAACGGGCCGTGTCCTAGCAGGCCGTGCCGTCGGTGTGCCCGTGCCGTGCTGGCCGCCCGTTTGGCCATATATAAAGGTCAGTCATCATGTTCCGTTGATGTTCTGTTGTTAGAACCAAGACTTACTGCATGCACATGCTTCAGTACTCTATCCGGCCTTTAAGTTTTGCTGACGGGATATGTTACACTACCATGATTCTGGCTCTATCCCCTTCCATACGGCTCATTAGAAGGGTTATTTTGTAATGTTCACATGAGATCTTAATTACTCCCAGCATTTCATTTCAGATTATAAGTTGTTTTGACATCAAATTAGTTTCATTAAATATAACATTGAACATATTTGGTTTGATAATATGTTTGTTTTTGTGTTAGAAATATTGCTATATTTTTCTACAATCTTAATCAAAATTAAAATAAGTTTGACTAAAAAATCAAAGCAACTTATAATATGAATATGAAACGGAGGGAGTAGAATTTTCTAAAAATAATGGGCATGGATATATATCAACGAGCTGCAACAATTTTTGGTATCAGTGGAAAACAAGAAACATCACAATACTGTTAATTTTTTCATACTATTATATCTTTGTTATGAAACATCACTGTCACACACATGTGTTATGGAATATGCGTCACACGTTTTATTCTTTGAAAAAAAATTTCACAAACATGGAGCACCAACATCGTCGATACAGAGACTCGTGTAATGACGGTGCAGTTGCGCCTAAAGAATTCGATGTAGCGGCATCGGCTGATCAGATTTTGGGTGAAGCTGTCGTAGCATTCTGGTAGGAGTAGGTGGTGAGGGAGACATATATATCGCTCATGCTTTTAAGTTTACATGTCATAATTTAAATTTTAAAACTTAAATTTGAGTTGATTTTGTGATTTTTTTATCGTAGTTTATTTTATAGTATTTGTTTTTGAATTGCTAAGGATACGCATATAAAAGTTTTACTTATCAATTATTTTTAAATTTGCTAATAAGCAGTTCATGTAAGCTTAAGCAAAACAATAAAACCGTCTTACGGGTGTGATGGTCCAACGAATGAACGACGATGATGAAAGAGAGTGAGCCATTTCACCATTAGCATACGTATCATTTCCTATAGGACTGTAATATCTATTCCTCTTAAAGTGACAAAATAATGTTGTTTTAGACTTTTCAAAGGTTATAAGATATAACTTTGACCACTAATCCTTTTGCATAAATCATAAATAAAAAAAAGTTATACAAGTATATATAACACTATAAAAGTTCTGGTCATTCTATTAAATGGTTACACACTACAATAAGCGAAAATTTTATACTTATATTGAGGACACAAGTGGTTGTATTTTCCTTTGAAAAGACAATTGGTCAAAGTTTGAAAATGAATAATATCTAGTGTCAGTTATTTAAAAATCGAAGTAAAATAATATGAAAGTATTAGTAACAAATTTAGCTATATCAATATATCAATTTTTGTATGCCCAAAATCCAAAGAGAACGAATAGTCATAATCAAACTTATCATATGTATGAAGCATAAATTCAAAATAAAAACGGTCGAAAATGACATTATTATTATTATTATTATTATTATTATTATTATTATATGGAAACGAGTTTAGGGAGGGAATTTTTTATATTTATAAATTTAACTACTTCCTCTGTATTTTTTTTCTTTACGATAAGGCGAGGGAGTATTTTCTATCGACTATAATACGACCCTGGCAGAAATTTTTTTTAAAAAAAACTAAATTTTATATATGACTGACAACAGAAACGGTCAGAAACAATGTTAAACAATAATATTTTTATATATTTTTTACAAAAATTGAATAGGTACAGTCAAAAATTTCTATACCGATTTCACCCGGATATTTCCACCGAGGAAGTAATGTAAAAACCACACAAACAGCGACGCGTCCCCACCTAAACAGCAGAACTCCCATCCCGTCGAGCAGAGCGCTCCAGACGCGAGCACAATCGGCGATTTCCATTCCAGGTACACCTCGCTCCTTCTCGCATCCTTCTTCTCTAGATGTTCTCCACCGACCAATCAATCTCTGCTAAACGCCGCGGTCTCAAATCTTTCTCACAGTTGAGCTGCGGATTCATGGCTTCTTGATTCTTGATTTTCCTCTAGTGTGCAGTTTCCACGCACGCCACCTGTTCGACGAAATACGCGTCTTAGCGATTTCGAGGTACGGCTCCCTTCCTTCCTTCCTTCCAACTCTTCTTTCATCGATCCTTCTTCTCCAGATGTTCTTCACTGACCAATCGATTTCTGCTCGACGTTGATTCTGCTACGATCTCAAATCTTTGCTTGGAGTTGTGCAGCGGATTAATAAATTCTTGATTCTTGGTTTTCCTCTCCTGTGCAGTACTTTCCACGCGCGCCACCTGTTCGACGAAACGCCTCTGCGCGCGTGCTCCATCGCCATGGAGGGGTCTCCTGGCAAGAGGATGAGGGTCGCCAACGGCAGGGACCTGTTCAGCACCATCCCCGACGACGTCATCCTCATCATCATGTCCTTCCTGACCACGCGCCAGGCCGTTCGGACGTGCGTGCTGTCACGGCGGTGGCTCAACCTCTGGCGCTCCGTGCCCTGCATCAAGGCCGACGTCGGCGAGTTCCAGCGGAGCGACACCGAGTGGGAAGAGCATGATCAAGGGAGGGAGTCGGCATTCAAGATGTTCATGGAGAGAGTGCTGGAGCTCCGCAACCCGGCTGCCTCGATACGCACGTTCCGGTTCAGGTGCTGCAGATTGGACGGATTCGAAGGCACCTCGGACGAGGCAGATATGAACAGATGGATTACCCACGCTGTGCAGAAGCAGCCCGGGGTTCTGGATATTCTCGTGCTGTATGACGCATTGAAGCTCGATCACTCTGCGTTTACCTGCCGCTACCTCACAAAAATCAAGTTCATCAATGTTCTTATGATGCCAGGTTTCATCCAGCAACTTGAGACGGGCTGTCCAGTATTGGAAAATCTCTTTTTAGATGAATCCATCGTTGCGGATGTTGAGATCTCCTCCCAGACACTGAAGGTTTTGACCATCAAGAATACTCAGTTCTCCTATAAGTTCAGGACTACTATTTCGACCCCGAGTGTTACTTATCTGAAGTTGTGGAGGCCTGAGAGCGGCATATATGTGTTCAACGACATGCCATTACTAGTGACTTCAATTCTGGTACTTCATGATGTACAAGACTCTAGTGATTTCTGCCAAAATCTCAGGAGCCTTTCTGCTGCTAAAAGTTTGGAGTTCGATTATTTTGGGAGGAAGGTATGGTTATTGGTCTTACACATCACCCTTTCCTTATTATATCCATGCATCTTAATGTAGTTGTCGATATGAAAAAGGAAAAACTCAAGCTCGGTGTTTCTTCACACTTCACAATAGCACCGGCAAAACTAAATGTTGCATAACTTATTCTTATGCGTGAAATCATGATTTGTTGTAAGGATGACTGATGACATCAATCATTCAATGCAATCTAGCTATTTCGTGTAGTCAATTCATTTGTATATAAATCAACCTGTTGGGGTCAAGCAGACCTGAACTATCTTAGTTGGCTATTCAATTTCACAATGAAACTGGAGCATTTCCCATTTGGTAACTGGACATGTTCTTGTTTGCTGCAATATTGGGTTGGCAACTGAAAATTCATCTTTTAAGAAATCTGAGTGATTGTCTAATTTCAGTTGTCATTACTGCACATAAATTTGAAAATTAAGACATACTCAAAGTCAACATACAAATGGAAATGTCTCAGCAATTGTTGAAAGTCACGCAATAGTTCTTTGCGTTGTGTTTACACTGGTGTAGCAACTTAACTTGCATCAAAAGCATCCTGACAATTAAATCACATGTGCTCAAGAGACTTGGTGAAAGCAAACTAGTATAGTATCGTTTATTCTGTTTTTTCATTGACATAATTTCTTTGTATTGTGGTCTTTTATCGCATAACGTTAGTGCCTCTGGACTTTGTTGTCAAGATTTGTGGGAAATTGTCTATAACATGGCATGGGTTTTCTATTGCCGCATAATCATTTCAATATTGTGCAGCTGACAATGAAAAACAATTTGCAATTGTATCCAAAATTCAACAATCTTGTCAGCCTGACTCTCGGTCAATGGTGTCTGGACGCAAACTTCTATGGATTGATTGTCTTCCTTCGGAACTCGCCAAAACTGGAGAAGCTAACTCTAGAACTTGAAAAGGTAAA
Source organism: Oryza officinalis (assembly GCA_008326285.1). Classification (NCBI taxonomy): domain Eukaryota; kingdom Viridiplantae; phylum Streptophyta; class Magnoliopsida; order Poales; family Poaceae; genus Oryza; species Oryza officinalis. Next base: position 3,003,856 of record BDMV01000010.1, on the reverse strand, counting down.
TCTTTTCCTCCAAATGTATATTGGTCCTACTTGAAAGATTTTTCACAAGCACACGTGTCAATCAGGATTGTAGCTTACCTAATTTTTCTTTTTCTTTTTGCGGGGAAGCTTATCTGATTTTCTTGCTATAATATCATCAGGAAACACCGCAAAGAATCATTGGCGAGCTTGAAGATAGATCATTTACATGTGAGCACCTTACGCGTGTTGAAGTTGTATGCTCGAAGGATGATCCCCTGGTCAAAGTCGTGGCCGGCTTCTTTGTTAATAGTGGACTGACCTCTGCTCAGGTTCGTATCATACACTGGTGCTAGATCGAGGATGCGTAACCTGCAGAGGAGATATGAAACGTCAAAAAGGATCAAACGTTCTCTGAACGTTCCATTGAAAAATCGCTCTCTTGCAGTTACATTCGTTGATTCCAGTTGAGTCAGAAAGCACATAGACATGTTTACTGCTCTTGTTTGGTGCTATGATGTGAGTAGAAACAATCATGTATTGGTTCTTTTTAAGTGTGAGGTCAGTCACCCTGTACTTGTTTCCTTCTGTTGATATTCTGTTGTACAGAACATACTGCATGTACATGCTTAAGTATTCTATTTGGCCTTTATGTTTTACTGAGGTGATGTTACACTCCCATGGCTCTGCTGGGTGCTTGCTCTATCCCCTTCCATGCTTGAGTTCTTCCATTCTTATAATGTTCACTTGAGATCTTAATTTTAGGTGGCTATAGAAATAATGAACATGGTTATATATCAACGAACTGCAACAATTTGATATCAGTGGAAAACAAGAAACATCACAAAACTGTTAATTTTTTTATACAGTTATATCTTTGTTATGAAAAAGAAATCCATCCCACACTCACACACATGGTTATGGAATCTGCTGCGTCACACGTTGTATTCTTTGAAAGAAAATGTCACAAACTGTCGTAGCAAGCTGATCAGATTTTCAGCGAAGCTGTCGTAGCAAGCGGCAAGCGGCGGAGCCATGAATTTTGTCACGTGGGGCAGACTATTAATACTTCATATTTTAATGCGATCATTTATGTAAATCTTAATAGATTTACACATGAAAATTTTAAAACTCCCAAGGGTATTTATGAAATTGTTGTGGGGCCAACCGACCCTATAGCTAATAAGTTGGCTCTACCACTTGCTGCAAGGGTGAAGCCACGTCCAGGGTAACTTGAGCTTGAGCACCATGCTTGGTTTCAAAACTCTATGTAAATCTTTTAGAAATTGTTTGAAAAATTTAAAACATACATAATTTTTAACTAAAATTGTTAAATCCGCCTTAGGCTCCCAAATGTATTGGCTCTACCACTGACTGATCGTAGCATTGTTATAGGAGTAGATGGTGAGAGAGACATGGTGGTCTACAAAGACCTATAGTGCGAGACCAATATATGTTGCGGGTGTGATGGTCCACCGAGGACACGTTTCACCATTAGCATAAATATTATTTCTATAGGAGTACAATATCCATTCCTTTTATAGTCAGAAGAGAACAATCTAGACTTTTGAAAGTTTTTTTTCTAGGTCAGCAAAGCATTAGCCGGCCAAATTTTACTAAGATTTTGAAGAGAAACCAAATTTTAGTAAGATTTCAAGGAGAAACCAAATTTTAGTAAGATTTCGTGGAGAAACCAAATTTTACTAAGATTTCGAGGAGAAATAATTACAAATTCAACCACGACAGTATGCTGTCGAAACATGGGTTATTTGGCGATGCCTCATACCGAAAACTACCTGGGACAAAGAGAGAAGTACTCGCTGCATGATGTAAAAATGTCGGTCGTCCTTCCGAATAGAAATCTTCTCCTTTTCTGATAATCTGAGCCGTCCATCTTCCATCGAGGGACTAAAGTAAAACCGCAAATACACCCAGCGTCCCCACAAAAACACGCAGGGGCATCGACTCATCGAGCGCTTGAGACACGAACAGCATTCGCGATTTCGAGGTACACCTTCCCTCGCCTTCCACTCCATCTCTTCTTGCATCTTTCTTCTCTGGATGTTCTTCACGGATTCAATCTCTGCTCGAGCGTCGTTTCTTGCGCCGAGGTCTCAAATCTTTCTCACAGTTGAGCTGCGGATTCATGGCTTCTTGCTTATCGATTTTCCTCTACTGTGCATTTTCCACGCACGCCACCTGTTCGACGAAACGCCTCTGCGCGCGTGCGCGTGCTCGGCCGCCATGGAGAAGTCGCCTAGCAAGATCGGAGATGTGAAACGTCAAAGGATCAAGCATTCTCTGAACATTCCATTCAAAAATCCCACTCGTGCAGTTACATTCTTTGATTCCAGTTGAGTACGAAAGCACATATAGACGTGTACTGACAATCATGTCTTTGTTCCATTTTAAGTATAAGGTCAGTCCCCTTGTTTTGTCGATGTTCTGTTGTTAGAACCAAGATGTACGGCAGGCATGTACATGCTTGAGTGATCTATCTGGACTTCATGTTTTTCTGACGTGATGTTATACTCCCATGACTTCTCTAGGAGCTTGTTCAATTTGTTGCCGAAATCAATCATTTGGTATTACCCAATATCAATACATTTTGGTGTTACCAAATATTGGTAGTGTTAGATGTGTTTAGTTTGTAGCCTTAACAAATTTTCGTAATATTCTTATGAGAAGAAACTTCTAGAAATGCTAGACAATGGTAGGGTGGCAATGCAATAGTGTGTTTAGTTTATTACCATATCAAAATTTAGTCACAGCAAAATTAATAAGGTTAAAAGTGGAAACAAACTTTACAAGCGCTATATCTATCCCCTTCCATACGACTCGTTAGTAGTTCTTCCGTTCTTCTAATGTTCACATTAGATCTTAATCATGTAGTTCTGGAAATAATTAACATGGTTATATCAACGCTATCGAGCTGCAGCAATTTTGATATCAGTGGAAAAGAAGAAACATCACAAAACTGTTATGAAAAAAAAACACCGTCACACTCACACACAAGGTTATAAAATCTGCGCCACACGTTGTATTCTTTGAAAGAAAATGTCACAAACATGGGGCAGTGGGACACCAACATCAATTTAGAGTATCCAGCTAAGAGGGTGAGATATACTCCGTCCAAAAAAAAAACTTAAAATTAAATATAATATATCCTAATACAATGAATCTAGACAGTTATACTAGATTACATCACATCTAATCTCAAATTTGATTTTTCTTTTTACGAAAGAAGTAGGCCATAAGTCCCTCTGCCTTTTTTTTTACTTTTTCTCTTTTTTTGGTTTTGTTGGATGTAATTTGTCGCCCAACACCCCCAAGTCTTAATATAAAAGATGCTCAATCCTTATGTACATTCTTGAAAAAAAAGAGAGAATGAGTATCTTGGTTCCATATACATTCAAACCTATGATGCGCAATCCATTCATCATAGGTGCTGGAGTATCTATTGGACTATGTTAGCAACCCAGTTCACTCAGTAAAAAATCACAGCAAGCTTCAGTACCATTAACATGGCTTCGAAGGGATGGAGGAAGAAATTAGGAGAAACACTGTTCTAGAAGATAGGATACACATTCTAGAATATTTTAGAGGGGACTGGGTAGAGGGAGGAAGAGGATTGACAAGGGTGCCAATCCTGGCCACCCAGGTTGCTGTCGCCATCGTTGCCGGTTCAAAGGGCATGTTCATTTTGCTGTCACTTTTAACCTTATTAAATTTTGGTAAGATCATCAACCAAACATCGTCTTACCAATACTACCTTACCAAATATTAATAATTTTAGAAGTCTCTACTTTTAAAAATTTTATCAAATTTTGGCAAAGCTTTAAACTAAACACAACCAACGCTACCAAAATATGGCAACGTCAAAATGTGCCAAAATTTGATATTACCAATTTTTGATAGGGTTGAAAGTGGCTACAAAATGAACAAGCCCAAAATTCTTCAACCCACTCTTCATCTGCTGCTTGTGTCTTTTGTATCTTCTTTTTTCCAGCTAGTTGGGTCAAGTGGGAATCGAGGCCTAAGCCCCGTTAATTTTAGATTATGCCATCTTGTTCCGCCCAAATGTCATCCCACTAATAGGTTGTGTTAAAATATCATTTGGAGTGGTGGCTACATGTTAGAATATTCGGGTGGAAAAAAATCCCTATCTGTACTCTTCTTCCATATCCATCGTGACATGGAGAGGTGGCGACGATGCCACGTCAGCGAGTGAGATAAGGAGCAGACAACGGTGGCCTTTCTTCCATCTCCCTTGCAGCCAGCCTCCTCTAGCTCATTCCCCATCTCCCTGTCTTGTTGAGGAGAGCTCGCGATGACGGCGTCAACAAGCAGCAGCGCCACCATGGCTGAAGAATAGGTCATCAACAACATCCATAGTAGGTTCCGCAGCCCTGCTAGTGCCGGCAGACATGCGCGCTCATCGACGGCGACCACCGCCCGACAATCGCATGTCGCCACCAGATCGCCTCTGCGACTCCAGCCCAGCTACTAGGACATCAATGGCACCCCTCCGCTGCCTTTTTCCTCCTCTTCCTCTCGACATCGTCATTGCCCGACGTACCACATTATTGCTGAAGCCATTCATCAGGATGAGCCTCGACACGTTAAATAGTAGCTTGCATGGTTGGCGCATCGTCATGGAGGAACAAGGTACGGAAGGATGAACCCACAGACAATTTCGTCCAAGATAATATTCTAGCATCCAACTATCACTGGAGAATAATATTTTAACAAAAAAAATGGTATTTGGATGAAACTGACTTTTGACAAAAGCATAATCTTAAACTTCTCATCACAAACAGGCTAAAACATCTATTCTTTTTGTACTTACTTAATATCTATACCTTTCGTATTTCTTATAGTCACAACAGAGCGTCGTTTTAGACTTTTCAAAGTTAATAAGATACTATAACTTTGACAACTAATTCTTTTGCATAAATTGAAAAATAGTTACACAAGTATATAACACTATATATAAAAGCTTCGGTCGTCCAAAACTAACCATATCTATGATGATCAAAAGTTTAGCTCATATTCTGTTAATCTGAACCGTCTATCTTCCATCGAGGGACTAAAGTAAAATCACGAAACCACGAGACACTATAAAAGATCCTGAAATCCCTCGACCTCGATCCCTCCAGGAGTCCAGGTATACCTATCTCCTCTCTTCGATTCGATCCCATCTCTTCTTGCATATATCTTTCGTTTCATCACGGATCAATCTCTGCTCCAGCGTCGTTTCTTGCGCTGCGGATTCATGGTTTCCTGATTCTTGCTGTTCCTCTCTTGTGCAGTGCGCACGCAGGGCACCTGTTCGACGAAACGCCTGTGCGCGTGCTCGGTCGCCATGGAGGGGTCACCTGGAAAGATTGGGAAGGTCACAGTCCCGGCGCACGCCGATGGTGAGGACTGGCTCAGCGCCCTCCCCGATGACATCGTCCTCCACATCATGACCTTCCTGACAACGCGCCAGGCCGTGCGGACGTGCGTGCTGTCGAGGCGGTGGCGCAACCTCTGGCGCTCCGTGCCCTGCATCAACATCCACATCCATGAGTTTGGGCGGAACGAAACCAACTTTATTAAGTTTGATCAAAAGATGGAGTTGTCGTTCACGAGGTTCCTTGACAAAGTGCTGAAGCTACGTGACCCCGCCGCCTCGATACACACCTTCTGCTTCAGGTTCTACAGATTGACCAGAATCGAAGGTACCTCGGCCTCGGAAGATATGAGCAGATGGATTAGCCAAGCTTTGCAGAAGCATGCCCGAGTTCTGGACATTGTTGTGCTGTGTGATAAACTGGAGCTAAACCATTCTGCGTTTGCTTGCCGCTTCCTCACAAGAATCGACTTCTTTAGTGTTATTATGATGCAAGGTTTCTTCAAGCAACTCGAGACGGGCTGCCCATCGTTGGAAAATCTCTCCTTAGATGAATGCATGGTTGAGGATGGTGAGATCTCCTCTCGGACACTGAAGGTTTTGACCATCATTGAAACTTGGTTCTCCTGTAAGTACAAGACTACTATTTCTACCCCGAGTGTTACCACTTTTTTCTTGTGGTGGCCTTTGAGCGGCACATTTGTGTTCAGTAACATGCCATTACTAGTGACTTCATTGCTGGTACTTCATGCCGAACAAGACTCTAGTTATTTCTGCCAAAATCTCAGGAGCCTTTCTGCTGCTAAAAGTTCGAACTTCCAGTTCCATTATTATTATGGGAAAAAGGTATTGCTGTTGATCTTACATATATATCCCCCCTGCCCTTATTATATACATGCATCTTTTAATATAGGTATTGATATGAAAAAAAAAAAAACTTAAGCACGCTGTTTCTTCTTGACACTTCACAATTGCACTAGATTAGTTACTGGACCGGCAAAACTAAGCTGTGGCATAACCAATTCTTTTGTCATGAAATCATGACTGATGCCATCAACCATTCAATGCAATCTATTTCATGTATTCACTATTCAGTTCATTTGTACATAAACAAGCCTCTTGGTCAAGCAGACCTGAACTATCTTAGTTGGCTGTTTGATTTCACAATGAAACTGGAGCATTTCCCATTTGGTAACTGACATGTTCTTGTGTGGCTGCAATATTGGGTTGGCCACTGAAAATTCTTCTTTTCAGAAATCTAAGTGATTGTTTAACTTCAATTGACATTATTAGATATAAATTTGAAAATTAAGATAAATATGCTTCCGCAATTGAAAGTCTTACTCCTCCTGTTACCTCACTATAGATTTGCGTTGTGTTTAAAATGATGTAGCTACCTAATTATAACTTGCATCTGAAGCATCTTGACTGTTAATTCACACGTGCTAAAGAGATTCATTGAGACCAAATAAGTGTAGCATTGTTTATTCTGGTTTTTTGTTGACGTAATTTCTTTTTCTAGTGGTCTTTTATGATCCACTTTGTTGAAGTTATAGTTGTACCTGCACTGCAAATATAATACTTATTGCATAATGTTAGTGCTCTGAATTTTGTTTTCAAGTTTGTAATTTAGGAAATCATGTATATAAATGGCCTTCTGCAACATAATCATTTCAATATTGTGCAGCTGACAATTGAAAACAATTTGCAACAGTTTCCGAAATTCATCAATCTTGTCAGCCTTACTCTTGGTCAATGGTGTCTGGATGCAAATTTCTATGGATTAATTTGTTGGCTTGCTTTGGATCGGTTTGGCACAAAGTGGAACAACAAACAGAAATGGGATTGAGACATACCTTGATCTCCTGGGGTTCCCATTTCTTTATCTCGATTGTTCTTTCTTTTCCTTTTCCCTGGAAGCACAGAGAGAGATTGTGTCTTGGTTCTTCCCTGTGTTTCAGTGGGTTGCTTGATCGGGTAGTGAGAGAGAACTTAGAGTTAACACTTTAGGTATTGATCTCTATTTATACACTGCACACAAGGGGAACCGACACTAGTGATAGGTGGTAAATCCCCCGATCAGGGATGTTCTTGAAAGGGCGATCACTGTAGCGATTGCCCTAAAAAAAATCTCTCTTGCCGACTTGGTTTTAGCCGCAAGATCACATTTGTGTTCACACTAACATTCTCCCCTTTGATTGTGAGGCTAAACTTATAAATCCATCTCTCAACATAATGGCATATCAAAGACAAAGATTACAATGACCAATATAAAGTATCACAGAATACAGTGACTATAGCACACCATTATATTTAAAGATGAACTTCTTTAATCTTACGAGCTCTTTGAACTTATTACATTAGGCTTATACAAACTTATGGACTCACTTTTCAACAAAATAGTACATCAAGTCACTAGATTGCAGTAGTCAATTAAGCACCACTGAACCAAGTGACTATGGTTCCTATTTAATTTCAAAATGAATCCGCCTTAGTTTTATGGGAAGTAAGTGCCATATAGGTTCCTTTTTATTCCAGGACCAAAGGCTTTTCTACCAAACCCATGCCGGCAACATGTTCTTTAAATACAACGGGTGGTAGGCCTTTTGTGAGTGGATCCGCTAACATCAACTTAGTGTTTATATACTCAACGCTTATTGTCTGATCCTGAATCATTTCTTTCACAACATGGTACTTGATATCAATGTACTTGGCAGAAGCACTTGATTTGTTGCTACTCGCATAGTATACTGCTGGTTTGTTATCACAGTATAATTTGAGTGGTTTTGATATGTTGTCGACCACTCTCAATCCCGGGATAAAGTTCTTCAGCCATATTGCCTGTCCAGTAGCTTCATAATATGCCACATACTCAGCCTGCATTGTCGACGATGCAGTAACTCTTTGTTTGGAGCTTTTCCACTATATAGCTCCCCTTGCAAGGGTGAATATGTAACCTGACGTGGATTTCTTATCATCAATACACCCTGCAAGATCAGAGTCTGAATAACCAACAACTTCAAGGTTTTCAGACTTTCTATATGTGAGCATGAGGTCTTTAGTGCCTTGTAGATAGCGCAAGGTTTTCTTAGCTAATTTCCAGTGTTCTAGACCTGGATTAGATTGATATTTGCCAAGCATCCCGGTAACAAATGCTAAAACAGGGCGAGTGCACACTTGTGCATACATTATGCTTCCGACAGCTGAAGCATATGATATTGACTTCATCTGCGCAGCTTCATACTCATTCTTAGGACATTGGAATTTTCCATACTTATCACCCTTCATTATAGGAGCAGGCGAGGCTGAACAATTATGCATATTATACTTCTTCAGTATCTTTTCTATATATGCTTTCTGGGATAGCCCCAAAACACCATTTGATCTGTCTCGGTAGATTTCTATACCCAACACATAGGTGGCTTCACCGAGATCTTTCATTTCAAACTTAGAGGCCAGAAATTTCTTTGTTTCCAGTAACATATTTTTGTCATTACTGGCCAAGAGTATATCATCGACATATAATATTAGGAAGATAAACTTACTTTCCTTAAACTTAGCGTATATACAGTCATCCTTCTTATTTTCTTTAAAACCAAATTGTCTTATAATTTGGTCAAACTTTAGATACCACTGCCTTGATGCTTGCTTTAGTCCATAAATTGATTTCTTTAGATGACATCCCATATGTTCTTTTCCTTTCGTAACAAAACCTTCTGGTTGTGCCATGTATACATCTTCATATAAATCACCGTTCAGGAATGCCGTCTTAACATCCATTTGGTATAATTCCAAATCATAATGGGCAACTAGTGCCATAATAATTCTGAATGAGTCCTTAGTAGAGATTGGAGAAAATGTTTCATTATAATCAATCCCTTCTCTTTGCGTAAATCCTTTTGCTACAAGCCTTGCTTTGAACCTTTCGGTATTTCCCTTGGGGTCACATTTAGTCTTATAGACCCATTTGCAGCCAACTGTTTTGGCTCCTTCGGGAATTTCTACTAAGTCCCAGACTTTATTAGTACTCATGGACTTCATTTCGTCTTTCATAGCATTTAGCCATTCAGACGAATGTTCACTCTTCATTGCTTCTTTAAATGAGATGGGATCATTATCTAGTACAGGCTCATTCACCTCTTCACTCATAGGTTCATTCACCTCTTCATTCATGTAAGTAACATAGTCACTAGGAATTGCTGACTTTCTAACTCGTTGTGATCTTCTGACGGGTTCGTTATTTTGTTCATCTATCACAACCTGGGGCTGCTGAACATCCTCATTATTTTCATTATTTGATATACTACTAGAAGTAGTTGTAGGAGTTTCAGCAGGTGTTGCATCATTATTTCTTTCTATTGAAGGTGCAACACGAGTATGTGTTGAGAAAACGGGTTCTTCAATTATAGGCATTGGAACACAATTCCGTTTCTCTTCCAGAACAACTTCTCTGGGTGTTATACTCCCCTTGATTATGTCATTTTCCAAGAACACAGCGTGTCTTGTCTCAATAAACTTTGTAAACTGATTTGGGCAATAGAATCTGTATGCTTTTGTCTTATCAGGATAACCAATAAAATGACAACTGACTGTTTTGAGGTCTAACTTTCCCATATTTGGATTAAAAACTCGTGCTTCAGCAGGACAACCCCACACATAGAAATAATTCAGGGTTGGTTTCTTCCCAGTCCATAATTCAAAAGGTGTCTTAGGAATTGATTTACTGGGAACCCTGTTAAGAATGTGTGCTGCTGTCTTAAGAGCTTCCATCCATAACTTTACCGGTAGAGTGGAGTGACTTAACATACTTCGTACCATATCCATAAGAGTGCGATTACGCCTTTCAGCTACTCCATTTTGCTGGGGTTCGCCCGGTGCTGAGTACTGGGCCTTAATGCCATTTTCTTGTAAGAACCTTGCAAAAGGTCCAGGAATTTGACCATAAGTAGTATGTCTCCCATAGTATTCACCACCACGGTCAGACCTCACAATTTTGATCTTTCGATCATGTTGATTCTCAACTTCTGCTTTGAAAATTTTAAACTTGCCTAATGCCTCAGATCTTTCTTTGATTGGATAGACATATCCATAACGAGAGTAGTCGTCGGTGAACGTTATGAATAAATCAAATCCATCCATTGATTTCACATTAAATGGACCACAGATATCTGTATGGATGATTTCCAAAACTCCTATACTTCGATTTGCACCTTTCTTGATTTGCTTTGAATATTTTCCTTTGATGCAATCAATGCATTGATCAACATCTGCATCTGAAAAGTCCAATGGATAGAGAATGTTTTCTTTAATGAGACGCTCAATTCTCCCCCTCGAAATATGGCCTAAACGATAGTGCCATAATTTCGAAGAAGTCTCATTATCATTATGTTTTCGTTTGGTACTGATGTTTGCAGTTGAGGAGGAGTCTACATTATAGGTGGCATCGCACACAGAGATTTGATAAAGTTGTTCCCGTCCAACGGCGAGACCAACCTCTTTATTATCATGCATAATTATACATCTATTGTTTCCAAAAGTACAATAGTAACCACTATTATCTAAACGTGAAACTGAAACTAAGTTTCTTTTCATAGAGGGTACATAAAGGACGTCATGCAACTGAAGTTTGAAGCCAGTATGAAGTGTGAGAGTGAAGTCACCAATGGCCTTAACTTCAGTTTCAACTCCATTAGCAACTCTAATTCTTCTTTCCCCTCTTCTTAGGGTCCTCCTCATAGCGAATCCCTACAAGGAATTTGCAACATGAATTGTTGCTCCTGAGTCAATCCACCAAGAATCGGTGGCATAATCAATATTCAGGAATTCATCAATAAAAGAAATAACATCAGTACCTTTCTTACTTAGCCATCTCATAAACCCAATACAATCCTTTTGGCGGTGTCCACTCTTTCCACAAAAGTAGCACCCATCGTTTTCCTTTCCCTTTTCTTCTGTATAGGGATTTCCTCCAGATTTATTTTGCCGGAATTGATTTGAACATTGTCCCTTTTCTTTAAATTGACTAGGCTTAGGCTTCAAACACTCCTTCTTAAATTTCTTATACCTTTTCTTCTCAGAGTGTTTAAATAAATTTTCATGATCAACTCTTTCTGCCTTAAGCCTTTCTTCTTCTTGTACACACATGGCTATTAATTCATCAATGCCCCACTTGATTTTCATTGCATTATAATTGATCGTAAATGGAGAAAACTCTTGGGGCAGAGATGACATAATGAAATGGACAAGAAAACCTTCGGAGATTTCCATTTCCATTGATTTAAGCTTAGAAGCCATGTGACATTTCTTCATAATGTGTTCCCTCAGATTTCTAGTAAAATCATATTTTTCATTGACCAATCTTTTGATAAGAGTGGTGGCATAAACTTTAGAAGAGCCTTTAAACTGCTCCTCAACTTTAGTAAGATATTCTCTAGCTGTCTGAGTATCTGGAACTGCTCCTCTTATTGCGTCAATAATGGAGCTCTTGATAATCATAAGGCATTTACGGTTTGAAATATCCCATTTTGCCTTTACTTCATCATATTCCCTTTTTAGGGTTTCATAATTCTCATTTTCTGGTCTAGGGTCAACCGGAGGATCATTATGGAGGGCATAATCAATATCCAACAGAGCTAGAGTAATTTCCAGCTTCTCCTTCCATGAAGCATAATTACTTCCATTAAGTTGTTCAATATTGCCCATTATTCCGGCAATTTGTGAGGTATAAGATGCTGCATAAGAGAGAATCAGCAGCTAAATAAGTATCTTCTTTTATTGGTCAAATCCAAAACAGCTTTGGCCAAAGAAGGAAATGAACAATAAAATTTTGTGAATAGGTATTTATTAATCAGCTTTGGCCAGAATAATAAATACAAACCACACTTTATTAATTTGTGTAAAACTCCTTTTATTAATTCAATTAAAACAGCTTTGGCCAGATTTGAATTGAATTAATAAAATTTTGTGATCAAGTAAAAGTCATTTAGCTTTGGCCAAAATGACAATTATTTGTCACACTTAATTATAATATTTATTTGTAGCGGAAATAAACTTTATAATGCATAAAATAATAATAACTTTAAGTAATAAACATAATGTAATGATCATAAAATATACAGATACAATTTCATCACATAATAAAGTCACTTATTATTCTTATTATCATTAACTAAAACATTATAAAATATCTTTAAAGTTTACACACAATAATCATAATCATAATTCTTTAAAAGAAAAAAAATTTAATTTTAATATCATTTCAGCCCAATCCTTTTATTAGGCCCGTTACTATGCAACCCGTTTAAGAATTAAACCCTTTTTTTTTGCTGGGCCTGGGCCGGCGTTCGCTGCCTCCCGCGCGGCCTTGTCAGCCTGCCTCGGGAGTGAGCCGATCCGAGCCGTCCATCTCATCGGACGGCCGGGATCGCGTCCGCGCGGGACAAAACCGACGCGGCGGCCGCCCCCGCGAAACCCTAGCCTCATTTTCTCCTCCCCTCTTTCTCTCACACCCGCGGCGACGGCGAGCGAGCGAGATGACGACGACGGAGCGGCGTACGACGGGGTCGGAGATGGCGCCACCGAGCCTTGCTCGCCGGGGCTGCGTGCCGCCATAGCTGGCGCGCATCCTTGTCAAGCGTTGCTTGGTGGTGCCCTAATGCGCCCGCCGGTCTCACGCGCAAGGAAGAACCACGGCGGCGAAGACGAGATGGAGCCTACGTCGGCGACCTCAGCGACAACGAGCACGCGAGGAGGAGGAGCCGGGCCAGCACAGCGGGTCGCGAGGCCGCTCGGGGACCAAGTCCTCGAGCGCGCGCCCGCCTTTTTACGGCGTCGGTGACAACACGGTGATCGCCGCCGGCCGCCATGGCCCTTGGGTAAGCCCCGCCGTGCTCCTTTTCCCCATGATCTTAGGGTTAGGGTTTCATGATTTGGGGATTTTTGGGGTTTTACTGTAGCTAGGGTTTCGGTTCTTGGGATTTCTCTATGATTTGAATGAAATTTGCATTCCCCTTCTTCTAATCTCTTCAAGCCGAAACCCTAGTAGGCCTAATTTCATTTCTTTATCCCGGGATTGCATTATTTTGGGCTCACCTTAACATAATCAGAGGGATTTGGGCTTGAGCACGAAGAACAACTTGAACAAACTTAATTGAATTACTTAGAAACTTATTGAGTTCCAATTTGAGACCAACCCGGAGCTCTGATACCATTGTTGGCTTGCTTTGGATCGGTTTGGCACAAAGTGGAACAACAAACAGAAATGGGATTGAGACATACCTTGATCTCCTGGGGTTCCCATTTCTTTGTCTCGATTGTTCTTTCTTTTCCTTTTCCCTGGAAGCACAGAGAGAGATTGTGTCTTGGTTCTTCCCTGTGTTTCAGTGGGTTGCTTGATCGGGTAGTGAGAGAGAACTTAGAGTTAACACTTTAGGTATTGATCTCTATTTATACACTGCACACAAGGGGAACCGATACTAGTGATAGGTGGTAAATCCCCCGATCAGGGATGTTCTTGAAAGGGCGATCACTGTAGCGATTGCCCTAAAAAAAATCTCTCTTGCCGACTTGGTTTTAGCCGCAAGATCACATTTGTGTTCACACTAACATAATTGTCTTTCTTCGGAACTCACCGATACTGGAGAAGCTAACTCTGGAACTTGAAAAGGTAAATCTTTCCCTCCAAATGTATACTGATCCAACTTGAAAGATTTTTAGCAAGCACACATGTCATCAGGAATATAGCTTACACGTTTTTCTTGGTATATAGCATCGTTTGAGAAAAACATCACAAATAATGATTGGCGAGCTTGAAGAAAGATCATTTACATGTGAGCACCTTACAAGTGTTAAAGTCAAATGCTTGGTGGACGATCCCCTGGTCAAAGGCGTTGTCAACTCTTTTTTTAAAATGGGATTGACCTCTGCTCAGGTTCATATCAAACACTGGAGCCAGCTCTAGGATGAACATTCCGGTCTGAGGAGATATGAAAAGTAAAAGGATCAAGCATTTGTTTTTTTGGATAATGGAAGCTTTATTGAAACTCAGTCAACTACATTCGTTGAACATTCCATTTGAAAGTCTCTCTTCTTTCCGCTACATTCGTTGATTCCAGTTGAGTCTGTAAGCATATAGACATGTTTATTACTGATCTAGCTCTATGCTTTTTTCTTAGAAAATGGATTAAAACCCAGCCTCTACACCCAAAAGGATGTACACAGCCAATCTAGCTTCACTACCGGAGAACTGATCTTTGATCGGAATCAGAAAAACCGGAATAGTCCCGGTTCGAATATGAACCGGGACTAAAGATCAACTTTAGTCCCGGTTAAAAAAGGCAACGGGTCGCGAGGATCTTTAGTCCCGGTTGGTAACACCAACCGTCTTTAGTCCCGGTTCAAACACCCACCGGCCCTGTTAGGCTGGTGACAAACCCTGTTAGGCTAGTGACACGGGGGCGGGGATCTTTAGTCCCGGTTGGTGTAATCAACCGGGACTAAAGATCCTAACTTTAGTCCCGGTTGGTGGTATAAACTGGGACTAAAGATCCCACCGGCCCTGTCAGGCTGGTGACAGGGGGGCGGGGATCTTTAGTCCCGGTTGGTGATATAAACCAGAGTCTATGACTCAATGGATAAACCAGAGTCTACTTTCACCAAGGTTTTTGAAGTGATAGACAGGTAATGCCATCTATTCAACTGTCATTAATTATGAACACTGCTATTGGTACTATGCAGATCTCCGGTATTTAATCATAGCTTCCAACTGTACATAGGGCATGGGCAAAGTTTCGTACATTGGTCCGTGGGGTTTGGAAAGAAAAACTTGGTAGGAGATTTAATTTTTCGGTGAGTACATGCTCCAAAACATATTTAATCATTCATTGTTTCTAGAAAAAATTAGTACATTAAATCTCTCGTCGTTTCTCCTTAAGTGTACAAAACAGGAGAAGGGGAATAACTTGTGCGGCTGCTACGTCTGCGAATATACTCACGCACTTATACAGCAAATCAACAGTGACAGGGATCTAGAAGTACGTAAAAATTATTCATACATTATGTCCCGATTTCTTATTGACTTCATATACTTATATCTCAATTTTTTTTCAAATGATAAATTATTTACATAAGGGAAAACCTATCCAGCGAAGAATTTATCAAGACTGTTCAAGAACAACTGATGGGATTTATCAATGAATAAATAATTGATCCCGCGGGAGAATTCTACTACGATTGAAGAGCTATTGATCATCCTCCCCATGGATAATATGTCTTAGCTTTCTTCGTAATATACAGTAGAACATTATAATTAACGAAAGATTGTAATATATGTACATATTCAGATGTGCATTCATGTACTTATATGTGTGAGTATATTTCGGTAATATAAGTATATATTTACTTGAGTGCTTATATGTAGGATATATATATATATATATATATGCATATTGCATATATATAAAAATACATATATTACATATATACGCATATTATATATATATATATATATATATATATATATATATATTATGCATATATCTGTATAAATACAGATATATGCATAATATATAAACAAGCAGCTGGCAGAACCAACAAATGTTTTTTTTTAAAAAAAATATCTTTAGTTCCGGTTGGTGTTACCAATCGGGACTAAAGATCCATCTTTAATTCCGGGTATTTCACCCGAAAAAAAAAACCGATCTTTAGTCCCGCTTTCGTAGTCCCGGTTCGAGAACCGGAACTAAAGGCGGTTACGAACCGGGACTATAGTTGGAGAAAGGTTTCTCCAGTAGTGCTTGGTGCTATCGTCTATGACGTGACTACAATCAATCATTTCTTTCGTTCCATTTAAGGGCATTCATCTTGTACTTGCTCTGTTGTGTATTCAAACCAAGACGGTACTGCGTATACATGTTTGGGTACTCTATTTGGCCTTCATGTTTTGCTACGTGATGTTATGATTCTGGCTCTACTTCTTTCGTTCTGTATGTTCACGTGAGATCTGATTTATGTGGACTTGCTAGGCCTTCCATAATTTTCGGTTAGAACTTTTCTATATACAGAAAAATATATGGTTTCCATCAAGGTATTGAAGTGCAATTTGTATTTGAGTAATTATCTGGACCTATATACATGTTCAGCCTTTCATCAAGATAAAAGGAGAAATTATACATAATGGAGAAACAACATGGGTAAACTCAAGATACTAACCTACACTATATATAAGTTACATGAGTATGATCGACCGAATATATAAGTTACATGAATATGATCGACCGAATAAAAATATTACATGATCGACCGAAGAGATATATGTTGTAATCCCTTGTAATCAACCTTTTCTTTTCACAATACAATAAAAGAATTTAGTAGGGGAATTATTAAGCTAACTCTCCGTCTAATCTTTCTGAAAAAAAAACTCTAATAACGACAACTACATCAACCAAATAATTAAACGTCTAATCTTTCTAAAAAAAACTCTAATAACGACAACTACATCAACCAAATAATTAAAGGGAATTGCTACACATCGGCCTGCTGTATTTTTTGGATTTGTCAGCCGAATTTGTGACCGTCAGGTTGTCTTTAAGATTCACGCACGCGACCCAGCTAGGGGAGAGCCTGCATGTTGGCGCAGCCCAGCCCAACTCGGAGAGACGCTGTCTCCCTCCCCCATCCGTGTGCGCGGCTCCCGTCTCAGCCACACACGCGTAATCCTCATCTGATTGTTTCTCCTCCACGCATTCAATAGAACAGAAAGAATCGGCATCGTCGCCGGTGATACGCAGCGCCGCCGCGAAGGCGTCTTCCCCGGTGGACGGTGGGCGGCGCGGACACGATGCCTTCACTGTCTCCTCTGGCAGAAGGAGCCCATGTTCTTGGCTTCTTCTCCGACGGACGCGGAGCCCGGCGTAAAGGAAATGCTTTGTGTTCTGTTAGCAAGGTAAGAAAGGCTCCTCACAGGGTGGCCGACGAGGTAATAGCAGCGGTTCGAGTTGTGGCGGCTAGCTTTGTGGGGGCCAGCGATGTAGCCACAACCTTTCTCGCGGGCACAGGCCATAGGATTTGTCTGGAGTAAATTTGATTTTTGGTTTACATTTTGTTTTAGAAATGGTTATGGGGACGAAATGTATGGTGTGTTACTAATTTTTGCTGTACAGGAGGGGGTCCAGATGTGTGTGCGCCTCAACATGTGTTACTGTTTTCGTTTTTTTAGTGTACATCTACGTGAGCATTTTTCCATTGTCTGACTGTGGTCCCGTTCGATACAAAAGATATTCGTGGCACGCTTTTCAAACTGCTAAACGGTGTGTTTTGTGCAAAAATTTTCTATATGAAAGTTGTTCTAAAATATCAGATAAATTCATTTTTCAAGTTTGTAATAATAAAAACTTAATTAATCACACGTTAATGTTATCTCGTTTTACGTGAAATACTTAATCTTCATCTTTATTATCTTTATCTTTATCTTCAGGACTTTCAAACACCACCTGTGTGCCCTTATAAGATGGACAGGAACACCTTAGAGGTGCGCTGCCCATCAAATGTTAAATCAGCTAGGTAAGAGCATAGAGGCACAAAGAACTTGAAACTAAGAAATCTTCACCCTACTTATGAATTATACAAGCACATGGACTGGCAGTGCCAAACTAATGGAGCTCTGAACATATGCAGAATCTGGGGATCTAATTTGTCCCATTCTCACTGAACATGACTAGTTTTTTTAAAGAAAACTTCAATCATCTAGAATAGTTTTCAGTGTGTAAAAGTTGGGTATATTTGTTTCTGCAGTCAGCATGGTTGGTTTTGTTTGCACATTTAAATGAAACAGATCAGTTTTTAAGGAGATTTATGTCCATGTAGATTAGTTCAGTTCTCTACTATGACAGCTTAATTTTGTATTTTGGATCTAGAATTTAGTATGAATTATGACAGCTTAATTTTGTATGTTTGTTAGTAACATACAAAAGGTCAAAATCAGTTTTGTTGTCACTGAAAATGACTAGTTCTGTAAGCAACTTTCAATCACCTCGAAAATTAATTAATGTAGTGATTTGTAGTTTTGTATGTGTGAAATTAATCAAGGCTCTGTTTTGTTAATTAATGACTAATGTTTTGTCAGTTTTGTCTGAAATCAGGTTATGGTTGTAGTTCTATCATTTTTTAGTTTTGTAAGCTGCTAATAGTACCTGGTATATTAGTTTTGTCAGCAATTAGTTCTAAATTTGTATTACTTTTTTTTTTACTAAATTTGTACTACTTTTGTAGGAATTAGTTCTATATTTGTATTTTTGTATATTGTTATTGTCAGTTTTTTTAAACTTCTCAAACTAAGTGGTTTTGTCATATTTGTGTTTTTGTATTTTGTTTTTGTCAGTTTTTTAAACTTCTCAAAACAAGTGGTTTTGTCATTTTTGTATTTTTGTATTTTGTTTTTGTCTGTTTTTAAAATTAATGCATGTGTTCCTCAGTTCTGTTGTAGTACTATCATCTCTGCCCAGCATTGCAATTCCTTGATCCAGTGTTAACTTTGTTGTGCTCTATGCAGAGGAGAGAATGGTGAGCTCTGTGTTGGTGTTAGATGAGCTATGAGGCAGTCAAATCTAGCAAAAGCACAACTGGGGAGTCCTTGCTACTGCATGGCACGAAGAGTATGTTCACTGTCTACTACAAACCTAGGTATGTTGAGATATCCACTACAAATCTATTGGTTTTGTCTAGTTCTATATTTGTATTACTTTTTTTACTAAATTTGTATTACTTTTGTTAGCAATGTCAGAAATCAGCATGCAAGTTTTTGTTAGTTCACTGTTTTGTTAGAAATAGTTCTATCATGTTGGGACATTAGTTCTATATTTTGGTAGAAATAGTTCTATCATATGAGGACATTACATCTATATTTTGTTAGAAATAGTTATGTCAGTTTTGTTAGTTTTGCATTTTGTTAGCAATTTTCAGTAGTTAGTATTAGACAAAAATTTTGTCCAAATTTTGGAAGGAGAGAAATGCCTACAGTGATTTCCTAATTTTTAGTGCTCAAAAGAGCATACCAGATAGATTATATGTGATAGTAACATCTACTAGTGCCCCAAAAGAACTTAGTTTTGTTAGCATTAGTTAGATAATTCTAGCATGACATCACCCCTAGTTTTGTTAGTTTTTTCAGCATTAGTTAGATAATTGTAGCATGAGATCACCCCCTAGTTTTGTATTTAGTTAGCAAATTTTTAGGTGTAGTGAGTAGTTATGCTAGTTCTAGACTAGTGCCAAGAGCCCCATAGATAGTCTTTAATTAATTTTTTTTATGCACAGCTGTACATGCGAATACCTCTGTAATGCGGCATCCTGATTTTCTATACTTGTCTTTCTTTCTGACAGGGGAAGGATCATTAATTTGTTCTCAGTTATACTGTTCTCAAATCTGTACTAGGAAGTAGAAAAGATATAAACAGTAAACCAGCTGTAAAAAAATATGAACACTAAATCTGGAATATTGTTCCTGCTTATGAAAAAAAACACCATGCTTTTGTGGAAAAGGGCCAGGAAGACAAGGACTGCCACTGTTGGATTTTTGCTCCTTTTTTTAGGTCAGTGTTCCTCTTCCGTTTTCTCTGAGTTGTAAGAAATACTTCCTCCATCCCAAAAAAACGAATCTAGGATATGTCACATCCAATCCTAGGTTTGTTTTTTGGGACGGAGGGAGTAGTTCGGTTACCCATGTTTTCTTTTAAGCTTAGATGTATCAGCTTGCGGTTGCTACTAATTCTTTTCTACAAAAATGCACCGCAGTTGAGTCAATCATTGGTTATATTCATAAAAATGGTACTATAATTTTGCAATAATTTTGTTAGCAATGTCAGAAAACTTGCAGATCTGAACCTAGTAACAATTCTTTGAGGAATCAATCCTGAGCCTAGTAATTAATTAATGACTAGTTCTGTTTTGTCAGATTTGTCTGAAATCAGGTTATGTTTGTAGTTTTGTTTTTTTTAGTCTTGTAAGCTACTAATAGTACCTAGTTTGTTAGTTTTGTCAGCAATTAGAATCCATCACCTCACAATTTTAAGTGAAGAGTACTTAGTTTTGTCAGTTTTCAAGTTTGAAATAAAGTTAAACAAGATTAGCAATGGTTGAGGCTTTTCTGACTAGATGCTACAAATGAGTCCTTGTGTGTTTTACTGAACTCATTTGTACTTCTGTTTGTGCATTCATACTACTAACCTGAGAAAAAAATCGTGTTTACTCTTTTCAATTCCCTCTTTACATTTTTACTTCGTATGGTAGTTGGCATGTTCGATATTGTTCCGTAGATGTAAAAAAAATTTATTACTATTTTCTATAAAATGTCCAGCAACAAAGTTAATAGCCCACATGTTTCTGTTATCCAAGTATGTATATAGTTTGTAGAAAAAAAGTATTGTGTATAATTGTTGTCCACTGATAAATAACAAGATGTCTAGAGAACATACATGTTTTACTTTGGAAAAAGCTACTAGACAGAGTTTATTACGCTCATGTTCTTCTTATTTTAGAGAAGCACAACTAGACAGTTTATTATGATAGGTTGAGTGAGCTTTTCATATGTGAAATTTTAACTAGCATCTCTATTGTAACTGCGCATAGCTCATAGCTGATCATCTGAGTGCCTAATGGCCCCATTGCAGGCATGCATTATCCAGAAGGCAAGGATAGTTACGGAGTATTTTCACTAGTTATGTAGGGATTGCATAGAAAAATCCATGTGGCTTTGGTATGGTTGCCAAAATTATTCATGTCAAATTCTGTCAATGTCATTTCTAAAGAAAGATTGGGGTTTTGAAATAGAATGTGGTACTTCCTTTTTACGAAAATCTGAGTGGCACAGTGTTTTTTTTTGCAGAAATGATGAATGCCCAACATGTCACACCCCTGAAAGTAGTCATTCCTTGGGGTTTATCCTAATTTTGATGCCTTAATTTTGTTTTGCTGTGCTCTTTCAAGACAACAAAACAGGCATGAAGCCCAGATGTCACAACAAAACTGGAGATGGGTTTTGGTGCTACTTTGTTATGATATTCTTTTTGCTGGAGATGGGTTTTGGTGCCATGGCGTGGATTTTTTTTTTTTTTTTTTTGCCGGAGAGATGGACCTTTTGCTGAGCATTTTGAGTAACAAAAGAAACAATAAAAGCGAGCATTATGGAGAGGGCTATTCTAAATAAGTGAAGGCTAAACCCATGTGCATTAGGTGGGCTTTTTTAAGTAACACAGAACAAAAAAAATTACAAAACCCAGAATAGGCCAGATCGGCCCGGCAACAGAACATCGCCAGAATTGCTGTGAACGAGCGCCGCGCGTGCGGAGGGTGCACGCGGGGAGCGTCAATAGATGGTGACACGTGTATCCATCCTGCGGCGAGATTTCAGCGAGAAATCTTGCTGAAATCACAAAAAATTTCAGCAGGTTGTTACATGCAGTCCCTTAACTAAAACTTTTCGTGAAGATTTTCACGTCAGGCCTTCAATCTGGAGCGAGCAGCTTTTTCGTGAAGATTTTCACGTCAGGCCTTCAATCTGAAGCGAGCAGCTGTCAAGGCTACCTCCCAGATCAAAAAACCTTCTCCTCAGCTCCATGAAGAGCTGGAGCGCCATGAAGCTGTTCTGCCCGGCCATATGAAGGCGGGGCAGCTGCGGCGGCAGCCGGAGCATCTCGCCGACGGCGGTGAGGCCGCCGTGCATGTGGAGCAGCGACGCCATGTGCTTGCCATCGAACACCTGGGTACCGAAGAGGACGCCGACCTGCGCCAGGAAACCCAGCCTTGTCGCCGGCAGCGGCGCGCCGACGGTGGCCAGCTTGACCAGGAACGCGACATCGTACATGCCGCCGAAGGTTACCCATGTGAGGCCGCCGAGCCCGAGGATGCCGGAGAGGGCGAGCTCCGCGGCGAACGCGCCGGCGGGCACGCCGACGAGCCGCGCGGCCTCGAAGTTGAACCCCTGGGTTCTCAAGAACTCGACGGATTCCGGCGCGTGGCGGTGGTAGCGGGCGTCGAAGCCGGCGAAGTCGAACTCCCACATGAACTCGACGAGGGCGCCGTGGACGCGGTCGACCGGGAGGCGGCCGTCGGCGTCGGAGAGGGTGATCCCGAGCTGCAGCAGGCAGAGCTCGTCGGCGTTCGCCTTCACCACCGCGTACTGCTCGTCGGCGGTGATCGCCGCCCCTATCCGGTGGGGGTGGACGACGCCGGGGAACTGGGTGTCGACGGCGACGCAGGAGAAGCCCCGCAGCATCAGCGACCGGATGCGCGACAGCTCATGGCGGAGGTTCCACGCCGTGACCTTGCGGGTGTGCACGCTCCGCAGCGGCGGCTTCCTGTAGAAGAACGGTTCCATCATCATCGGTTGCGGTGACGGCGACGGCGGCGGCGCCATGGACGAGGACGACGAGGCGGCCATGGACGAACACCTTGTGTTGTGTGTCATACTGTCACGTGGTGAGGTGAGGCGAGCCGTTGGTGCGAAATATATAGGGAGAGCGCTGGTGACGTAAGAGTTCTAGTCGGATTTGTGAGTTGCATTAATGAGTTCTAGTCGGATTAGCGACTTGTATTAGTACGTTTTTAATCTATTACTAATCCTGTTTAGGCTTGGTGATTTGGAAAGAGAGCGAGCCGTTGCCTCACCATTTACCCCGTACGAGCGACGGGTGAGCGGACTTGGAATCCTCCTCGATGATGCCTTCCTGCAAGTCTGCCATGCGCCGCCGCAAGTAGCAGGCCGCAGTTGCTGGCTTGCCGCCGACGCTGACGTGAATGCGATCCGTCATCGTCGGCTTGGCTCTAGCAGCTGTCCTGATGTAATTGCCAGCTTCAACCAGATCACAAATCGATTTTTTAAAAAAATATTATTATTTTAATAAAAAGTCGTAAAAATAGTTGGCATCCGAATAAAATCGTAAAATAGGAGCCTATCGAAACGGCGGGGATCGACAGGCCACGCAATCGAATGACACGCGTTCGACTGAGACCTGTCGATCTTTGGAGTTCGACAGGGCCCATCACTTGACAACCGCAGGGCCTGTCAAACCGTGGCCGTTCGACAGCCTCCCCCCCCCCCCCCCCCCCCCCGCATTGCCCCTGTTGAACAATGGGAGTTCGACTTTTCACGCATACAGTGGCTTCAGTTGCTACACCATTATATATAGACGAATCTTGGCAAAACAATTTCACAAGTTCTTTTGGTCCTATATTTTCCTTTCACATTCACATTGATCTCAAGAGAATGGAAGCTCCATTTTGTGAGCATCTGTACCGGCGAAGAGATCCTTTCGCTGGTCTATTTTCACCGTGGTGCGATCATTCGTTGTATGCTTGCAGTGATCAATTTATATTGATGACATCCCTTATTTCAGAAATTCATGGTAGAAGGTTCTTTCAATGCTTAAACATTTATTAAGTAAGAATCATTTCTACCTATTCAGTTACCTATACTGAATACATACATCACTAACTGTTTGTGGACAAACATACAATCTTTCATAAACTTACCATAGTTTATGCGACTTCGTTGAGTGGGTAGATACGGCGAATTCACAACATGACGGAACTCGCCCGTATCCACACAGTGAAACAATATCGGATTACCTTAGGAGGAAGGATGAGCACGAACAACGAATTGTTGCAGAATCTTTAGAATGGCAGGTAAATCCTTTGGGATTCCCCACATGGCAAGAGCGTCCAGAGTGTGGTTGTGGAGACCGTTGCCAGTGATAAGGTCCGTAAGACAACAAACTATAGGACAAAGATGCTTCGTGTGTCCTAATATTGTCGACGACGATTTCGTCATAAGTACCATTTAGTTCTTAGTCCTACCAATCACTACTTTCATATACTTACATATGTCATCCGTCGTAATAAATTTGTGCAAACAAGAAGACGTAAGGAAATATGGCTTCATAAAGTGGATCGATACGGCGAGAGTAACTTCCATTGGTGCAAGGATAACACAACTTGAGACGACCATACAATTCATTCAAGCGTGAATGGAGTACGAACGCCGGGCACAGTTTGCTAGTTTAAACTGGAGAAATAATCCATTAAGTCTACCTAAATGGTCTGAGCGTCCAAAATGCAATTATAAAAATCGCCGCTAGGTGGCTACATCCTTTTCACAACAAACATTTGGAAGACGATATTTCGTCTGTCCCAACATAGACAACGACTTCATTGTATGACACATGCTTAATTACTTAATTTTATTTTCACTCGTGTTTCCATAATATACCTATCTCATTCACTAATTAGATTTATTCCTCAGGACAATCCAAGAATGTGCGGATTCACTTTGTGGATCAATATGGTCAACCCGACATATAATGTCGGAAAAGTAACTGAAGCTGAAACGCAAACAGAATATATGCGAATGAAAGAGCACGAAGTTGCAGTACGCGCTAAGCAACGTAGGAGGGGTCTGTAGACAAGCTCAACCCTGATTCGTCATGATCGCCAATTTCTTATAGCTCATCAATACAACTTCTTAACTCTCTTATGTTGGTGCATGTATCATGAATGGGTTCTGTTGGTCTGTGCTTTACGAATCAAAAACTAATGGTTAATTTGTCTTTCCATCGATAAAGTTGGTTTCTGCTACCGCTACAATGTCATCCTTCACCTTGCATTCTTTCTCCACCATCCTCTAGGGCGACGTCAACCATTTGGTGTTGTCTTACAAGGACAAAAAAATTATGGCAAAGACAAAAAAAACCAACAATGCTAATAAAAATAATAAATATTCTATAAATAAATAAATTAATCATGTAGAAATACAATGTATATCTCAAATTATTATATTAGTAATGTATATCTCAAATTAATCAACTAGAAATACGATGTATTTCTCAAATTAATCAATTAGAAATACAATGTATTTCTCAAATTAATCAATTAAAAATATTTTTCTAATTAATCAATTACAAATACAATGTATTTTTATCGAACAAAAATTAACAAGTTAAAAAAATGGCTAAGAAAATTAACCAACAAAAAAATAGAATAAAAGATTTATTTCGGCGTGTGGATGGCCTGTCGAACCGGTCTGTCAAGCTACCGTTGTTCGACAGGCTCCAGTCGAACACCAGTCGTTCGATCGGCCTGTCCACTCGATCCGTGGCCGTTCGATAGGCCCTTGTTGAACTAAGGTAGTTCGATAGGCCTATATTTTTACGATTTTATCCGGATGCCAACTATTTTTACGATTTTTCATTAAAATAATAATATTTCTAAAAAAATTCATCACAAATCCACGTCATTCATCATCTTTAATTTCATTACATCCATGATTTCCATTGAAATTTTGAAAGCGTATTGGAGTTTATTTATTCCCCAGCCTTCTATTGCAGTTTCCATTTTTGTTGCAAACGGTGATGGAGATGCTCTGTTCACAATGAATCCTTCGATTTGATCCTTTTTATGGATTTTATTTAATATTTATATGTGACAGGTTGTTACATGAATGGATGCTGCAACTTCTGAACTTTGTAACCTTATACGACCTTCATTTCAAGGATGTATGATCTCCATCCTCTTGTCAAATTTGTCATTTGCGTATAGTTCTTTATGTTATTCTTATTCTACAAGACTACAAGCCTAACTGTTCAAAACTCTAGCATTTTATCAACCCCAACTGCAAGGAATCGATTTAGAAAGGGTTAATTCGATCCATTTCATTGCAAATATACCATTTTAGATAAATATCATTACAATTCTTTTATTCATAGCCGTGTCACTGAAATTTTACAAAATTAGAACCGTGTCACTGCCGTCACGTTTTTCATCTTCTTCCTCATCTGCACGTGGGACCCACCTGTCAGATTCATCTTCTTCCTTCATCCTCCCCTCTTCTTTTTTTCCCATCTCTCTCCACCACATATCTCTCTCACAGAAACCACGAATCGGGGACAACACGCCACTGCTCCGAGCATGAATCGGGGGAATCAAGCATACAGGTGACGCGCTGCTCCGGTGCCTCCCACCGGCGCCGGGACCAAAGAGCTCAAGGTCCGAAGGAGGAGGAGGTGACGATGGCGGCAGCGGCGGTGGAATCGTCGTGGTCCGAGCTCCCGACGGACCACCTCGGCCTTGTGGTACTGCTCCCGCATCCCTCGTCGACGGTGTTCGCCCCCGTGTGGTTTTCCACCTCTAGCATGCCGGCGCCAAGCTGTAGGCGCTGCCTCCTGGCTGCGTGGGGAAGGAGGATGGCTAGAGGGGGGAAGCGAGTGGTGACAGATTGAGCTGACCTCGCCGAGGGGAGGGGGAAAGCAAGCAGCGATGGATTCCGTTGTTGTTGCTGCTGCTTCTCCCGCTTCCACTCCCCGCGTGCACCGGAGTGCCGCTGTCGCCAGGTCGCTAACCGCCACGCCGTCCCCAGGTCGCCAACTGCCGTGTCGCCGTTGTCACCGCCGTTCGCACTGCTACCGTTGCCGTCGCAACGCAAGATGATGGGAAGAGAAAAGGAAGAAGACGGAGAGGGAAGGAGATGGATGTAAAATGTGACGGCAGTGGCACGATCCTAATTTTATAAAATTTTAGTGACATGGCTACGAATACACGAATTGTAATAACATTTATCTGAAATATCATATTTGTAATGGCATGGATCAAATTAATCCATTTTTTACACCTAGAGCAACAGTTTTAGAAAGGATTACTGAAGAATAAACACGCAATTGTTTCTGGAGCTGGGGTGGCTATGCCATTTTAACAAAGTGTAGGCAGCTTTGGACCATAGGTTGATGCCTGTCGTTCTGAAAACGCAGAGTTCAAAAATAAGAGTATGTTGGTTGTGTACTGCTGGGGGAGCGCGTGCAAGATGTCAGTGGAAGAAACTGGGCCACTTCGTTTTTTCGTTGTTGTCGCTCCCTCCCATACCGAATCGTCCGTAAATTTCACATTTTGGCCCTTTTTCAAAACTTATTTCAAAATAAATCCCTACCAAAAACTATAAAAAAGATGGACCCCTGCCTCAACGCCAGTCCCAATGGCGCTGAGTTGGCGTTGAGGTCGGGACGACCGTCGAGTGGGAGGTGAGCCCCACTTGCCAACGTGGCAAATGTCAGCGCCAACTGTTTCGGAGCAAACGTGCCAGACCTTAGCGCCAACGGGCCTGACGCTGAGGTTGGCCACCAATAATGCCCGTGGCCAAGAAGCCCCAGCCCACTCCTTTCTTCCCCATCTCTTTTCTCGGCTGTGCGGCGCTAACGGCCGCCCCTCTCTCTCCTCCCTTTCAAAAATCGCGCAAAACTCCATGAAATCTTCGTATTTTGGAGGGGAAATCGTTGGGGGGCATAGTGTCAAGGTAATCTCCTCTGAATCCTCTCTTCATTTTTGGTTTTTGCATGGAATTTTTCATTTAGGGTTGAACTCTAGAAATGGGATTTGAGACGAAATTTCTCGAATTAATTCTTTCTCTTTGTTGTTTCTGTAGTAGTTCGTAGTCATGCAGTGCTTAGATGTGACTAGAACCCTATAATAAAAGACTATGGTTAGGGTTTAGGCATTTAGGTAAGAACCCTATATTTTTTTAGCCCAAATTGGCCCTCCATGCTAGTATTTTTGCTGATTGGCAATGATCCTGTCTTCAGCAGCTTAGCACTTCATCTCCCCAATTTTACAAGTATCAGTATGGCTATTGCAATGAAGTTTCACTCTGACGAAACTGGAGTGAACCGAAGAAGTGAATATGACACATTTCTCGGTGCAGTATTTTTACTGTTTTCATATTTGTTTGAAGCTTACAATTACAAATATCATAAAAGTAGCTCAATCCGCAATAATCTAAAAGGGTTTCACGAACTTTTGAACAAAACCTAAAATGTGACACCAGTTTATTTCCTAGAAATGAAGCCACAATGTTATGGAGGTGTGATAAAGAAAAAACTTATAAAAATAACGATAAGAATAATACTTATATCTCGTTACAACACACAAGCATCTTGCTAGTATTTTTAAATCCGAATATTTTGGCACTGTCACGACACCCACAGCAAACATGATAGTTGTACTGCTACTCTAGTCAGGGTGGCGTAGTAGGACCATGCCGCCACACTAGTCAGACCAGGGTGGGGTAGTAGGACCATGCCACCACACCAATCAGACCAACATGACCAAATAACGTTGTCATATCATTTAAACTAGTGTGACAATACTGTTTTATCACACCAACCGTCAAAAGTTTCATATATTAAAAATAAGTCTTGAAAATGTTTATTTTTGAAACAAAAAATTAAAAAAGTTCAAAAAAGAAATCCCCAGTCTTCTTCCCCCATTCTACAGTTGGCCAAATGGGTCGTGCCAAGCCGGGCTGGCTCGAGCACGATGGTACTGTAGCCAGCCTAGGCCCAGCACGACATGCTAGCCTATGGGCCGTGCCGGCACGATCCGTTTTATCGTGCCGTGTCTGGGCCAACGCCTTAGCCCGTGGGTCGGCACGACACGGCATGTTACTGTAGCAGACCGACACGGCACGACCCAGGAGCATGCGCCGACGCGCGGCACGGGCGCACGGCCCATGCGCAAACCAGGGCCGGCAGACGCGCGTCGCGCGATCAGAGCGCCGAGCGCGGGGGCGGGGGCCACAGGGCCCACAATCGCAGCGCGTCCGCGCGTGACGCCGTGACAGCGTAGTGGCTGCGGCTCAATGCGTGCCGCGTGGCGCGGTGGAGGCGTGCGGTGCGCCTAGCGGCTGGCGCGGCGGGGAGCTAGCTACGACGCCACATGTCCCGGTGTCCCTCAACAGCTAGTCCGACGGCTATTTTTGAGAAGTAGTCGTTGGAGTGTGAAAAAAATACGAAAAAAAATCCAAAAAATATGAATTTTTTTCTATAAATAGGGTTCCCACCCCCAGCATTCTGAATCATCCAAACCTCCCATTTTGTGCTCTCTTGTACTTTTTTGTGTGATAGTTCAATTTTTTGATTTAGACAAAATTTGACCAAATTTTGTCTAAAATCAAAAATAGTTTATGACTCAAAAATAGTGCATACCAGAGGTGTAAAGCCAAGGTGGTAAAAAAGAAGTATGTCATATATTCATATTTATATATTATTTGTATTTTATGTTATGTGAATAAATATTCTGAATTTTGTTTATGTTGTTTTAACATTTCAGAATGGACGATCCGAACCTTCCGTCGTTCACGTTAGGTGATTTCGACCCTAATTACCTATCGGGGTCATTCCCAACTAGTGAGTATGATGCCACCGGATCGGCTCCAACACCACCAGTTGTGGAGGAGGTACCGACAGGTTCAGCAGGATCCGGCACTATGAGCGGGAGTGCATCGATGAACACAGGCTCAAAGAGATCAAGAATTTCTTGCGTTTGACAACATTTCAATGAGGTGGCCATGACAGGCCCTGACGGAAGGCAGGTAACATTCGCAAGATGTAGAATATGCAAAAATAAGTTATCTACAAAATCATCTGGTAGAACAGGACACTTGAAGCGGCATGCCGAGGCTTGTGCAAAGAAGCAAGGAATCCAACTACGACAGCAGCAACTACTACTAAATCCTGATGGTACGGTACGTACATGGGAGTATGATCCTATGGTAGCTTGAGAATCTCTTGTCCGTTTAATTGCTAAACAAGATTTACCCTTGAATTTTGGTGAGAGTGCTGCATTTGAAAATTACATCAAAACTTCTCATAATCCTAGGTTTCAAGCTGTTAGTAGACAAACCACAACCCGTGATTTAAAAAATGTCTATGACAAAGGTTGTGAATCACTGAAGGAATTATTTAGTACATGCACATTTTCTGTTAGTGTCACCTCAGACATATGGAGTAGTAGGGCTAAAAAGGATTACCTTAATGTAGTTGTATATTTCGTTAATGATGACTGGCAAATGCAAAAAAGAGTTCTTGGGTTAAGGTTAATTGATGTTGCACATATTGATGAAAATATAGCAGAGAGAATTCGAGAGGTTATTAATGAGTATAACCTTGTAGATAAAATCTTTGCTGTAACAATGGATAATGCATCTGTAAATTCTAGGGCCATGGAAATTCTGCAGCCATTATTTTGTATTTATGCTCAATCATTTCTTTTGCATCAGCGTTGTACATGTCATATTATTAATCTAATTGTTAAATCTGGGTTTAAGAGAGTGAATGTACACATCGACGCCGTTCGTCAAACAATCACGTGGTTAACTGCTTCAAACCCATGGATTGCACAACGGAAAAGGTATTGTTGTGTATCGGGTAAGCCCCCACGTAAGTTTTTAACCGATGCGGAACATCGGTGGAATGCTACTTATTATATGTTAAAGGTTGTATTACCTTAGCAGGAATTACTTACGGTTTTCCTTCAAACACGTAATGGCCCAGGAAACAGTGACGGCCAGCCAATACTGACCGACAATACCTGGCACATTGTCGAAAGGTTCAATCAATTTCTTGAAACATTTTATGATTGTACTCTTCTTTTATCTCTAGTTTATTATCCAACAGCTAATTTAATTTTGCATAATATTCTTGAAATTGCCACTTTGTTGAAGGAGTATGAAAATGATGAATTTTTAATGCTCGTAGTCTTTAGTATGAAATAAAAATATCTTAAATATTGAAAAAACATCCCCATGTTGTATGCTTTTCCATTTATTCTTGATCCTATGAAAAAATTACGTGGATTCCTCAATATTCTTGAACTTATTGAAGATACTATTAATGTTGATTATTCTACCTATTATTCTGATGTTAAAACTAAATTCTATGAGGTATTTGGAAAGTATGAATTAAAGTTTCAGGGAGTTCGCTTGCAAAGACCCCCACCTGCCCCTGCAACAGGTAATAGTGGAGTAGAATTTGGGAGGGCTCATCTTTTAGCTATGGTGGTGGTAGCCGTTCGTCAGCAGCAAGTGGTGACGCTAGATTGCATGGTCCCGCTGAAGAGTTGTCCAACTATTTGGATAGCGACGCCATCAGGCATGAATCATCAGACTTCAACATACTCGGGTGGTGGAATGATCACAAGATGTCATATCCTGTGCTTTCAAAACTAGCACGGGACGTGTTGACGGTGCTCGTATCTTCGGTATCCTCCGAATCGGCCTTCAGACTATGCGAAAGAATTATCGAGGACAGGAGAACAAGTCTGAGCAGCAATCACGTAGAAATGCTACTAAGCGTCAAAGACTGGGAGTTAGCTGCAGAACATGCCCAATACACTGGTAACAACCAAGAATTGGCCGCTCAGTTCGAAAACTTTTATTTAGATGACGAACAATTAGAGTAGCTAAATTCTATTTTTTAAGTATTGACCTGTAGGCTGTACTCTTTTCTTTGTCATGATTTTCTCAAATATGAGTTTTTACATGATAAAGTTTTTAACGAGACAGCATATATCATATAAACATCAATAAATGTCATTACTCTTTTTCCCCATATTTTTGTAATATTTTCCTAAGTCTAATTATTTTTTATTTTTCTTCAACTATCCATCAAGTTTTCCTTGCCTCATTCAATTTTTCCCTTCTTCCCTCCAGCCGCCCACTCCCCGGCTCCCACCCCCCCATCGCCACGTGTCGCCTGCACGCTCGCCTGCTCCCGCGGTGGCGACGTGGCGTGGTCCCACTCCCGCCTGGCCAGTTCAAAATTTCGTCCGCGTCCGTGCGCGGGCGACCGTCCACCCGCCCGGCCTATGCCTCCTGGGCCGACCATGTCAACGGGCCAAGCATGGCCCATGGGCCACTAATGGGCCCGTGTCGACACGGCACGGCACGACGTCCCCTTGATCCGTGCTTGGGCTGGGGGAACGGCACGTGAGCCGGCATGGCACGGCCCGCTAAAGGAGTCGTGCCTAACGGCCGTGCCCTAGCGGGTCGTGCCGTCGGCATGCCCATGTCGTGCTGGGCCAGGCCGCTCGTTTGGCCAGGTATACCCCATTACAATGGCGGCGCGCTGCCGACGCGAGGAGCACCGGATCCTCTCGCCGCCGGTGGCGTGACCGGCTGGTCGCCGTCGCCGTTCGTTCCGGGGCAAAGGAATAGGAAGCAGACATACCACCCGTCCCGCGGTGCGCTCGAGAGAAGACGCGAACACCATTCGAGGTATGGCTCCCCCCTTTCCACAAAATGTTTCTTGAATCATTCCGCTCTGGATGTTCTTCACCGACCAATTTGTATTTCTTGTGCTAAGATCATGAATCTTGCTTGGAGTTGAGCTGGGGATTCATGGTTTATTGGTTCTTTGGTCTTCCACTTACAGCGCAGTTCCCCACGCGCACCACCTGTTCGACGAAACGCCGCTGCGTGCTCGGCAGCAATGGAGGAGGACGCCGGCATGGACTGGCTCAGCGACCTCCCGGAGGAAATACTCCACCGCATCATGTCCTTCCTGAACGCGCGCCAGGCCGTGCAGACGTGCGTGCTTTCACGGCGGTGGCGCAACCTCTGGCGCACCGTGCCGTGCATCAACGTCAACTTCGATGAGTTTTGACTTCGTGTGGTATCAAGGGGACAACGAGGACTACATCGACGACGTAGCGTTCAAGAGGTTCGTCAACCGGCTACTGGAGCTCCGCGATCCCACCGCCATGATGGACACATTCTGGCTCAGGTATTCCAAATCATATCATAACACGGCTGATGCCGACAGGTGGATTAGCCATGCTTTGCAGAAGCAGGCCCGGGTCCTAGAGGTTGTCGTGTTCCCCTACGAATTGAAGCTCGATCATTCAGTGCTTGCTTCACGCTACCTGAGAAGAATTGGCTTCTGTTGTGTTTATTTAGGCCGAAGTTTCTTCAAGCAACTTGAAGCTGGCTGTCCAGCATTGGAAGATATCATTTTACGTGAATGCTCCATTTGGGATGATGAGGTCTCCTCCCATTCACTGAAGGTTGTGACCATTAATAGAACTGAATTCTCCATGGAGAAACAGAAATCTATTTCTCTTCCGAGTGCTGCTTCTCTGACCTTGTCTAATCATGAGAGTTCCACACCTATGCTAATAAAGGACATGTCATTACTAGTGACCGCATCAGTATCAATCACACTTCATGCATTCAACATGGGTTTTCGTGCTAAGGATCTCTGCCAGTATCTCTGGAGCCTTTCTGGTGTTAAAGATCTGGAGTTTAATTATCAGGCTACAGAGGAGTATCTGTCGAGCCTTCCTGGTTTTGATGATCTGGTGTTCAATTATCAGGGTACAAAGGTATGCTGATTGATATAGAGAAAATTTTTATGTAGTATGTCCACACATCATGATTCGGTATCAATATGAAAACTGAAACTTAAGCACACGGTGTTTCTTCTTGACACTTCATAATTGCAATTACTTGTGCCTGCTAAACTAATGTTGCATAGCTAATTTTTATGTCGTGAAATCATGATGTATCGATAAGATGACTGATGTTGTCAACCATTAGACCATTCGATGCAGTTTATTTGTACATAAATTAAACCGTTAATCACTCTACCTGAAGTATCTTAATTTGCAGTTTGATCTCGATATCAAACAGTATCATTTCCCATGCGAGGATTCTAAATGTTCTAGTGTGGATATCTGACTGATTATTTTACTTCAGTTGACCACAGTAGACATAATCTTATCGGTGGTGGAGGATGATTTTGATTCTACACATCCAATTTTTTTCATGGCTGAATCCTGACTTGCATGGAAACCATCCTGACATATGTGCTCGAGGGGCTCTCATTGATAACAAACAAGTATAACATTGTTTAGCCGAGTCTTTTGTTGACATAATTTCATTTTCTTCTGTGGTCTTTTATCATCCATTTATCTTGAAGCATGGTTGTACGTGCACTGCAAATAGAACACTCCTTAGTTTTGTTGGCATGTTTTGTGATTCTGGAAACGTTGTATGAGTATTTGAATATTTTGCAGCTGACTATCGGAAAAGATTTACAGTGGTGTCCAGAGTTCATCAATAATGGAATAAGTCTTTGTACTGTTGGAATAAGTCTTTGTGGTTTCTTTTTGCTTTTAGGACAGCATCTAGGACAGTATCTTAGGACAGCATCTTAGACTAGCATCTTAGACCAGCATCTTAGCATATGCTTGGCTGGTTTGACTAGTTATAAATATGTATCCCCAACCTCTCAGGTTGGCATGACATTTGTGAGGAATAAACAGAAAATTGCCCCAACTCTCCTAGCGCCATCCTCTCGATGAGAGTAAGGATTCTGCTACTAACAATCAATCTTGTCAACCTGACTCTCGGTCAATGGTGCCTGGAAGCAAACTTCTATGCACTAATTGTCTTCCTTCAGAACTCACCGAGACTACAGAAGCTAACTCTGAAACTCGCAGAGGTAATTTTTTTGCCTCCAAATATATACTGACCCTACTTGAATTTTTCTTTTCTCACAAGAGTTTGTGTCATCATGATATAGCTTGTTTTTC
This sequence comes from Oryza officinalis, assembly GCA_008326285.1. Classification (NCBI taxonomy): domain Eukaryota; kingdom Viridiplantae; phylum Streptophyta; class Magnoliopsida; order Poales; family Poaceae; genus Oryza; species Oryza officinalis. Next base: position 2,969,103 of record BDMV01000010.1, on the reverse strand, counting down.
TTGCTATAGTGTACTAGGGAAAAATCTGAAAGAATCTTGGTCAAGCCTGCGGAAAGATCATTTACATGGGAGCACGTTAAGATTGTTGAAGTGATATGCTCTGAGGATGATCCCCGGGTCACCAGTGTGGAAGATTTCTTTTTGAACTGTGGCATGAACTCTATTCAGATACATACCAAACACTGGAGCCAGAACGAGGACGACTTGCCTGCATTTATTCAAACATCTCTCTTTCGGTTACATTGTTGATTCCAGTTGAGTTCGAAAGCACAGAGATGTTTACTGAACTTGTTTGGTGTAGACGTACATCCAAGCAATTGTCTTTTGTTGCATGTAAGATCAGCTGTCTTATACTAGTTTGTTGCAATCACATGATTCAGGATGACTTTTGCCTGGCGGAGTGAATGCAAATGGGTTGTTTGGTTGGATTGGTTGATCCTGTATCTGTATGTAGTGAGATGTTTCGATTGGTGTATGAGATGATCCTGTATGCAAGAGATTTTGTTAGGTTGGTTGTTTATGTTGAATTTCATTACTTCTTTCTTTTTTTACGGTTGCGAGAATACTCCCAGATCGTTAAGAAAAGAGTTATAATGTCATAAGTAGATACTCGTTAATGTGTTGGGTTAACTCTTGATTGGATTAAATTATTGTTAATGAACCGGTAAGCTCGAGCAAAAACCGGTAAGCTCGCCGCCCGCCGTCACTCCCTAGGGCGGCGGATCCAGCCCTCCTGAGGGCGGCGCCGCCGGATCCGCCGCCCTCGCCGTCCGCCATCGTCGCCGAGGCCTCCACGCCACCCGCCGAAGCCATCGCGGCGCCGAGGCCGTAGCCGCTCCCGAGGACGGCGGATTCAGCCTTCCCAAGGGCGGCACTGCCAGATCTGCCGTCCACCGTCGCTGTCGCCGATGCCATCGCCCAAGAAAGACCGATGGATTCGGGCGGAGGAGGGCGGTGGCCGGCAGATCGGGGAGAGGAAGGATGGCTGTCGCCCGATCTGGGCGAGGGAGGGCCGCCGCCATCGCACAAGCCCGCCCCCGCCGTGGCCCTCGCCCGCCGCCGCCACTGGAGTCTGCGCCCACTGAGCCATGCGGGGTGCACGCTCCTGGCCGCCTCGGCGGCGGCGACGTCGCCCGCTCTCGGCGCCTCCTCGTCGTCAGCGGCGGCGGCGGCGGCGCCGAGGATGGAGCCGCCCGCTCCCGGCCGCACCCCTCCTCGTCGTCGGTGGCGCCCTTTGGCCGGCCGCCTGTCGCTGCCCACTCGGAAGGAGAGAGAGAGAGATTGAGGAGAGGAGAGTGAGAGGAGAGGAGGAGAGGAGAGAAAGAAATATCTGGAGAGGGAGAGAGAGGAGAGGGGTAAAAAAAATTGAAGTGTTGAGGAGGGAAAGAGGGAAAAGGGGAGAAAAAAAGAGAAGATATTTTTGCATGCGGACCACTTAAGGGCCCGCATGCAAAAATCGATTTTCGCATGCAGCCCTTTAAGAGGACCGCATGCAAAAATCGACCTGTATTTTCGCATGTGGCCCTTTAAAAGGTCCGCATGCGAAAATCGATTTTTGCATGCGGACCTCTTAAGAAGCCGTATGCGAAAATAAAGGTCGATTTTTGTAGACGCGGTCAGTTATGGTCCGTTTGTAACCTAACAAGAAACTCGTCCAGGAAAATACATTTTGTAGCAGTGCACAACACCTCCTCGTCGTTGAAAATAAATTGAAAACATACATTATTTTTTCCAACTTTGCATCTATATACACGTTTTTAAAATATTTGTGAAAATATATACGTTGTGCGAGACAGGGATGTGATATTAAAGAATTGGCGCGACTCAAAGACGTGGGACTGATTGCATGGACACGTGCCACCGCCCTCGCGCCAATGCTTCAATGAAGCACCAGTCTCGCACGACGTGTATATTTTAAAAACATTAAAAAACACATATATATAGATCCTAAATTGGAAAAATAATGTATATTTTCAAAACATTTTCCCCTCTCGTTGCCTTTCGCGACGGCTCGCGCTTCATCAGGATAATCATTGATTTGCGGCGGCGGCGTGGACAACAAGGAGACGGCCATGGTCAAATTACTTGGACCTTATTTAATTATTTAACGAGGGGGCCAGAATCATTTTTCATTGGCCTTAATCTGCTCAACAAAATACAAATCTTGTATTTTGTGTATATCATATGGTGTCTAACATTAATTTTATTTAGTTTTTTTAATACTCTTTATGTTTCCAAATATAAATATTTATAGGACTCAAATTCTGTATAATGTTTCTAAGATATTGATTTCAAGGCACATGAATCTAAACATTTTCTGTCAATTAGGTGTTTAGAAGAGCCGAGCGATTTAAAATTCAACATTTGACAAAGGGACTGTCCAATGTACACTAGATAGAAAAAAACTAATATCTTATAAATTTTGAACCGTTGAATTGCTTAAATCCCTAACCTTAATCCCCATCGTCTCTTTTTCTTCTTTTTTTTCTTCCGTCCTCACTGCCGCACAAGCCTCCTCCCCCTTCACTCTCCTCCTCCTTCCCCCTTCTCTTCCTCCTCAAATTCAAACAGCTGGCCGTGAGTTCACAAAACAACAAAAACTGCTTGGTTTTTGCTAAATTTTGAGCCAGCTTAAGTTGAGAAACCGCTGAACCAGTAAATTTTGAAAAGAAAATCATACCGATTTTTTTTAATAAAATCTTTCCGGATTTCACCTGCTTTCAAGGATTTTCATGAAAACACCTCGAGAGTGGTTTTCATCAGCGAGGCTGTATTGCTCCGTTTACTTCCATCTATATTTAAAAATTGTCATTCGATCTATGGATGAACAACTCTGCAATTAAAATATTAAAAGCGGCAAAAAAAACAAATCGTATATACCCTCTAGTGCCCATTAATTGTTATAGATACTCTGCTTAAATTGAAGCTTCCAAGAATAGTGAGAAACTGATCATCGTCCATGACTCGTCTTGTCGTGTTTTTGAAGCTTCCATGAGAAACTGATCATCGTCCATGACTCGTTTGTCGTGTTTTCGAGAGGAGGAGAAATGAGAGATTGAGATGATAGAAAAAAAGTAAGCCATTAGCATATTATTAATTAATATTAATTATTTTAAACTTGACAATGGATTAATATGATTTTTTAAATAATTTTTTTATAAACTTTTTAAAAAAACATCGTTGAGCAGCTCGAAAAGCACGTGCACAGAAAACGAGAGAGTTTTACGTCTATTGCCGAACACATATTTAGATAGCATCGTCTCTGCCACGTGCAGCAGCAACAGCATAGGTGGGTAAATTTAGCAATGTGTAGATCACCATCACCATAAGGAGGGTCTCTTAAAGTAGTATATAAGTATACATATAGATTTCCGAGTCACTGATTTCAATGCACACGAAATCCAACTATTTCCAACAAATCATGTGTGTTTAGAAGCAATTTAAAATTCAACATTTGGCAAAGAAATTTTGGGCCGTTTGATTGCTTTAATATTCAAGCAAATCTCCCAACCCTAGTTTCCACCCCCTGTTTTTCTTTCCTCTTTTTTCTTTCGTCCCCGCCGCTGCATGAGCCCTTAATCTCAACTTCTCCTCGCGACTATGCTCCTGCGCTGCCCCGACCAACCACGCTGTCGCCCAGCCTCATTGGCTTGACAGAAGACGCCAACGGCACCAGCGAGGTCCCTCTCCCGCCGGCCTCCTCCCCTTCTGCTCTCCTCCTCCACCCTTCTCTTCCTCCTCAAGTCGACGATGGTGAGGTGGTCCCACCCTGTTGTCTTCCCCATCTCTCCAGCGGCTTCCAGTCTTTGGATCTACCACCACCATCAACCGACACCTCGTCGTCTACCTGTGTCCACCATCCACCACCGGGCTGTCACCTTCTATAGACATCCATCTAAGCCCGACAATCCCCGCCCTCTTTCCCCACCCCACTCTCATCCCTGCACCAACCTTAAACACTAAATCCTAACTCGTTGGGTTGTTGTCGGTCGTTGGATCTTCACTGGAGTTGGAGGAGAAGGGGTCACCAGAGCTAGAGGAGAAAGGACCTGGGGTCAGGGTTGCTGGATTACGAATCACGAAGCAAATCTTAAGGTTTGAAATTTGCAAGTTTTTTTCCTAATTTTCTGTCAAATAAACATTTACTTTTTTAGGTAAATGTCAAATAAACATTTAGCAATTACAAATGACATGACTACTAAAAAGGAATTTTTTTCTTCTTCATATGTTTATTCTTTGCTAAACAAAATGTTTAGGAAGGCAGTATACGTACGAACCCGTCCCGTTTGTTGTGCTCCGGCTTCTTGAATCATTCCTCTCTCTTGGTGTTCTTCACAGACCGATCTGTATTGCTGCTCGAGCGAGAATCGTTTCTTGCACTAAGATCTTGAATCTTGCTTAGAGTTGAGCTGGGGATTCATGGTTTACTGATTCTTGGTGTAACGCTTACTGTGCAGCTCTCCACGCGCACCACCTGTTCGACGAAATGCCCCTGCGTGCTCGGCCGCCAATGCAGGACGCCGCCGGCAGGGACTGGCTCAGCGACCTCCCCGATGAAATCCTCCACCGCATCATGTCCTTCCTGAACGCGCGTCAGGCCGTGCAGACGTGCACGCTGTCGCGGCGATGGCGCAACGTCTGGCACACCGTGCCGTGCATCAACGCCGATTTCATTGAGTTCGATTCCATCGGATACCAAGGGTCCGAGGTGGCGTTCAAGAGGTTCGTTAACCGGCTGCTGGAGTTCCGTGATCCCACCGCCATGATAGACACATTCTGGCTCAAATACGACATGCCGGACAGATTGGATGAATACAAGGCTTGTGCTGAAGAAGCTAACAGGTGGATTGGACATGCTTTGCAGAAGCAGGCCAGGATTCTAGAGGTTGCCGTGTTCTTCTTCCCATTGGACCTCGATCACTCAGTGTTTACTTCGCGCTACCTGAGAAGAGTTCGGTTCTCCCATGTATATTTACGCAAAGGTTTCTTCGAGCAAATTGAGACGGGCTGTCCATCACTGGAAGATCTCTTCTTACATCAATGCTTCATTTGGGATGGTGAGATCTCCTCCCAGACACTGAAGGTTTTGACCGTCGATGCCACTGAATTATACACGGTAAACGAGATGTCTATTTCTACTCCAAATCTTACTTCTCTGACCTTGTCTGGTCTTGAGTATCCCAAAGCTATACTAAAGGACATGCCATTACTAGTGACAGCATCAGTATCAGTTATATTTGATGCGTTCAACTTCGACGGTTATTATGATGCTAATGACCTCCGCCAGTATCTCTGGGGCCTTTCTGCTGTTAGAAATCTGGAGTTCCATTATCAGGGTGCAGAGGTATGCTTATTGCTATTACATAGTATACCAATGCATCTTGATTTAGGTACCAATGTGAAAACTGAAACTTAAGAATGCTGTTTCTTCTTCTTCTTCTTCTTTTTTTTTGAGAACTGAATGCTGTTTCTTCTTGACACTTCATTATTGCTATACTTTAACTACCTGTACCTGCAGAACTCGTTGCATAGCTAATTCTTGTGCCGTGAAATCATGATGTATCGACAAGATAACTGATGTTAATGTTATCAACCACAAGGCAATACAGTTCATGTACTCTGGTCATTGTTAATGTTATCAACCACAAGGCAATACAGTTCATGTACTCTGGTCATTTTTTGAACATAAATCGATCCACTGTCCTGAAAGTTTATTGGTTGGTAGTTTGATCTCGAAAGGAAACTGGATCATTTCTCATGCAAGGACTCGAATGTTCTAGTCTGGGTGCAATATCAGGGTTGCCAACCAAATATGCATCTTGTCCGATATCTGATTGATTGTTTAAGTTGAAATCAGTACAAATAAACTTATCTTACTTTTTGAAAGAGGGGATTGGGGGTGATTGTAGGTTCTACACCCACCCCCACTCCAGATTTTTTGTAGCTGCAAACATGCATGTTGTTTGTAAGATGTTTATAGAGAAAATATTTCATTTGTATAGGCGGTCATTTGGTCTTGTATATTCATGCATGTTTTACATTTCAGGATCAATTGTCTATTGCATTTATATTTTAGAGTATATTTAATTGAGATGTGTTACAATGCACGGACACTATGCTAGCATTACTTTGAAAATTAAGAGACATCTGAAGGCAATGTACAAACAGAAAATTAAGAGATATTAGTGCTCTTAGTTGGGAAAGTTTGGTGATTATGGAAATGTTGTATAATCATTTGAATCTTTTGCAGCTGATGATTGCAAACAATTCGCAATGGTGTCCGGAATTTGTCAATGTTGTCAACCTGACTCTTGGTGAATGGTGCCTGGTTGCAAACTTCCATGCATTAATTGTATTCCTTCAGAACTCACCGAGGCTAGTGAAGCTAACTCTGAAACTCGCAAAGGTAACTGCTTTCCTCCAAATGTATACTGATCCTACTTGAAAGATTTTTCACAAGCACGCATATCATCAAGAATATAGCTTTACCTGTTTTGCTTGCTATAGGATCGTTGGAAAAGACCACAAAGAATCATTGGTGAGCTTGAAGAAAGATCATTTACATGTGAGCACCTTAAGCTTGTTGAAGTGATATGCTTGGAGAATGATCCCCAGGTCATCGGTGTAGAAGATTTCTTTGTTCGTAGTGGTATGACATTTGTTCAGTTTCATATCAAACACTGGAGAAAAGATGAGGAGTATGCATTACCTGTTTTTATTCGGTACTAGCCGAGTGCCCGTGTGTTGCAACGGAAACATTTTTCTAGTTCTATATATACAAACAAGATATATGTCAACTTTTAATAGTTTCATGGTTCATACTGCATTGTTTGTCATGGTGCTAAGAGTTTAATACCCAGAGAAAAATAACAATATTTTGTGCTATATTCAGCTTGGCACATGTATCATTTATGGTTCATTCATTTCATCTGCAATTAAGATAATACCATAAAAAACATATATATTTTTCATGATAGTGACAAGAGTCGAGATTGATTTTTTTTATCTTGGTCGACAATTGATCTGCGGGCAGCTACAATTCAAATTTAACACTGCCAAACTGACTGAGCCTAAGCATGATTGCTGTCACGATCATTGTTCGAATTGCAGTCTCATGTAGAACACCGAATCTTCTAGCCCTTTATAGTTTTTTGTGTAGACTGGTTTTTAAAATTGTTTTAGACTGGTGCCCTTTATAGTTTTCTCAAGCATAATTGTACTCCTGATGGCATTTTACACCAAATAAATCTTGACCTGGTTTAATTTAGAGAAGCAAAGAATCAACTGTGAAATTACTTGCTAGACATGATGACATGAAGTGATATAATGTTCAGGATGAGGTCATGACAATGTGATTTATCAGGTCCTTGCTATCCATAATTATATCATTAAAAGGATAATAAAACAAGCCCAGTATATTCATACAATTCACTGCTGAAAAATAAGTGAAAATTGGTTCCTATTACTTCCAACGGAGACAATTATCGACTGCATACTACACTTGACGTGTAATACAAACTAATAATTTTGTAATTTTCACGCAGGAAGGTACCTACTTGTTGACTCTGACTTTCCTAGTAGTATGAAATTTCTTGCACCGTACCCACATGTCCGTTACCACAGGGATCAACTTGGTAGAGAAGGAGCGCCACCACCAGAGGGACGAGAAGAGACATTCAACTATCGACATTCCTCATTGCGAGGTATTGTTGAAAGAACATTCGGCATCGTCAAAATGCAGTGGAAAATCCTTAAAGAAATACCGTACTATCATGATGAACGTGTTCCCACATGGATTATACATGCTGCTTTTGCTCTGCACAATTTCAGGTTGGACAGTAGAGATTCGAACTACGGTCAAAATAATGCTCTTTACAACGGCTATCTCATTCCCCCACAGCACACATCTTTCGATTAGCTGTACTACGCAACAAATAGTGAGCATGCTACGAGCAGCTTGTGTGATTGTATTGCCAATGAGGTGTACTATCGCTATCAGTAGATGCTTACCAGCTTAATAGTTCTCCGAAATGATGCTGAGCTATCTATTTATTATGAATTGGAATATGTATTGGATTTAATTATTATTTATGCAGTTTCCAAGTCAGTGCTAAGCTATCTTGAAAATTGGACCTCTTTTTTCTAACTACGTTTTAATTTTTTCATGTTACTTGCAATATTATAAATACACGTCAATTATTATGTAATTGGAATATGTATTGGATTTAATTATTATTTACGTAGTTTCAAAGTCATTGCTAGGCTTTTTTAAAAAATGAATTTTTTTCCTAACTACGTTTTAATTTTTTCATGTTACTCGTAATATTACAAATACGCGTCAATTACGTGTTGTGGTTGTTATATACCGGACGATCTATGTACAAATTTTAATCAGTAGTTTCGCAGTAAATGTAATAAATTATTATATATGCAGTACGTATGTCATAACTGACCAATCTTATAAGTTGGACATTTTTTCTAATTATGTGTTATTTTTTGCATGTCAGACTGAAATTTTTGTTTACACTCAAATATGGCCGACCATCTGTGCTGCCTAGTTTTATTTTTGCCAACGCAAATAAAAATTTATTTTTTCCTACCCCACGGCCATATAATTGAATATTTTTTCCTACCCCTTTATCTCTGCACATTACAAGCATTGGTCATATAATTTTTTCTAATTTTTTATCTTTCAATTTTTTTCAATACAAGCGTAGGCCCTTTTTATTTTTTTTCCTAATTAGAAATTAACTTTTCCAGATTTGTCAAGACTACTGATGAGTAGTTACAATTAGACTTTTTTAGTCAGTATAAACTACGAAAAAATTAGTTTCAATATATATCTTTTTTTATCGTTAAACCTTATCCGTCCATGCGCACAACAAAATGGAATATCTCTTCCACTAAATAAAAAATATTTTTCCACAATACAAACGTTGGTCCTAATTTTAAAAATTATTACCCTAATTAGTTTTTTTAAAAATGTTGTAATACATTTGCTAGTTCAAAGTAATCGGCGCGCTTGTCTCTGTGTTGTCCTGACAAAATATCAGCATTCACAGCAGAGCTACCAGGTCTGTCCGAGCCGAAACGACGTCGCTTACCAACGCCGCAGGGTGACGGAAAATATCGGCAAGCAGACGGCGTCGAGCGCCACGGCCGTCCGTCATCTGCATCCACAGTTGCAAACAGCGCGCAAACAACGTGCAAACAGTAAATACACAGTACTGTCCGAAACCCAAAAGATCGCTGCCAACTTCCGAAATCGAACTGGTTCTCATTTCAAAACCGGTAGTAATTAAATGCTACGTGCCTAAACAGGAAGCAAACATCACCTCCAAATGGATAATACCGTCCAACACAATGCTATACAAACTCTCTGCCACCGAATAAGCATATTATCACATACATATCTTGTGCAGCAGCGCACAATACAAAATTGCTTATTCACAAAACTGTAGTTTCATTACAAACACTGTTTTGTGCTTTTGTGACCAAAGTGCAAAAAAAAAGACACCCGGATCTAGGTTTTATAATCCCTCCCAATTCCCCAATTCACTTCACAGGTTAACCAACTTGTTCTCATCTCTTCGCTGTGTCCTCAGACAAAAGGGCATTTCCTCGTGTTGTCGGCGCAGCGCCGCCGCACCGGTGCTGTGACGGGACGCCGGCAGAAAGAGCCTGTAGGGTCTGTGTGGCGGCCGGCGGCCAGGTGCTCTGGTTGTCAAGCGCCGAGAAGCTCCATCAAGGAAAGGTCTGGTCTTGATTCTTCTCACGAATCCTTTGCTCCTGTAGATATGTGGAAGCAGATTAGAAACAAAGCAAAAATCATCTGGATACATATGAATCTGAAATGAAGGTTGATTTATGGGGCCATCTGGTCCCTCATGTTTTCCTGTTCCAGATTGATTTTGTTTGGTTGGTTTAGTGGAGAGACAAAAACATCACCTTTATCAGTAAAACTTGAATTTTATATGTATGACCTTCTGAGGGGACCAAGATACCATCTGATCTGAGGATTATCTGCAGTCTACCCCTGTTCTTGTTGTTTGTTTGGCTATAGAGGAAGTAGAGTGGGGTTGGGTTTAGGATGATGGTGATTGCTACAGCTCATAATATAGTTCCAATGGACCATGCCCACATGACAAAATTAGCCTCTTGACCGTTACGATGGCGCGGATTGACCTGCTTGGACGATTAGGGTTGTCCTCACGTGGGGATGATCTCTGCAAATAGATTTGTAGGGTTTCATTTATGGTCCTTTAATAGATTTTTGGGGATTTATTTAAGGTTATTTACCCTCCCAACTGTTGGAATTAAAAGGCGCAGATTAACCCGATTGGGCTATTAGGGGTGAGATCCTCTCGTGATGATAGATTTGTTGATTTTTTTCCTACAGATCTGTATGGTTTTATTTAAGGTTTTTCTAGGCTATGGCACCAAAGGTGATGTACCTTGGTTGGCTTGGCATGTCTTCACTGTTTTCTTTGATGCTGCCAAATTTTGCTGAAGCTATTCTATCATCTATGATGGATGTTTGCTACCTACTGTATTACTACTGAGGGTGTGACATTTCTAGATATTCATCATTGAGTTATTCAGTGAGTTCTGGCATGTGACAGCTTAGGAAAACTACTCTAAAATATATTTCTAGTATTGCAAAGGAAAAGTAAGGGTGCATATACATTTTAAATGGCTACTTTATATTGATTTCTTTTGACAAGATTTCGCAAAATCAGAAAGTCCTATCGTTCTGTAATTGCGCCATTTAAAAAAACATATGTCAAATTTGCAATTGCTTGACACATTACTTCAGTACAGTTGTAAGCTATAACGTTGCATCTCAATATAGGATTTAAGAGCTTGGGCATGCATAGGCACAACTTTTACTTGTATGCCATTAGTGGTGGATGCAAGCATTACCTAGACATGGACCCGTGTCGGAATCCGACTCGGATTTAATTGTCTGGTTTGGCCCACAAAAAATGTGAAATACATTTGGAATCAGACACATTTCACAGGACCAAACTCAGATGCACACACATAGAGCAATATTACCCTTTTTAGGATAGAACATATAAAATCATTATATGCACTTGTTTTTTCTTCTTTTGAAGGAAGTGGTGGTATTGATTTCCCCCTTTCTTTTGTCAGCAGGTGCTTACATAGGTTGTTATAAACAGCAAAGTGTACATGGCACAACAAGAGCACAACATGGTTTCAGAAAGAACTGAGGAAGAACGGATTTTGACACAAGCTGCGGGAAGTAAGAGCAGCGAAAATAAGGGTGTGCAAGGAAGTTCTTTGTCCAATAAAAGGAAGTGCTTTGCATGTAATGAGACATCACACACTCTGGATCAGTGCAGCATAAAAGGAAGATTGGTTACTGGTGCACAGCTATTTGCCCATTCAACAAGGCAACCATTCTACATGATTCAACCTTCAGAGGAAACTGTTGAGAAGGAGAAATTATATCGTCACTGCCTGCTAATCACATCTGATATCAGTAACTTGGACCTGCGCAAAGTGAAAGTTGAAGTAACCAAGTTTTGGAAGCTGACTAACTGGGAGATAAGGACAGAAGGCAGACAGAATTTCCGAGCGTCCTTCAACTCAGAAGATGACCTAATAAGCTGTTTAAAGACTCCCAGAATAGAAACATCTGTAGATGATAAGGAGGTAAACTTCACTGTAGCAAGGTGGAAGGAAGACGATGAAGAAAACATTGAATTGATTAGAGAATGGTTTTTAGTTTATGGGGTCCCAAGGATATACAGAAACTGGAAGGAGCTATACCAAATTGTGTCAGCAATCGGTGTATTGATTGATGTGGATGAGGAAAGTTTGTTAGGTGACCATAAGGAGCCTATTAAGTTAAAGGTTGCATTAAGAAGTGTTGATGGTGCTCCTTTCTCATGTCACTTTGTGTTTGGGTGGTATTCAAGATGTGTTACGTTTATGATAGAAGACAAAGCACAAACCACAGAGTGTGAAAGGAAGGTCTTAGAAGATTGCAATGGCCAAGATCATCTTGATGAATTTGGCAAGGAATACAGAGCCAAGTCAGACGAAGCTATTGAAATACCTCCGGAAATACTGAATAAAGGGATGAATTCAGAGAGCAGTACTAATGACCCTCTGAAGCACATTGACCTTCATCACGCGGTCTTCGGCGCCCGCACGGTTGTCGGCAACCACTCCGACGTCGCGGGGGCTGCCCAAGGCGCACCACAAGTACCAGTACAGTGGCAGACCATCGACGTCACGCAGCTCACTGCCACTTACAGACCGCCAGCTCCGTCGGCAGCGCCACCACCGAGTGCAGACAGGGGTAAGGGGAAAAGGCCGGCAGCGGACAGTAGTGGCTCAGGGGGGTCTTCGAAGAAGTCTCGCAGCGACTCTATTGGGCAGGCACTAGAACGGCTTGCAAACCTGCGAATGGAGTCGATGGAGAGCCGTGCAAGGGAGGCAGCTGCAGCTAAGGCTACAAGTGTTGAGGCATGCTTGCAGCTGGTGGAAAATGATAGCCACCGTATTGGAGGTCCGGTTTGGTATGCTGCCTGTCGGCTATTTCACGATCCATACCATTGCTTCTGCTTTGTTCGGCTCCCAGACGCAGCAATGCGGCTGGAATACATCTTCACTGGTGGAAAGGGAGCCGACTCCTCTTCTGGTGCCACGCAGTAGCTTCATGTTGTGCCTTTAGGTGTATTATTATCCTTGTCGCTGAGTTGATTCGTTGGTTCTGCAGTGTGTAGTTTTAATAATAAACCTGATGTTTATTACTTTTCGCGTGGTAACATTTGCTATGAGATGCTGAGTTTATACAATATTTGCGGAGTATTACTTCTCATTTGCATGTGTGCAGTACCGTGATGTCAGGGTTTAGTCTTCCATGAACTACATTGCTGCCCAGCTCACTGCAATTTTTAGCCCTGCAATTTTCCTCCATTTACATTACAGATTTAAAACGAGACAGTGTTGCTTCTGCTTTATAATTAGTAAATTGCATGCATTATACATGTATGACACGTGATGTTTTTTTTGGGTTGTGAAATTATGAAGGAATACGGCAATGAGTACCGGTGGTGCTGGATCAAACTAGAGAGAAGGATACTCTAGCAGTGACGAGGACGATGCCATCATCGACATACTAGCTACTAATCTGGAGATAAATGAGAGAGCACCTAAAAGAATACCGGTTCAAACCGGCATTAGTTGGATGATGAAAACATTGGGAAATCGAAACCAATGTCGAGCAATGTTCCGGTTCAGTGTAGAACAAATACGCAGCTTACATGACCTCCTGATCATTTCATACGGCCTCGATGGAATAGCCGAGGTATGTTCAATGGAAAAACTTGGGATTTTCTTGTACATTATGAGTGAAAATCGTTCCAATAGAGACGCCAACAATCGGTGGGTCCGTTCTAGCTCAACAGTTTCTATGTACTTCCACCAAGTCTTGATGGCTATGAACGACCTGGCTGTGAATATTTTAAAACCTGTGGATCCCAACTTCACGGAACCTCACCCAGTGCTTCTAAGCGAAGATTGGTTCAAACCCTTTTACCAGTCAGTGGGTGCTGTTGACAGCACACATGTGTCCATAGTGACTTTTGCAGCTACGTCTATTCAACACCAGAACCGGCACCATGTAACGACGAAAAATGTTCTTGTCATTTGTGATCACGACGGGAGAATTATTTTCTGCGATGCTGGATGGCCAGGATCAGTTTACGACCAAAGGATTCTGAACGAGGCAGTGCAGTACTACCCCAACAATTTCCCACGGGTCCTATTCGGTGAGTAAAATCTGTTCGCTAATTTTTTTTCAAAGGCTTATGTTAGTACATTTCAAGTTTGACGTGTAATGCAAACTAATAATTTTGCAATTTTCACGCAGGAAGGTACCTACTTGTCGACTCTGGCTTTCCTAGTAGGATGGGATTTCTTGTACCGTACCCACATGTTCATTATCACAGGGATCAACTTGGTAGAGAAGGAGCGCCACCACCGAAGGGACGAGAAGAGACATTCAACTATCGACATTTCTCATTGCGAGGTATTGTTGAAAGAACATTCGGCATCGTCAAAATGCAGTGGAAAATCCTTAAAGAAATACCGTACTATCGTGATGAACGTGTTCCCACACAGATTATACATGCTCTGCACAATTTCAGGTTGGATAGTAGGGATCCGAACTACGGTCAAAATAATGCTCTTTACAACGGCTATCCCATGCCCCCGCAGCACGCATCTTTCGATCAGCTGTACTACGCAACAAATAGTGAGCATGCTATGAGCAGCTTGCATGATTGCATTGCCGATGAGGTGTACTATCGCTATCAGTAGATGCTTACCAGTTTAATAGTTCTCCGAAATGGTGCTAAGCTATCTATCATTATTTATGTATTGGATTATGTATTGGATTTAATTATTATTTATGCAGTTTTCAAGTCAGTGTTGAGCTATCTTGAAAATTGGACCTCTTTTTCCTAACTACATTTTATTTTTTTCATGTTACTTGTAATATTATAAATACGCGCCAATTATTATGTAATTGAAATATGTATTGGATTTAATTATTATTTACACAGTTTCCAAGTCATTGCTAGGTTTTTTTAAAAAATGGACTTTTTTCTAACTATGTTTTAATTTTTTTCATGTTACTCGCAATATTACAAATACGTGTCAATTATGTGATGTGGTTATTATATACGGGCCGATCTATGTATAAAATTTAATCAGTAGTTTCGCAGTAAATGTAATAAATTATTATATATGCAGTTCTATATTAGATTGTACCCTTCTAATTTTTTCTGTCCTATTTTTTGAACTATCTTTCATAAATTGGTTATTGCCTCTAATTACTATTTATTGATTATTATTTTCTCTATGGCCATGTCAGCACTGGGCTATGTTTTGAAAAATTGAGTATTTATTGCTGCTAGTTACTTTCTACGGATCTACGGATGTTACATGTCACAACTGAGCGTGAAATATGTTGGTTGAAATTTTTTTGTTGCATATCATTTCTATTTATGGGTTACAAACATTAAAGTCGTACATAAATTATAAATTGTACTGAATCATTTGTTATTAATTGTGTGACAATTCATTTCTTCTTAATTACGTCCGAAGGTTAATTCAAGGCAGCGAGAATAAATCTTGTCTTCTCAACTTGTTGGTATAACTCGTCAAATTTTATCAAAATTAAATTCGCAGCCCGTATCATAAGTATGTTTGCTTCTCGCTAATGGCATGGTATATGAATTTGCAGAGCACAAGTACGAAAATTCGGTCATATAATTGAATTTTTTTTCCTACCCCTTTATCTTTGCATCATACAAGCGTTGGACATATAATTTTTTCTAATTTTTTATCTTCTAATTTTTTTCAATACAAGCATATGCCCTTTTTATTTTTATTCCTAATCAGTAATTAACTTTTCCAAATTTGTCAAGATTACTGATGAGTAGTTACAATTAGACTTTTTTAGTCCTTACAAACTACGGAAAATTAGTATCAATATATATCTTTTTTTATCGTTAAACCTTACCCGTCCAAGTGCACGACGAAATGAAATATCTCTTTCACTAAATGAAAAATATCTTTCCACGATACAAGCGTTCGTCCAAACTTTAAAATTTATTACCCTAATTAGTTTTTTAAAAAATGTTGCAATCTTTTTGTTACTTCAAAGTAATCGGCGCTGCATCTCTGTCACCCGCAGGAAATGCTAGCATTCACAGCAAATATCAGCATTCACAGCGCATGCTGGTAGCTCTGTCCCCTCCGACGCCGCATGTGGACGGAAAATGTCGGCAAGCAGACGGCGTCGAGCGCCACGGCCGTCCGTCGTCTGCACGCACAGTCGAAAACAGTATGCAAACAGTAAATAAACAGTACTGCAGTTCCGAATCCAAAAACCGCGCTGCCAACTTATACTATCGAACAGGCCCATCTCTACACTGGAAAGCCCGTCTTTTGGACCAAAGAGAAGACAAGATCATTAGAGAGTAAACAGAGAAGCCAAGAACAAATACACGGTCCTTTTAGACGGTAAACAAAGAGGCCAAAAACAAATACACTTGGTGACTGCTACCACTCACCCCTCTTCCTTGCTAACTCGTTATTCTGCAGCACAAAACATATTTGAGATCAAAGAGAAGTTCAGAGAACATATATGTACCGGCAAGAGCAAGTAGATTCCTTGAATTTAACTGACCACCAATCTTTCTAGTTCATTTTTAATACTGGTCAAACAAAAAGAAGTCACATTTGCTTTTCTGGATAAAAATTAAATTTACTGACAGAAACAAATTCCAATTTTGAATAAACAACTATTAGTAAATAATAGAAACTGGCAACTGGCAAGGGATAATTAGACCCCAACTATTCCTGCTTCTCTGCAAGTTCAGAATATATATACAAAGATACATTTGTTTTTCTTCACCATCCATTCCGCTCCCTCTCGAATGCTGTAGAGATTGATTGGGTTCAACATGTATATAGTAATGTTAGAATTATAACTGCATTAAGAAGATTTGGATTCTCCCTAGCAGAAAGAACGCAAAGAGTGAAAAATCGCAACTTAACAAAAATGTTTTATCCACTACATTTATATTTATGGTAATAAATATAAGAAAAAAACCATTAAAAATTACAGTGTCCTATAAATAGAATCCTGACATGCTTCATAACTAATTAAATGGTAAAATAGAAACAATTGAGAACATGGTTATTTATAAAATAACTCGACCTGTGGGGTAAGACAACCCCGAATATTTTGCATAGAAGAAAACCTTCTCATGCATTTTAAAAACCACCAAACCCCTACCTCAACCTTACACAACGACACCATAGCCCATGTGAGAATGAAAGGTGAAATTTGCTTCCACGGGGAGTCAAACCCACGCTACTAGGAAAACAATTTTCATAGATGACCAAAATGGATCTTCGCAAACGAACTGTGACATACCCAAAATTTAAATTTCAAATTTTGCATCTAAAAATATCGAGAATATTTTTCCTAAATAGGAATACTAATATTTTTCAACTAAAAACCTAGGCGAGTCTAATAATACTAGTTTTAATATACAAATTCGTGAATAATTTAAAACCTTTTACTTAATAGTTCAAAGGAAGAAAATAAAACATAGTGTGTGCATGTATTTGCATAATGTATTGTTGTGACTTGAGCCCTTTTGCTTGTTTTTGGATTTTACTAGCATTTCATAATAGGATGAGCATAAATTAAAACTTTGAGGCAAAAACTAAATATATATTTACAAGAATGTATATACATGTAATACATAAAGTTGAGTAATTAAAAGTTTAAATCCTACTTAGAAACATCTCAGGTCAAATACAGATTAAATGTAATTTTATAATCATTTAATCATATTTTATAATAGGAAACCTATATGTAAAGATAAGCTTAGTGAATTGTTAAAAATAATTGGTGTAAGATAAAATCATGGAAAAATTCATGTGGATGCTAATCAATATTTTAGACTCACTGAAATTTTTGAATTATTTTATATTTACATCTAGACCCTCAATTAAATTGGTCAACTAAGTAAAAATCCGATTTAATCCTAAACCCTAATCGGCAAAACTCGTACCTCATCCAAAAATGCATTAAATTATATGAAAGTGTATATGGAACATAATTTATTCAAATATCAGCTGATTTATCATGAATTAATATAATTTTTCCATAATTTATTTTATTAGTTTTGACCCCCCCTAAAAATTCAATTTAATTTCAGCCAGGCCCATATTCTTTATTTTTCTGAGAATAAACAATAATTAATTTTTGAGTGCAACCAAGGAAAATGGAAACTAGGCATTTTTATCTACCTCCAGAAAAATCCACCCTAATTTATCATGCCTACAAATTAAACTATGGAATTACAAAGAAGAGGGAAAGAAATAATCCTGAAAATTTGCTAAACAGCACAGTCACCAAGAGTTCTACCCATCCCCCTCACCCTATCACTGTTTGCACCGCCCTGGGACCCACATGGAAGACTCTCCAGCTCGGCCGTCACCCTGTCCACCTCTCCTTTCAACTACTCCACTCAGAACACAGCCGAGAGAGATCAAGGCAGTGGACTTGGCCGATGTGGGCATGGCTCCTGCTCGACGCGTGGACTCGACGTGGCGACGCCGGGCTCCTCCCTTTTCTTCTCCCAACCGCGTCGCCCGTCTCCAGTCGTCGATCCAAAGCCGTGAACCTCGAGGGAGAGAAACCCTAACCCCTCCGTCACCCTCAAACCGCTGCCGGCCGTGAGGGAAATGAAGGCCGCCAACGCCGATGAGCCACGGTTGCCCTCTCTTTTCTTGCGTTCCATCATCCCTCCACCATGCCGTTTCCATCCCCACTGATCTCGCTCTTTTTCGTGCAGCCGATCAACGGGAACGCCACCATGCCGACGACGCTCCAGAGCACGCACCGAAGGTCACCGCCGATGACATCATCGATGCGCAAAGCGAAGGAGACCATCGCAAGCTGAGTCCCTTCGCCATCAATACCGCCTCGGCCTCCTCTCCAAAACCCCTCAAAAATCCCCGAGGATTGTCCACCGACGAGGGAGATCGTCGTCGTCTTCCTCAACTCCGGCCAACCGACGCCATCGCCAATTTCTTTCTCTCCGGTGAGCTCCAAGCCGATTCCTTGCACCTACTCCATCCTCTAGTGGTTCATAATTCTGTGAATATTTTGGTTTGGTAGGTTGTTGGCCGGTTTGACCTACCGTCGTCGACCCGGAGTTTCCACCGCCGCCAAGCCACTCCGTGCACAACCGCTGTGATTCAAGCTGCCCCAGGTCTCGTCCACAACTCGGTATGGTCCTTGGTACCCCATAGTTGCACACACAAGTCTCACGGACGCCTAATTCAAGCCCAACCATCACATGCACCTGCAGCCATGAAGCCGTCGCCGGTGTCGACTCCGACCATCTCTGGCAATGAGACGACCACCGACGGGTTCGCAAGGAAATTCTCAACATTTTCTCCTTTGGCCGCCTCGTCCATCTCCCCGCCATTCGCCGTCGGCATCACCGTCAAGCTCGCCGGCCGGTGAGTTCTGCTCCTGCTGCTGCCTCCTCACTCTCTCGTCTCACTGGCAGGTAGGGCCCACTTATTCAGTGCATATAAAGTTTAGTCCAAGGGAATTAAAACATATAGGGTTCTATCTGTAAAAATACATTCACTGACTTGTGGACCCAGGACCTGTTTGTAAATAAGGAAAACAATGGGAGCTCTTAATACTAAATGTATTAACACGTGCTAGAGGACTGCGAGTTGGTTTATGAAATCTGCAGGGACCTATTTGCATATTTGCTCTCACTGAACAGTGGACCCATTGCTATTAAATCTGGGAAATAAAAAGAAAATAATTAAAGCAATTATTGTTCAATTGAAAAGACATCAAACTTGTAAAATCCATAGAAAATTCATCTTAGATCCAATTTGAATGAACCAAATTTTAGATGACTCATAAAATCATGATCTTTAATATGGTAGTATAAAATTTTCCACTCACAGTAGAATAAATATCTCTAAAATTTAGTATAAAGGATAATTGACATAAAACATAATCTAAATTGTAAAGTTCGTAGAAAATTTATATTAGCTCTAAATGAATCAAACCAAAACTTGTTAACTTCACAAAAGAATGAACTTTATTTATATGAGCTAAGGTCTAGAATATTTAGTATACAAAATGTAGTTCACTTTTAAGTAATGGTAAGTTGTCAAAATTAATTTGAGAAGTTATAAAATTCTTAGGAGATTGGTTTTAACTCCAAATTAGGTGATCTTAGTTTTGTTAGATCCATAATCTCATACTTTTAATTACGGTGCATTAAGATATGGCATGTACTATAGTGAAGATGCTTCTAAAATTTTGTATATCAAATAAATACAATGCGGCACATAGCTTATAAAATTTATGAGAAATTCATACTAGCTCTAAAAATTATGAAACCAATTGTATTAATCTTAGAAAACAATGCCCTCCACTGCTGTAACCAAAAACTTAACACTACTAAAGTAAAAATGTGATCTAAGTCTAGCTAAGGCTTAAATAACCCATTACTAGTATAGAACTTATAAAATTCATATACCCTAAAATATAAGTGATAAAATGGAAATTACTTCACCATAAATCATGTTTAGTCAGTACCTATTTACTATAATGAATTCATGCATATTAGAAGCATTTTGGATCTTTGCTTGTTTTGGTGTTTATACCGTTACCGTTATTTCGTATAGTGAACGACATCACTTTCGGTAAGGAGTTTGGATTTTATTGCTGACCAAGATGGAGATTCTAACTAAGGCAAGTGCCCTCCTCCTTTGAACACTTTGATCCTATGTTTTTATTGGGCAAACGTTTTCTATTGCAAAGTTGCATACGTTAGATAGTTATGTTTGGTAGAATTATTTGAAAGTGAGGAAATGGTAGTTATGACCTATTTGTTGCATAATCCTCCTTGAGAATTGTTATCCTTGATATTTGTAAACTTAGAATGGTTTAGAGTACTCTCCATGTGCTCAAATGGGCTTATAATTGCTAGTTATAGTGTCATATGCTTAGCTATGCCTAGTGATTTACTAATAAACATTGTGATCACTTTAGATATTTGAAAATGGGTAATTTACAACCTTTGGACAGAGGTAAAGCCTCTGGTTATTTGTGAAATAAAATGGAGGTAAACATATTTCTAGACTTGGGCGGCGAGTGGTGTACATATGGTAGTAGTTGTGCACCGATAGGGGGAGCGTTCGCCTGAGTCGATTAAGGACTGAACTCTATGTTATCAACTAAGTATACAGTACTGCCACATGTGTTAGTATGGGATGACCTTAGCTTATTAAGTTGTTTAGTGTTTAGCCTTGCATATTAGTAGGCCAGAGTAGAATGAATTAGTCTGAGCGATGATTCATAGAAACTACTCATGTGTGTGTTGATTATAATGCTAGCGGATATTACTAGCTGGGTGTGTTCTGTGAGAGGACGGATGGTCCGCCTCACAGCATGGGCGTCTAAGTCTGTCCAATTCAACGGTATAGTGTCTCGTGGGGGAACGGATGTGTTCGCTGCCACGGCATTAGGTTTAAGGCGTGGGCCCGCCACCTAACGACTCTGGGTCATTTCTAGGGTGGATTCACACTTGTCGTCGCTGATGCAAGGCTAGACACTAGGCAATATAACGGCTAAGTTGTGACCTCTAGTCCACACTCAACATATAGAGTGTGGGGTGCTAGGCCAGCACTGAACCAACTAGAGTATAGCCTCCGGGATTGTATCACATCATGTGGATTTGTACGAACTCTGCAGAGTTAAAACTAACCGGTTAGCCGTGCTCACGGTCAAGAGCGACTTGGGTAAATAGCATGAGTGTAATTTTTATTCTTTCTAAATGTTTTATAAAAATGGTTGAGGAATGAGAATTTGATGATGATTATGATGATAATGATGAGGAGAAATGATGATTATATTTCTATAGTTATATATATGGATCACCGTGCTTTACTTTATATACTTATTCTAAAAATGTTTACAAAGTTACCATTTGTGAAATGTTGTGAACCAACTTAGCTTTATGCAAATGAATCTACAGATGGCCGTTCTTTGATATTTAGAGCTTGTATGTATGTAGGATTGTATTGTCTTGCCAGTACATTAATATAGTTAATGTACTGACACTTGTATCTTTCGTGGGTTGTTTGTCTACTTTGTTTTGTAGGTATAGTTGAGTACTGCGGGATTCATTGATCTTTTCAGGATGGTTCATTAGGGGTCTACCCCTAGTCAGATTGCTTATGGGTCTTGGGTAACTAAGCTTTCGTGCGAACCTTTAATTATAAGGCCGTTCGCCCATATATATATATCCTAGACTTAGATTCTAAGTTATTTGTGTATCAGTAGTCCTTTATGAATATCATTTGCTTTGATGAAAGTGTCCTGGGTTGTTCTAGCTTATAGAACTATCCAGAATCATTTGCTTTGATGAAAGTGTTCTGGGTTGTTCTAGCTTATAGAACTATCCAGACATGAGTATGGATGTTGAACAAACGAGATGTTGTAGAGCTTAGCAAATTGTCAAGTCTCCTGGGATGTGTAACACATCTGGTCGCTGCCTTCGTGTGGTTTGACGGGCACGTCTCAGGCTGAAGTTGACTAACATGCTAAGTCCCAGCAATGTCTCTTTTGCTCAATATTCGGCACTACGTTATTTATATTGAATGGTGATTAATTGTGATCATGAGGCACATTGAGGCTTGAGTGGCTTTAATGCGTGTATGGATTCCACTCTCCCAAAATCATGTGGTGATCACAAATGACACCAGACAATATAATTCTCGGGTGCTCGACACGAACGGCCGATCCGTCTGTAGGCAAAGGCCTGCGGCGGATGGCCGGTCCGCCTAGAAAGATTTGTCTTTGCAGGCGAACCTCTTAATACGTTCACCTACAAAAATATATCTTTCCAGGTGTACAGAGTCACAAAATGCCACCTGCGAAAATGCATCGATTCGCTTTCATTTCAGTAGTACAGGCCACCTGGGAATATGTTCGCACCAAATAAATTTTCCCGCCAAATTTTTTAATAGTAATTTTTAATCAATAATGTTGCAATTAATTAATTAATACATAAATATATCTTGCAAGTAGATATGTAATACGGACATAATACATATATATTGCATGCATTAGTGAAAAGTGTCATCCGTTTAAAAAGATAGATCTTTGTAGGCGAACGGATATCTCAAACCCCCCCCCCCCCCCCCCCCCCCCCCCCCANAGTTGTGGATGTTTGGTGCAAAACAATATTCGTCTGCATAGTTACAAGCACATCGTTTACTAAATTCGTTTTGCTAGTAGTGTCATTACAAGAGGAGTGCTACTAAGGCATTGTTCGGGGTGCTTCCTAGCACACAGTACTTTTTTTTTCACGCGCACGCTTTTCAAACTACTAAATGATATATTTTTTTCAAAAAGTTTCTATATAAAAGTTGTTTAAAAAAATCAAATTAATCTATTTTTGAAAAAAAATTAGCTAATACTTAATTAATCACGTGCTAATGAACCGTTCCGTTTTCCGTGCGCACTGTGTGCGCGCTGGGAACGCACGGAAACGAACAAAGCCTAATACTGCTTAACCAACTCAGCTAGAAGGCCAGTCACACATGATTATTTATAAAAATATGATGTTTCGTGTCAGTTCAACATGAATACATGCCAATTGTAATTGCGGTTCAATTGTAATTGAAGTATAATCTTTTGTCCATTTGGCACGGTGTTGGCGAGCCCAGCCAACTTGGGGACTGGACTGGGAGTGCTCGCAGGAGTTACGAGAGAAGCGGAAAACTGAAAACACGCGAGATCTCGCGTATTACTCCTTGTCGCGGACAGTTTGAGAGCAGGAGGCCTCCCAATCTCCCCCCTTCCATGGCGGCGCTCTTCAGTTCAGGCGCGAGCGCGAGGACCACCGGGTCCGCTCGCCGGTGGCCGGCCTGACTCGCTAGCCGCCGGCCCGTCCCGTCCCGTCCATCATTCCATCAGAGGTAATGGCTTCACCCAATCTTTCTTGAACCATCATTCCTCTCTGGATGGATGTTCTTCACCGAACAATGTGTATTGATGCTCAATGTAGCATCGTTTCTTGCGTTAAGATATCGAATCTTGCTTGGAGTTGAGCTGGGGATTCATGGTTTACCGTTCTGCTACTGTGCAGCTTCCCCCACGCGCACCACCTGTTCGACGAAATGCCACCGCGCGCTCTGCTGCCAGTGGAGGACGACGCCGGCAGCGACTGGCTCGGCGACCTCCCCGAGGAGGTCCTCCACCACATCATGTCCTTCCTAGACGCGCGCCAGGCCGTGCGAACCTGTGTGCTGTCGCGGCGGTGGCGCGACCTCTGGCGTACCGTGCCTTGCATCAACGCTGACTTCGATGAGTTTGACGTTGTCTGGTACCAAGGGGACGACGAGGACTATGATGACGTGCTGGCGTTCAAAAGGTTTGTTAACCATCTGCTGGAGCTCCGTGATCCCACCGCCATGATGGACACCTTCTGGCTTAGGTACACCACCAGATCAGATGGAAACACGTATTCCTCTGAAGATGCCAATGGGTGGATTAGCCACGCTTTGCAGAAGCAGGCCCGGGTTCTAGAGGTTGTCGTGTTCTTCTGCTTATTTGAGCCGGACCACTCGGTGTTTACTTCCTGCTACCTGAGAAGAATTGCGTTCTCTGGTATTGTTTTATGCAAGGGTTTCTTCGCACAACTTGAAGCTGGCTGTCCAGCATTGGAAGATCTCTTCTTACATCAATGTGCCGTTCACGATGACGAAATCTCCTCCCATACACTGAAGGTTTTGACCTTCGATAGAACTTGTTTCTACATGGCGATGGACACTGTTGAATTCACCTTGCTGAATAAGACATCTATTTCTCTTCCGAGTGTTACTTCTCTGACCATATCTACTCCCGAAGGTTTCACACCAATACTAAAGGACATGGCATCACTAGTGACTGCATCAGTATCAGTATCAGTTACATTGACTAGTTTTAGATTTCGTTTTGATGCTAATGATCTCGGCCAGTATCTCCAGAGCCTTTCTGGTGTTACAAATTTGGAGTTCAATTATCAGGGTTCAAGGGTATGTGCATTGCTATTACATAGTATGCATCTTTATTTAGGTGTCAATATGAAAAACTGAAAGTTAAGCATGGTGTTGTTTCTTCTTGCTACTTCATGATTACAATTGTTTAATTACCTGTACCTGCAAAACTAATGTTCCAACTGATCATTTTGTTGTCAAATCATGATGTGTCAATACTCAATACGATGACCACTGATGTTATCAACTACTCGATGCAATATAGTTCATGAACTCCAGCCATTTTTTGTACACAAATCAATCCGTTGAACACTTGTCCTGCCGTTTCTTTGTTGGCAGTTTTATCTCAAAATGAAACTGGATCATTTCTACTAAAATGTTCTAGTCTGGATACAATATCAGCGCTGCCAACCAAATGTGCATCTTGTTTGATATCTGACTGATTATTTTAGTTGACATAGTTCACATCTTACCTTACTTTTTGAAAGAGGGGATTGGTGGTGATTGTAGGTTCTAGACCCAACCCTAGTCCAGATTTTTTTTTGGCTGCAAACATGTATGCATTTTATTTCTAAGATATTTATAGAAAACAATATCGCAATTGCATATGTGGCCATTTGGTCTTGTGTAATCATGCATGAAATCATTGGTTTCTGGATTAATTATTTATTGCATTTTATATTTTAAGACAGTTTATTGATTGGGATATGATGCAATGCACAGACATTATGCTACATAAATTTGAAATTTAAGAGACATACGAAGGCAATATACAAACAGAAAGTGCTGCAGGAAAAGTTCAAAATCTCACTTCTACTGCTTCATCATGAAATATTTGTATTGTTCTTTTTACTAGTTTTTGCTACATGACTTGCATGGAAAGTATCCTGACAATAAGTTAACATGCCTGAGACTCGCATTGAAAAATGAACAACTATAACATTGTTTAGTCTGGTCTTTTGTTGACATAATTTCAGTTTCTCCTGTGGTCGTTTACCATCCGTTATCCTAAAGTTGAAGTTATTATACATGCACTCCAAATAGAATACTTTATCACATATTGTTAGTGCTCTCAATTTAGTTGCCATATTTTCTGATTATAATCATTTGAATCTTTTGAAGCTGACAATCGAAAACCATTTGCAATGGTGCCCGGAATTCCTCAATGTTGTCAACCTGACTCTTGGTCAATGGTGCCTGGATGCAAACTTCTATGCACTAATTGTCTTCCTTCAGAACTCACCGAGGCTAGAGAAGCTAACTCTGAAACTCGAAAAGGTAAATGCTTTCGTCCAAATGTATACTAATCCTACTTGATTGTTTTTTACACAAGAGTGTTTGCATCGGGATATAGATACCTGTTTTTTCTTTCTGTAGAGTATTCGGAGAAAACCTCAAAGAATCATTGGCGAGCTTATGGAAAGATCGTTTACATGCGAGCACCTTAAGACTGTTGAAGTGATATGCTTGGAGAATGATCCCCAGGTCATTAGTGTGCAAGATTTCTTTGTTAGCAATGGCATGACCTCTGTTCAGTTTCATATCAAACACTGGAGCCCGTACGCGGATGACGAACCAGCATTTATTCGGTCGATATGAAATGGCAAAGGATCATGCATTCGTTTGTCATCCCATTGAAGAAATCACTCTCTTTCGGCTACATTTGCTGGTTACAGTAGAGTTCAGTGATCTTGTTTGGTGCTTTCTGCTATGACGTGAACGTGAGTAGAAACAATTGCATCTTACGTTGCATGTAAGGTCAGTGGTATTGTACTTGTTTGCTGCAATCACATGATGATTCGTGGCAAGAATGATGCTCCAAGAACAATACTGTATGGCTATGGCGTCTCCTGATACAGCCTGCCACTCCTTTCTCAATTTGGCTGGTCTCTAGTGAAACGTATTGTATTTGTGTCTCTCCTAATATAATCCCATGTTATTGTGTTGTATTTGTGTTTATATTAACAACTGATTCCAACGGCCGAACAGATTGATAGCTGTTAGATTAATATTGATTGGCGTTATATTAATAGAAGGAAGTTTAAGTATACATCTAAAGGCTGAAAGAAAGGGAAAAACTGTACATTCCATTCCTGACTGCATACATATTTGCACGTCAGACCTACTTACTCCTGACAATAATCTCGCAATCTGCTTAGAGAAGTACTACAACCAGGCAGCTCCAGATCTGTTCCTTGTAGAACAGAATTTCTTGCCATTTATAAACTACTCCCCAGAATGAATCTTGATGGCGAACTAATCACCAATGGCGAGGAAATCCAACACAAATTGTGTTGCCGAATTTCTAGCAAAAACCGTTGAAAAAAAATCATCCTCTGGCAAAGTGTTTTCATAAGATCATATTTCCTCCGTTCCTCCGTTTCATATTATAAGTAGTTTTGATTTTTTTTCCTAATCAAACTTATTTAAGTTTGATCAAATTTATAAAAAAATTTAACAACATCTAAAATACAAAATTAGTTTTATTAAATCTAGCATTGAATAAATTCTGATAATATGTTTGTTTTATGTTGAAAATGCTACTATATTTTTCTATAAACTTAGTCAAACTTAAATATTTTTTCAAGTTTTAACTTTTTTTCTTAGTCACTTGAGGAAAAAGTTAAAATAACTTATAATATGAAATATTAACGAAGGAAGGGAGTATCAAACAAGAGAAGATGAAAAAAAATAACAGAGTAAAAATTAGAAGCTAACATTAATTTGATCCAAAATCAGCGATGCATCCATCTATGGCGAGAAGACGAGGCGTGTACCACGCCTTTCCCACGCCGCCGCCTCTCCGCCGTCACCGGCCTCTTTCCGCTGCCGCCGCCGCTCGCCGGCACCTTGCTCCTCGGCATGATGGCACGCTCTGTCAAGTGCTTTGTTGGATCCTGCCGCCTGCACCGGACATCGAGAAGAAGAAGATGCAATTTGCCGAGAAACCTCTGTCGCCGGAGTTGACACCATTTTGATGAATACGGCTCTAGAAAATGGCGTAGCCAGCTCGAGGAATCTATGTCGGAGAACCGCCGCGGCCACCGTGAGGCCATGTATTTGTCTATCCAGAGCTCGCCGCTGGCGACGAAGTCTCGCATCTCGGTGCACGTGCACTCCACCATGGCGAGGTTCTTGCCGGCGAGCCCGCACAGGATCGCCTCCTGCAGATCGGCCGGGAGCGACATGAACCGCCGCGGCAGCAGCTTGCTGTTCTTCCAGCACATGTCCGCGAAGAGGCGCCGGCCCAGCCAGCCGGCGAGCGCGTACCAGAGGCGGACGCCCAGGGCGTCGTTGGCCAGCGCGCGCGCCGTCGCGTCGAGGCTGCCGGAGAGGACGGGCGCCACGAACGAGGCGTCGATGCACGCCCAATGCGTCGTCGGCCGGTTGCCGTCGCCGGTGAGGTATCCGTAGAACACGACAAGGTTTCTTCCGTGCCCGCATAGCCTCAGCACGGCGGTCTCTCCGCCGGCCCCCGTCGCGCGCCCCTGTCGCAGGAGCTCCGGGTTGGTGTAGCGGAGCGAGAGCGACGAGGCCACCGCGCCGATCTCATCTGGGAGAGGACGACGAGACGCTGACGACCTGCTGCCGCCGCAGCAGGGGACGAGGCCCGCGTGGAGGAAGGCGGCGTGGGCGACGACGACGAGGCGGCCGAGGAGAGGCTCGGCGTCCCACCGGCCGGCGTCGATGGCATCGTGCAGTGGATGCCTTCTCGTTTGCATCGTAGTAGATGAGTTCGGAAATTGAGTTTTTTTTTACTATTTTCGCGTCTGTGATTGACTTTTATGAGAGCGAGGTGTTTCTTGTGCAAAGGAATGCCCTTGTCATTTACAAACTCTTTTGAATTTGCTCGACATTTCGTGGTGTGCAGTTTTGAATTTTCATTCACCTAGAATTACACATATGTGGTGTGCAGTTTTAGCTCATTTTATCTACGGTTTTACTTTATTTTTTAATCAAAGTTCAAATATTTTTAAATGTATTTTTTTATAAATTTTATGAACTGCAAGTTTATTTCATGTTCAGATTAGTTTTTTTTAAAAAATATTTAAAAGAGAAGGGATTTTGTTTATAAACAAGTAATAGATTAGACGAGAGATGGTAAGAACCATTTGATTGTCATCCAAAGATAAAAATGTAATTGAAACTTTTGAAAATTTCGGTAGCCAAGACACTCCCTTTTTTTTAATTGGTCATGAAAGTAGCTCAACTAAACAGGCCATGTGGCTTGGGGGGCAAATAGATCAGCATCAGCCTGGAGAGCCATATCAACGATATCGGCCAGAAGAAACTCAAAGAAATCAGTCTAAAGAAGATTGGGCCGATGTGATTGCAAAAGTAATAGAGGAACAATTTGGAATTAGACCTAAGGGACATATTTCTGTGTATCGGCTGCCATATCCTGAGTGGTTTGATAGAGTTTCACTTTCAAGCCGATACAGGGTTTCAGACTTTTCCAAGTTTTCAGGGCAAGATGATATGTCTACGATGGAACATATCAGCCGATTCTTAGCTCAATGTGAGGAGGCATCGGCTGAAGAAGCTCTGAAAGTTAGATTGTTTCCGTTATCTTTGACTGGATCGGCCTTCACATGGTTTTCGTCATTGTCACCAAATTCTATCAGAGATTGGGCCGATCTTGAGAAGCAGTTTCACCTGTACTTCTTTGCTAGGAACAATGAGTTAAAGTTTTTGGATTTGATATCAGTCAGGCAGCAAGAAGGAGAATCGGCTGTGGAGTATATTCAAAGATTTCGTGATGTCCGCAACCGATGTTATAGCTTGAGCCTAAGTGATGAACAACTAGCAGATCTTGCGTTCCAAGGGTTGTCAGCGCCTATCAAGAATAGATTCTTTTTCCACGAGTTTGACAGCCTGGCTCATCTAATACAGAAGGTTTCGGCTTACGAGAGCCGATGTCAAGAAAAAGAGAAGAATCAGTTTTGGGGTGATCAAGGCCAGACACAGGATAATTTTGAAGCATGACTTCTCATACTTCAAAACTGGGGGGCATGTGTTAACACCAGAATTTGGTAAACCCTGAAGTTCTCATCGGCCCAGGATCCATATCGGCTTAAGGTTGGTATCGGCCTAGAGTCTTATATCGGCCGATGGGGGTTTTCTTAAAATCAGCCACCAACAGCAGTCGAATTCTTGTTAGATTCGGAAAGATCTTATCCAGAGAAGACCGAGTTTGAGGAAGATGCGGCTTGTATCTATTAATTAGGAAGAATTTGTTAGTTTTCTTTTTATCTTTAGGAAAGTGTGTTTAGTGTCCAATAAGGACTTTATCTGTTTCCAATAGGACTTTATTCTGTTAGGATCTTTGTTAGCCTATGGGTATAAATATGTAAGCCCGAGGTTCATGTAATTTTTATCTCATGATCGATACAACTTCGGCGCATCGCCAACCTTTACTTTTGTCTTCTTCGGCGAGTTCATGCCCTTCCCACGAGGGGTAAGTCTCGTTATGGCTGTCTGCGCTGTCGGGGCTAGGGCTTCGACGTTCTGATCTCGTCAACGTAAGCACCTACTATCATATATCTTAGTCAATCTGGTTCAGCTTCTCGATTTAGTCTTATCGGCCGAGATTCGCTTTAGGGTTTATGCCGGTATCGACTAAATCGTCTTGCTAGATTAGATTGGCTAAGGTATCCACCACCCCGAAAATCAGTCGAGGGCTTGATTGTCTAGATCTTGCGTTTCTTTTCATACTTAGTGCCACTAAGTCGTGATTAGAACCGTAATCTCTAGCCTGCCTGTCGATTGCCAATAAGGGTTTCACCGGGTGTCGGTGACATGGGACCGGGGGTATCGAGACCAAAGGGAAGGGCGGCCACAGGGATCCACGTGGCCCGTTCCCCCGGAGGGGTCGGGCCCGAGGGTGACGTGGCGGCTACCCTCCCGGTTTCCCCCCGGGGTCGGGCCGCTCCCGTTTCTGCCCCGAGGCCTGGGGCGCCCCGACCCCCTGTGGTTTTGGTGCCACGTGCGCAGGTTAGGTGAGCACGGCGGAGCTCACCTAACCACATTTATGGCGGTTCAGACAGGCGCACCACGCCGCATTTAATGCGGCGTGGCGCGCCTGCATCCGGTCCGTGACCGGTCACAGCGAGTGACCGGTCGCAGACCGGTCAGATCGCGGGTTAGGTGGAGCCAGGACGCATGTGCGTCGCGCGGGCGCCAGGCGGCCTGCTGCACGCCTCGTCCCGTCCCGTCGGAATGATGAGAGCCCTCTGTCTCTCGTCTCTCAGCCGGAGTTGGTATGCCAACTCCCGGAGTTGGCATGCCAGCTCCGGTCAGATGCTTTCCCGATTCCGGTGCAGGCGAGACGCAGAAGTCGCCTGCCATTTAATGAAGGTTGAAACGGGCGTCCCCCAGATGGGTCGGCTGACCGAGCGAAGGCGTGCTGTGACGTCTGTCAGAGGCTGCTTCCGACGGTAGGATAGCCCTAAATGTAAAAGAATGTTTTCTTTCTTAGGCAGCTCGTGGCCCATGTGGTAGCCCCTTGCCATATAAAAGGAGGCCCAGGCCTAGGAGAGAAGTGAGGACTCTCTCTGAGGACTCTCTCGGAGGACTCTCTCTAGCGGAGAGGACTCTCTCTGGATTCTCATACTCTCAGATCTACCAGAACACAGGAGTAAGGTATTACGCTCCTTAGAGGCCAGAACCTGTCTAAATCGCCTGCGTCCACGCGTTTTTCTCGCTGGGATCCCACAGATTAGGGGCGAAGAATTTCACCTTGCGCCTCCGGCCGAACCGGCAAAGGGGGGCCTGCGCGGTCTCCCGGTGAGGAGCTTCACGCTCCGTCATCTGGCGCGCCAGGTAGGGGGCACGCGTGTGTTTTTCTGAGCCCCCATTTCCTTTCGTGTGCACCAAGCTTCGCCAGATAAGCCCTATCGCCGAAGAGGCAGTGGCGTACGATCCTTCTTTGAGCGCCAGCGGTGATGGCGGGGAGCAGAACCCGCGCCGTCGGGCTCGCACCCCGTCGTCCCCCTCCCGCCAGAATCTTGGGTGGGGGAAGGCGCCTGAGGAAGTCGAGGGATCCGCGACCTCGCTGCCCGCAGGTGACGGAGGAGGACGGCGAGGCGGGGTGCGTCGCCGCCTCACCTATGGTGCGCTCCAGGCTGCGGGCGCACTCTTGCGTCACCCGCCCGTCGTCCCCGATCCAGAGACCCCGGCCCAACGTTGGCTGGATGACGTGGCCAATCTGGTCATGACGGCGCAGCAGCGCCTAGGCACCAGCAGGCGGTCTTCCGCCGCCGGGACCTCTGGCGCTGCTACCGCTGGCTCTACGTCGTCGAGGCGGAGGGCACGACGGGCGATGGCCGACACCCGCCGTTCATCCGTGGTTCCCTCGTCAACGCCTCCGACTCATGAGAATATGCATGGGGGGCCAGACGCCCGGCTCGATATCGAGCGTCGGCACGACGCTCGTCGCGTCGCCCATGCAACGGAAGGCGCCTCCTCCTCTGGGGCACCGCTCCGTTCCGGTCACGGGGGCCGGCCCCCTGTGTCCCCGGTTGGTGGTGCCGGCTGTCGAGCCTTCGTGGCGAGCCTTCAAAATGTCCATTGGCCCCCGAGGTTCCGGCCCACCATCACCGAAAAATATGACGGGAGCGTCAACCCCGCTGAGTTTCTCCAGATCTACACGACTGGAATAGAAGCCGCGGGGGGTGACGACAGGGTCATGGCGAACTTCTTTCCCATGGCCCTGAAGGGCCAGGCGCGGGATTGGCTAATGAACCTGCCACCCGCGTCGGTCCACTCCTGGGAGGACTTGTGCCAGCAGTTCACCACGAACTTCCAAGGCACATATCCGCGCCCAGGCGAAGAGGCGGACTTGCACGCGGTACAGTGAAGGGACGATGAGTCTCTCCGCTCGTACATCCAGTGGTTCTGTCAAGTCCGCAACACCATACCTTGCATCCCTGCACATGCGGTTATCTACGCATCCCTGCCGCGTGGTTCAAAACTTGGCCGAGCGAACGAGGAAGTGGGAGGAGGAGAAGAGGCAGGAATGCCGTGAGGGCAAGGCCCCGGCGACTTCCACCGGCAACCGGCGAGGTGAGGCCAAGCAGAAGGCCCCCGCTGAGGACGCCGACGATGGCGATGATGACCTGGGCTTTCAGGAGCCCGAGGCCACCGTTGCCACCGTTGATGGGGGAGCGTGCGCTCACGCTTCTCGCCGAAGCCTCAAGGCCATGAAGCGAGAGCTTTTGGCCGCAGTCCCCACCCATGAGGCGACACGGCGGGCGCGTTGGTCGGAGGTCACCCTTACCTTTGACCGGACCGACCACCCGCCATGCGTTGCCCGAGGAGGACAGATCGCGATGGTGGTCTCCCCACCGTCTGCAACGTGAAGTTGAGGCGCGTCCTGATAGACGGTGGCGCAGCTCTCAACATCCTCTCCCCCGCGGCTTTTGATGTCATCAAGGCCCCGGGAATGGAGCTCCGGCCGTCCCAGCCGATCGTCGGCGTGATGCCGGGGCACACCTGGCCGCTAGGCCATATCGACCTCCCGGTCATCTTCGGTGGCCCCACCAACTTCCGCACCGAACGGGTGGACTTCGATGTGGCGGACCTCAATCTGCCCTACAACGCAGTCCTGAGAAGGCCCGTGTTGGTGAAGTTCATGGCGGCCACCCACTATGCCTACCTCCAGATGAAGATGCCAGGCCCAAGTGGCCCTATCACCGTCCACGGCGACCTCAAAGTCACGCTTGCTTGTATAGAGCAGCGCGCGGGCCGCCTCGCCGCGGTGTCTAAGCCAGCGGGCGGCGACGAGAGGCCCGGTGCCTCCACCTCGCCCGCCCCGAGGCAGCGGATGGCCTCAGGCGACAAGGTCCCGGTGAAGGAGGTCGCCCTGGGCGACGACCCATCCAAGACCACCCGGATTGGTGGTCTCTTGGAGACGCGCTCATCTCCTTCCTGTGGGCAAACACCGATGTCTTCGCGTGGAGACCGGCGGACATGCCCGGGGTCCCCAGGGAGGTGATCGAGCACCATCTCGCCGTGCAGCCGGACGCAAGGCCCGTCCGGCAGAAGGTGCGGCGGCAGGCCCCGGAGCGCCAAGCCTTCATCCGCGAGAAGGTGGCGCGGCTTTTGGAGGCCAGATTCATCCGTGAGGTCATCCATCCGGAGTGGCTCGCGAACCCAGTCGTCGTCCCCAAGGTGAATGGCAAGCTCCGGATGTGCATCGACTACACCGACCTCAACAAGGCATGTCCTAAGGACCCTTATCCTCTGTCACGCATAGATCAAATTATCGACTCCACCGCGGGGTGTGACCTTTTGTGTTTTCTAGATGCATACACAGGATATCATCAGATTCGCATGGCTAGGGAGGATGAGGAAAAAACCGCATTCATTACCCCTGTAGGAACTTATTGTTATACAACCATGCCTTTCGGGTTAAAGAATGCGGGTCCTACTTTTCAGCGTACTACTCGTATTTCTTTGGGTAGTCAGATAGGGCGCAATGTTGAGGCATACGTCGATGACTTGATTGTAAAAACGCACAACCAAGAGACCTTGCTCTCGGATTTAGCGGAGACTTTCGAAAGCGGAGAAAGTCTCCGCTCCGCGCGCATAAAACTGAACCCCGAAAAGTGTGTGTTCGGTGTGCCTGCGGGCAAGCTTCTCGGGTTCTTGATCTCTGCCCGAGGCATTGAGGCCAACCCCGAGAAGATACGAGCTATTGAGCGGATGCGCCTCCCCAGCAAGCTTAAGGATGTGCAATGCGTCACCGGATGCATGGCTGCCTTAAGCCGATTCATATCGAGGCTGGGAGAGAAAGCGCTACCCCTATTTAAGCTCCTTAAGCGCTCCGGGCCATTTACCTGGACGGAGGAGGCTGAGTGGGCCCTCACCCAGTTGAAGGCATACCTCAGCTCCCCCTCGATCCTGGTCGCCCCGGAGCCCGATGAGCCGCTGCTACTCTACTTGGCGGCAACCCCGCAAGTAGTCAGCGCGGCGTTGGTTGTGGAGCGCGACGAGGACAGCCCTCGGCCCGCGCGCTCCCACCCTGTGTCGACCCGACCCGGGACAGAGAAGGTAGGAGAGGCCCCCGAGCCGGACGGCGGCCTAAGGCCCCTGACGACCGGATGTGGCCCTCTGCCCGCTCGTCCGACGGCGCCGGATGCCTCCGACCCCCAGGAAAGCCTCGGGGCCACTGCAGGAAGGTGCGGCCCGACGCCCTCCGACCCCGAGGTCGTCGGCACAGAAGCCGAGTGGGCCCGGCAAGGCCCCTCGGATGACGAGCGCCCCGGGAACGGTGCCCTCAACGGAGAGGACAAGCCCCGCCGGAAGGTGCAGCGGCCCGTCTACTTCGTTAATGAGGCGCTGCGGGACGCCAAGACCCGATACCCTCAGGCCCAGAAGATGCTCTACGTGATTCTGATGGCCTTGAGGAAGTTGTGCCATTATTTCCAGGCGCATCGGGTCACTGTGGTCACGTCCTACCCCCTCGGCCAAATCCTACGCAACCGAGAGGGTACTGGACGAGTGGTAAAATGGGCAATCGAACTCTCTGAATTCGACTTGCACTTTGAACCACGCCACGCGATCAAGAGCCAGGCCCTCACCGACTTCATGGCGGAATGGACCCCGGCTCCTGAGCCCGATCTCGGACTCTCCGCCCCCGAGGCCAACATGAGCGCCTCGCAGCTGCCTCACGCCACCTACTGGGTGATGCAGTTCGACGGCTCCCTAGCCCTTCAGGGTGCCGGCGTG
This sequence comes from Oryza officinalis, assembly GCA_008326285.1. Taxonomy (NCBI): domain Eukaryota; kingdom Viridiplantae; phylum Streptophyta; class Magnoliopsida; order Poales; family Poaceae; genus Oryza; species Oryza officinalis. The sequence goes on along the minus strand of BDMV01000010.1, from coordinate 2,933,727 downwards.
GGGGTCACCTTGACCTCGCCGAGCAGAGACGTCCTTAGATATTTGGTTCGCCTAGATTTTCAGGCAACCAACAATATGGTGGAGTATGAGGGGCTCCTTGCGGGACTCAGAGTGGCGACCGGAATGGGGATCCGCCGCCTCCTGGTTCTAGGCGACTCCCAGTTGGTCGTTAACCAGGTCTCCAAGGAGTACCGGTGCTCCGACCTGCAGATGGATGCCTACGTCTGCGAGGTGCGGCGTATGGAGCGTCATTTCGATGGGTTAGAACTTCGGCACGTGCCCAAACGGGATAACGCGGTCGCCGACGAACTCTCGAGGCTCGCTTCATCACGAGCCCTGACCCCACCGGGCGCCTTTGAAGAAAGGCTGGCCCAGCCGTCGGTGCGACCCAACCCCCTAGGGGAGACGGGCGCGCCTGCGCGGCCCCCGAGGCCCGTCGGAGTCCAGGCCTCGGGACCCGGGGGGGCCGAGCCCGGCCCCCCAAGATTGGTCGCCTAGATAGCTGAGATCCAGGCGTTCCTCAAAGATTAGACTCTACCCGAGGACCGCGAAGGGAGTGAACGCGTCAATCGCATCTCCAAGCGCTACGTGCTGGTGGAAGGGGCCCTCTACCGGCGCGGGGCCAACGGAGTCCTCCTGAAGTGCATTCCTCGGGAGCAGGGCGTCGAGCTTCTTGTCGATGTCCATGAAGGCGAGTGTGGAGCCCACTCCGCCTCGCGCACCTTGGTCGGCAAAGCCTTTCGCCAGGGTTTCTATTGGCCGACGGCACTCCACGACGCAGCTGACTTGGTCCGACGATGCAGGGCGTGCCAGTTTCACGCCAAGCAAACGCATCAGCCGGCTCAGGCCCTGCAGACCATACCTCTTTCATGGCCGTTTGCCGTCTAGGGGCTGGATATCCTGGGTCCCTTCAGGAAGGCCTCGGGCGGGTTCGAGTATCTGTATGTCACAATCGACAAATTCACTAAGTGGCCCGAGGCTTATCCAGTCATCAAGATCGACAAGCACTCGGCACTAAAATTCATAAAGGGCATCACTGCTCGGTTCGGGGTGCCTAACCGTATCATTACGGACAACGGCACCATGTTCACCAGTGAGCTTTTCGGCGACTACTGCGAAGACATGGGCATCAAGCTCTGTTTCGCCTCACCCACCCACCCCAGAAGCAACGGCCAGGTTGAGCGCGCCAACGCGGAAATCCTCAAGGGCCTCAAGACCAAGACCTTCAACATCCTCAAGAAGCATGGCGGTTCGTGGATCGAGGAGCTGCCAGTGGTACTCTGGGCGAACCGAACCACCCCAAGCCGAGCGACAGGGGAAACGCCTTTCTTCCTCGTCTACGGCGCGGAGGCGGTCCTCCCATCCGAGCTCACCCTGAGGTCTCCTCGGGCCACCATGTATTGCGAGGTTGATCAATATCAGCTTCGCCGAGTCGACCTCGACTACCTGGAAGAGCGAAGGCGGCGCGCGGGCTCTCCGAGCCACGTGCTACCAGCAAAGCCTGCGGCGCTACCATCAGCGCCATGTCCGGGCCCGATCACTCTGCGTCGACGATCTCGTCTTACGCCGCGTCCAAACGCGTGCTAGACTGAGCAAACTCTCACCAATGTGGGAGGGTCCGTACAGAGTGATCGGCGTCCCCCGGCCGGGCTCGGTTCGATTGGCCACGGGCGACGGCACAGAACTGCCTAACCCGTGGAACATCGAGCATCTTCGCCGCTTCTACCCATAAGGGGATCGGGTGTCGTACCTCGGGCTCGGGCCAACCCCGCGTCCCCCTCGGGCACGCAGGGTTGGTCGGGGGCTCCCACATGCACATACTTTTTTAATTTTTTCCTAGCATTTCAATAACAAGCATTTTCAATTTCCTAAGGACTGCGCATGTGTTATCGTTTCCTTTTGAAAAATCTTGGCTTGAGTCAGTCTGCTTGTGCTCGTCCTTGTCCTCGGCAGCCCGGGTCGTCTAAACCGCCAAACGGGGCCCAGAACCGAGCCGTGCCCCGGGGCGCGGTGAACTCCGGGGGGGAATCTGCAATGGCCTACAATCGGGTCCCCAGAACCCTCGGTCACCGCGCTCCCGGCCTGGCCAGTCTCGACATGTGGATCTCCTCATGGCACTAGCTTCGACCCGCGCCGCTTGAGGCTGGGGCTCGAGCACGAGCCCTCGCTCAAGCCAAAGATGCAAAGGGATCGCGACACAGACCATCCTTATCACGCGCATATGGCAAGCATAACTAACATAGAAGTTAAAATCTTGTTTGATTGCAGATAAGATGAAGCCAGTTATACAAGCATTGGCCCAAAGGCCTCAGAAGATGAAGGAATCAAAAATTAAGATACGCGGGGGCCCGGGGGCTCACTCCGACGCACCCGGGTCGCCGGCCTCGCCGTCGCTGTCGTCGTCGGCACCATCGTCGCCGTCCTCCTCCTCGTCGGAGTCGAGAGCGAAGACGAGCCGAGGGGCCGTTCCCTCGAAGCCAAGGACGATTTGATCGGCGGCATCCCGGACATGGGTGCGCGCGTTGGCCTCGGTTCCGGGGGGGAATTCTTCCAGCGCCGTCCACGGGGAGAAGTCGGGATCCCGGGCTTGGTAGCTCGCCAGCACGAGCTCCACCGTCCCCCCGGCGAGGTCCCTTGAGGAAGACTTAACCGTCTCCTCGATCTCCTCGGGGAGCCTTTCAAGGTCCCCGGCCATCTCCAAGAGGCGCTGGGCGAGGCCTCCCTGGTTGGCGGCGTACTTTGCGTGCCGCCCGCTCCAGATGCCCGCCTGACGCCCGGCGCGGTCGAGGCGGGAGACGGTGTCCCGAAGCATGCCGGGCCCCACCTCGTTTGACAGCCGGAGGGCCTCAACCTCCCCGGCGGACGAGTCCAGGGCGCCCTGCAGCTCGGCGATGGTGTCCTCGGTGGCTGTGAGGCGAGCGGCCAGATCACCGTGGCTTGCGGCCGCCCCGCCGCTGCGCGCCCGCGCGTCCAGCTCCTTGCCCGCGCCTCGAGTTCGGAGGCCCGCTGATTCAGCGCGTCCCTCTCGGCCGGGCGCTTTCCAGATTACGGCGCGCCTGCTCCTCCCGCGCCGCTTCGCGGAGGAGCAGGCTGTCCGCCAGCCGCTGCGCCGCGGCCTCAGCCTCCTCGAGGGCTCGCCCCCGCTCGGCGAGCGTGTCTTCACGGAGGCGGAGTGCAGACTCCTGCTCGGCGGAGGCAGCCTCGTGCGCCGCCAGTGTCGTCTCCCGTGTAGCGGCGGCGGTCTCGCGTGCCGCCAGCGCCGCCTCCTTCGTGTCCAGGGCGCGGGCGCGCTCCTCCAGCGCCTCCAGCTCCCGAGCGCGGAGGTCAAGGGCCTCGGCCCGCCGGCGCACGGCGGCCTCTTGCACGAGCAGGCGCGAGGCCTGCCCCCCGAGCGTGGCGGAGCGCTCCTCCAGCGCCATAGTCCGGGCCTCTAGGGCCTCCTCGCGCTGGCGGATCGCCGCCTCGATCTCGGTAGCCTGAAATCAAGAGACTCCCTGTAATACTTCATACGGTCATCATCAAAGGTAGCTCAACTAAACAGGTCATTTCAGATATTATATTGCACTTATTTACTGGTAAGGAAAACATTTTGTTTCACCTATCATGTATATATAATCTGTCATGTTCTGTTCCATAACATGCATCATGTCGAACAAAAGAGAAACTATGCGTCGTAATGTCGTTATCTTTAAGCAAAATTTCATTATTTGTTTCTTAAACATAATAGATATAAGAAAAAAAATCTTTTGGTGCATTTTGTGGAACAATAGGAGTGGATGGTAATTGTGGCTTTGCAAAAATAAAATAAAATCTAGCAGTTCTACATCTTGGCCAGACAACATGGCCCAGCCCATCTAGCAGAGTAGCCAGGTTTTTTCTATTAAAAAGGAAAGTATTTTCCCCATTCCCTAGTGCGTTCGAGGCGCGACCGCCATTGGAAGTACGGCTCCCTCCTCCCTTCCTCCCCCACCCTTTGCTGCATCTTTCCTTTCCTCTCTGGGAGTTCTTCACGGGCAGATTCCTGCTCGGTATTCGGGAGTCGATCCTTGCACTGAGATCTCAGTTTTTGCTTTGATTTGAGCTGCGGATTCATGGCTTCTTGTTCTTCCGCTCTTGTGCAGTTCCCCACGCGCACCACCTGTTCGACGAAACGCCTCTGCGTGCTCGGCCGCCATGGAGGGGCCTCCTGGCAAGCGCAGGAGAGCTACGGCCCCGGCGAGCGCTGCCGGCATGGATTGGCTCAGCGACCTCCCCGACGAAATCCTCCACCGCATCATGCCCTTCCTGAACGCGCGCCAGGCCGTGCAGACGTGCGTGCTGTCGCGGCGCTGGCGCAACCTCTGGCGCACCGTGCCCTGCATCAACGTCGAAATCAAAGAATTTGACTTTGTCAGGTCCCAAAGGCGCGAGGTGGCGTTCAAGAGGTTCGTCAACCGGCTGCTGGAGCTCCGCGATCCCATTGCCATGGCTCAGGTACCACAAAATGTATAGCACGGCTCCCTCTGCAGACGCCAACACGTGGATTAGCCATGCTTTGCAGAAGCAGGCACAGGTTCTAGAGGTTGTCATGTACCCCTGCCACCAGTTGGAGCTCGATCATTCAAGGTTTACTTCACGCTACCCGAGAAGAATTGGGTTCTCCTGTGTTTTTTTAGACCAAGGTTTCTTCCAGCAACTTGTAGCTGGCTGTCCAGCATTGGAAGACCTCTTCTTACATCAATGCACCATTAAGGATGACAAAATATCGTCCCAGACACTAAAGGTATTGACCATCGATAGAACGCATTTCTCCATGCGATCAACCCACTGAAGTTCAGAAGAAATCTATTTCTGCTCCAAGTGTTTCTTCTCTGACCATGTATACTCCTAAGGGTTTGAAACCTATATTAAAGGACATGACATTGCTAGTGACTGCTTCAGTTACATTTAGTGAATTCAGATTTCATTTTGATGCTACTGATTTCTACCAGTATCTCTTGAGCCTTTCTGGTGTTACAAATTTGGAGTTCAATTATGAGGGTCCAAAGGTATTGCTATTACGTAGTACAATTACTGCTATTACATACATCCACTCATCTTTATTTTGGTACCAGTATGGAAAACTGAAAGTTAAGCATTGTTTTTATTCTTGCCACTTCATTGTTGCAATAGCTTAATTACCTATACCCGCAAAACTGACGTTGCAGCTAATTATTATGTCTTGAAATCATGATATATCGATAAGATAACCAATGTTATTAACTACTTTATGCAACATAGTTCATGTCCTCCGGCCATTTTTTTTGTACATAAATCAATCCGTTGAACACTTGTCCTGAAGTTTCTTTGTCGGCAGTTTTGATCTTAAAATGAAACTGGATCATTTTTCATGTGAGGACTCAAGTGTTCTAGTCTAACGCTTCAGGAATTGTTGAAAGTCTCACTTCTAATGCTTCCTTATGACATATTTTTGTTGTTCTTTTCCTGGTTTTGGCTACATGAGGGTCATGGAAACCATCCCAATAGTTAGTTAACATGCTCAAGAGATTCACATTAAAAGAACAAGTATAACATTGTTTAGTCTGGTTTTTTGTTGACAGAATTTCATTTTCTCATATGATCTTTTACCAACCACTGTTTTGAAGTTGAAGCTATAGTTATACGTGCACTGCAAATAGAATACTTTATCACATACTGTTAGTGCTCTCAATATATTTTTGTTGGCAAGTTTTCTGATTATAATCATTTGAATCTTTCGAAGCTGAAAATCGAAACAATTTGCAATGGTGTCCTGAATTGGTCAATGTTGTCAACCTGACTCTCGGCAAATGGTGCCTGGATGCAAACTTCTATGCACTAACTGTCTTCCTTCAGAACTCACCAAAACTACAGAAGCTAACTCTGAAACTCACAAAGGTAAATACTTTCCTCCAATGTATACTGATTCCACTTGATTATTCTTCGCACAAGTTTGCTCATCAGAATATTGCTTACCTGTTTTTCTTGCTATACTTCAGAAATATATCAAAGAATCATTGGTGAGCTTACAGAAAGATCATTTACATGTGAGCACCTTAAGATTATCGAAGTGATATGCTTGGAAAATGATCCCCAGGTCATCAGTGTGAAAGATTTTTTTGCTAGTAGTGGCATAACCTCTGTTCAGTTTCATATCAAATACTGGAGCCAGCTAAAACAGGATAAGTTACCGGCGTTTACCCGCATTCGTATTCCGTCCCATTGAAATCACTCTCTTTCGCCTTACTTGGCTGGTTGAGTTCTAAGGCACGTAGACATATTTACTGATCTGGTTTTATCCTCTCTGCTGTGATGTGGGTACAAACAATCTTGTCTCGTTGCATGTAATAAGTTCAGTCGTTTTTTTAGGGGAAACACAAATTCAGTCGTTAGCCTAAAATGTTCCTCCATGAACTAGGACTGTATGTATTAACATATTTGAGTACTATATATGGCCTTTATGATTTGTAGGTTACAATCCCATGACATGCTTTCACTTGTAGGATCTATTGGTCTTTTTTCATTGCCTGCTTCTGTCCGGATGAGTCCACTCTATAGTACTTTCGTTTTGGTACTCTGGTCAGGCTTCATCTGGTGATTACGGGGCATAATACTCGGTACTTCCCGTGGACATTATTTATACAAAACAGTAACGATTGATTTTCGCTCCAGAGGTTGCAGACCGTCAGATCATTTGATTGGCAAAATATCTCGGTACTTCAAGAAACTTCTTTTACATTATCGTCATTTCACATCCCTAAACCAAAAAAGAGAAGTATTTACTTCCTCCCCTTCACTGCTTGTGCGGTGCCTCCCCCCGTGCCGCAGTTTCTGTCTCATCTTCATCCTCGCACCGTGCCTCCACACTCGCGTCTTCCCACCACGCCGCCGCCGCCTCCTCTCCCTACCCAGCAGCCACGGCCTTCTCCTCCCGCCTCCCCAAACCCTCGCATCCTTGACTACATAGATGGTGTTTGAATCTCCTGAAGATGAAGATAAAGAGATGTTTGAATCTTTTGAAGATGAAGATAAAGATGAAGTATAAAGATGGTGTTTGAATCTCCTGAAGATAAAGATAAAGAGATGTTTGAATCTTCTTAAGATGAAGATAAAGATGAAGTATAAGTGTTTCACGTAAAACGAGATGATATTAATGTGTGATTAATTGAGTTTTAATTATTACAAACTTAAAAATGGATTTATTTGATATTTTAGAACAACTTTCATATAGAAAATTTTCGTACAAAATACCGTTTAGTAGTTTGAAAAACGTGTCACGATAATCTGGAATTTTATCTCTCGCTAGTAGCAGAATCGAATGGGGCCTATGGTATAATGATTATATTCCCAAACTCGCTCGAATCTTGGGGAGTTGGAACAAAGATCCGACGTCCAACCAAGGTATATCCCCATTAAATGGTATTTACTCATCAACTGATAATAGTTATCCTTAGAACTAACCATGCAATATTTATTATCATGCTATATCGGCTAATACTTTGGACGATATAATTGCCTAACATTTATCTTTAACTCCAATCTTGTACTGTGTGTCTGTTGAGTCCGATCTATCAAGATTATTTTTAATAAAGAAAAAGTCATTAGTAATTATATTCAATCTAATTTCGGCTGATGTATCGTTAGCTTATCCATCAAATATAGTCATTGGCCTGAGATTCCATCAGCATCATCAGCATCGGCTAGGCAATACGATATCTCATCGGCCTATTGGCCGATCGGCCATTGTAGTTTAACATTTTCAATTATCTTATCTTGTTAGTTATAGAATCAAACTGACTAGCATGCGCTAAATCCAATTGATAATACATGCACTAAAGTTTAAACAAATCTTCCAAGCCTTGGTACGTGACATAACAAATTTCTCGTCAACAGATTTGCATATTTGTATAGTATTAAATATTATCCCAATCTATCTTATCAAATTCTCATCAACAGATTTGCATATTTGTATAGTATTTAATATTATCCTAATCTATCTTATCAAATTTTATGATTTTTTTATATAATCGTTTAAACTACATGTATACACATGCGCGCCGTAGCACCTGGCGACGTACAAAATACTTTCCCCATCCCGCACCGCAACGTCAGTGGGAATAACGCACTTTCTTCTTCGGGGGTCTACTTGGTTGCGGCAAGCTTCTCCGGCGCCGGCGGGAAGATTGGAACAAGGCCAACCAAGTGGTGAGAAGGGGAGGATGCCGCACCGCGCGAGGCCGATGACAGGGCTGCTGGTGTTCACGGGAGTCAACCTGGTGCTCCTCAGCACCATCACCCCCGTCTACGACTTCGTCTGCTTCCATCCCTACTGGGAACGCAAGGTACCCTACGCTGCTGCTTCCCTCTTTCTCGGTTTCTCGTCGATCCAGCTTCATACCCATAGCGAACAAAACGCATTAATCCTCTAGCGCTACCATTCACTGAGAAATGCTTGTGCCCGTACCGTTTCGTTCCCCTCTCTGCTGAATGCCCATGTCCGGCAAGCATGCGCACCAGCTGTTTGTGGAAACGACTCTACGGGTATGCTTTGAGTGCTTTTCTTTTCATTTTGTTGCCAGATTCTTGGCTGTCCCTAGGGATTAATTTATGTACTTGGTGCGCAGTTGCATCAGCCCAGTGCACATTCTGAATAGTTAGTAAATTGTTTTGGCACATTTACCATGATACGGCATTCCTTGTCACTTATAGTCTGCCCTTTAGTAAAGAAATCCCCTACTTTGTCCTATCCGAGAAAATTTCGAGTTAACGGATGCAGTCCAAAGATCACCTTTGTGCTCTTACAATGTTTTTTTTCTTCACATATTGTGATATTGGTATGTTGCATACACTTTATTGTGTCCAATTTTTTTAGAGAGAACGCCGTCAAAAGGAATGTGAAGCACTGCAAGCCAAGCGTTCTCTACAAACTGCTAAATAAACTTTCCTAGGTATGTACCACTTGCCTACTTGTAAAAATATGTTTGTCTCATTTTCGATAGCCACCTTAGGTGCTTCACAATTTGGTATTTTATTGGTGGAAGAATCCACAACTGTATCTTGGATCAAACTTGATATATTTTTTGTCCAGGATAGTGTGCTGTGACCTCATTTCGAATTGACGTTGTCTTCTTCGAATTTATGCAGGTGTTTTCTTACATCATTGGTTCTATCAAACCCTGGATTTCTCACTGCGTTGTAATGGAAAATTTTCTATGGGGAAGTCATATGGTGATGCTTTCAGTTACCTATACATCTCCAAGTCATATGGTGCATCCGCTCCTTGTAATGATGTGATATAAGATTGTTCTCTTGAAACTACTTTTATGGATCATTGTCATCTCGCCATACTCATATGGTTGTATAAGTAAATGAAAGCAGCTATTTGGCTCAAGCCTTTTATACTGATCAAGCTCCTATTAACTTAGTTGTTGCTTGGGGGATGGAAGGAACATCTGTTTCACAATTTATCCTGCAGTCATTCACTCTTCTTCCCTCAACAAGCAGCAGAGGCATGCTTCCTCATGCATGTACCAGTAATTCTGGGACTTGCTTATTAGCTAGGATGCGAACCATAAAGCATGCAATGTACTCAAAGAAGGGACAAATTGTGAAACCAAGTGTTGTTTTGGTTTATTTGTGATGGAAAATTGGCAAGTATTTTGGGAACCACGAGTTGGTTTTGATAGGAAATTTGGTTTGGAATGTTAGTGATTGTCGGCGTTAGTGTGTGCGACTAACATGGGTCAGGTTACGATATCTGTGTCCAGAATCGGTTGTTTGGTTTACGTGTGTGCAAGTGATTTAGGTCAACCTTGGTCAATGACGAGGATCGGGACTATGCTTTAGGAGGAGTTAAGGTGCCATGTGAAAAGGTGGGACTGAAATCAGGATCCTTGGAGGTTGATCTTGGTCAACGGCGGGATCAGGACTAGACTCAAGGAGGAGGACTAGACTCAGGGAGAAGTTGAGGTCCAGAACGGTCGAAGATATCGGGTGACAAGATTGAATATAAGGTGGCATATGGTGGACGGACACCATATAAGGCTTCGTTCGGCACACATGTAAATTTATACCCTGGTAAAACTATCGGAATGGGGGATTGGGTAGATCCCCTCCCACCACCCAATCCCTTTCCCAATCCCCTTCACCATGGGATTAGCATTTGGCTTGTTTGGACCAAGGGAATTGGTAGGGTTGGTATATTTGAAACAAGGTTTAAAGATTTCATTACAGAAATTTCAAAATGTTACACAGAAAACCATAAAAATTGCAGAAAATTTAAATAACTGCCCAGAAAAATTTAAAAATTCAAGAAAAAATAAAAAAAGAAAACAGAAAAACATTGAAGACTGGATGCATAATTCATGTCGTGATTATTACAATATTTAGAAAACATGTCAATTCAAATTAAAAGCGTTGTGCGCAATGAGATTATAGACTCATGACTCGTCACACATGTAGATCTCCATTATAGTAACAACAGGAATTAAATTGTAGAAAACAGAATTATATACACTGAAGCTAAAACCAATAATATCTGAGCTTGATTGCTAAAGTTTCCTCAATTAACAATGTCATTCTCAGGTACATCACAGTAACTTCCTTGGTGCAGCAAACAAAAGTCCCTAAAAAACACATGAGATGGAATATTACTTGATGAAAAAGAACTGCACAATTCGAAGGCTGAAAGATGGCATAAACTGCTGATGATCATTATGCATTATTGTTTTATGCATAAAGATGGCATAAACTCCCTCCACACTAGTCAGGCCTGCCATGTTTTTCCCATGATTCATATAGTCCCTCTTCTCTTTTTTCACCAGTTGTATAATGACATTTACCTTTTAGGCCTTGTTCGGTTGGCCCGGGAACGGCCGGGGTCACGGCCCAAACCCCGTGGATCAACCCGGCGAGGAAACAATCCCGGCCCATGAGAAACGTTACGTTCGCTTAAGCCCAGTAGCTGATTTTAATCCGGCCCACCACGGGGTTCCCCTATTGTCCAGGTCCGGGAAAAAATCACCTAGTCCGGACGCGTGGAAAAAATCCTCGAGAGGAGGCGGCGGCGCTGCGGCGGGGTCGGCGCGCGGCGCGTGGCGTGATTCGGACGCGACGGCGACGGCACGCTCTCTCCTCCGGCAGCTGTCTCCTCCGGTGGCCACCTTCTCTACGGTGAGTTCCTCCCCTTCCCCTCTCCCCTCCTCTTCTAGGGTTTCTTCCCCCCGATCGGATCGGTCCGGCTCCTCCTCCTCCTCCCTGCCGCCGCCGCCGCCGCTGGTGAGCCGCCGCCTTCCGACTCCTCCCTCGTCCTCGTTGCTGGTAGCGTTGTGTGTGTTGTTGCTGGTTGCTGTCCGGCTCCTCACCCATGCGCCCATCCCTCATTCTCTCGGCTTGGAGAGGGATGAGGGTTTTAGCGTTCTTGGTAGGTTCAAGCTCGGTTGGATCTGAGCTCGTGGTTGGTTTTTGGATAATCTCATTGTATTGCAGATTTAGATGGTTTCTTTGGATTTCTGTCTTATGCTACTTATTCCAAAGTTTTAATTTTGTCATTCTACTTATTATTAAGCAGTAGGATGACTTCCTTTGAGATCTTTAATAACTTCATGCTTATCAAATGGCTCGCTGATTTTGCTTGTCTTTCCTGAACCTCCATAGCAAAAAAAAATAGTTCATTCTCCAGAGGCAATTTTGCTTGCCTTTCTTGAACCTCCATAGTTTATAGAACAATAGTTGATGGCCTGAAGACTTGTGTCATTGTCCCATTATCTAATTATCTGATGACTTGCTTTGCAGTAGTAGGATCAGATTTTAATTACTAGAATTTGCATTTGTAGGTGTAGGCTGTATTGTTTTACAGACTTTACTTGTCACCAAGCTGTGAATTTGGGACCTTTATATTTGTATACACTTGGAATTTGTTCTTGTTCGGTGAGTTCAATTTCAACACAAGTTGTGAATTTAGAATCGTTGATGAAATTATAGGACTATACATTTTTGGATAGATAATAGTGCAGTGAAAATTCATTTGCAGAAACTAATCCAAAAGTTATGCTTCTTTTTCTGTAAAACCCTTCACGTCTTGTTGTTTCATATGCCAATATGTTGCTGGAATCCCGGCCAAAAAGAATACATGGTTTGAAGAATGGGATCAGGGGAAGCAACCCCCACAGGGTTTCAGTGACATGGAGGGATCCACTCAATCCCTCCTTGGTTTGCTTCCCCTTGGGGATTTAATCCCTAGGAACCGAACAAGCCCTTAATTATTATGTATTCCTATCTCTAGCAAGTCATGCCAGATATGGCACTAACCCCGTCGTCTGCTAGCAACTCGATTTTCTCAACCTTGTTACTAAACCACACACACAAGCTCACCTGCCCCATGGCTTTGGCGGCGCTACCATCATCTTGCCAAACCACCCATCTTCTGTTACCGCGCACCAATGCCAACTATTGCCACTGTCATTCTACATTTCCCTCTATGCATGCGGAACACCATCCCATATTCTTTATATTTTATCCCATGATTCTCCATTAATATATGCACAATGCAACACATCGATGCCTTGCACTTGGCGTCCAAACGAGGTATCTAATATGCAACCATGCACCCGCGTGGCCACGTTTAAGTCACGCATGCGTGCAAGCTCACCTCTACGAGTGCATTACTGGAAGTAGGTAGTTAGCAGGTGATGGATATGTTTGGTTGCTAGGGCTACGATTATGCAGCAGCCAAACGGAACAATCCTACAAGCATAAGGAAAGCAACGGCTGCAGCAGCCGCAGCTGAAGCCCTTACCTGCCAAATATGCCCGATATAAAAATACTAACACTAGTTCAATTTAACTCTGCTATCCGTGAATAGCAAAACTTGGATATCTCTACTACCTTAAAAACGGAGTCATCCTCCTTTCGTCCCTTCCTCTCACCGAACTTTCATCACACGCCCACACGCATAGCATACATTTGTAACCAGATCTAATGTTTTTATTACCCAATCACACTTATAGTTCATCTCTGTTTATATAGACTTGGCCTGTTACAACATAGGGACATTTTACTAGTAAAATAAAAGGAGTAAAGATTCCCTTTTGACTTCTCCTCCTTATTTTTTTCATAATGGAAAAGTGTTGCATTTTTGGCCTTTGCTCTTGGTGTACGCACCCTGACCATTTAAACATGATGGTAAAATAAAATGGATGGGACAAATATGTGTGTCATGAAATGCTAAAGTAAATTAGCAAAGGATAGAATAAATCCTTGTCTCTCTGTATGCTAAAGCAAAGTAGCACTAAGAATTAATCTTAAAATCAGCTCAACTTTCTACTAGTACACCACCCAAGAACAAAGAACAAGAATAAATCCTTGGTAACTAACTCCAAGTGTATAGCTCCAATTGGAAATGCATGTTGATTCTCCGATTGTTGCGTCAACGCTGTACGAAGTCAATTGCTGTACATATATAATACTTGCATAAGATTACACATCTTTTTTCTATCAAAGACAAAATCATTTCTGCGAAGCCAGATTGAGTAACATACAGCAAGAGACACTTGTCAAAATTTTTACATAAGCTTATTATTAGATCTTGTAGCCAATTCTGGAACATATTTGCTACCTTTGGTGGTGGGAGAATAAAGGCAAATGTGTACTTTAGGCATCTTCTAACATTCTATAAAATGAATTCATAAAGAACTTTCTACATAAATATTTTTACAACAAACTTTCAACAATATTGTACTTGCTTAAAAACTTTCAATAGAAACTCAAAAATATTTCTCTTAGGAAAACATTCTACTGAAAAAACTCAAATTTTTTTTTGATGAAAACTAGACTTTTCTCTTGAAAAAACTACAATATTCCATTAAAACTGTTTGTTTGTTAAAAAAATACCTGCTGGGAAAAAAAACGTACTCAAATTACAAAACTATTGAAGAAAAAATAACTTTCAACCAAATAACATACATAACTTTAGTCAAATTGCTAAAAGCAAAAGGGAAGATTTAGCCAATTTGGGGCAGGGCTAACTTGAGTGACTTCCAGTTGAGTTCGGCGAAGGGAAGGGAAAGGAGGGCGCCTCCAATCTCCCCATTCCATGGTGACGCTGTTCAGACGTGAGGAGCACCGGATCCGCTCGCCGGTGGCCTGCCTCATCAGCTAGTCGGCCTCCGGAAGCATACCTCTCACCACTCGAGGTATCTTTCTCTTCTTGAATCATCGATCGCTCCCATCTGGATGTTCTTCACCGACGACCAATCTCTACTTCTACACGAGCGGGAATCGGTTCTTGCAGTTAAAATATCTCAAATCTTGCTTGGAATTGAGCTGCGGATTCATGGCTTACCGGTTCTTTGGTCTTCCAGCTACTGTGCAGCTCCCACACGCGCCACCTGTTCGACGAAACGTCGCTGCGTGTTGGGCAGCCATATGGAGGACGCAGCCGGCTGGGACTGGCTCAGCGACCTCCCCGAGGGAGTCCTCCACCGCATCATGTCCTTCCTGAACGCGCGCCAGGCCGTGCAGACGTGCGTGCTGTCACGGCGGTGGCGCAACCTCTGGCACACCGTCCCTTGCATCAACGCCGACGTCGACGAGTTTGACTTCTTCTACGGGGACGCTGGGGACTCCGATGAGGAGTTTAGGTGGTTTGTTAACCGGCTGCTGGAGCTCCGTGATCCCACCGTCATGATGGACACATTCTGGCTCAAGTGCTCTATGATGAGTGGATTTTATGATAGAAGCACGCCTGCCTCTGTAGATGCCAACAGGTGGATTAGCCATGCTTTGCTGAAGCAGGCCAGAGTTATCGAAGTTGTCGTGAAGTCCTTCCCGTTACAGCTCAATCACACGGTGTTTACATCACGCTACCTGAGAAGAATTGGGTTCTCACGTGTTTCTTTAGACCAAGGTTTCTTCAAGCAACTTGACGTCGGCTGTCCAGTATTGGAAGATCTCTTCTTACATTGGTGCACTATTGCGGATGACGAAATATCCTCCCAGACACTGAAGATTTTGACAATCGATGGAACTAAATTCTCAATGGAGAACAAGACGACTATTTCTACTCCGAGTGTTACTTGTCTGACATTGTCTTGTCTTGAGGGTTGGACACCTATACTGAACAACATGCCATTACTAGTGACTGCATCAGTGTCAATTACACGTTGTGTATACGTCGTCGAATTTAAAGTCGACTTCGGTTTTGATGCTAATGATCTCCGCCACAATCTCCGGAGCCTTTCTGCTGCAAAAAATTTGGAGTTTATTTATCAGGGTAGAGTGGTATGCTTATTGATATTACATAGTATATCCACGCGGGTATCAATATGAAAATCTGACACTTAAGCTCCGCGTTTCTTGTTCTAGTCAGGATACAGTATCAGGTTGCCAACCGAAAATGCATCTTTTATAATATCTTACTGATTATTTTACTTCTGTCGAAATTGTTGAAAGCCTCACTTTTACTGCTTTCACATGATACACTTGTGTATTTTTTAATGGTTTTTGTCTACATGACTTGCATGGAAACCATTCTGACAGTTAGTTGACATGCTCAAGAGATTCACATAAAACAAACAAGTGTTTAGTCTGGTCTATTGTTGACATAATTTCATTTTCTCCTGGGAGTCTTTTACCATCTATTATCTTGAAGTTGAAGCAATGGTTCATTGGTTAGACATGCACTGGAAATAGAATACTTAATCACATACTGTTAGAGTTCTCAATTTGGTTGGCAAGTTTTGTGATTCTGGAATATTGTATAATCATTTAAATCTTTTGCAGCCGATAATCGAAAACAATTTGCAATGGTGTCCGGCATTCATCAATGTTGTCAACATGACTCTCGGTCAATGGTGCCTGGATACAAACTTCTATCCACTAATTGTCTTCCTTCAGAACTCACCAAGACTAGAAAAGCTAACTCTGAAACTCGCAAGGGTAAATGCTTTCCTCCAAATGTTTACTGATCCTACTTGATGTTTTTTGCCCTAGAGTTTGTGTATCGAGATTTAGCCTACCTATTTTATTTCTCTTGCTATAGTACTGGGAAAAATCTCCAAGAATCATTGGTGAGCTTACAGAACGATCATTTACATGCGAGTATCTTAAGATTGTTGAAGTCATATGCTTGGAGGATGATCCCCAGGTCATCACTGTGGAAGATTTCTTTGTTAATAGTGGCATGCCCTCTGTTCAGTTTCATATCAAACACTGGAGCCAGCTGAACAAGGATCAGTTACCTGCATTTATTCGGTCTGAGGACAGATGAAATGTCAAAGGATCATGCATTAATTCGTCATCCCATTGAAAAATCACTCTCTTTCGTCTACATTCGTCGGTTGAAGTAGAGTTCGATGACACAGAGACATATTTACTGATCTTGTTTGGTGCTGTCTGCTATGATGTTCTTTTTTTGTTCTCTAAAACGCTATCTGCTATGATGTGAGTACAAATAATCGTGTCTCGTTGCATGTAAGTTCAGTCGTTATTGTTTGCTGCAATTACATGATGCATGGAGCTAGCCTAAAATGATCCTCCAAGAACTAGTATTGTGTATGTATATTACATATATTTGAGTTCTCTTTATGGCCTTTATGGTTTGCAGGTTACAACGCATGACATGCTTTCACTTTTAGGTTCTTTTGTTTCTTTTTCATTGCCTACTTCTGTCCGGATGAGTCCATTCTGATTGTTGAAGACATATTTTGTTTTCAAAATTCAAATTGTTATTCTTTAGTCCACCTACATTCTAGTTTACTAACAGAAGTGGTCGCAAATGGCAAGTTTAAGGCCAATTTCCCCCTTTTTCCAACTAGTCATTAACAATTGTGTTAAACCCTTGAAAATCATTTGGCCGACCAATTTATATCCTTGATTAGCATTTTATTTCCGAATCAGGAGCTTCGTTCTCATTTTAATTAAGGATTAAAATTATGAACTAGACAATCACTCCCTTCATTCTCAAATATAAAATTCATAGGATTTAAATTTTGTACACAAATACAATTATCAGAGTGCTAATCTTCCACCAACCACGGCTCATTTAGTTTTTTACCTAATCTTAACCCTAGACATCCTCTCACTTCCGCTCCTTAACCACACATTATTTAATAAGATGCAACGTATTCTTTTCTTCTCAACCTTTCTACGTTGAACAACTCCTTGTTTGAAAAGCTAGAGTTCTGGTAAAGAGCTGATGAGTAGCGTTAGAAGCTAGAAAAGCGCTTATAGTTCATTTTCTTGATAATTCTTAGAATTTGAGCGACAATCCGAAGGCTAGAGATTATAGAAAAGAAACTGCTATTTAACTTCCAAACATGGAACCACGCACGTAAAACACGTTGTCTCGTTAACGCATGATTAATTAATGCTAAAAAAACTTAAAAATATATTATCGTTTAACAGTTTGAAAAAGAAGTTAGGAACGTGTAAAAAGAATACTTATATTCGATAACAGATAAGTAGGAAAGTAGGAAATTAGATGTAGCACCGATGTCATGAAAACTTTCTAACGCATTACATGCCAGGTCCTATTCTTT
This sequence comes from Oryza officinalis, assembly GCA_008326285.1. NCBI lineage: Eukaryota > Viridiplantae > Streptophyta > Magnoliopsida > Poales > Poaceae > Oryza > Oryza officinalis. The sequence continues at coordinate 2,916,193 of BDMV01000010.1, read as the reverse complement.
TTTGATCAACATACAAATTTTATGTCGGTTTTCGTTAGTACGTTTTTCAAACTGTTAAATGAAATGTTTTGTGCGAAAACTTTGTATATAAAAGTTGCTTTAAAATATTAAATAAATTAATTTATCATGTTTGTAATAATTAAGATTTAATTAATCATGTGCTAATGACTTTTTTATTTTATATGCGTCAACTCACTCTTTTATCTCGTTTTACACGGATCAAATTACAAGCACGCCCTATACATACTCGCAGCATCCAACGAATTGAAACAGCCAGGGCCAAACCAGCAAGGACACCTCCCAATCTCCAATTCCGTGCCGCGCTTCGACGAATTCGAGGTATGGACATAGCTCCCTCCTTTGATTCCTTATTGCATCCTCCCGACCGATTTCTGTTCCTTGCACCTATCATCATCAGTTCATCCACAAATCTTAGCTTAGAATTGCATGCGGATTCATGTCTTGCTAATTCTTGGTTGTTCTAGTGCTTTTTCACGTGCAGCTTCCACGCACGCGCACTACCTGTTCGACGAAACGCCTCTGCGACGTGCTCGGCTTCCAGCCGCCATGGAGGCGCCGCCTATCAAGCGCGGGTGGCGGGTCATGGCCCCGATGCACGCAGGCACCGGCGGCGGCAGCAGGGAGGATCGGCTCAGCGACCTCCCCGAGGGAGTCCTCCACCGCATCATGTCCTTCCTGGACTCGCGCCAGGCCGTGCGGACGTGCGTGCTGTCGCGGCGCTGGCGCGACGTCTGGCGCACCGTTCCCCGCGTCCACGCCGACTTCTACGACTTCACTCTGAACTGGACCAGCGACGACGACGAGGTGGACGAAGCGGCCGTAGCGGAGGACGAGTTGGAGTTCAAGAGGTTCGTCAACCGGCTGCTGGAGCTCCGCGATCCCGCCGCGTCGATTCGATCGTTCTTCCTCAGATGCTGCAGATCGGATGGAAGCGATGATGGCTCAGCAGAAGGGAACAGGTGGATCAGCTACGCTGTGCAGAAGAATGTCCGGGTTCTGGAGGTTGCCGTGCTGTCCTACGCATTGGAGCTCGATCACTCGGTGTTTTCATCGCGCTACCTGAGAACAATTGACTTCAGCAATGTCGTGATGAACCAAGGTTTCTTCAAGCAACTCGAGATGGGGTGTCCAGAATTGGAAGAACTCTTCTTGGATGAATGTTTCGTTCTGGATGATGAGATCTCCTCCCAGACACTGAAGGTTTTGACCCTCGATGCCACTCATTTCTGCTATGGCTTCAAGACTTCCATTTCAAGTCCGAGTATTACTTCTCTGGCCTTGCGCAGTCCTATGAGTGGCAAACCTGTACTGAATGACATGGAAGCACTAGTGAGCGCATCGATGCTGCTTTATCATGTAGAAGACGACGATTTTGATGCTAATGATCTCCGCAACTATCTCTGGAGCCTTTCTGATGTTGAAATTTTGGATTTCAGTTATCACGGGAAGAAGGTATGCTTACTGATCTTACATATTTTCCCTTGTCTTATGCGCCCTAACTGTGGTTTTTTTTTTTTTGAGAAAGAGAGCAGAGCTCTCCCATTTCATTAAGGAAATGTAAGGGTTACCAGGTTTTGTTACATCCATTCGACACACGACTCCCTGATCAAAAGATTCAACAGGCCCAACGGCCACAACACATAACACCGCGACAGGAAAACATGACACTACAGACTTTCAAAAAGACCTGAAGCTGTCTAAAAAAACAGAGAAAACAACTATTCCCAGGTGCTTTTCTTTCTTCATGTCAACCGCCTTGAGCTTAATCTCCACCCATATGCTGAGCTGTAGACTTCACCTGCCACCCTCCTTAACAGCGCCGCTACCTGTTGCAGCCTTCTTCGCCCTGCCTCTGTTATCTGCAGGACAGACCAAACATCGATCCAATAACACACATCATATATCAACTCAGCTGGATCCATGATTCTTTTATTTCGAAAACAAGCTGCATTTCTGGCTTTCCATACAGCCCAGATTACAGCTGCAATTCCAACTGTCACAATTTTCTTATCTTCTTTGTTAAAACTATGAAATCAGCCCCCTAAAAGGTGATGAATGTTGTTAAAATGTTTCAGGTTAAAGGTGCAAAACAAGCAGTTCCACACAAATCTAGCCATGGGGCAATTTATGAACAGATGTCCCACTGTTTCCTTAGCATGACAAAATTGGCAGTGCTTTTCTTTCCCTTTCCAGCCTCTTTTAAGTAAATTGTCTTTGGTCAAAATGCTATTCTTAATTAGGAGCCATATAAAGACCTTCATCCTAGGTGGTATTTTGAACTTCCAAATTTCCTTAAATTGAAAGCCAGTGTTTTGCATCACCATAGCGTTGTAGAAAGATTTCACTGTAAAGTTCCCATTTTTTGTAAGTTTCCACACCACCCTATCATTTTCAGTTGTCAGCACCATTGGTTGACATAATTGTTTCATATTTTCCCAGTCTCTCATCCTCCCTCCCCCCCCCCCCCCCCCCCCCCAAAACTTCTCCTGAATTTCAGGACACCCCAGCCTTCACTCAACTTTTGCTACCAGCACATGTTTTGATAAGGAAATATTATAGAGCCTAGGGAAGGTTTCTGCCAGCGGTCTCCCTCCAATCCAATCATCTTCCCAGAATAAAGTATTCTTTCCATTACCCTCCTTCCTTTCACAGAATCTATAGAACTGGTCTTTAACTTCCATAATCCCCTGCCAGAAATGGGAGTCCCCAGGCCTATTTTTCCTCTGAGAAAGTGTTTTATTTGTTAGGTATTTTTCTCTTAACAGGTCTTGCCATATCCCCTTTTCATTTTCTAGCCTCCAAATCCATTTCCCCAAGAGAGCAATGTTCATAATTTTCAGATCAAGGACCCCCAGACCCCCTTGTTCCTTGGGCGTACACACTGTCTTCCAGTTTACTAAATGATATTTTCTAATCCCTTGATCTTCTTGCCAAAGCAATCTTGATCTGAAAAAATCCATTCTCTTCCTCACTCCTTGTGGTAACTCATAAAAGGATAGCATGTACAGAGGTACATTACTTAGGCTTGAGTTTATCAATGTTAGTCTGCCGCCAATTGCCAACAACTTGCCTTGCCAGTACCCTAGTTTTCCTTCCATCTTATTTTCAAACGGTCTCCAGTCTGCATTATGTATTCTTTTTTTGTCAATTGGAATCCCTAAGTATCTCAGTGGCAATTGTCCCATTTTACATGTCAAAATTTGACTGTACAACTCTTCCTTGTGTTTAGCTTCTCCAATACAGTAAATCTCACTTTTATTAAAATTCACTTTCAAACCTGACATTTGTTCAAAAAGGCATAGAATGAATTTGAGATTTTTGGCATATTCAACATTATCTTCTAGCATGAAAATTATGTCATCTGCATACTGTAAAATAATTATCTCATCATCTAGATATTCTTGCCCTAAACCCATCTGTGTACTAACAAAGGTAGTGCATCAGCTGCAATATCAAAGAGCAGACGAGAGAGAGGGTCACCTTGCCTCAGTCCTTTGTATGTTTGAAAATATGGCCCTAACTGTGGTATCAATGTGAAAAAGGTGTGTTCATACTTCATAGGGTGGATCATATTATCAACCATACCATTCTGTCCAATTTAGTTCATGTACTCTGTTTATTTCTACGTAAATCAACATGTTTATTTCTACATAAACGAACCTTAGTTAGCAATTTGATTTCACAAATGAAATTGGAGCCATTTCCCGTTTGATGGCACAACATTCTTGTGTGGTCACAATATTTGGTTTGGAAACTGAAATAGCATCATGTCCAAAATCCGAGTGATTGTTTAACTTCAGTGACATTACTGCACATATATTTCTTTTTTTACAGGAATTCTGCATATATATTTGAAAATTATGAAATATTCAAATCTCGAAGTCAACAAGTGAATGGAAAATGCTTCATCAATTTTCGAAAGTCTTACTCCTGCTGATACCTCGTGATACTTGCATGGAAATATCCAGATAATTAATTCACACACGCTCTATAAATTGCCATTGGAACCAAACAAGTATGTCATTGTTTAATCTGGTTTTTGGTAGCCATAATTTTTTTTCTTGTAGTATTTTACTATGCATTATCTTGAAGCTATATTTGTACCTGTACTGCAACCAGAGTACTTATCACATAATGCCCATGTTCTCAATTTTGTTGCCATATTTTTTGATTTTTTTGTCTATAATATAGCATGGCATTTATATACCACATAATCACTCCAATCTTGTGCAGCTGACAATGGAAAACAATTTGCAATTGTGTCCAAAATTCATCAATCTTGTCAATCTGACTCTCGGTCCATGGTGTCTGGATGCTAACTTCTATGGACTAATCGTCTTCCTTCAGAACTCACCAATATTGGAGAAGCTAACCCTAGAACTCGCAATGGTAAATATTTTCCTCCAAATGTATACCGATCCTACTTGAAAGATTTTTGACAAGCACACATGTCATCAGGAATATAGCTTACCTGTTTATTCTTGCTATAGTATCATACAGGAAAATTACAAAGAATCATTGGCCAGATTGAAGAAAGATCATTTACATGTGAGCACCTTACGAGTGTTGAAGTCATATGCTTGGAGGATGATCCCCTGGTCAACGACGTGGTCAACTTTGTGCATAGTGGAATGTCCTCTGTTCAGATTCATATCAAACAATGGAGCCAGAGCGAGGATGAATAACGTGCACTTTTCCAGTCTGAGGACATATGAAACGTCAAAGGATCATACATTAGGTTGTCATTCCATCAAAAATCACTCTTTCAGCTACATTCCTTGATTCTAGTTGAGTTTGAAAGCACATGGACTTCTTGGTTGGTGCTATGACGTGAGTACAAACAATCATGTCTTTCTTGCATGTAAGGTCAGTAGTGCTATACTTGTTTACTTCTGTTGATTCTCCAAGGACCAAGACTGTATATATGTTGCTTCTGTTTGAATACTCCATTTGGCCTATGTTCTGCTGACGTGATGTTACATTCCCATTACATGTTTTCACTTCTTCTGGTTTCTATTAATCATATGCTTGGAGGATGATCCCCTGGTCAACCGCACGAAAGGCTTCTTTGTTAACATTGGCATGACATCTGTTCAGATTAATTGATATCAAACACTGGAGTCAGTTCCAGCGTGAGGTACTGCAATTTTCCTGGAAATATTTGAGTGAAATGACAAAAAGATCAATTCAGTTGTTGTTCCATTGAAGAAGCCTCTCTTTCTGGGCTGGTTATACACTTGTTGGTTCCAGCTGAGTTTGAAGAACATAGACATGTTTGAGTACAAACAATCGCGTGTCTTGCATTGGGTTGCTTCATTACTTGTAACTTGTAAGTTGTATGGTCAGCAGTTCTTCTGCTCTTTGATGATGTTTGTTTCTGCCAGAGAGGGGATACCTTGTTACTGCAAATTAAAACATAAATCACAGGATGTAAGTAGATTGTGTTGATCTTTTGATCAACTTTGAAGGCAGATAGAAATGTTTACAGCTCTTGTTTGGTGCTGTGAAAATTTAACAATCGTGCCTTTAGCTGCATGTAAGATAGTCTTATATTACCTGTCTACGGCAATCACAGAATGTGGACAACATACAAATGGAAAATGATTCAGCAATTGTTGGAAGTCTGACACCACTCTTTGTGAATCATGGACTTTAGGCTGCGTTCGGGAGTGGATGTTGTAAACTTGTCTCCCGCGCATGCAAAACGGAGCTGACTCACTAACATATGATTAATTAATTAATGGTTAAAATAAAATTAAAAAAGGATTAATATGATTTTTTAAAGCAACTTTTCTATAGAGATTTTTTTAAAAAAAACGTATTGTTTAATTTGGAAAACGTGTGCATGAAAAATTAGAGAGCAGAAGTTGAGAGGTTGTGGTGCCCAACACACCCTTAGTCGCACAAGCGGCTATATAAATTTAATATGAAATGTTTGCATATCAGATTCAAATATGGTCCCAATCAATACACAGTTGTTTCACTGGGGGTGATAAGGGTGGTGGTGAGGCGATCCCTATGGCATATAACTATTTTACCTATATACTTCTTTCGTTTTATATTATAAGTTACTTTTAACTCTTTTTTAAGTCGTACTTCAATAAGTTTGAATAAGCTTATATACAAAATATAATATCAAAATATATTGAATCAAACTAATTTGGTATTGTAAATGTTGCTATAGATTTATATAAATTTGGTTAAATTTAAAAAAGTTTGATGAAAAAGAGTCAAAATAATTTATAATATGAACTTATATAATATGAAACTTAGGGCATGTTTGGATCCTCACCTAGGTTCACTCTAGCCTTGTCTGGCTAGGCTACATGTTTAAAACTGCAAAAAAAAATCTAGCTTTCAAAGGCAAGCTAGCCTCATGGAGCCAGAAAAACCTTGCCAGTAAAGACGAGCCAAATTGGCTCTCCTTTAGTGACAAAATTCATTTTCGTGATAAATGCATAAAAAAAGTAAACCAACTAAACATATAGGTTGACAAACCAAATAATTAGGTAAAGAATTGGTTTGCTCTTGCCGAGCGAGCTAGGATAGTTGGGCAATAGAACCAAACGTGCCCTTAATTACTAACGGACGAAGCGGATCAAGCTACATTCTATGGCTGGGCTCTGATGGGAAGCCCATCAAGTAGCTGAAACTAAATGGCGGGAAATAAATAGGTTGTGGAGGGAATACGAGGCATCAGATCACTGCTTTATTTCGGCGTCGGAAATACGAAGAGGTTGTTAGTCTTCCTCTTCAGTCTTCACAGCCCAAACCAAACAGTGAGAGACGAGCAGTCCAGCACCAAACCAATCGAGGTTTGCTTCTTCCTTTCTCCCAATCATCGTTGCTTGCATCTCTAGTGCTCTTCGATCGTCATAGCTGCTGCGTTGTCAAATCATCTTTCTGACGGTTGATCTGCTGCTTGCTTGGTTTCTTGGTTTTCCCCGTTCTGCAGCGTCCACGCGCGCCACCTGTTCGACGAAAGGCGTGCTCGGCCGCCATGGATGAGCCGCCTGGCAAGCAAGGTCCGGCCATGGAATTGGTCCCCGCGCAAGACGGCAGGGACTGGCTCAGCGGCCTCCCCGAGGGGGTCCTCCACCGCATCATGTCGTTCCTGGACTCGCGCCAGCCGCCAGGCCGTGCGGACGTGCGTGCTGTCCCGGCGCTGGCGCGACCTCTGGCGCTCCGTGCCCCGCGTCCACGCCGACATCTGCGGCTTCACTCCGTACGGGACCATCGACGGCGAGGGGGACGAGGACATAGATGAGGCCGAGGTGGTGGTGTTCAACAGCTTCGTCAACCGGCTGCTTGAGCGACGCGATCCCACCGCCTCGATAGAGACGTTCTTCTTCAGGTGCTGCAGATTAGACGAAGATGACAATGGATCGGCAGACGCGAACAGGTGGATTTCCTACGGTTTGCAGAAGAACGCCTGGTTTCTGGAGGTTGCCGTGTTCGACATTCCATTGGAGCTCGATCACTCAGTGTTCACTTCAAGCTACCTGACAACAATTGCCTTCGGTAATGTTTTCATGGATCAAGGTTTCTTCAAGCAACTCCAGATGGGCTGTCCAGCATTGGAACGTCTCTACTTAGATGATTGCATCGTTGTCGATGACGAGATCTCCTCCAAGACACTGAAGGTTTTGACCTTCGATACTACTGAATTCTCCTATGACTGCAGGACTTATATTTCTGCTCCGAGCGTTACAACTCTGGCCTTGCGCTATATTATTAGCGGCAAACCTGTACTAAAGGACGTGGCATCACTAGTGAGTGCATCAGTGGTACTTTATTGTGTGGAAGGCGGCGATTTTGATGCTAATGATCTCCGCCACTATCTCTGGAGCTTTTCTGATGTTAAATATTTGATTTTCAGTTATCAGGGGAAAAAGGTATGCTTATTGATCTTAGATATTCCTCCTTGTCTTATGCACCTTGACGGCTTGACTTAGGTATCAATGTGAAAAGGTGAAGCGTTTCTTCTTGATACTTCACAATTGCATTACATTGTTTACCTGTACCTGCAAAACTAAGTGTTGTGTAACTAATTCTTATGTCGTGAAATCATGACGTATCAATAGGATAACTGATGTTATATCAACCACTCGATCTAATATAGTTCATGTATTCTGTTCATTTCTACATAAATCAACATGTTGATCACTTGACCTGAAGCATCTTAGTTGGCAGTTCAATTTCACAATGGAACTGGAGCATTTCCCGTTTGATGACTGACATGTGCCTTCTGTGGCTGCAATATTTGGGTTGGCAACTGAAAATGCATCATGTCCAAAATCTGAGTAATAGTTTAACTTAAGTTGACATTACTGCATATATATTTATTTTCTGAGAGGAATACTACACATATATTTCAAAATTATGAGACATTCAAAGTCAACAAATGAATGGAAAAATGCTTCAGCAATTTTTGAATGTCTTACTCCTGCTGCTACCTCGTGATACATTTGTGTTGTGTGTCGACTGGCTTAGCTAGTTAGCTACCCAACTTGCATGGAAAAAGCCTGATAAATAATTCACACATGCTCTATAGACTTTACTTGGGACCAAACAAGTATTGCATTGTTTAATCTGGTGTTTGGCAGTCATAATATCTTTCTTCTTTCCTCGTGGTCTTTTACTGTCCATTATCTTGAAGCTATATTATACCTGTACTGCAACCAGAATACTTGTCACATAATGTTCGTGCTCTCAAGTTTTTCTTTGGCAAGTTTTGTGAAATTTTATCTATAATATGGCATCGCTTTTATGTAGCCACATATTACTCCAATCTTGTGCAGCTGACAGTTGAAAACAATTTGCAATGGTGTCCAAAATTCTTCAATCTTGTCGGCTTGGCTCTGGGCAAATGGTGTCTGAATGCAAACTTCTATGCACTAATTGTCTTCCTTCAGAACTCACCAAGATTGGAGAAACTGACTCTGATACTCGCAGAGGTAAAACAATTTGTAATGTATCCTGCACACGTGAAAGCTTTTGCACGAGTGCACATGCCATTAGAGGATATAGCTTACCTGTTTTCTTTTCTGTAGGATAATTGGAAAACATCAGAAGTTTTCATCAGTGAGCTTGAAGAAAGATCATTTACATGAGCACCTTATGAGTGTTGAAGTCAAATGCCGGGAGGATGATCCCTTGGTGAACAACGTGGTTGACTTCTTTGTTGGTAGTGGAATGTCTTCTGCTCAGATTCATATCGAATATGAGGACGAGGACGAGGATCAATTTCATATCGAATCCGATAACATGTTTGGGTTTGAGTTTGAGTACAAGAACGAGGACGAGGATGAGGATGAGTAACTTTCACTTTTTCGGTCTAAGGACATATGAAACGTCAAAGCGGCACATTCCATCCAAAAGATCGCTCTCTTCCGTCTTCCTCCTTTAATTTGATTCCAGTTGACTTCGAAAGCACAGAGACATGTTTGCTGATCTTCTTTGGAGCTATGACGTGAAGAATCATGTCTTTCGTTGCATATAAGTTCAGTCGTCTTTTGCTTGTTTGCTTCTGTGATATTCCAAGAACCAAGACTATGTGCTACATGTTTGAATACTTTATTAGACCTTTATATATGTTTTGCAAAGACGTGATGATAAAATCTCATATCGTGCTTTCACTTCTAGGTTCTATTGATCGTTTTTTTTCTATCACTGCCTACTGTCAGGATGAGACCATTCTGACTGTGGAAGAGATACATCGTTTGTTTTTGAATGATTATTCCTTACTTGATCTAGAAAGGAAGGCAAGTAATTAACACCGGCAATTCATGTTAGCATCTCTCTTCGGCTCATAAGTTATATATTATATACTTTACCACTCATCACACCAATATAAACTTGTGAATAGACCGAAAATGGAGGTGAAAATAGACCAAAAATGGACTACAATGCTATGGTGGATTGTCGATGGATGGCATGGCTTGTGTTCAAATAAATAAGTAATCAACTAGAGATTAGGAAATAAAATGATATCTTTTTAAGATAATGAATAGAAATCTGGTCTCTATATCCACAATTGGATATACATAACCGAAGGTTAAGATTATACGAATACTTAGATTTCATGTACAAAACAAATTAATAAAAAAACAAAACCCCATGTATTAATGTCCAACTTGTAGTATTTCTATCAGGATAGACTGAGATCATTCTGATTGTGGAAAGTATACACAATTAATATTATTTTGAGTAAATTCATAAACCCTAGTCCAAATTGTACAAATCATCAGGGGTTTTTTGCGTTGCACATAACCACTGTAATTTCATAAAACCAACCCTTAACTATTTTTTCTTTGATATATCATGCATATGAGTTCTAAACTTATATCTGAAATATATGAGTTTTTTAATTCATCGTATAAATGTTGTAGTAATCCAAGTGCATTATTTTTTATTTTGCTACAGTACTATGATAGATTGGTTAGCATTGTGGTTTTGTGAAACCCTAGGACCAAAATACTAGTGGTTATGTGACATATGCCAAAACTCGTGTGATTTTGTGCAATTTGAATCACAATACCCAAGGTTTTATGAAATTTACTTTATTATGTTTTTTTGCAAAACACACACCTCCAAATATCGTTAAAATACCATATTTCTCTCGTTATCTATGCATACGTCGTCTATCACTGAAAAAATTATCAATGTGTACAACACTTATCACTTAAAGAAAAAAAACTAACGGTAAATGTGAGCACATGTGCGAAGTATACTTGAGTGGGCAGATTTCACCACAAGGAACAGTTGAGCTATGCTCACTTCATAGATACAACATTAATTTGTTTCTAAATGAGAAAGCAGATATTTTCAGTAGTTTTTATTAATGTGATCTCCCTTCGTTAAGTATATACTCCTTACTTTACGTCCGTTACATAAATCCATATCAAATGTATTATACTCTCAAATAAGGTTCCATATACTCCCTTCGTTTCATATTATAAATTACTTTGATTTTTTTTAAGTTAAACTTTTTAAAAGTTTGATTAAATTTATAAAAAAAATAAGTATCAAATTAGTTTCATTAAATCTAACACTGAACATATTTTGATAGTTTCTTCGTTTTATGTTAAAAATATTATTATATTTTTTTATAAACTTGGTTAAACATAAAAAAGTTTAACTTAAAAAATCAAAATGACTTACAATACGAAACAAACGGAAGTAGTACTACGTAGATACCAGATAAAAGTGCAGCCATTTCACTGATTTTTTTCCTACAACATAATAAACTCATTGTTAGCAGCACATGTACTATACAAAATCAATCCGCACCGTCCGATCGTGCATCGACGGCCTAAAACCACCTCGAAGCCATTTATATCGTTAACCCAGCAACTTCTCTTCTTTTGCCTTGAAGCAGAGCAACGAACGAGACACCCTCCTCCTTCCGAGGCGACCACCAAACCAATCGAGGTTTGCTTCTCCCTTTCTTCCGATGCATTCTTGGTTCTCTTCCCTCTTGATCGCTGGAGCTTTTACCCATCGATCTCTGTTCGAATCTTGCGCTACGATACCCAATCTTTGCTTATAGTTGAGCTGCTGCGGATTCATGGGTCATGGCTTGTTCGTTTCTTGCATCTTTCCTCTTCGATCGCTGGATTTTTACTCTGAACCCAACATTTTCTGATCCAATCTTGCACTACGACGTCAAATCTTGCTTATGGTTGAGCTCCGGATCCACGGCTTGTTGATTCTTGGTATTCCTCATTTCAGCAGTTTCGACGCACGCCACCTGTTCGACGAAAGGCCTCTGCGTGCTCGGCCGCCATGGCAGGGTCGCCTGGCAAGCGCGTGCTGCACACGTCCCCGGGGAGCGCCCCCTGTACTGACAGGCTCAGCGACCTCCCTGAAGGAGTCCTCCACCGCATCATGTCCTTCCTCACCTCGCGCCAGGCAGTGCGGACGTGCGTGCTGTCCAAGCGGTGGCGCTACCTCTGGCGCTCCGTGCCCTGCATCAACGCCTATTACAAGCAGTTCGAGGTGACGGATTCTAAAGCAGGAGACGGCGAGGCGCTGGCGCTATTCAAGAGATTTGTCAACCGGCTGATGGAACTCGGCGACCCTGTCGCCTCTATCGACAAGTTCTGTCTCTGGTACTCCATATCTTATGACCACGACGATGACACTGAACCGCAAGATGCCATCGCGAACAGGTGGATCAGCCAAGCTTTGCAGAAGAAGGCCCGGGTTGTAGCGGTTTACGTTGACCTCGTTTACGCTGACCTCTGCCCATTGGTGATTGATCACTCTGTGTTTACTTCTAGCTACCTGACAAAAATTTTGTTCTCTAATGTTATTCCGAGAGATGGTTTCTTCAAGCAACTCGAGACGGGCTGTCCAGCATTGGAAGACCTCTCCTTTCATTATTGCTTTATTAGCGCTGGTGAGATCTCCTCCCAGACACTGAAGGTTTTGACCATCAAGGACACTAAGGGTCTGTTCGGCACCTGCTTTTCCAAATGCACGGAAAACGGAACGGTCCATTAGCGCGTGATTAATTAAGTATTAGCTAATTTTTTTTTCAAAAATGGATTAATTTGATTTTTTTAAGCAACTTTTGTATATAAACTTTTTGCAAAAAAAATACACCGTGTAGCAGTTTGAAAAGCGTGTGCGGGGGCAAAACACTGTAGCGAGCTGGGAGTACAGAGTGCCGAATACAGCCTAAGTTCTGTGTGGAACAGAAGATTTCTATTTCTACTCCGAATGTTACTTCTCTGACCTTGTGGAGTCCTATGGACGGCATAATTGTACTGAAGGACATGGCATCAGTAGTGACTGCATCAGTTAAACCTAGTGTGTTTAGTAATGAATTTGATGCTAGGGGTTTGCGCCAATATCTCTGGGCCCTTTCTGGTGTTAAAAATTTGGAGTTCTATTATCGGGGGGAAAAGGTATGCTTACTGATCTTACATATTCCCCTCTATCTTAGTATATCCATGCATTTTAATTTAGGTACAATTTGAAAAGGTGAAACCTAAAGCGTGGTATGCTTCTTGACACTTCACAATTGCACTACATTACTTGCCTCTATGGCTCTACCAAAAAAAAAAAACTACGCATTGCATGGCTAATTCTAATGTCATGACATCATGATGTGCCGATATGATAACTCAACCACTCGATGCAATTTAGTTCATGTACCCAGGTCATCTGTAGATAAATCAACCAGTTGATCACTTTATCAGAAGTACCTGAGTTGGAAGCTTTTTTTTTCACAAGGGACTGGAGCATTTCCTATTTGACAACTCTAATATGTTCTGATGTGGATGCAATATTGGGGTTAGCAACTGAAAATGTATCTTCTCTAATATTTGAGTGGTTATTTAATTTCAATTGACAGTACTACACATAACTTTGAAAATTAAGAGACATTCAAAGGCAACATACAAATGGGAAATGCTTTAGCAAGAAGTCTGTCTTGTACTGCTACCTCATGAATTATGACATAGTTGCATTGTATTTTCATTAGTGTACTTGAGTTTCTTAGAAAGCATCCTGACAATTAATTCACATATGCTTCAGGTTACGGAATCCCATTGATGGTAAAAAAAAAAGTATAGCATGGTTTAGTGCTGGATTTTTGTTGCCATAGGTTCTTGTTTTTTCTCTCTGTGCTCTTTTAGCATTCATTATCTTGAAGATGTTGTTATACCTGCACTGCAAACATAGTACTTATCAAATAATGTTAACACACTCAATTTTGTTAGCTAGTTTGGTTTTGTAGCCACATAATCACCTCGATTTTGTGCAGCTGACAATCCAAAACAGTTTGCAATGGTGTCCAAAATTCTTCAATCTTGTCGGCCTGACACTCGGTCACTGGTGTCTGCATGGAAACTTCTATGCACTAATTGTCTTCCTTCAAAACTCACCAAGATTGGAGAAGCTAATTCTGATACTCGGGAAGGTAAATATTTTCCTCCAAATGTATACTGATCCTACTTGAAAGCTTTTGCACAAGTACACATGTCATCAGAGAATATAGGTAACTTGTTTTTCTTTCTATAGGACCATTGGAAAACATTTGAAGGAATAATTGGTGGCAAGCTTGAAGAAAGATCATTTACATGTGAACACCTTATGAGTGTTGAAGTCAGATGCTCGGAGGATGATCCCATGGTCATCAACATGGCCGACCTCTTTGTTAATAGTGGAATGTCCTCCACTCAGATTCATATCAAATATTGGAGCTAGACCGAGGACGACGATGAGTAACATGCACTTTTTTGTCTGAGGAGATATGAAACGCCAAAGGAGCATGCATTAGCTTATGCCATTAAAAAATGGCTTCCCTTTGACTTCGTTCGTTGGTTCCAGTTGAGTTTGAAAGAACATAGACATGTTTACTGATCTTGAAGACAATCATGTCTTTCGTTGCATATAAGTTGTGTCGTCTTGTACTTGTTTGTTTGTGTTGATATTCCATGAACCAAAGATTGTATGTTACATGTTTGGGTACTCTATCAAGCTTTTATGTTTTGCTGACGTGATGTTAAAATCGCATGAAGTGCTGTCATTTGGTTTCTCTTAATCGTTTTTTATTACTGCATACTTCAGTCAGTTCTATTAGTTCTTAATCTATACTTTCTTCTGCTATAAAGTTATAATCCACTAACTCTAAAGCTCAACATGCAACTATGTCACATAATCACTCACTAGCAATAATTACATATTTAACCTCATGCAAACATGTTACATAATCTACATCTATTTAGTTCTACAAATTAACATGCAAGCATATCCAATTATTACCCCTCACATTATTTCCATAATATGTTAACAAATCTATCTATTATTTCTATAATATTTAACATATACTTATCAATATATTTCACATTAAAGCATGGATATCATTTGTTTGTTTCATGTTAAATACCAATAAACCCTGACGTTTCATTATTCTTTTTTCTTTTTACACCTAACTCGATTGTCAAAAAAAATATATCGCAAATTGCTTAGTAATTCCCGCAACAAGGTACGGGGAATCACCTAGTATATAATATTAGTATGAACAATATGTGAAAAGTTACATATAATTTGTTGATAATTAATTATGAGCACACTACCTTTGTAGATTTGTGAGCGCAGGCTATGTAGTACATGCTAAGGGGCTGTATATTCGGTTGTTGTAGTCAATATTCAAAATAAGAAAATGAAAAGCTACGAGAAAATGATTTGATTGGTTGCCAAAGTTACGGCGGAGGTGGAGAAAGCTGGATGACGGCGCCTCTGAGCTTGCTAGATCCATCCTGGGGCTCTCCTCGTCGCCATCTTCCCTTCCTCCCCTGCTGCCATCTTCCCTTCTCATCTACATCTCTTCCTAGGCTGCAGACGCCGTCCCATCAAGCTTGGGGTGGTAAGTAGCTTGGAATTGCCGCCACCACCTTGCAGGGAGTGTGGCAGCGTCGCACTGGGCTACATCGGCCCTCTCCCAACGCGCCGCTCGAGCCATGTCTCACGCCGCCTTGACAAATCCATCACAAATCTTGACGAGGAACATGGGTCTCAATTAGGCTCCGCGATCTTCACTTGGTAACTGAAGAGGCGGATGTGGCGTGAAATCTCTGCCGTGGGAGGCTGGGGTTGAATGACAACTAGGTATACTGTGAAAGCCCTTAACAACCAAGGTCTTGCAAATTTTTCTTCCCTTTTCTCTGCTTCAGGTTCCCAGATCCTCTACTTTCCAGCATCTCTGACAGTGATGCGAAGCTTTGCTGGGAAGTAATTACACATTTATTTCAAAATATAAGCATTGACAGGTTGTTTAGTGTCACAATATATTTTTTTACCTTAATGTTATTAAAAAAAATATAATTATTGTTTATTTGGTTGTGACTTAGTTTATTAAGGCACTTTAAGCATGGCATACCTTTTTATATATTCGTGATTTTTTAATAAGACGGATAGTTTTCTAAAAAGTCAACAATATCATCCATTAAAAACAAGAGAGAATACTACGGTTGTCGGAGTAGAGAGCTCCTAGCAAGGAAGTGCGAGCTCCCCTTTAGAGATTCGGCTAGGGAGTGAGTGCGTGGAAACGAGGCAATGTTCGTGCGATAAAACGAGGCAAGCTTTTTTAGATAGATTCAGGTCGCTCGAAGGCATAATACCCTACTCACGTGTTCTTTGGTGATGGTGATGGTGGGAATTACAGTGAGTTCTTCGAAGATATTTCAAGTGGGAGAGGATGAGCTCTTCTTCCATAGTATGTGAATAGAATCTATTTTAGTTAGAGTCCCCTCCCCCTTCAAGCGCCCATGATCCTTCTTTTATAGTTGAAGGGGATACCACAGTGGCCTATCTCTTACAAATGGACCCCAATACAGGAGTTAGGTGTGCTTGGACCTGTTGTGCGCCAGTTGTTAGGACGTAGAGCGATGTCTCTGCGCTCCCTTGCTTCTTGCGTTGACGCGTGGCTTAGGGCAGATGACGAGGACAGTCTATTGGTTGTTGGGCCTGACAGCTGTCTTTAAATGGGGCAGAGTCCTCCGAGGAGAGCTCGGGGGCAAAAGGAGTGATCAGGTCACCCTGGGCACCCAAGTGCCCGGGCACCTTGGAACACTCGGGGCCACCCCTTTTGCTGAATGTAGATTTCTTGTTGGATTAGACGAGCTTCTCGAAGATGTCGATGATGAAGGAGTTCATGATGGACATTGCTTGGAGGAGATTTCCGACGTCACGAGCTGCATCTTCCAAACCTCGAAGATGTAGATCTTGTAGGTCTCGTGAAGATGTAGATCTTGTACATTCTGCTTGTGTTCCTCGTGTCCCCCGAGCACCTGGGGGCCGAGTGCAGGGGAGATGTGCCTTGAACACGTCCCGCTAGAAGGGAGGGGAGGGGGGAGGGGGCACCAAGGAGCGAATGCGTCCCAAGAAATCTCGCTCGGGGGGCCACGCTCGGGAATTGGTGGCAGGGATGCCTTGAGTAGCCAGTGATAGGACCCTAGTTTCCACTTCTCCAACAACGGTTAAGGAAAAAAATTCCTTTCAGTTACCTCGATGGTTAAAATTTAAATTTTGAATTACTTATTTTTTTTCTCCAAAGCATCTAAATGGCTGAATTATTTGGATTTCTTGCATTAAAAAATAAAATTAGTGACCTAGATATATTTATATCATGTATAAATTTTAAATCCGCTTATATTTTGAAGGGAGGGGTATCGAGGCGTGCCTATCACTAAGGCCCTATTCGTTTTGGAGGAATTTCAAAAGATTTGGATCCCTAAAGATTAATTCCTATGAATGTCATTCGGTTCATACGAATGTAGGTATAGGAAAACCAAAGAAACATTTTCTTTCCTACAAGTTGTAGAGAAAACATATGAAAATTTTCATCCACTCAAACTTTTTGAAAAATTCCTATGAATTAAAATATGCATTTATTCCTATTCCTCTATTTTTTTTCTATTCCTATGTGCCTTCAAAAGGAATAGCCCTAAGACCTGCACGTTGCAACGTTTGGCTCAATTTGAAAAGCAGATTATTCCGGCATATATCTATTTAATTTACATTAAAAATATTATCCACTTAAATAGGGATTAATCGAATATATTGATAAATAAACTTCACAAACAATTTAAAACAAGAAGAAATCTTTTTTTTAGAAAATATATTTTTCAAAACGTGAAGCAAATAATCTGTTTTAACCATCGGATAAATAATCTAAAAACAATTAAAATTGTTTACTTTCTTCGTCACATAAAAAAAATCTAATTCAGGATGTGACATATTTTAGTACAATGAATTCGAACACATTCCGTATTAAATTTGTTATGGGACAAGTATCATACTCCAATACTTCCTCCATTCCATAAAAACTCAACCTAGTACTGAATGTTGATATATCCTAATACTATAAACCTGGACATGTTTGCTTAGATTCGTAGTAGGATATGTCAACGTTTAATATTAGATTGGTTTTTTATGGGACGAAAAGAGTACTCATACATTAGAACCATCGAAATTTTCCATCAACAGCACAAAACCACCCAAAGCGCAGGGCACAAAAATAAAACGAAACTTAACGGAATAAATTTGAAAATATATTTTTTTTTATTGGTTTTACATAAACATACATGATTTGAATGAATTTGCAGAAGTATACCATTGTCACGGAAATGTGAAATTATGGGTGACCGATCGGCCTCGCAAGTTGAGGGCGTGAGACCGCTATGTGACTTCGCGTCACTAACCAACGCATTAATAGATTAATTAGGTCATTAGAAATTAATTAATTAGTATTATCATTTTAATTAACATCATTAGTAATTAATTAATCACTAATCAGCTTGGTTAATCATTATTCAGATGCATTTCGCTGCACTGGCCGGCGATATCGGATTAATTAGGCATTGGCAATTAATTAATTAGTATTATTATTTTAATTAGCATCATTAATTATTAATTAATCACTAATTAGTATGATTAATCATTAATCAGATGTCTTGTCGCTGCATTGGCCAGCGATGCCGCGCGGTCTCGCGCACCTGTTCAGCTGTTCTGCGAGGCCATATGGCTGTTTCGCACTCCTGCTCTGCGATACCACGGCGGGTCCCGTGCTTTCGCGGCACTACCATGCAAAACCGTGGTATGGTCACAGGCTTTATCTAATAACAGATTTTTTTTTGTTGGTAGCATGCAAATAAATTTGTTGATATGAATGAAAAAGAAAAAAGAGACCATAAACATCAAAAATTTATTACATGAGGGTGAAGAAAATAAAAGAAGGATAATAAAAAATATTTAATGCATCGATGATTAAAAATGATCTTATCGTCTTTACTCTTCTCTATTGACAGAAAACTTATATTAAACTTTATCTTTGTATATGTCCTCACGTCATCATTATTTTCGTGTAATGTCGTTTTTGCATTCCCACTTAGCGACCACGATACATTTATGTGAAATTAAATTATACCCCAAATATTTTGGAGAAAAAAAAGAACAATGTATTTTCAATTTTAATTAGAAAATTAACAAAGCTTGTCGATCTGACTGCCTTCTGGAGCATTCCCCCTTCTGAGGTGGGACGGGCGCTGCGCTTGCGAAAGGATTTTGAGGTTTGCTTCTTCTTCTTCTTCCCTCTTCGATCGCTGGAGATTTTTCACCCATCCGTCATTTCTGCTCGAATCTCGCGGCGCTGCAATGTCTAATCTTGCTCAAATTTGGTTCAGCTACGACGGGTTCATGGTTTCTTTCTTGTACCTTTCCTTTTCGGTCACTGGAGATTTCATTTCACCCAATCGATTTTTCTGCTCGAGTATTGCACTGCGATCTCAAATCTTGTATGGCTGAGCTGCGGATCCATGGGCTATTGATTCATTCCTGATCTTCCCCCAACACTGCAGTTTCCAGACTATGCACGCCACCTGTTCGACGAAAGGCCTCTGCGTGCGTCGCTCGGCTACCATGGCCACGGCGGATGCCCCCGGTACTGACATGCTCACCGGCCTCCCTGAAGGAGTCCTCCATCGCATCATGTCCTTCCTCACCTTGCGCCAGGCAGTGCAGACGTGCGTGCTGTCGCGGCGGTGGCGCAACCTCTGGCGCTCCATGCCCCGCATCAACGCCGACTACAAGCAGTTTGAGGCGACGGATTCTGAAGCGGGAGACGGCGAGGCGCTGGCGCTGTTCAAGAGATTTGTCAACCGGGTGCTGGAACTCTGCGATCCTGTCGCCTCTCTGGACAAGTTCTCTCTCTGGTACTCCATATCTGATGACAACGACGATGACACTGATTCGCAAGATGCGGTCGCGAACAGGTGGATCAGCCATGCTTTGCAGAAGAAGGCCCGGGTTGTGGAGGTTTACGTTGACCTCGTCTACGCTGACCTCTACCCATTGGTGATTGATCACTCTGTGTTTACTTCAAGCTACCTGACAAAAATTTTGTTCTCTAATGTTAATCTGGGAGATGGTTTCTTCAAGCAACTTGAGATAAGCTGTCCAGTATTGGAAGATTTCTCCTTTCATGATTGCTTTATTAGCGATGGTGAGATCTCCTCCCAGACACTGAAGGTTTTGACCATCAAGGACACTAAGTTCTGTGTGGAACAGAAGACTTACATTTCTACTCCGAGTGTTACTTCTCTCACCTTATGGAATCCTATGGACGGCGTAGTTGTACTGAAGGACATGGCATCAGTAGTGACTGCATCAGTTAAACTTAGTGTGTTTAGTGATGAATTTGATGTTAGGGGTTTGTGCCAATATCTCTGGGCCCTTTCTGGTGTTAAAAATTTGAAGTTCTATTATCTGGGGGAAAAGGTATGCTTACTGATCTTACATATTCCCCTCTATCTTAGTATATGCATGCATTTTAATTTAGGTGCAATTTTGAAAAAGTTAAACCTAAAGCATGGTATGCTTCTTGACACTTCACAATTGAACTACATTACTCGCCTATATAGCTCTACCAAAAAAAAAAACTATGCATTGCATGGCTAATTCTTATGTCATGAATCATGATGTGCCGATATGATAACTCAACCACTCCATGCACTTTAGTTCATGTACCCAGGTCATCCGTAGATAAATCAATCAGTTGATCGCTTTATCAGAAGTACCTTAGTTGGAAGCTTTTTGTTCTTCACAAGGGACTGGAGCATTATCCTATTCGACAACTCTAATATGTTGTGATGTGGATGCAATATTGGGGTTAGCAACTGAAAATGTATCTTGTCTAACATTTGAGTGATGATTTAATTTCAATTGACAGTATTACACATAACTTTTAAATTAAGAGACATTCAAAGGCAACATACAAATGGAAAATGCTTTAGCAAGAGGTCTATCTTGTACTGCTACCTCATGAATCATGACATAGTTGCATTGTATTTTTATTAGCGTACTTGACTTTCTTAGAAAGCATCCTGACAATTAATTCAAATATTCTCCTGGCTTTGGATTCTTTGTTGAAATGATTCTTTGTTGTATTTTTGTTGTCATAAGTTTTTTTTTCTTCTCGTGGTCTTTTAATGTTCTTACAGTTATACCTGCACTGCAAACAGAATATTTATCACATAATGTTAGCTCGCTCAATTTTGTTGGAAGTTTTTTTTGAGCCAGCTAGTCATTTCAATCTTGTGCAGCTAACAATCGAAAGCAATTTGCAACTGTGTCCGAAATTCAACAATCTTGTCAACCTGACTCTCGGTCGATGGTGTCTGGATGCGAACTTCTATGCTTTAATTGTATTCATGCAGAACTCACCAAGACTGGAGAAGCTAACACTGAAACTTAATCCGGTAAAATGATCTTCTCCAAATGTGTACTGATCCAACTTGAAAATTTTGCACATGCACTTGTCTTCAGGATATAGCTTACCTGTTTTCTTTGCTATAGTTTCGTTATCAGCAAACATCACAAAGAATCATTGGTGAGCTTACTGAAAGATCATTTACATGTGGGCACCTTAAGATTGTTGAAGTCATATGCTCGGAGAATGATCCCCTGGCCAACCACGTGGTCGACTTCTTTGTTAGTAGCGGTATGACCTCTGCTCAGATTCATATCATACACTAGAGCCAGATGCAGCATCAAGGGCCTCTAATTTTCTGGCCTGAGTAGATATGAAATATCAAAGGATCTCTTCTCTTGTTGTCCCATTGAAAAATCATATTCTTTTTGGGATGGATATACATACATTGGTTAATTCCAGCTGAGTTCGATGGCACATAAGACTAGTTTCTCTTCCGCTCTTGTTTGGTGCTACGACTTGAGTGCACCCAATCAGTTGTCCTGGATCTTGAGTTGCTCCATTGCTTGTACCTTGTAATGTCAGTCAGTGTTGTTCTATTCGCGGATATATCCGTTCTGCCTGTTTGGTTACCTTGTTTGCTACTAGAAAACCATTGATCACATGATCAAAACACTGTTTGTTACATGTTTGAGTATCTCCACATGGAAGTCATGTTTTTTTCTGATAGTTTTGTTACAATCCCTTGACCTGCTTTCACTTTTAGTTGATACATCAATCAGCTTTATTCCATTGTCCAACTTCTATCACTCTGAGACCCAGTTTCATATACAATCCGTTCTGACTCGTCATTTGTTTTTCGAATGATTGCCGTTTGCTTGATCACCGGTATAAGATCAATTTTCAATCGAAAGGGAGGTATATGACCAAATTTCTCGATTTCCTATGACTAAAACATGTCATGACAAAATTTCCAAATCCAATTCACCAAACCCGTGCAAAATTGCGTGGGAAAATCCCTAGGTACTGTGAAAATCTTCTAGATTCCCGTATTGCCGGCCCTGAGTTTTTGGAGGCCCGAGGCGAAACACAAATCTGGGGCCCTCTATGCATATATGTAGATGATAGTATTAACTGTAAATACATATATTTATAAATTTATAAATACTTAGCAGTCGTCGATTCGTCGTCGCTCGTTAGGGTCGGGCGGAGTCGGCGAGTCGCAGCCCTTCGCGTCTCGCCTCTAGCGGTCTCGCCGTCGGGCCCGTCGTCGCGCTCGGCGCTCGCAGCCTCGCGCGGCTCGCGAGTCGCGTCCGGCTGGCGGCCGTCGATCCGCCGTCCGCGTCGCCGCCGCAGACGAGGACTCGCGGACGTGAAAACGCGGAGTCAAGAGAGTTTGCGTGTGCGTACTGGTGGCTTCTCGTGGACGCTACTACTCTCTCTTTTTCCTTCTCATGGAAGCCAGAAAAGTGCAGGCAGCAGGCCGGCAACTTCACGTCTTCATTACTGGGCCAAATACTAATAGTTTTTACATACTTGGGGTGAGGCCCTGCCAAATCGGAGGCCCGGGGCGGCCGCCCCGCGTGCCCGCGTCCAGGGCCGGCACTTCATTCCCGCGTTCTAAAGGAGCTAAATTACTCAGTTTGATCACAAAACATATTCTTATTGTCTAACACCAAAATTGTGAGAAAAACACTGTCAAATATAATTCTGCTGATATTATACTTATCCTATAAATTATTGGTGAAAACAAATCCATTTCAGTCATAAAAAAATTTAAAAAATGTTACCCACAAGGTAACTAATGAACTAATTTATCAACCAATCAGAACCGTCTGATTATTCCATCAACGGCCTAAACCACCCAGAGATCACTCAAATACGCAATCCGCAGCATCTTCTTCTCCGCCTGAACTGCCATGAAGGAAGCAGCAACGCATATCTTCCCATTCCGTGGTGCTCCAAATCGAGGTTTGCTTCATCATTTCTTCCGATTCTTGTTGCATCTCTATCCCCCTCGATCGCTGGAGCATTCACCCATCAATTTCTGCTCGGATCTTGCTTGCACTACGACCTCGAATCTTGCTTACTATTGAGCTGGGAGTTCATGGCTTTCTTGGTTTTTGTTGCATCTTTCATCTTCAATCGTTGGAGCTTTCACGCAACAATCTCTGCTCGATTCTTGAATTACGACCTCCAATCTTGCTTACGGTTGAGCTGCGGATCCATGGCTTGTTGATTTTTGGGTTTCCTCGTTCTGCAGTTTCCCACGCGCGCTACCTGTTCGACGAAAGGCCTCTGCGTGCTTGGCCACCATGGAGGGGATGCCTTGCGAGCGCGTGCCGTACACGGACACATGGGATGCTCCCAGCACAGACAAGCTCAGCGCTCTCCCTGACGACGTCATCCTCCACATCATGTCCTTCATGAACGCACGCCAGGTCGTGCAGACGTGTGTGCTGTGTCAGCGGTGGCGTGACCTCTGGCGCCGCATGCCCTGCATCAATGCCGAGTTCTTTGATTTCAGTATTAGAGGGACCGAGAGCATGGAGGTCATAGTGGAGGACGAGGTGCTGTTCAAGAGGTTCGTCACCCGATTGCTGGAGCTCCGTGACCCAACCATAGTGGTGAACACACTCTGGCTCCGGTACTCCAGGACAGACGACTATATCCAGACCGCGTCCGCAGAGGCGAGTCGGTGGGTCAGCTATGCTATACAGAAGCAGGCCTGGTCTGTGGAGCTTGTCGCACCGAATTTACCACTGGAGATCGATTACCCGATGTTTACTTCGCACTACTTGAGAAGAGTTGGGTTATGCAATGTTGAATTAGTGACCAAAGGTTTCTTCAAGCAACTCGAGATGGGCTGCCCAGTGTTGGAAGAACTCAACTTAGATACCTGCACATCAGTGATGGTGAGATTTGCTCCCAAACTGTGAAGGTTTTGACCATCGACTACACTGAGTTCTCCAATGAGAACTGGATTACTTCTATTTCTACTCCGGCAGTCACTTTCCTGTCCTTGTGTTATCCTGGGCAAGAAGTGCCTTCTCTAGTGGACATGCCATAGCTAGTAACTGCATCAGTTGACCTGAATGATAAAGAGGCTCATTTTGATGCTAATGATATGCAAGAGAGCCTCTCTCATGTTAAACAACTCAAGTTCAGATATAATGGGGAAGAGGTATGCTTATTAATTTGACATGCTCCCTTTTCTTACTATATCTTCGCATCTTCATTTATGTAAATCAATATGAAAAATCTGAGACCTGACCGTGATGTTTTGTCTGGACAGTTTTGCAAATAAGCTGGATTAGTTACCCCCCCCCCCCCCCCCCCCCCAACCAAAAACTGAGTGTTGGATAATTGACTCCAATGTCGTGAAATCATGATCTACTGGTAGAATGACTGATGCTTTCAACCACTCGATGCAATCTTGTTTAAGCACTTGGATCATTTGTAGATAAATCAATCTGTTTATCACTTGGCTTGACCATAAGTATCTTAGATAAATTAATCTGGTTAGCAACTGAAATGCATCTTGTCTAAATTTGAGTTATTGTTTTAATAAACTTCAATTAACATTACTACACATAATTTTGAAAATTAAGAGATATTCAAAGGCAACATACAAATGGAAAATGTTTCAGCAATTGTTGGAAGTCTGACTCCAAATGCTACCTTGTGAATCATGAAATAGTCGCATTGTGTTTTCACTAATGTAGCTACCTTCACTAATGTCACATTGCATTAATAGAAGTCTGACTCCTACTTCTTGCTGTTTTGGCATGTTTTTTGACGCCTTCTCCTTCTATTAAGGCAATGATACGCAACTCTCTTGCGTATTCGAGAAAAAATGTAGCGACCTGACTTTTGTGGGAATCATCTTGACAATTAATCCACATATGCTTCAGGTTATGGACTCCCATTTGATGGCCAAAAAGAAAATTATAGCTTGGTTTGATCCTGGATTTTTGTTGGCATAAGTTTCTTTTTTTTCTCCCTTATGGTCTTTTATCATTCATTTTCCTGAAGATGCTGATATACCTGCACTGCAAACATAATACTTACCACATAATATTACTCTATACGCTCAATTTTGTTAGCAAGTTTGGTTTTCTGTAGCCACATAATCACCTCAATCTTGTGCAGCTTACAATCGGAAGCAATTCGAAATGGTGCCCAAAATTCTTCAATCTTGTCAGCCTGACTTTTGGTCAATGGTGTCTGCATTCAAATTTCTATGCATTAATTGTCTTCCTTCAGAACTCACCAAGACTGGAGAAGCTAACTCTGAAACTCTCAGACGTAAATCTTTTCCTCCAAATGTATATTACTACTTAAAAGCTTTTGCAAAAGTGCACATGTTATCGGAGGATATAACTCACTTGTTTATCTTGCTATAGGATCACTGGAAAACATCGGAAACAATAATTGGCAAGCTTGCAGAAAGATCATTTACATGTGAATACCTTACGAGTGTTGAAGTGTCATGCTCGGAGGATGATCCGATGGTCAATGACGTTGTTGAATTCTTTGTTAATAGTGGAATGTCCTCTGTTCAGATTCATATCGAATACTGGAGCGAGACCGAGGACGAGGATGAGTAACATGAACTTTTCAGTCTGAGCCTCTGAGGACATGTGAAACGCCGAAGGAGCATGCATTAGCTTATCATTCCATCCAAATATCACTCTATTTCGACTTCATTCATTGATTCCAGTTGGGTTTGAAAGCACATATAGACAGGTTTACTGATCTTGAGTACAAATAAAAATCATGTCTTTCGTTGCGTACAAGTGCAGTCGTCTTCTACTTGTTCGATTCTGTTGATATTCCAAGAACCAAGACTGTATGTTACATGTTTGAGTGCTCTATTTGGCTTCTATGTTTTGCTGACGTGGTGTTAATATCGAATTACTTTTGTCATCACTGACTACTTATGTCAGGCTGAGACCATTCTGATTGCGGATGAGATACTTCATTTGTTATTAAATGATTATTCTTTACTTGATCTAGATTGGAAGGCAAGTAATCAACATCAGTATTTGTTATTTATGTTAGTATTCTCCTCGTCTCTGAAGTGGCTGTGTGTTAAGCCAGTCACATCGATATCAAATATTTATATGTGATACTCTATATGTTAACTTCCCACTGGCCATAGCGACATGTAGGCAGGGTTCAGAACTTCATTAGCTAGTTGCCTGTAATAATGTACTACGCATAATAAACTTCATCTTAAAGCACCCAATTTATTAATCCCTCTGTGATGTTTTGGCTTCTCCATATTCATACATCCGTATAAATTTAGACACGTAAATAAAGCACATATATGGATTTATGCCTAAATCTATTCAAAACTCAAACGAACATACACATCTTCATTTTATTTTATTTTTATAATGACTAATAATATGTTTGTGTTTTGCAACGGACTAGACTCATATAATTAGGGATTGACTAGGTGTGTGGATTGAGAACAAAGCATTGGAAGCATGGGCTAGTCTCATATTTTTGGGGATTGGTTGGCTAGCCCATATTCTTGGGGATTGGTTGGGTAGCCCATATTCTTGGGGATTGGTTGGGTAGGTGGATTGAGAATAAAGCATTGGAAGCATGGGCTAGTTTCATATTCTTGGGGATTGGTTGGGTACGCAAAGAAGCGAGTGACCTACTACGCACGATGGGGAGGAGACGAAAGAAGGAAGGTTTCACTTTTAAAGTACTCCCTCTGTCCCAGTGTAAAAGGCATATAAAATATTTTGCTAAGAGCAGGTTTAATAGTATAGCCAACTACTAACTCCAAATCATTTATAGCTAATCTAATAGCCCTTTTATACAATAGTTACTTCTAAATATATAATACACTATTAATATATGGTCTCACCTTTCATACACACATAATGTTTTGAAATGTTTTGAAGTTCATGCTGTAGCTGACTATAAATATGTAACTTGTTTTTTTCTCTCTCCTCTCTAATCTCTTCAACATGTGCTTATAGCTGACTTGTAGTCTCGCTATTGTACTTGCTTTGAGACCAAAAAACTTGCATGCGAGCTATTTTCTTTCTAATTTACCCCTACTAAACACCACTATGCATGTAAAGAAAGCACGCAAATAAAGTTAATTGAAACGTTTTGTTTCCTCATGCATGAAACAGAATGACCGAATTAAATGGCACGCCTCACGTTCAGGCTGCATGTGTGAGCCATGCGGTCAACACCTCCTCCTGGTTCGTATGCATATTGGCAGCACATTAGAACAATAGTATAGCTAACTATTGGCTATTAGCTCATAATAAAACTAATATGAATAATAGATTAATTATAAAGATGGTTCTATTTTATCTCTTCTTTTTTTTTCTCACTATGAATTTAATGTAAATATTTTTGGAGCAAGTGTATAGCTAGCTCTTGCATGAGAGCCAACACTTTTCATTTTTCTTTATCTCTTTTCCACATATGCTTATAGTTGGCTTATAGCCCACTATTATCCTTGCTCTTATCGGTTAAAAGCCTCATCACGTCCTATATTTTGGGACAACTATGATAAAATGGAGACTGTCTAGCTACCTGCCGGCTGAAATTTTTTTGTAATTTCAGCCGGATTACTAGTCGTTCGACAGAACAAGTGTCGCAATCCCCTAACTCTCCTTCCGCATGTATCGCTCCGTCCCCAACTTCTTGGGTAGGATTTGGGCTTCATGCCCGTTTGTTGGGTTTTATCAGTAGAAAAGGCCCAACAAAAATATTACAAATCAATCTTTGCCGCGTCCAACTTACAATGCCCAGCAAACACACAAAATTAAAAAAAACAAAAAGGTCCAGTACAGGCCCAGAAACCGATAGACCACAACAGCTAAAAAAGACCCTCATGTCTGGTTTCGACCGAAGCTCCAGATTCTCCAACTAGAGGTAATTTTTCTATGTGTTTTTCCATCCTCCTCCAAGGCCAAACATGTAAATTTTTTTGTCCATTTGAGCACCTGAAAACAGCAGGCCAGGATTATAGTAGTACAATATTGATGAAAATTACCTTTGAATTAACAAAATACAGCTGAAAAAAAAAGCTATCCATTAGGATTCTTTATTTATTTAAGCTACACTGAAAAACTGATATGATGCACGCATGAGGATGCTAATTGGTAAGACCTGGACATATTCTGAACTTCTAAACACCTCAAGTATATGTGAAAAACCTGAATTGTATCGATAAAATAGTTTACTAGATGGACAAAAAAACTGAACTTCATGATGCCAGTTACAAATTAGAAAGGGCCAGGCATCCAGAAATTCTTACCTGCCGATTGGCCTCTGAAAACCATAAAAGTAACACATATCATGATCAGGTAGCTCATCTTCCTGCTGCATAACCCAGAAAAATGCCTCAGGTAGTTCACCCATTGCTTTCTCTCATTCTCTGCATGTTTCTCCCTTAACCACCAGGGGAACTATAACTGTGTACAACTAGGTGGCAACTTCGTACAACTTTATTCATCTTCCTGTGATAAATGAAAAACTGCCAACTAGTTAGTTGGTATATAAAACAAATTCGGCTTTGATAATGACAAATATATCATGGCATTGCTGCTATGGCACATATTGCAGACTTGGCAAACGACTACTAGTAGTTTATACTATAAAATTAAATTTTATAAACAGATTGTTAGTTGGTATATAAAATTAAATTTTCAGGGGAAGTGCAGAGGCATGCTGCTTCTCTGATTCCACTTTGAAAAAAAGTCCCCCACCCCCTCTCCTTGGTTTTGTGGCATGGATTTTCACTTTGAAGGTGTCCTCCTCCCTACAAAATCAGAAAGTGCATATCCATGATGAGAAAGAAAAAAGTGAATCCATGCCAGCTTTTAAAAACTAAGTTGAGAAAAACTGAATGTTATTATGTTTTTTCAAGCCTCTCATGCTTCTCCTACTTGAAAGAAACAAATGCAATTGCCTAGGATTACAAACCTGCATCACAACACATCGACAGGTGCCTTAAGACTGTCAGTATGCACATCTCTATGTTATTTTTGACCCAGGACCCCTTAATTCTGCAACACATGGGCTCTGAACAAAAAATTGTTCAGAAAACCTCTAAGCACCTAATGCATGTTGTAATTATCTAACTAATTATCAGTTATACTTGTCTTTTGGTTGCACTGGCCATAAAACTGAACAACAATTACTCCATTTCCCAGTACACCTAAAACAAAATTTAAAAAATTAGCTGTCCTGCCTAGGAAACTTGTACACTCTCGCAAGACAAAATCAGACAAAACCATTTTTTTACAAAATTTAAAAAACAGACAAAAATACAAATATGACAAAACCACTTATTTTGAGAAGTTTAAAAAACTAACAAAAACGAAATACAAAAATATAAATATGAAAAAACCACTTATTTTAAGAAGTTTAAAGAACTGACAAAAACAAAATACAAAAATACAAATATGACAAAACCACTTGTTTTGAGAATTTAAAAAACTGACAAAACAAAACATAAATATGAATAGATTGCTAACACAACTACTCATTACTCTTAAAATTTTGCTAACAAAATTACAAATGGGTACAAAACCATTTTTTTTTCAAAATTTAAAAAGTGACAAAAACAAACGCAAAAATTTAAACAAAACTAATTAAATCTGGTGATTCTCACCTATGTACTCTTCGTTTCTTCATTTCTACGGTACTTAGGTGAGAACTAGCAGTAAAAAAGGTAAAGCTAACAAAACTATGACAAAACTTACAAAAAAAACAAGTGGGCAAGTCATGCTAAATTCTGGTTTGAAATTTAGCTTCTCTACTTCTGCTAAGCCTTAGCCCTTGCTAACCGTGTTTAACTTTATTTCAAATTTGCGAATAAAACTGTAGAGTTCAAAAATATAGTAGAATTCAAACAAAAAAGAGATTTCACAAAACCAAGTACTTCTAGTAGATAAAACACAAAATGCACTATTCTTTGTGCTTTGCAGACACAAAGAATAGTGAATGTAGAGGAAACTAATAATACATACAAAAATAACTAACCATTCAAAAATTAACATAACATGACAAAACTGATAGAACTATTTCAAACAAAATTAAACTATTCAAAAGTTAAGCATGACTTGTTATGTTTTTTGAACAGAAAATGACATTTGAATCTTTTTTCAAAACAAGACAAATTTAGCAAGAAAAACCTATATGTACTCTTCCAAAAACTATCTACTGCTAAACAAAACATAAAACATAAATCATGCTTAGTATATGTGTAGGTATTAGTAACAAGAGTAACACCTACTAGCTGAAATTGTCAGTGGCACCTTATTGGTACAAAATGTTTCTCATGTCCCCCTAAGAACCGTATCAGTACTGATTCATGCTGCCTACCAAGGTTTTATATAATTTGCAAGGTCTATAAAGTTGCGTGAAGCAAAAATATATAGTGATCAGGGGGTCATTTCAAAAGTCTATGTATGTAAGAATAAATTTTCAGTCAAAACAAACAAAATTAAATCCAAATATTCATACCTGTTGGGATAAAATGCACAAAGTTTTATGAAAAAGCATTATTAGTACTTACTCAAACTACATTTTAGTGCTACGTTACAAAGCAAGTGCATATTTTAAACTTGAAGTACAAAGTATGCACTACAACAAAGAAATAGTCCTCCGACATGACTACATGAGCTAGTAATGAAAATAGCTAATCTACTTTCAGCTTTTTATTCAGCAATCTAGCTATAACTACCCACAAAAAGGTTGTATCAAGAAAACATGCTTGCATTCTCCCTCCACAAAGCTAAAAAGCTACCTTGTCTTACAAGTTCATATTACAACAGTGTGCTAGAGTTTAATTATCAGCAAACCTATCTTTCTAGCTCTTATAATTTTAACTAATGAAAGAGTGGGCTAGCCTACTCTTTCAAAAAGAAAAATACATATTTTCAAACAACCACTAAGAATAAAGTATCTCCGCCACCTAGACTAGAGTCTTGAAAACTTGCCAGAATCAAAGACCTGTGTTGGAACATATGAGAACATAACAAGAACATAAATGAAGAAAAAACAAACCAGAGGTGTCACTAGACCAGATCTGGACCCCAACGAACAAGAATCACAAGACAAAATATTGCATCCAAGCTGCAAGTTTCGACTCCTCCCTCAACCACCCAAAATCGTTACTAGACAAATGTGCAAAGAAAATAGAAAAAACATAAGCATCTTGTTGCATGTAAAGGACTAACTCACCTTGTGGATCTGTGTAGCCTTCATGTTGCTGCTGGTTCAGAAATTGCCAGATTCATATCGAGATCCAACAAAGAGACCTAGTGTAATGCCCGCAATTTTAATTTTTTTAAAAAATCCCAGTTTAAATTTAATTAAAGCGTCATCCTTTTTTCAACCAAGGTCTCCAAAAGTTTCGAGAGTTAATTTTAATTTTCGTTCGTAAATTTTCCCGGCCTTATCAGATCACTTATGTTTCGATCCGTTCAATTTTTATTATTTTTGGATTCCTATCAACTGGCGATTATTTGTACCTTCAATTTTAATAATATTTTTTGTTTTTCTTTTTAGACCCGGAGCTCTATCTTTTCCACCCACCGCACACGTGCGAGTCCAAATCGACTATCCTTTGTCCGGCGTTTCTTTCTTTTCCTCTGACAGCCCGTGGGCAAGCTGCGAGGGACATTCGTGCATTTTTCTTTTCACTGAGGCAACCATACTCTATTTTTTCTACACGTCTGACAGCCATGCATGCACACACTTAATCTCTCCCTGCCTTAAAACCACATCGGCGTCATCTGTCAAATTAGGCACCGCTTGTCCTCCTCCCTGAGCAGCAGACAACATCTCTGCTCTGACCTCATATTAATTAGAGTTAGGCACCTCTACTGAGCAACGCAGAGGCAGCAAGGGAAACTATAGAGGAAGACGCTCGCACAGTGGCAAAAATGGCATCTTCCGTCGACGGATTCCCCACTGAAGATCAAAGAAAAGTATAAATACTCCCCCCCCCCCAAATCATGCCTATGATCCCTCCCACTACTTCACCACAAATTTACACTGCACATTCGCCTTGTTGGAGGAAGCCGTCGAAGCCGCGGGGTCGTCGCAGGTAGCCGGTGTCGCCCTTCCTCTCCCTTCCTACTCCCGGCCACGACCGGCCGGGCCGACGCCCAAACAACCGGCGCCTGACCACTGCCCGGCCAAGACGACCGAGGCCGCCGACTCCCCTCCTCCTCCCGACGCTCGGCCGCCCATCCACCTGCGCCGAGCCGGCCGGCGCCGCCACCGCCCGAGCCAGCGCCGCCCTCCGCCTCGGTCGGCGTCGCCCCAGCCGGCGCCGCCCTAGCCGGAGCCGTGCCACCTCCCCATCGACGTGTCGCGCCGCGCGCCGCCTGGCCGTCGTGCCCCCTCCCCGCCATGCCAGCCGCCCTCTGCTCCGCTTGACAGGGAGAGAAAAGAAACGAGAGAAACAGAAGCCGAGAGAAACATAGGGCCCGTTTGGTTGGGATTCTTAGGAGCAATTCTAGCAGGAATCGGTTGGAGCTGAGCCAAACGGGCAATTTTCCCTCAGCTTCCAAAGCGAATCAACCGGGATCGATTCCCTTTTTTACGAAGGAAGGGAGAATCGGTGGAAAGCGAGCTTCTGCTGAGAATCAAACCAACCAAATATGAAAGTCCCCATATTTTTCCCAAAAAATTACCCGCCTGCCACTGGGTATACCCCTCTTTCCAGCCTTCCCTAGCCACCCGAGCAGATCGATCGACATCACGCGCTAGGGTTGCGGGAGCCAGGCGACGGCGCTCCGCATCCAGCGCCGCCATCCCCACCGGCGCTCCCCATCCAGCGCCGCCATCCCCGCCGGTGCCCCGCATCCAGCGCCCCCATCCCCGTCGGCGCTTCGCATCCAGCGCCGCCATCCCCGCCGGCGCTCCCCATCCAGCGCCGCCATCGCCGCCGGCGCTCCGCATCGCCGACGACCTGAGCTCTCCCCCCGAGCTGCGCCGGCGGATCCGGACTCCGGCAGCTCCCCAGCGACTCCGGCGACCTCGTTCCGCCGTCGACGCCCCAGATCCGCCGGCCTCTCCCGCATCGGCTCCGGCGGGCCGACGCATCCAGCCTCCCTCCCGGCCTCTCCCCCAGCCACGCCGTCGGGCCGCCGCTTCGCCGCCTCCCTCCCGGCCTCTCCCCCAGCCACGCCGCCTGTGCGCGCCGCCGACGCCGACTAACATCCCGGCCGCCAGGTTAGGGCGGTGCCGACGTGGGACCCCGTCGACGCCGACTCCCTCAGGCTCGCCGCTAGCGCCAACTCCGGCTGCACAGGTTGTCTGAAAATGTTTTTCCTCAATTTCTGCATTCTGGAAATTTTCGGAGTTGTCCGAAAATTATTTTCGGAATTTCCGAAAAATTACAGAACCAAGTTGTGCGTTCTGGAAATTTTCGGAGTTGTCCAAAAATCATTTTTGAAACTTCCGAAAAATTACAGAACCAAGTTGTGCGTTCTGGAAATTTTCGGAGTTGTCCGAAAATCATTTTCGGAATTTCCGAAAATTTACAGAACCAAGTTGAGCGTTCTGTAAATTCCGAAAATTCCTGCTTCCGCATTTACTTAAGTTTTTGAATTAGCCTATTCACCCCCCCCTCTAGGCCTAATTGACTCTTTCAAAACCCATTATTATACCTTTACATAATTTTGTTCTTCAGATCTGAGATGTCTACATCTACGGTAGATAATGCTGACTGGTCCGATGAGAACACTAGGATAGTTTGTGAGTTGTTTTTGGAGCAAGTTAGGGGTGGAAATCGCTCCGGTACCCATTTGAATAAAGTCGGTTATGCCAACGTAATCGCCAAATTTGAAGAGAAGACTGGCCTGCAATATCAAAAGTTGCAGTTCAAGAATAAATGGGCCAAGCTGAAACTTGATTACAATCTATGGAAGAAACTGATCGCTAGGGAGACCGGATTAGGTTGGGATCAAGGTAGGGGTACAATTGTTGCTTCTGATGATTGGTGGGCAAAAGCAAAGAAGGTAAATTGATATTTTTTGTCCATGTTCTGTAAATATTTTCCCTATGATATGTGGACAACATCTAACCTTTTTTTTGTCTCCTTAGGCTTTACCGGGCTGTATGAAGTTCAAGTTAAGGGGGCTTCAAAATGAAGATTTACTCCAACATATTTTTGAAGACCTTCGCAACACAGGAAATGATCACTGGAACCCCGCTAGGGGTAATATACCTGAAAGTTCGACCCAACCTACTAGCACTATCAATGTTGATGACATACAAGACGTGAATGATGGTGATGACAACGACAGTGCTGATGAGGATTTCTCTCCTCCTGCCAAAAGAGGGAAGAAAGCCGTTGGTAAGGATGTGAAGAAACCAAAGACTAGTGGTGGACAATGGTTCTATGAACAAATGACTCGCTTTGTCGACAACCAGGAGAAATCAACGGCATCTGTTGAGTCTCTTGTTAGGAGGGAGGATACATCAGGGTGTTCTATCAAAGATGTCATGACCTTAGTGAAAGAATGTGGTGCTACTTTTGGTACCAAGGAGCATTTTATTGCCTCTGAGATTTTCACTAAAAAATCTGAGAGGGAAATGTTCATGACATTGGATAGTCCAGAAGAGAGGTTTGCATGGCTCACCATGAAACATGAAGCAAAGGCATCAAAAAATCACAAGTAGTGGATGTTTGCAGTGCTATGTTTGTTATGTATGCTTGAACAATTTTTCATTCACGTGTGTTATGTATCCTTCAACAATTTTTCATTGATGTGTGTTCTGTACCCTTGGACAATGTTCATTCATGTGTGTGGTTTGTATCCATGAATTATTATACCTTTCATATGTGGTTTGTATCCATGAATTATTATTCCTTTCATGTGTGGGTTGTACCCATGAAATATTTCCTTTTAATTTGTGGTTTGTACTGACCATGTGTATTATGTACAATGTAAACAATGCTTTAACAATTTTTTATACATATTTCAGATGTTGTCCAGTGAATCCAATGGAAGTGAGGCTTCAGAAACAAGTGATGAAACTGATGTAGAGGAAGAGAATGATTTGAATGTGACGATTTTACGCCATCACCAAGCTTTACAAGCCACTTCTTTTGCAGCTGCTTGCTTACTTGGTCAGTACTACATGACCTATTATGATAAAAATGAACCGAGAACATCGCAGCTAAGTGGATATGCATGGGTACAAGAGACTCTTAGGACTCCAGGTGAGAGTCATCATATGTTTCGTATGAACAGTGAGCTATTTTACAAATTGCATGACTTATTGGTGAGTACCTACGGACTCAAATCAATAAATCACATGAGCTCTATGGAATCAGTTGCTATTTTTCTATACATACTAGGAGGTGGTGAGTCAAATAGAAGGGTTCAAAACAGGTTCAAGCATTCTGGTGAAACAATTAGTAGAAAATTTGAGGAGGTATTATTAAGTGTGGTTAG
The DNA here is from genome assembly GCA_008326285.1 of Oryza officinalis. Lineage (NCBI taxonomy): Eukaryota > Viridiplantae > Streptophyta > Magnoliopsida > Poales > Poaceae > Oryza > Oryza officinalis. Next base: position 2,880,487 of record BDMV01000010.1, on the reverse strand, counting down.
TATGTGCAAGGATTACATATGTCCAAAAGATCCAAACTTTCGAAGATCTCATTGTAGGATTAAGGATGACAAAAGACTATGGCCACATTTCAAAAATTGCATTGGTGCCATTGATGGGTCTCATATCATAGCAAACCCACCTCATAAAGATTATATTAGATACATTGGAAGACACAAGAGTCCCACTCAAAATGTGATGGCCGTGGTTGACTTCGACATGCGCTTTACATATGCTTCTATTGGACAACCAGGATCTATGCATGACACCAGTGTTCTTTATCATGCATTAGATGTTGACAGAGATATATTTCCTCATCCTCCACAAGGTATATTGCTTTCATGTGGCCATATTCTTTTTCTTTGTTAGGGTTACAACATTGACATTGATGCATATATTTTAGGTAAATATTATCTTGTTGATGCTGGCTACCCAAATAGGCCAGGGTATATGGCACCATACAAGGGTCAAAGATACCATGTTCCTGAATGGAGAAAAGGCCCTCCACCAAATGGTGAGCAAGAGTACTTCAACCATCTTCACTCAAGTATACGCAATGTTGTTGAGCGCACTTTTGGTGTATGGAAGATGAAATGGCGAATCCTTTTAAAAATGCCTACTTATCCAATGGAGAAGCAAGAAATGATCGTTGCAGCCGCCATGTATCTTCACAACTTCATACGACAGAATTGTGCAAATGACAAGTATTTTCGTAGATGTGATCGAGATCCAAATTATGTGCCAACTATACCTGCAAGATATGCCAAATACGCCATCTCCCAAAATGCATCAGATACATCTACTTCACAATCCAGTGATACATCTATGGATACATTCCGCGATGACCTAGCAAGTGCATTATGGCTATCTAGATGAGCTCGATGCATATGAACTTTGTTAGCATATTATTATTTTGTAACAACTCTCCTTAGAAGTATGCTACCATGATATTTTGCGAGAACTCGATATTTCAGTGGACTGTACTACTATTATTTTTAATTTTTAAGTACTTGTACTAATTATTACTATTACATTAAGCTTTATCTAATTTATATAATCACTTCTGTTGTATGACAAGGGTATTATAGAGAAATTAACTGGAAGTCCCCTCCCTCAGAATCCTAATTCAATGTTTCTAGCCAAACGCCTAATCGTAGTGTATCTGATTCAGGAAAATCAGAATCTAGAATCTCAGAATCACAGAATCAAGAGCTCTACCAAACAGGCCCATAAGAGAAAAGGAAGGGAGAGAAAAATAAAGAAAAGAGGAAAAATGGTGGGGCCCATGGGTCCCACATCTCTTCCTCCCGGTTGACCCTTTTTGACCTGACAGCTGGGCCCACTCAGAATATTCCCTGAAATATTAGGAGTTCTATTATTCCCACCGAAAATCATCTAAACTTCAAAAATCCATATCTTTTCATCTCGAACTCCGTTTGACTCCATTCAAGTTCCAAAATCTTTCTAAAATTCCTCTCTTTTTGATGACACTGTCTTTTTCGTACTTTTGTTTTGCTTTAACAGCGGTTTTATGTATTGGTTGTTTTCATGCGTGTAGAGTTCAGAACCGACGCGGGGTTCGCTCAGGAGGCCGACGCTCCGGCTTTTGCAGAGAATCAAGACAAGCCTCCTTGACCACTTTTTGTACCCATATTTGAACTAATTATTTTATTTGCCAAGTTGTGTATTTTTAGGACGCACTGTTTGGACACGAATGCGTCTCATTGGACCTTCCTAGTAGTTGCACTTTTATTATATGGAAAAGAAAAAGGGGTTCCTTTTTCTTTGGAACACCACCATATTTTCGTCGGTATTCACCAATGCCGAAGTAGACTAGCTGTTGGCGCAGAATTTTGACCCGTCCAGCAACCAAACGGGTTCCGCGTTACCACGGTGGCCTGGGAGATCTGCTTAACTCCAGTGCAGGTCCAAATGGCTTGCCTAGTCGTAAGTAGAGCGTGCCAGTTGATTTGATCTGCAATCAACAAGAAACAAGTAAACCAAGTCAGAGAACAACGGCCGATCGGTCAACAGATCGATGACACATTGTCATAGCCCAGCCGATAGGGCAAAGCTATATCGGTTCACTTAGAAAATAAGTAAAACATGAATCTAATCTTATCGGCCTTTATTGATATATAGATCTCAACTAATAATATCGGCCGATGAGGATAACAAAGGTAACTACACCAGCTAGTACTCTAGTGCAAACTTATACGAGCCAATCGGCCAATATAAACACATCAACCATAAAGAAATCTTAAGATTACTTCACGATCGACATATCTATACTTATCGATCTGCACATATAAGTGGCAAACATATGCAAAAAACATAAAGCAATCACATATGTTAGATAAGACCGACTAAAACCCCGGCACTATCCTTAATTACAACCGAAAACAGGCTTCGTGTTAGATCTCAAAACAGGACTAAGGTCGATGGCAACTCGAAGTGTGAATTGAGACTTAACACAAAGAAAATCAAGTCGTCGATTGCTTTTGGGGATGGCAGTTGCATTGAACAATCTAGCCAAGCATAAGAATTAAACCATCGTCGGCAATAAACCCTAAAGCGAGTAAACCGCTGGCAAGGCTTAATTAAGATACCTGTCAAAACTATTCAAGACATGATAATCGACGATCACATCATCGAGGCTTAACATGTCTAAAGCGACATGTTAGCCCCGACGATGCAGATCGTCGGGGACGAGTTCTTACCTCTGCTCCGAGGAAGCAAGAACTCGTCGAAGAAGACCTCTTGCGAGGATTGGCGATGCGCCAGAAGTAGATTGATTTGATTGTGTGATTGATTGAGAGAGCTTACATGTACAAACTATCGGGATATTTATACCCGAGGTTATAACAGAACCCTTGTAGGGCACGATCTTATCTACAACTAACAAACAAGTCCTTGCGGCAGACTTAAGCCACAGATTAGATCTACACTACTTAATTTACAAGATACAATTGCCTAAAACCGAGCTTTATCTCTATTTGGCAACTTCCTTGAAGCTTATTTCGAGCCCAGACCAAGCCCACGTTGACACTGTCAACTCACAACCCGTATCGGCCCACGACCAAACCAAATCCGTATCGGCCGATACGCTCTTTATAGCAACACCTCCCCAGTCCGATACGGTTACCGGGTCCGATACAAAGCTTGGTCTGACTCCAACTCAATCCTTTCTCTCTGCTTCGGTTTCCTCTTTTCTTTCCGAGTCGATTACCAAAATCCGTCGTTAACACTAGCATTAGGTGATGATTGTACTGTCGTATGGAAAACTTTTGGATATTTAACACCATTGTTGTTTAAAAACCCGGCGAGATGTTGGTTTGATTTTAAGGTGGAAAAATGTTTTTAAAAACTTGATGGTGCGGGAGTCAGTACCTAAGTGGTTTGGCTACGCATCATCCATAAGGACCAATTCCTTTGATAAATTCATCTAAACATAAGACAGTGCGACCACACAGGTAGAATGGGATGCCCCTGGTCAAGTAAGTAGCTAAAACATAGGTGTCTAGCATGTTGGCAGGTGAGGAGCACCGGTATGGTGAAGTTTATGGCAATCTCCTGCAGTGGGGATGTGTCGGGGTCCATACGGTGGGGCCTGAGTAGATAAGGGCCTAAGCCTAGCCTGATACTTGGTGGAGAGATTCCATCCATCTGTGTGACACGGGATATTTATGGGTTGGTTACAGAAAAGCCTTGTAGTGAGCTTTCCTTTATCGGCCATGTCTGATCCACATGTGTTTGGTAATGTGAGAAGTTCCCGGCGTGTGGGTAAAGCGTGCAACCTCGACAGAGTTTAGTAAAACTGTTTAGATAGCCGTGCCCACGGTCATGGGCGGATGTGAAGTGTTTCTCATAGCGTAGTTTTGTTCTAAACTTCTTTAATAAAATGGTTTATGGAATGAGAATTGTTACCAGAGTTTGCCTTTGTGTCGAATGGCCAGCCTTCGTGGTTGGGAACGAACCTGTGTAACTCGGGGTATCTTTTGGCACCACGGTGTTGGTTTTGGCTGAGATGGCCATGTTGGTTTTGGCTGAGACGACCGTGTTGGTTTTGGCTGAGATAGCCATCTATGGTTTTGTGTTGAGACGGCACGGTGTTGAGTTTGGACTTGGGACTTATGATTATTGTGACAGGTTGTTGCAAAGCAACCTGGGAAATGGGGAGAGGCGTGGGCTTCGTTCCGAACTAAAAATTTGAATCACTAGTGTTTTGAAACCAAACTAATTAAAAACCTTGTTTTTCGAAAGTAGCCCTACTCCTTGATTTTAGCCTTGCATATCATATTTTTCCTCGGTTTGCTGAGTACACCGAGTACTCACCCTTACTTATATTTGTATTTATAGAGTTATAAGGATACCTCGACCCTTCTACTAAGGCTTATTTTTAGGAGCAGATTGAGTACGATTTCTCGGGGTTTCAGGTCTAGTTCCCAAACCTAGTCTGTGATTCATGTTCGCTGTTTTCCTTTTTGTGTCTTATACTCCATGCTTTCCACCACTGTTTTCCATACTTCCGCCATTGTCTTTTCTGCCTGTTTATGTTTCTACCAGTCGGGGGTATGTCCATGACGGTAGTACGTATGAGACCTCTCTCAAGGTTGTAATAAAGCTTTGTTATTTCTGATTTTCACAATTATTCTGTGAGTACCAGCTTGTGTATCCTAAGACTGGTACTGTAATCACAGGTAATAATGTGACCTTCAGCCTATGCCGGTTCTTGTTCTTGGACTGGTATAGTTTGGAGCGCCACACCTAGCCTCAACTCTCCCAATGGTATGAGAAGCGTTGAGGCTGCGCTGCCGTCCTCGACAAAATGGCTTCCTAGAACCCTCGCCGATGACCATCGGAAACACTGAGATTAACCCATCGACCACTATCTTTGCCTCACGATAAGCACAACTTCTTTGCCGCGGCTCCGCGTCGGCTGGGGTCAACGCCAAGCTCGGGAGCTCCGCCCACCAGAGAAGACGACAATGGCATCGCCACTGATGCGCTGCCGCCATCGATGAGACCCTCCTTTACCAATCACCATTATCTCTCCCTCACACTCATCTCTACTCTTTTACGCTCTTCTCACTCTCTTATCTAATTCAGCGTTGTGTGGCTGGGATGTGGACAGTGAACCTTCAACGGGGAAAATGAGTCCTCTATTGGATTGGGTATCTTGCAAACAAAACGGGTCCCCATAACTGGTTGTATGTGCGGGCCCAAAACTCGTAGCACGAATCTTGGAAACAATCCAATGCTCGCGAATTCAGCTGACAAAACAAAAAATTTCAGCAGGTAGCTGTGTAGCAATTCCCAAAAAGAAATTTGTTAACGAATTTGGTAAGCCCCAAAGTTATCATTGGCCTAGTTTGTGTATCGGCTCAGAGTATATATCGGCCTCAAAGTCTGTATCGGCTTCGGAGGTCTACAAGCGGCCGATGAGAGTTACCCATATTTTCAGCAGTCAGATTCTTGTTGGATTTGGTTTAGGAGGATCTTATCCGGAAGAAATCGAGTCCAAGGAGGATGCGGCTTGTATCTATTAATTAGGAAGAGTTTGTTAGTTTCCTTTTTATCTTTAGGAAAGTGTGTTTAGTGTCCAATAAGGACTTTATCTGTTTCCTTTTATCTTTAGGAAAGTTTGAGTCGTATTCTGTTAGGATTTTTATTAGCCTATAGGTATAAATATGTAAGCCCGAGGTTCATGTAATTTTTATCTCACGATCAATACAACTTCGGCGCATCGCCACCCTTTACTTTTCGTCTTCTTCGGCGAGTTCATGCCCTTCCCGCGAGGGGTAAGTCTCGTTATGGCTGCCTGCGCTGTCGGGGCTAGGGCTTCGATGTTCTGATCTCGTCAACGTAAGCACCTACTATCATATATCTTAGTCAATCTGGTTCGGCTTCTCGATTTAGTCTTATCGGCCGAGATTCGCTTTAGGGTTTACGCCGGTATCGACTAAATCACCTCGCTAGATTAGATTGGCTAAGGTATTCACCACCCTGAAAATCAGTCAAGGGCTTGATTGTCTAGGTTTTGCGTTTCTTTTCATACTTAGTGCTGCATCAGTTCAGTTTGATCTACTAAGTTGTGATTAGAACCGTAATCTCTAGCCTGCTTGTTGGCTGCCAATAAGGGTTTCATCGGGGTTTCAGCCGATGAGTTATCTGGACATTGCATCGGCCCAAGAGTTTTACACATAGATTGGATCTGGCCGATGATAATAGAGTATTTATTGTTTATCTGTTTATCGAGAATTTATGCTATCGGATCTCTGGCCGATGTGTGCTTTAGTCTTCAGATCAATGTTTACTTCATATTTGGATTATACTATATCACATTGCTATAACATCATGTTATCATCAGCCGATCGGTTGTTTTGGCTGTCGGCCTATCGACCGATACGTTTTTGCCCTATCGGCCTATCGGCCAATAGACCTTTTGTTCTGCTATTTTGCATATCTTGTTAGTGGCAGGATCAAACTGACTGGCACGTCTGCGCTTCATCAATTTTAGAACCTGCACTGGAGCTAAGCAGATCTTCCAGGCCTTCGTGTGTTCACACGTCGGGTCCTCATTGACGGTACGGATTTGGCGTCAACAAAATTACGCCCTCTAAAATATGATGAAGGTAGTAGAGATGATGCAGGCCCATCACTAAAATTTGTTTTGACCCTATTCTTTTTCAGATTATTTACTGGATATCGAAACGGATTATTTGCTCCATGCTTCGAAATATATACTTCTAAAAAGAATTTTCTTCTAACACGTTGATTGGACCTGTCGATTTAAACTAGTATTTATTATGTTTATCTTTTTAACATTAAATTTATCCTTACAATTAGATAATCCACTAAATAATCGAAATCAAACCATGCCGGCTTTAAGCAAAGGTAATATTTTGGGTGGGTCAATCTGAACCGTCAACCTTTTTATCAACGGCACAAAACCATCCAGAGGCCACTGAAATAGACAAATCTCCCCTGCCTGCGTTGGAGTTGGGAGTCCCTTCCCTTCCAAAGCTCCGATGGTGGTGTACTGCATTTGCGAGTTGCGAGGCGACCACCGAATCATTTGTTTCCTCGATTTCTGCTTCTTCTTCTTTCATCTATCCTCTTCGATCGCTGGACATCGATTTCTGCTTGAATCTTGCTCGCGGTTTGTTGAGCTATCCACCCGATCATTTTTTTTTTCGAATTCAAATTTGCATAGGAACCAATTTCAGATTGAATTGTTTAAGAGGCTAAGTTCTTAATTTAAAAGGCTACATATATCCGATTGGATGTAGAGGCCGAAACCAATTTTAAATTAAATTATTTGAGGAACTAAATTTTCAATTTAAAAGGCTATATATATCCGATTGAATGTAGAGACCGGATAAAAAATATTCTCTCTAAAAAAAATATGGGCGTCATGTTTTCCTGATGTGTTGTTACAATCTCATGAGCTGATTTCAGTTTTAGGTGATATCAATTAGCTTTTTCTTTGCCCACTACTGTCACTCTGAGTTCTGACACGTCATAACAAAATCAATGTTTATCAATTATTTTTAAGTTATAGCTTAGCAAATTCTGGAGTTATCCGGCCAATCTTAAAATACGTTTGTATTATTCAGTAGGACTAAGAGAGTACAAAAGTAGAACAACGGCCTCCCTTCCCGTTCCGTTCCAAGCCAACCTCCTCCTTCTCGTTCTGTTCCAATGGGTGGTGCCATGGTGGTGGTGGTGCTCCAATTCGAGGTTTGCTTCTTCCCTTCTGCTTCGTGTCCTTCATGTTCTGCTCGAATCTTGCGCTACGTACGATCTCAAATCTTTGCTTGTGGTTGAGCTGCGGATTCATGGCTGATTCTTGATTTTCGCCGTTCTGCAGATTACACATGCGCCACCTGTTCGACGAAAGGCCTGTGAGGCTGAGCGAGTGCTCCCAAGTGCGTGCAGTAGACGGCCCGGGTTCGGCGGATGCCACCCTCGGCAGCGAGGACAAAGCTCAGTGCCCTCCCCGATAACGTCATCTTCTGCAGCGGCAGAGCTAGCTCCCGGGCAGACCGAGCGACTGCTTGGGCTTCGCCGCTCACGTCTTCACTATAGATAGTTATCAATGTCCGAAAAAGTTAATCGATTACCGAAAAACATAAGTACTTGTTCGGGCTTCAAGACATCTTTTTATAAGCCCCGATATCTTTGGCTCCACCACTGATCCTCTGTATCATGTCCTTCGTGAGCGCGCGCCAGGCCGTGCAGGCGTGCGTGCTGTCTTAGCGGTGGCGGGTGCACTCTCTGGTTTGGAACGGAGTAAGTAACCAACAGTTACAAAGATAAATAGCTTTATTTTATTTTTTCTTATGATGAATTAGACCCGCAACTAAACCCTATTCTTTTCAGATTATTTACTGGCTTACTAAAACGGATTATTTGCTACATGCTTTGAAATATACGCTTTCTCAAAAAATACTTTCTTGCATTGTTTAGACCAGTCGATTTAAGTTATCTATTAAGTTTATTTTTTAATATTTAATTTATCCTCACAATTGGGTATATAATTCATAGCAATAATCCACTCACTAACTAAAATCAAATAAAGCCGGCTTTAAGAAATCAAATATGGTGGGTGGGTTAATCTGAACTGTCACCTTTTTCTATGAAATAGACGAATCTCCTCTTCCTGCGTTGGAGTTAGTTACCCTTCCCTTCCAAAGTTCCGATAATGGTGGACTGCGCTTGCGAGTTGCGAGGCGATCACCCAATCATTTGAGGTTTGCTTCTTCTTCTTCTTCGTCTTCCAATTCTTCTTGCTGCATCTCCCCTCTTCGATCGCTGGACATCGATTCTTCTCTAATCTTGCTCACGGTTGGTTCATGTTCTCTTGCATCTGTCCTCTTCGATCCCTGGAGCATTTTTTTTTCACCCGATCAATTTTTTGTTCGAGTGTTGCAATCACTGCGATCTCAAATCATCTTGCTTACGGTTGAGCTGCGGATTCATGGGTTATTGATTTGTTCTTGATTTTTTTCCCATCCTGCAGTTTACACGCACGCCACCTGTTCGACAAAAGGCCTCTGCGTGGTTCGGCCACCATGGCGGGGACGCCTGGCAAGCGCGTTAGGTACACGGTCTCGAGGCGCGTTGGGTCCATGCTCAGCGACCTCCCTGAAGGAGTCCTCCACCACATCATGTCCTTCTTGGACTCGCGACAGGCCGTGCAGATGTGCGTGCTGTCGCAGCGGTGGCGCAACCTCTGGCGCTCCATGCCCCGCATCAACATCGACTGCCAAGAGTTCGAGTTGACGGACAAGGCGGTGTTCATTGAATTTGTCAACCGGCTGCTGGAACTCCGCGACCCTGTCGCCCCTATCAGCAAGTTCAGTCTCTGGTACTCCATGACTGGTTCTGGTTGTGACACTGTCAAGGGAGACACGGGCAGGTGGATTAGCCACGCTTTGCAGAAGCAAGCCTGGGCTGTAGAGGTTTACGTTGACATGTTTTACGGTCACCTCAAACCGCTGGTGCTCGATCACTCCGTGTTTACTTCAAGCTACCTGCAAAGAATTTGGTTCTCTAATGTTATTCTGGACGATGGTTTCTTCAAGCAACTTGAGGCAGGCTGTCCAGCATTGGAAGATCTCTTCTTAGATGAATGCACCATTAGAGATGTTGAGATCTCCTCCCAGACACTGAAGATTTTGACCATCAAGCACGCTTACTTCTCTATCGATCTCGATACTTCTATTTCTACTCCGAGTGTTACTTCTCTGACCTTGTCGGATCCTATCTGTGGCATATTTGTACTGAAGGACATGGCATCAGTAGTGACTGCATCAGTTAAACCAACTTTTATGCCACGCAGGGAGTGTATTACGGGTTTGCACCAATATCTCTGGACACTTTCTGGTGTTAAACACTTGGAGTTCTTTTATCCGGTTAGAAAGCTATGCTTACTGAACTTATTTACATACTCCCCTCTGTCTTACTATATTCATTCGTCTTAATTTAGGTATCAATTTGAGACGGTGAAACTTAAGCTTGGCGTTCGTCTTGACACTTAAACCTCTACTACTCTACTGAAAAAAACTAAGCATTGCATGGCTAATTCTTATGTCACGTAATCATGATATGCTGATATGATGACTGACGCAATCAACACTCGATGGCCATCTGTAGATAAATAGACCTGTTGTGATCAGGACATCTTAGTTGGCAGCTTTATTTATTTGTTTTTGTTTTTTACGGGGAAGTTGGTTGCTTTATTTCACAAGGAAACTGGAGCATTTCCTATTCGACAACTCTGATATGTTATAATGTGGATGCAATAGTGGGATTAGCGACTGAGAATGAATCTTGTCTAGTATTTGAGTGATTATTTAAATTCAATGGACATTACTACACATAACTTTGAAATCTAAGAGACGTTCAAAGGCAACATACAAATGGAAAATGCTTTAGCAGTGATTGGAAGTCTGACTCGCAGTGCTACCTCCTGAATCATGACTTAATTGCATTGTGTTTTCACTAGCTACCGTAGCTACCTGATATTCTTCGAAAGCATCCTAACAATTAATTCACGTGCTCTCCTGGTTATGAACTGTTGATGGAAAAATAGTGTAGCATGGTTTAGTGCTGTATTTTCATTGTCACTAGTTCGTTTCTCTTCTTCTTTCTTGGTCTTTTAACTTTCACTATCTTGAAGATACAATTATCCTGCACTGCAAACAGAATACTTACCATATAATGTTAGCGTGGTCAATTTTGTTGGATGTTTGGTTTTTCATTGTCAGCTAATCATTTGAATATTGTGCAGCTGACAGTCGAAAACAATTTGCAGTGGTGTCCGAAATTCAACAATCTTGTGAACCTTGCTCTCGGTGAATGGTGTCTGCATGCAAACTTCTATGCTTTAATTGTATTCATCAAGAACTCACCCAGACTGGAGAAGCTAGCTCTGAAACTCTACGAGGTAAATGATCTCGTCCAAACTTGTACTTGGATATTTGTCATTGAGATATGGCTTACTTGTTGTTTCTTGCTATAGTTCGGTCAGCGAACATCAAAGAGAACCATTGTTGAACTTAATGACAGACTATTTACATGTGGGCACCTTAAGATTGTTGAAGTCATTTGCTTCAAAAATGATCCTCTGGCCAACCACTTGGTGGATTTCCTTTTTAGTAGTGGTATGACCTCAGCTCAGATTCATATCAAACACTGCTGGTAGATGCAGCATCAAGAACCTGCGATTTTCCAGTCTGAGTAGATATGACATCAAAGGATCTATTCGGTCCTTGTCCCATTGAAATCTTACTCTTTCTGGGATGGCACATAAGACTAGTTTACCTTCCGCTCTTGTTTTGTGCTATTACTTGAGTGCTCCGTTTCTTGTAAATTTTATTGTCAGTCGGTATTACTTGAGGTATTCCATGTGCCGATTGAAGCGGGTACCTTGTTTGCTGGAAAACATTGATCACAGGATGTTTGAGTATCCCCATATGGGCGTCATGTTTTCCTGATGTGTTGTTACAATCCCATGAGCTGCTTTCACTTTTAGGTGATATCAATCAGCATTTTCATTGCCCACCGCTGTCACCCTGTGTTCTGATTTGTCATAACAAATTCAATGTTTATCATTTTTCTTAAGTTATAGCATAGCAAATTCTGGAGTTAACCAATTCTCGGGCATAAATATCAGAAATGGCTCTAGATGGAGTCATGGAAATTGCCCACTGTAATAGATGGCTCAATTTGACATCCCACAACGAACAAAAACATCAACAGACAGTTGTTTTTCATTGTACGACTATCCTTTTGCTTTGAAAAATCACTAACAGAAGTGTGCTTATAAAAACCAAGTCACATATATTGTATTGATTAGTGCTGTACATACTTAAAAATTTCTTAATATCAAAGATCTCAACAATTTTCCCAAAAAAGAAGAAAGAAAAAGATCTCAACAATTTGATTTAGTTAGTTTGACGTTATAAAAAAAAGATTCAATCACAGTGTGACATTTCATCATTTGTAAAAAAAATAATACTCCCTCTAGTCTTCAATAAATGACACGGTTAACTTTTTTGACACACGTTTGAGTTTTGACCAAGATGAATCGACAAACCAGTGTAAAAAAAGAAGTCAATAGTGTTATCCATTAAAAACCAGAGGTAGTACTACGTGTATTATTCTCCTTTGTATTCCACGAAGAAAATATCGAGTATCAATCACACAGTGCACTTATATAGTTATATAACTCCCATAAAAAAGATAAAACACAATAGAACTAATTACAGACTTTATCAATTAATCTGAAACCGTCCGATTTCGCATGGACGGCCTAAAACCACCCCAGAGTCCCCTTAAATAGACAAGCAGCAGTTTCATTTCCCGTTCCGTTCCAAATCTAAGCCGCCTTCTTCCCCGTTCCGTTGGGTGGGCGCCATAGTGGTGGCGGTGCTCCCCTCCAATTCGAGGTTTGCTTCTTCTTCCAATCCTTCCTGCGTCTCTCATCTTCGATTCTCTGGATTCTTCACCCATCATGTTCTTCTCTGCTCGAATCTTGCGCTACGTTACGGTCTCAAATCTTTGCTTGCGGCTGAGCTGCGGATTCATGGATTCTTGGTTTCTTGGGTTTTCGCCGTTCTGCAGATTGCACGCGCGCCACCTGTTCGACGAAAGGCCTGTGAGACCGAGCGAGTGCTCTCGGCGGCCGGCCATGGCGGACACGGGGGCCCCGGCGGCGGCGGCGGATGCGGCCCCCGGCAACGGCGGCGGTGACAAGGTCAGCCTCAGCGCCCTCCCCGACGACGTCATCATGTCCTTCATGAACGCGCGCCAGGCCGTGCGGACGTGCGTGCTGTCTCAGCGGTGGCGCAAACTCTGGTCCTTCCTGCCGCGCATCAACGCCGAGTTCTTCGAGTTCGACACACAGGCCGAGAACATGGAGGTGGTAGCTGCGGAGGACGACGAGGTGGCGTTCAAGAGGTTCGTCAACCGGCTGCTGGAGCTCCGCGACCCCGTCGCCCTGATGGACTGGTTCTGGCTCAGGTACCCCAGCTCCGATGAGGACAACCTCCAGGTCGACTCCGAGGAGGCGAACAGGTGGATCAGCCACGCCATACAGAAGAATGCCCGGTCCGTGAAGCTTGTCGCGATGATGCTGCCCTTGGAGGTCGACAATCATGTTCACCTCACGCTACTTGAGAACGCTTGGCTTCTGCAATGTCTTCTTGGCCCATGGTTTCTTCAAGCAACTCGAGACAGGCTGTCCGGTTTTGGAAGATCTCTACTTGGGTGATTGTGACATTAGTGATGACGAGATTTCCTCCAAGAGCATGAAGGTTTTGACCATCGATCTCACTCGGTTCGCCTCTAAGTGCCGGACTTGCATCTCTACTCCAGGAGTCACCTCCCTGACCTTGGGCTGCGGAGCTGGAAACGTGCCTTTGCTAGAGAACATGCCATCACTAGTAACTGCGTCAGTTGACCTGAATGATGATGAGGTTCAGTTTGATGCTAATGATATGCAGCAGTTTCTCTGGAGACTTTCTGATGTTCAGCAATTGGAGTTTGATTATCACGGTAAACAGGTATGCTTGTTAATCTGACATGTTTCCACTTGCCTTTACTATATCTTTGCATCCTTCTCATTTATGTTGATCAATATTGGAATATGAGAAACTGAATATGTTGTTTTGTCTGGACACTTTGCAAAGAAGCTGGATTGTTAGGCTGTGTTCTTCTTTCATCTTTCCCAACTCATCTCTCTCGTTTTTCGCGCGCACGTTTTTCAAACTACTAAACGGTTTGTTTTTTACAAAAATTTTCTATACAAAAGTTGTTTTAAAAAATTATATTAATCTATTTTTCAAAAAAAGATTAATACTTAATTAATCATGTGCTAATGAGTTGTTCCGTTTTGCATGCAGGAGGGATTAGTTCCCAACCATAACATCCGAACACAGCCTTAGTTACCTGCACTTTGGCAATTGCAAAACTGAGTGTTGGATAATTGAATCTTTAGTTGTGAAATCATGATATGCCAGTAGGGTGACTGATGATATATAGGTCAAGTACTCAGATCATTTGTAGATAAATCAAAATGTTGACTGCTTGATCTGAAGTATCTGAATATTGTCAGCTTGATTCCATAATGAGAATGGAGCAGTTCATATTCGATGACTCTGCATGTTCTAAGGTGGATGCAATCTTGAGGTTATCAACTGAAAATGCACCATTTCCAGTATCTGAGTGATGATTATTTAATTTCAACTGATTCTACTGCACATAATTTGAAAAATAAGAGACATTCAAAGGCAACATACAATTGGAAAATGGTTCAGCAATTGGTGAACCATTGAACATGGTGTTTTGTCCAGTATCTGAGCGTGTGTTTGGTTTGGGAATCAAGTGGGATGGGTTAGGTCCATCCTAGTTTTTAGGATGGGATGGTCCCATCTATGTGTTTGGCACAAGAGTTAAAATGATCCTATTTATTGAGGGTTTGGAGCTATGTCACGCCGATTCAGATACGTGTATCGGTATCGGATACAGATACGCCGATACGATATGGCATTTTCAAATTAGTCTGATACGCGCCGATACGATACGACATTTTCAAATTAATCTGATACGGCGATATGTTTAGAATTTAAATTTAATACATAAAATAAGTCTCAAATAAATCATAAAACATGTCTCAGATAGACGAATTTAAAATATAAAACAAGTCTTAAATAGGTGAATTGAGCGTCCTAGTAAATAAGCAACCACCATGGCAGTATCTAGTCTCCAACTCTTTATTCCTGCACCGGATTTGCTTCTCCCTCCTCAAATTCCTCCATATCTCCAAAAGTCACAGCTTGTAGCTCAGGTTCATCAATTGAGAGCTCAGCAAATTCAAGGATGCCTACACCAGTCATAGATTCGAAAGCATCACCTCCTACATCCCACATACGTGTTTCCCCTTTTTTGTATGCATCTGTTCTTCTAGAGAGATGTCTCAGATTTGAGTGGACATAAACCAAATCCTCAGCATGCTCTGGAGTTAAGGCATTTCTTTTGACACTGTGGATGAAGCTATAAGTACTCCAATTTCTCTCACAGCAAGAAGATGAGGCTGGTTGGCTCACCAATCTGATGGCCAAACTCTGCAACAGAGGAACAGTTTGCCCGTAGTTGGACCACCAAGTCATTGGCTCACAAAGCCACCTATCACGAATTGAATCATGGTCATTAAATTCTTCGGAACAAGTAGAGAATCGTGCATATTCATCCATGACTTTTGTTAGTTCTTCTTGGATGGGAAAGAACTTTCTGAAGCAATCCATTCTCATTTTTGAAACCTCATTGTCCCTGTGTGGGGGCACACGGCCAGCTGACTGATCAAGCCAATTTTTGCTATAAAATCTACACAGTAAATATACAAATAATTAATAAATAAAGAAGCAAGAGTGCAATATATCTAAGAACGAAAATGTTAGATCAAATAGATCCTTCACCTTGGATTGAGTGAATGGGCCAAACAATACAGTGGATTATTGCCTTTTGTCCACCTAGCAAGCAAAATCTCATAAACAACTGAGAACAAGTCAGATTCTTCATCTTCTTCCTTCCCTTCCCATAAATATATCTCTTTTTTCACCTTCTCAATCATTGAGTCCCACATCTTATAAATTAGATGAAGGCATGGAGTGTCGGTGTCTGCAACACGTATCATATCATAGATAGGCATTGTAAATTTCAGAATAAAGTCCACATTGCTCCACCACACTTCACTGAGTATCTTCTCTCTAACATGAGTTGCAACTCCAGCAGTATCATCTTTGTAATGATTCCATTGCTAACTAATTACCATGGCTTGTAGTTGCCTCTTAACTTGCACAAACCGTTGTAACATACACACAAGTGAAGCAAATCTTGTTTCAGCAATAGCAAGTAACTTCAAAGAGCTAAACTCTTTATGAATGCACCATGCCATGGTTCATGATAAAATTCTTTATCATTTGAGCTTCAAATTTAACATGTGATATAAATTCAAGTGTGCTGAACACAAAACTTTGAGGATCTTCATCATTCCTTCCCGGTTACACACTTCCCCCTTTTGGACAAATTTCTTCTACGGTTGCGGCAGGTTGCAGTCTCTGCCCCCATCGTTGCGCTTTCTTCATTCCCTTAGGAGGCTCGAGGTCTCCTTCCAGTCGCTGCAAGGTCATATCCCAGAACTACAGAAGCAATGCAATGATCTGAGGCAAGATATCCCAGAAGTCGTATTGACCTGCATCCCATTAATTTAGTTCCAAGGTAATTTACCTGCTACCTCAACTTTTTGTTTTTTTAGCCAATGCTTATCTATATATCCTGCTTGTTAGCAACTAACGCAAATCAAGATCGAATACGAGACACAGATTTTTACGTGGAAAACCCTTGCGGGAAAAAAACCACGGGCGCCGACCGGCAATCTTCACTATATGTACGGAGTTTACAGAACGCAGGGAATACAATGAGTCGTCGGTTCTTCCCATGCGGCTTACAAGATGTATTTATAGGATGGACTGACTACAGTCAAATACGGAAACAAATCCGCTAATAAACATACCCGAACCATGGGCCCTCCAGGCGTCCCCACAAGACTCACATTATAATTCGGATCATATTCCAACAAACTCCACCTTGAGACGAATTCCATCTTGTATCAAATGAAGTATCATCAATCAACTCACTTCAATAATAAATAATCACCGGCGCCAAAAGTCACTAGGACTTAATTTGTAATGCCAACTAAGCTTGAGCATAGTCCAAACTTAGCTCCAGGAACAGGCTTTGTCAACATATCAGCAGGATTATCACGAGTATTAATCTTGCATACCTTCACATCACCTTCAGCAATGACACCTCGAATAAAATGATATCTGATATCAATATGTTTTGTCCTTTCATGAAACATTTGATCTTTAGTCAGATAAATAGCACTCTGGCTATCACAGTGTATAGAAGTGCAAGAAGAAACCCCACAAAGTTCAGAGTATAAACCTCTCAACCAAATAGCTTCTTTACCAGATTCAGAAATAGCCATATATTCAGCTTCTATTGTAGACAGAGCAACAGTGGACTGCAAGCATGCTTTCCAACTAACAGCACAACCACCAATGGTGAAAACATAACCCGTGAGAGATCTCCTCTTATCCAAATCACCAGCATAATCAGAATCAACATAACCAACAAGTCCATCTCTAGATTTTCCAAATTGCAAACAGGCATTAGAAGTATCTCGCAAATATCTGAAAATCCATTGAACAGCTCTCCAATGCTCCTTACCAGGATTACCCATGAATCTACTGACAACACTCAATGCATGAGATAAATCAGGACGAGAACAAACCATGGCATACATAAGAGAACCAACTGCACTGGAATATGGAACTCTAGACATGTACTCAATATCTTTATCTGATTCTGGACTTAAATCTGATGATAATCTGAAATGTGCAGCTAATGGAGTACTCACTGGTTTTGCTTTATTCATATTGAAACGATGAAGAACCTTTTCAATATAACCTCGCTGACTGAGGTATAATTTACCAGACTTTCTATCTCTAGTAATTTCCATACCAAGAATTTTCTTAGCTGCACCCAAGTCCTTCATCTCAAATTCTTTACTCAATTGTGCCTTCAATTTAGCTACTTCTAATTTATCTTTAGCAGCAATCAACATATCATCAACGTAAAGAAGCAAATAAATAGCTGAGCCATTAACAATCTTCAAGTAAACACAACTATCATAATCAGACCGCTTAAAACCACGAGAGAGCATAAATGAGTCAAACCTCTTGTACCATTGCCTAGGAGATTGCTTTAAACCATAAAGCGATTTCTTTAACTTGCAAACAAGGTTTTCTTTTCCAGGAATAATAAAACCTTCAGGTTGGTTCATATAAATGTCTTCTTCCAACTCCCCATGTAAGAATGCAGTTTTAACATCTAGTTGCTCAAGTTCATAATCATGCATGGCAACAATACTAAGCAAAGTACGAATCAAACTATGCTTAACAACTGGGGAAAAAACATCATTAAAATCAATACCTGGAATCTGGCTATAGCCTTTAGCAACCAACTTCGCTTTATACCTTGCTGGCTCGCTAGGAGAAAGACCCTCCTTTCTTTTATAAATCCACTTGCAACGGGCAGGCTTTTTATTCTTGGGCAATTTCACTAAATCCCAAGTACCATTCTTTTCAAGTGACTCCATCTCATCTTGCATAGCGCTCATCCAATTGTTGCAATCAGGAGAAGTAATAGCCTCAGAATAATTAGAAGGTTCTGAATTACCTTCAATCTCTTCTGCAACACTCATGGCATAAGCAATATTGCATTCTTCAATCAACCTTTTAACAGGTTTAGGCTGCCTTTTAGGCCTATCAACAGCAATAGAATGTCGTGGAGACTGCACAACTGGAGAAGAATGCTCAATAGCAGAAGAATCATCAACAATTGGAGAAATTTCAGCAATAGGTGCATCTTGCATAGCAACATTATCAACATCTGGTGAATCAATTAAGTGCTCCACCTGCACACTTATTTTCTCTTCCTCAATAGGAGCATCAACAGAAGAATTGTCAACAAACATAACAGTCTCATTAATGATAACATTCCTGCTAAGCATAATCTTCTGAGTCTGGGGATTCCACAATTTATAACCTTTAACACCAGATTGATAACCAATAAAAATGCATTTAACAGCTCTAGGCTCCAATTTACCATTATCAACGTGAGCATAAGCAGGACAACCAAAAACTCTCAATTACGAATAATCAGCTGGAGAACCAGACCATATCTCAATTGGAGTTTTCTTATCAAGAGGAATAGAGGGTGAACGATTAATCAGATAGCAAGCAGTGGAAGCAGCCTCAGCCCAAAAACGCCTATTCAAGCCAGCATTAGACAACATGCAACATACGCTCAGCTACACCATTCTGTTGAGGCGTATAAGGAATAGTGTAGTGCCTAACAATGCCTTGAGACTTGCAATATGTATTAAATTCATTAGAACAGAATTCCATCCCATTATCAGTACGAAGCTTTTTAATCTTCTTCTTAGTTTGATTTTCAATCATAACCTTCCACTCTTTAAATGCTGAAAATGCTTCTGATTTATGCTTCAAGAAATAAGGCCATACCTTACGAGAATAATCATCAATGATTGTCAACATATAACGAGAACCACCAAAAGAAGGCTTGCGAGATAGTCCCCATAAATCAGAATGCACATAATCAAGAATACCTTTACTTTTATGAGTAGAGAGATTAAAAGACACCCTCTTGTGTTTGCCAAACACACAATGCTCACAAAACTTCAACTTACTGATGTTATGTTCATCAAGGAGTCCTCTCTTGCACAATTTATGCAAGCCTTGCTCACTCATATATCCAAAACGCTTATGCCAAAGATCAGTAGCATCAGAATTAGATAATGAATTAGAAATTACAGCAGCATCACCTGTAATTGTAGTACCACGAAGACGGTACAAATTTGGAGATTTCAATTCACCTTTCATCACAATAAGAGAACCTCTTGACACCTTTAGAACTCCATCTCCACCGGAGTACTTGTACCCTTTACCATCAAGAGTACTCAGAGAAATAAGATTCTTGCTCATGCTTGGAATATGCCTCACGTCAGCCAAGGTTCTGACAATGCCATCATGCATCTTAATCTGAATAGATCCCATACCAACAATATCAAGTGGACTGTCATCACCCAATCTAACAGAACCTCCACCTTGGAGAGAATCATAGGTGACAAACCAATCTCTATTAGAGCATATATGAAATGAAGCAGCGGAATTAAGAATCCATTCATCATTACTGTTAGCACATCCAGCAAAAGCAACTAAAGAATCACCATCGAAATATTCTGCCTCAGAAGCAGCAACAGAAACATTACCTTCATCATTGGTTTTACCTTTTTCTCTGTATGTGCCAGTTCTCTTCTCCTTATTCTTCAATTTCAAACAATCCTCGATAAAGTGATTGTTTTTCTTGCAATACTTGCAGAATTTATCTCCTCTACCTTGAGACTTTGATCGGCCTCTGAAACGATTAGAACTTTTGCCTCTATTGCCATTGTTAGATTTATTTTCTGTCCTCCCACGAACAGACAACGCTTCTCCTTTGGAAGCAGAACATTCAGAAGACACCATCAACTTCATCTTTTCCTTAGCATGCAACGCCTCACACACCTCATCAAGAGTTAGTGTATCATGGCTATATAATAAAGTATCTCTGAAGTTTGAAAAAGAACTAGGCAAAGAGCACAAAAGAATAAGTCCCAAATCCTCATCATCATATTCTACCTCCATAGCCTGTAGATCAAAAACGATCTCCTTAAAGACTGTGAGATGGTTAATAACATAACCACCCTCTTGCAATTTATGAGTATATAGCTTCATCCTCATATGCATCTTGCTTGTCAAATTCTTAGACATGCAAATTGACTCTAACTTGAGCCACAAAGCAGCTGCAGTTTTCTCCTGCAGACAATCTTGCAGAATATTATTTGACAGATGAAGCTGAATTTGGGACAAGGCCTTACGATCTTTTCTCTTCTCTTCGTCGGTCCAAGACTTTGAATCTTTATTACCGAATTTATCAAGTGCATCATCAACATCAGCCTGCGTAAGAATAGCCCTCATCTTGACTTGCCAAAGAGTGAACCTTGTGTCACGATCTAGTTGAGGAATATCATACTTTACTGTAGACATGGTGAAAAAAATAATAGCAATAACCAGAAGAAATAATCTGCAGAAATTTAGGTGTAACCCTAATAAGAAACCTGCAGTCTGGTACACTTCACGTGTACGATCAGCAAATCACTGAATAAATAAATCTCCTGGTAGCCTTATCGTGTGCACGTAACACAATTCACCAAATTCACCCTTGAAAACAGAAATCAACGTCACCTTGCAGTCTCGATTCGCGTCAGCAATCAACAAATTTCTCTGCCTCCCACGCAAAGCACTAGATCAGCACAGCACCAGCACCTGCAGAGCTTGATCAGGACACGTACTCCAGCAGTCCAGCGGGCAGACGAACTCGTTCAGCACAGCACGAGCAGAACTCGATCACGACGATCAGGACAGATTGCCTAGAAACCCGTGCGCAGCTTCCACCACCGCTCGCTCGGACACCGTAGCGGCAGACGGCACGGTCGAAATCGATGAGCAGCGAAAAAAAAAAATTTTGGCGGCGGCGGCGGCCAAGAACAGGGAATAAAACCCTATTTTTTTTCTCACAATCTCATGTCTGGCTCTGATACCACTTGTTAGCAACTAACGCAAATCAAGATCGAATACGAGACACAGATTTTTACGTGGAAAACCCTTGCGGGAAAAAAACCACGGGCGCCGACCGGCAATCTTCACTATATGTAGGGAGTTTACAGAACGCAGGGAATACAATGAGTCGTCGGTTCTTCCCGTGCGGCTTACAAGATGTATTTATAGGATGGACTGACTGCAGTCAAATACGGAAACAAATCCGCTAATAAACATACCCGAACCATGGGCCCTCCAGGCGTCCCCACAAGACTCACGTTATAATTCGGATCATATTCCAACAGATATTATTGCTTACCTACTTATCCTCTTTATTATCTCTACTTTTCTAGTGAGGGCAAACTAACTAGATCACACGTTCCTCATGCAAACATAAAACACGCAAATGAATTATTCTCTTTTGTTGTTTGTCAAATTTATTTTCCTTTACCACTCATAATTTAATGTAAAGCATGACCAAAGCATCCTGCCATTCTAAAACTGTATGATCAGGTTTCACTAAAATAGATTATGACAAACCATTCACTAGAACAGGTTCGGTTATCTCTAACGGGCTTAAAACATCATCTCTATCGGGCAGGGCCCCCGTCACTGACCAAAAGTCAGTGATGTGAGAAAATATCTCAATCGGGCATATGCCTGTCACGGATGACTCTCATCTCTGACGGGCTTTAATCTATGCCTGTTAGAGATGACAGTCATCCGTGACAGGTTTTAAAGCCATCTTAATCGGGCCATATTTTAAGCCCGTCACGGATGACTATCATCTCTGACGGGCCTAGATTAAAGTCCGTTAGAAATGACTATAATAAAAAAAATAAATTTCATTTTTGGGTTAGCCTCTGGCCTTTGCCCTTAGTCGTGTGCCTTCCCGATATGTCACCCATCCTAAAATTGCATAAGGGCCAGCACAATTGGGCCAGCACAATTAACCTCATAGTTCTTTGGAGATTGGATTCCATGAAAGAAATTGTAGTTTGTTGGTGTAAGTATTCTATTAATCCTATTAACCGGTGGACTACGATGTCACACCCTAGCATCCCCAATTCATATACATTCATTCACATACACAACTATCAATATATTTAACACAACCATATTCATATAACATCCCTTTTGATCACATATTTAACAATATAAAATTTGAATTTTAAAATATAAGAAATTCAAATATTTTTTTGGGTAGTAAATGATTTCAAATTGAAAAATTATCAACAACAAAGTTGTATAACTCATCAAGATCTATAACTTTTATTTTGGTCTTTTTGATATATAACATTTTTTTAAACAATTTGAATTTGAATTTAAAAATATGACAACTTCAAATAATATTTTCAAATACTAAATGATTTCAACTGAAAAAGTCATCAACAACAAAGATGTATAACTCATCAAGATCTATAACTTTTATTTTGGTCATTTCTTCATCCAGCAAAGTGATAATAACATTATTCATAAAATTCACATATCTCTCATCTGGTTTTATAAACTATAACACAGACATGTAAATTTTATGAACAATGTTACTAATACTTTGTCGGATGAAAAAATGACAAACATAAAAGTTATAAATCTTGATGAGTTATACAACTTTGTTGTTGATGACTTTTTCAGTTGAAATCTTTTAGTATTTCAAAATATTGTTTGAAGTTGTCATATTTTCAATTTCAAATTCAAACTATTCAAAAAAAGTTGTATAGAAAAATGACCAAAATAAAAGTTATAGATCTTGATGAGTTATACAACTTTGTTGTTGATGACTTTTTCAGTTGAAATCATTTAGTATTTGAAAATATTATTTGAAGTTGTCATATTTTTAAATTCAAATTCAAATTGTTCAAAAAATTGTTATATAGCAAAAGGACCAAAGTAAAAGTTATAGATCTTGATGAGTTATACAACTTTGTTGTTGACAATTTTTCAATTTGAAATCATTTAGTATTTAAAAATATTATTTGAAGTTGTCATATTTAAAAAAGTCATCCGTGACAGGCTATAATCTAGGCCCGCTAGAGATGAGAGTCATCCGTGACGGACTATAATTTAGGCCCGTTAGAGATGAGATGAGAGTCATCCGTGACGGGCTATAATCTAGGCCCGTTAGAGATGAGAGTCATCCGTGACGGGCTATAATCTAGGCCCGTTAGAGATGAGGTGAGAGTCATCCGTGACGGGCTATAATCTAGGCCCGTTAGATATGACAGTCATCCATGATGGGCTATATAATCTAGGCCCGTTAGAGATGACAGTCATCCGTGACGGGCTTTAAAGCCATCTCAATCGAGCCCGTCTACAGAGCCCATCACCGATGACCCTTATCTCTGATGGGCTCTGTTGATGGGCCCGATTGAGATATGCTAGGTCATCTCAATCGGGCCTAAACATATAGCCCGTCACAGATGAGTGTCATCAGTGACGGGTTATATGTACATGAGCCTAGAGTATGACTGCACGAGTACATCTACAACGATGCAAATTTAGGCCCGATTGAGATGACTTCGTTCTGACGGCCCAATAGTCCAAGCATATGAGAGCCCGTCAGAGATGAGAGGATCTGTACTAGTGATTGTGTGCACTGCAACTCATAGGGAAAAAGGTTATTACAAGAGAAGACAGTAGATGTGACGCTCCGAACATGACTCGAGCCCACCCAGTTCAAATATTTGTACTTGCTAAAGGTATCACATAGGGGTAGTATTTTCTGCCAAATTCCTAACATTGTCTTGATAATTGTTAGTATATTGCCGATGGTAATATTCATCTGTAATGTGTGGGAATGTGCCCGAGCCAGCGTGACAATATCGAGTGCATCTTTAATAGAAAGGACTGTGTGGAGGCTAGTAATGGATCAACTTACATGGGATAAGTCCGGCAAACATGGACTAATGGTTCGCTATCATCAATGATGCAACAGTGGACAAGTGAAAAGAGATGGACGTTAGCAATTCTATGGCAAAACTCTAAGTGCAATGAAACAAGAGTTGTGTTTCAGAACAAAAGAAGCTACTAGGTGATTTGAGGAAGCCATCACCAGGGAGGAAGCTGAAGCTTGGAGGCAGGCACTAGAAATCTTCAGGACCTTCGGCAGTTTCCTAATGGAACGGAAACTAGTAATTTATTTTCGGCAGTTTCCTACTAGGTGTTTCATTAAGCTGGTTAACCTTATTTTCTGTTCGCAACTACTAGTGCACATAGGAAGGCTGTAGCTTTCCTAAGATTCGTGCATAACAGTAATTATTCAATATTATCTTTTTCAAGGAAATATTGAAATGACAGGAGATCTCATGGTGCACTTCAAGGAAAATCTTTGTAATATCTTTATTGAATGCTTATCATATTGTTGGCTCAGCAAACTTGGTTACTGAACCATTACTATTAATATTGAAAATATTTGAATTGCACTAGAAAAAAGTTGTATAGAATGCTAAATGAATGGTAATAAGAACCATCAACGACTCACAAAAATAGTAGCCTCATAGCTCTTGTGTAACATATAGTGTGTTTTCAAACTAAAAAAGAAAAAAAATTATATAAATAACCTTCCTATCTCTGGCATCCCAGGCAGGGGAGCATCACACACATAAACACCGTACACCAATCATGTTCACTGATGATATCATTACAAATGAGATGCAATGGTAGCCAGCCTATACTGGTAGCTCATATTATAAGTAGGGACACAAAAAAAAACCCAGATTTAACTAAAAAGATGTGCTGCCTGACAATATTAAAAAATATAAGGGCAGCCAGCATTCCGGCCAGAAGGTTCAACAAATCACATACATTGGATGAGAGGATATAGATAGCACAGAAATGCATTTTGTAGTTTATTTTATCTCATGTGGGGCACTTGGAGAACGAGTAGGTCAACAATGAAGAGGTGTGCTTAAAAAGATTGAATACATTAGTAGTATGGTACTTATCTTTATATATTTCATTGGCGCATTATGGTAGAATGTTCATCATTGAATCAGGGAATTCAGAAAAAACAGGTTGTTGCAGATCGATACCATCAAGAAGATGTTTTACAAGTGTAGTACTTCTGGAGGAGGCTGCAAATTTTGAGGTAAGCGACACTGGTCAAACAAAAAGGAACTACATTCCTTTATATGCAAAACAGAACTGTTTGTTTCAGTAAGAGAAATGAAAAGGGTCAACAAGATTTTACACAAATCTAACATTTCATCCCTATGTTCTTATACTTCTCCCTCCGTTTTATATTATAAGTCGCTTTAACTTTTTTGTAGTCAACTTTTTTAAAAATTTGACTAAACTTATAAAAAAATATAACAACACTTATAGCACTAAGTTAGTTTTATTAAATGTAAAATTGAATGTATTTTGATTTTTTTTTGCTTTATATTAACAATATTGCTATATTTTTCTATAAATTTGATCAAAACTAAAGAAATTTGATTTAAAAAATTGTCAAAACGACTTATAATATTAAACGGAGGTAGTAGGGAGCAAGAATATCCTGAAACAATATATGACTAACATTGAATCGTTCAGAAACAAGTGTAGAACAAAGAACACCAACCAACAGGAGCGAAGCATTGCTTTAAACAGCTAGCGTTCAAGCCAAATAGGACGCGGCGAACCTACTGAAACTGAACATTCAATCGCCACCGCACCTCGTTACCATTTATACCTTATCGCGAACACTCCGGCCCATCCGAGATCCAGCTTCCTCTTGACGCTCCTTTCCACCGCGGTCGCGCGCGGACGGAGGCCGCGAATGCGCTTGAAGTACACGCGCGGCGCGCGACCGCTTCCCCTTGCTGCCCCGCGCGCTGGGACGTGCCGCCGGCGTCGTGCGCCCACGCGGCCGCGCACTGTCCCTCCCGCTGCACCGCTACCTCTCGCCGTCTCACGCGGCCCCGCCTCGGTCCATGGCGGAGAGGCGGAGCAGGGGAAGAGGCAGATGAAATTTTTTTTATTTTTAATTTTATTTATTAAAATATTTTAAAAATAATTTTTTATTTTAAAAATTTACAAATATAGTCACCCATCGTCCTTCAAAAGGGCGTAGGGCGATTTTATCTGACATGACAGACGGCCGTTGGCCAGAAGCCGACCAACGAGAGAGGAAAACTTTGCAGGCGACCCCTTTGCCGTTCTCTGGGAGGCAATTTTTCACTATGTTGGGGCCGCCTGCAAAAGGGTGATGAGGGCGGCCTTGCATTTTTGCAGGCCCCCTTGCCGCTCTTTGGGAGGGCGATTTTTGATCCCTCTGTATAAAACTCCTTCTTCTTCTCCAAATTTTCATTATATTAACTCAAAATCCAAAAAAAAAAAAAGAAGAGAGGGGTGAAGGGGAGCAGAAGGAAAGCGGTGAAGCCCTGCCGATTTGCTGACTTCATAGTAGGTAAATACATTATATTGTATTGTCTTTGAAATTTTTGTAACATTTTAGTTGTATTGCCATATATTTTAGTAGATCTGGAGCACATTACATATTTGTATAATTTAAGAATAAAGGCATACGACATATTTATAGAAATTGAGACTTAGGGTATAGTGCAAATTGTACAATATATTTGAATTATATGGTACATCTGGAGCACCATATAACTTAGGGCGTAGTACATATTGATGAATTCGACATTAAATCTGGTGATTATGTTTTGAACTTAGTTAACTTAATTTTTTGTTTCATTAGACACAATGTCAAGTAAGGTCATATTTCAGTTAGTTCACGTTCAAGGCAACCTTAAATTTGGTCCAGATGATGTTGATCTATCAGATTTTAGAATGACGTCGAAAGGCATCGATAGGCCTGCCGAGAGAACATTTTAGTCAATTTATAGTTGGTTGCTGCGAGGATTTAGAATAGACCCAGAAGTCAACACAATGTCAGTATCTGTTGCAGTGAGTCGTGCAACAGAAGGTTATTTTTGGAAACTAATGCCTATGGATAGCACTGATGCTTGGAGACAGTACGTGGATATGGCTTTTGAACGGTCATGGCCCCTTGTTATTTTTGTGTCGGTGCATGAAAAGAATAGAAATATTGCAATGGAAACCGAAGATGTTGAGAGTCAAAGCCATGTGAGGGATTGTGTTGGACCATCGATGAAAAATTAGGAAAATCAAACAAGGGTGGTGCAGGCCATGGGCGTGGCGGATGAGAGAGTCGGTACAATTGTCGATGAAATGGAGAGGGAAGATTCGGATAACGAGCAAGCGGAGGGCGACGTATCATCCGATGAGAAAAATGATGTAATGCTCACTGATTGGACAAAAGAGGACTTCTCAGGACTTGTTATCTCAGAGGGGCATCATATACCTTGGGAATATAAAAAGAACGAGGTAATTCAGGGTGCTAGGTATGCTCATAAGGAGGATATGAAGGAGACGGTGAAGCATTGGGCGGTCTCATTGCAAAGAGAGTTTAGAGTGGTCAAGTCAACCAATTATGTGTACGAAGTGAGGTGCGTGAGGGAAGATTGTTCATGGCGTGTTCATGCATATAAGGGTAAATGGATTGATTATTGAAAAGTTAGCATTGTGACCGAGCACCAATGCCACTTACAAAGGGTAGAGAAGTATCACCGCAACATCACTTCAACTTTTGTTGCAAGTGAGATGTATAGCAGTGTTGTCTGCAACAATGGCTTTGAACCAAGATCAATTATTAGCCACATTGAAGGCAAATTCAAGTACACCATAAGCTATGCCAAGGCCTGAAGAGCCAAACAAAAGATTTTAGAGATGAGGTATGACATATTTGAAGTATCATATGATAATTTTGCCTCGTCTGTTAGCCAGCATTGCCCAGAGGAATAGTAATACTTACTATGACATGCATACATTTCAATCGGCTGATGATCCTACCAAGAGTGTGCTGCAAAGAGCATTTTTCTCATTGGGTGCTTGCATCAACGCTTTTGTGCATTGTCGTCCTGTACTATGCATAGATGGAACATTTTTGACCGGTAAATACAGAGGTCAGATATTGATAGCGATTGGAGCTAATGAGAACAATTAGGTGTTACATATGGCTTTTGCATTTGTAGAGAGTGAGAACACTGAAAGCTGGTACTGATTCCTGGAGAGAGTGCACATCACACTCGTGCGTATGAGGCCCAATGTTTGTCTTATACATGATCGTCATGCGAGCATGTTGCTGGCTATTGACTACTTGCAGAACGGTTGGGATGAGAAAGAAATTCCAGCTAGGTGGCCTGATCTTCGGAGTAGGTGATGCATGCGTGAGTGCTAATTTCTATAAGCAATTCAAGAACAAGCATCTGATGGATCTTTTCAAGAGACTCTGTGCACAGAATCAAGAGAAGAAATTTAATGAGTTGTGGAGAAGGTTGGATGAGTTGACAACTAAGCAAACAGACGAGCAATCTCCTGGCCACAAGCTGAAGTTGACGAGTCTCCCGTACCTCTTGGTGCATTACATGACGACTCACCCACAATGAGAAGGAAGTCGGGATCATCTATCCAAAATTTCACTCATTGGATTGAGAACGAAACAAAGGAGAAGTGGTCTCTGTTGTATGACACCGACGGTTCTCGATACGGAATAATGACAACTAATCTGACCGAGGTTTACAACTGGGTAATACGAGAAGTGCGAGAACTTTCATTAGTTGGTATTGTCAAATTTATTCTTCACGGCACACAGGCCTACTTCAGGGATTGATACAAGAAAATTGGTCGGGATTGATACAAGAAAATTGGTCCAGAATCTCTTTGAGGGCTGCAGCTAGGTCTGTTTTCCCTTTGATTAGAATCAAGGTATCATCTGCGTATTGTAGTGTTGGAGGTGCCCCTTCTATATCCATGGGGTGTGTAAGCACCCCTGTGTGGTAGGCTCGTTGAATCAATTTTTGCAAGACGTCAGCAATAAGTATAAAAAGGTAGGGTGATAATTGGTCTCCTTGACGAACCCCTCTTCTATACTGAATTTGTTCTCCCTTCTCACCATTGATGATAACCTGAGCTTTAACCAGAGCATAGGAGGGATTTCATCCAGTCAATCCACTTTTCAGGAAAACCTATTGTTTCCAAAACTCTGAATAATGCTTCCCAGCTGACTGTATCAAAAGCCTTATGAAAATCTAGTTTTAGTACTATCATTGGTTTCCTTTTATTGAGTGCAGATTGGACCATTTCTGCAGCCTAAATAAATTTTTCTGTGATTGTTCTGTTTTTGATGAACCCTGACTGCATGGGGTCGATTAATTTGGCAATTATAAGCTGTAGTCTGTTGGCAAGGGTTTTGCTGATGAGTTTGGGAAGACTGTGTAATAGCGAAATTGGCCTGAAATCTTTGATGTGAACAGCTGCTGAGGTTTTCGGAAGGAGAGTTATATATGATTGATTAACTCCAGATAGATCAATCTTCTTGTCATCCTGGAAGATTTCTTGCAGGCCAGGTAACAGTTTATTGAGGAACCTTTTGTAGAACTCATTTGTGAAGCCATCTGATCCTGGGCTCTTGTTGTTTGGTGCATTGAGTATAATTTTTGCAATTTCCTCCTTAGATGTGAGCAGGTCAGGTAAGAGTGTTGAAGTCATATGCTTGAAGGATGATTCACTGGTCAACCGTGTGGAAGGCTTCTTTGTTAAGAATAGCGCGTGACCCCTGTTCCTGTTCAGATTAACATGAAACACTGGAGTCAGCGCAAGCATCAGTTACCTGAGCACGTATGAAATATCTGTGGATCTATTCGTTTGTTGTCCAAATTCAAACCCTCTGTTTCTGGGGTGGATATACATTCGTTGATTCCAGCTGATTTCGAAAGCACATAGACATGTTTGCCGGTCTTTTTTGGTACTATGGCTTGAGTACAGAATATTGTGTGTCTTGAGTTGGTTCATTGGTTGTAAGTAGAACAAACTAGTTCTGACCGGAGTGGATACCTTGTAGTATGCTGCAAAAACATATATCACAGTGCTGTATGTCACATTTTTTAGTTTTCCATATGATTGTCATGTTTTCCCAACGTGATGTTTACAATCCCATGAACAATGTATGTATGACGTCATTGACTTTTCACATAACGTTTGAACATTTGTTTTATTTGAAAATTTAATATAAATATGTAAAAGTAAAAGTTAATATTATAGTCTGTTTGATGATAAAACAAATCACAACAAAACAAATTATATTTATATACTCCTACTGTTCCAAAATAAGTAACATATGACTGGATATGACACATCTTATTACAACGAATCTGAACATATCTTCGTCCAGATTCGTTGTACTATGATCTATTCTCATCCAGTCTTAAATTGTTATATTTTGAGACGAAAAAAATATTTTTTATTGAATAAGATAAATTATCAAATGTTATAAAAAACAATGGCGTCATACATATACATTTAGGAACGGAGGGGGTAAAAAAATACGCAATTCTCTTACGTATTCGCTAAAACAAAATTCCATACAAACAGGGGTGTTGTGTTGGCGTTTGAAACGGTTGGGTATGTAAATGGGCCTCGTGGCCCATATAGTCGCAGAGGACGCATGGTCAACGGCCCATAAATTCGGCCCATTTATGCCCTTTTCCGGAGTCCGCCAGCCTCATCCGGCCCACTAGCAATCAGGAAGATGAACAACTCAGGCGGCGCGGCTGGCGGCTTCCTCCCCCACTGCTCCACCTCTCCGCCACCGGTGGCGAGACGGCGCGACGCGAGGCGGGGCCGCGTGAGACGGCGAGAGGTAGGCGGCGTCGCAAGGGGGGAAGCGTGCGAGCGCGCGCCACGCGTGTATGTACTGGTGGTTGAGGGAGGTGACGCATCGACTTCAAGCGCATTCGCGGCCGCCGCCAGCCCGCGACCGCGGTGGTGGAGATGAGAGTCAAAGGATTGGAGGAAGCTGGATGTCGGAGGGCGCAGGAGCGTTCGCGATAAGGTATACAAGTAGCGAGGCGTGGTGGCGATTGAATTGTTAAGTGGGTTCGCCGCGTGCTGTTTGCCTTGCACGCTAACTGTTTGATGCAATGCTTCCCCTCCTGTTGGTTGGTGTTCTACACTCGTTTCTGATGGATTTATTTCTGTGAGTATAGCCTAGATTCAGTGTAAGTCATATATTGTTGCAGGGGATCTTGCTCCTTAGCTAATTGGAGTATAAGAACATAGGGATGACAGGTTAGACTAGTGTAAAATCTTGGTGGGCCTTTTCATTTTTCTTACTGAAACAAACAGTTCTGTTTTGCATATAAAGGTATGTAGTTCCTTTTTGTTTGACCAATGTCGCTTACCTTAAAATTTGCAGCCTTGCAGGCCCCTCCAGAAATTCTACGCTTGTAAGACCCCTTGGTGGTATCTATCTGCAAGAACCTGGTCTTCCTGAATCCCCTGGTTCAATGATGAAGATTCTAATTTAATACGGCACCGAAAGAAAGATAAGTACCTTACTAATAATTTATTTATCTTTTTAAGCATACCTTGTCATTATTGACCTGTTCGTTCTCAATGTCCCTCACGAGATAAACTAAGCTGACAAAATGCATTTCTGTGCTATTTATATCTCTTGTCTGGTGCCTGTGATTTGTTGAACCTTCAGGAATGCTCTGCCCTTATATTTTTTATATTGTCAGGCAGCATATATTTTTAGTCGAATCTGAGCTTTTATTGTACTTATAATACGAGACACCAGTATAGGCTAGCTACCATTGCATCTCATTTGTTATGATATCAGTGAAAATGATTGGCATACTGCGTTTGGATGCTCCCAGGCCTGGAACGCTAATAATAGGAAGGTTATTGATATAGGTTTTTCTTTCTTTTAGCTTCGAACCACTCTATATGTTACACGAGCTATTAGGTTACTATAGTCTACTATCTTTATTACCATTTAGCATTCTATACAGCTGTCTTTCTAGTGTAATTCAAATCTCCAATGGTAATAATAATAATGGTTCAGTAACCAAGTTTGCTGAACCAACAATATCATAGGCATTCAATGAAGGTATTACAAATATTTTCCTTTATGTGCAGCATGAGATCTCCTGTCATTTCAATATTTTATTGAAGAAGATAATAGTGAATAATTACTTTTATGTATGAATCTTAGGAAAGCTACAGCCTTATGTGCACTACTAGTCGCGAACAGAAAATAAAGTTAACTGGCCTAATAAGAAGATTTTAGCTAATTACTCCATTAGCAACCTGCCAAAGCTCCTGAAGATTTCTAATGCCTACCTCCAAGCTTCAGCTTCCTCCCTGGTGATGGCTTCCTCAAATCACCTAGCCTCTTTTATTCTGAAACACACTCTTGTCTCATTCCAATTATAGTTTTGCCATATAATTGGGATAACTAACATTCCCTCATCTTATTTCACTCGTGCACTGTTGCTTCATTGATGAGAGTGAACGTTTGCCAGATTTATACCATGTAAGTTGATCCATTGCTAGCCTCCATATAGTCCTTTCTATTGAAGGTGCACTCGATATACAATTGTCATGCTGTCTCTGGCAGATTCGTACACATTACAGTTGAACATTACCATCGGCAATATGCTAACAATTATTGAGCAAATGATAGGACTTTTGCAGAAAATACTACTAGTATGAGATATCTTTGGCAAGTACAAACATTTGAACTGGGTGGGCTTGAGTCATGTTCGGAGCCTCACATCTACTGTCTTATCTTGTAATAGATTTCTTTTCCTATTGATTGCAGTGCACACAATAGTTTGTCATAATCTACTTTATTGAAACCTGATTATGCAGTTTTAGAATGACAGGATCCTTTGGTCATGCATTACATTAAGTTATGAGTGTTAAAGGAAAATAAAGTTGGCAAACAGCAAAAAAAAGAATAATTCATTTGCGTGTTTTGTGTTTGCATGAGGAACATGTTTTGAGCTAGTTAGTTTGCCCTCACTAGAAAAGCAGAAAAAATAAAGGGGATAAGTTGGTGTTTGATAATATACTAATAAGCAGGATACATAGATAAGCATGGGATAGAAAAACAAAAAAGTTGAGGTAGCAGGTAAATTGCCTTGGAACTAAATTAATGGAATGCAGGTCAATACAACTTCTGGGATATGTTGCCTCAGATTGTTGCATTGCTCCTCTAGCTCTGGGCTGTACCCTTGCAGCTGCCGGTAGGACACCTCGAGCCTCCTGAGGGAACGAAGAGAGCGCAATGATGAGGGGAGAGACTGCAACCTGTTGCACCCATAAAAGATGAGCTCTTGGAGTGAGGTGAGCAGCTTGAGCGCACTTTCCTGCTCCTCCGTGAAGTGCTGCACCATTGTGTCATTCCGGAAGGTTAATCTGTGCAGGGAGGCTGAGAGGCGGTGGCAGATTGGAGCAGCAAGAACGCCTGAGATGCTGCCAATGTCCAGCTCCTCCAGCTCCGTAGAGCCAGCCACCACTGTTCGTGCCATCCTTGTCATCAGCCGATCTTCTTCCAGGTCATAAATGTCGTAACCATAAGCCCTCAACACCTTGAGGTTGTTCATCAGGGGAAGGTCATCATTAACAGCCTGCATTGCTGCACAAGAGAGGACACACCCTCCAAGTTGCAACCACTGGAGGGATATGAGCTTCTTGAGCACTTCATCCTTCACATTCAGGGTCAGGTGATCCCTGGAGAAGATACCTAATCTGCTTAATGAGCTGGTGAACTGAGATGGGAATTGCAACATGCCATCAATATCATTGTCATCATCGTCCATTTCATGGCTGCTCTGTTGCATGCACAGACCTGTTATGCCCTTGCAGTCTTCCATTTCCAAATTGGAAAGACAAGGACAGCAAGCAAGAATCTCTGATAGCTCCTTCCCTGTGATGTAGCAGTTCCTGAGCATGAGATGCTTGATTGGTATCTGGATGGCATCATTCTCTCCTCTTCCAGATGATAGGCTGATGCAGTCCTCTATAGCCAATGTTTCAAGCGAGGTTAGCTTCTGCAGGGTAGCTAATGGCACAGACGAGCATACTTTGATGGTCACACGAACTAACCATTCCATGTCATGGAATGCCAACACATTGTCCAGGTTACCCAAGGCCAACAAAATGTTGTCCATTCCTCTGATTTCCAACGTGTATATATTGTAAAGAAGTTTATATGGACGCCTTACCACTTCCGCCAACTCTAACTTAGTCGAATAAGGCATGAGAGGTAGAGACAACTGTGGACAGTCCCGGACAACAAGTTCACGCAGATTTGTCTTCAAAATCATGCGTTTGTGTTCTACAGGAGAAGACTGAGATGTCCTCCAACCAATGACCCGAAGAATCTGCAAGTCAGGTCGGAAAATGTGCCTCTCTTGTGCATCCGGAGTTTGCAACAGCTTCAAGTCGTGAGAGAACGGCAGTTCTTTAAGAACAGGGCAATTTGAAACTTTTACTTGCTCAAGCTGAGAAAACAAGTGCCAAGTGTTTCCGCTTACCCATTTTACCATGCTCAGCATACCATTGAACTCGATACTTTTCAGATTCTCTAAGCTTTCATACCTTACTTCGAACTTTTCTATTGCAATATTCTCCAGCTTAAGTTTCTGGAGATAAGGAATTTGTCCAAAAGGGGGAAGTGTGTTCCAGGACACACCATGTAAGTGGAGAACCTCTATCCTTTTTAAGGAGATGGTGCTGTCAAACCAAGAAGGACAAGTGTTACCCTTATGATTCTTAATGCACAACTCCCTGAGATTTGCAGGTGGTTGGAGACCCTCGATGCTATTTGCTTCTTCCTCAGTTTCTTCCCTACCAGTCTCATCCCAAACTAGTTTTAATCTGACTAGATTCCTTTTCAGCGTGAGCTTAGCTTTCTCCGTTTCTGCCCTTGTTTTGACTTTATGTAGATTGGAGATGGTAAGTGCTCCTCCAAGATCTCTCAATTCCCCCAACTGTTGAAGCTCAAATCCAGCACGATCTTCCCTATTAACTTGGAACTTGCTCAACTCCTGTAATAATTTTAGCTTTCCTATCTTGGCAACACTGGATTGGAGTTCTTTGCTAGCAAGAAACTGGCGCAAATATATGAGATGACTGATGTGCATGTGTTTAGGCACTGCAGTCATGCCCATCCAGTCCTGCAGGTCTAAGAATCTCAAGTGATAATATTCAGGGAGGCTAGAGGGTAAGGATGTCAGATGATCATTAGCGGCAGGAGTTTGAGTTTCACCCATCATAAGTCGGAATTTATCCCATTTTTGTGTGACAGATCTATTCAATTTTAACGGTGTGTTCATTGTTTTTTTAGATGCTTGGATTCTTAAGTAACGGAGGTGGATAAGTTTGGATGGTAGAAATTCAAGCGTTGTTTGGAAAAGGCGGAGGACACGAACATGTTTGACATCCTGAAGTATTTCTTTAAAAGCTTCAGAGAACCTTTCATCACATTCCCCAATAAACATCACAGTGTGCAGGTTTGCAACACTTATTTGCTCCTTCAGGTTTCTAATTTCTTCCTTAAAATTCTGGTAATGGTCTAAGCCTACAGTATCACTTGTACAGCTAGTCCTGATGGATAAGTGTCGGATGGATGGTGGGGTATATGCAAACCTGGGATTGGAGCAGTCTATGCTGAGGCATTCACGTGATGAGACAATCCGTGCTAGTTCATGAAGCAAACCATGCATGACATAGTATGTGCGCTTTACTTCTCTCCCCTTTTTATGTGAGAATTTTACCCCATCAACTTTCTGAAAAATCCCATTGTTTACCAATCCGTTAATGTATTGCAGCCCTATATCTTGGATTCTATCATCCTGACCACTGCAGTTTATAACACCAAGTGCCGACCACAGGTGAGTTAACTCTGAATCTTGGAACTGGTAATCATCAGGGAAAAGGGCGCAATATGTGAAGCATTTTTGTAGATGGAATGGGAGACAGTCATAGCTAAGTTTCAGAGCTGGCATAATATCGTTGACGCTATCTCCATGCTCCCATTCTTTGCTGTCAAGAACTCTACTCCAGTGTCGCCTAGTAAGATCCTTCTTCAGTAACCGACCCACGGTTTTTGCAGCGAGTGGGGAGAACTTGAGCTTCTTCACAATCTCTCTTCCTAAATCAAGCAATTCCTTGTGGTGCTCTGGTCTCTCGTCACCGAATGCACATGCCAAGAAGAACGCCCAGATCGGCCGACTCTCAAGGCCACCTAGACGTATGAGCAAGTTGGTTTCAGATTTAACCATGTCCGCAGTTTCTTCAGATCGAGTTGTTACTATGACCGTGCTACCCTTCACACTTGTTTTCCTGAACGGGGCCAAGAACTTGTCCCACTTGTACTCGCTGTCACATGGCCACATATCATCCAAGATGAGCAAGAACCTCCTGGATTGCAGCCTTCGCTCCACCAGTGTCTGGAGTTGTTCAAGGTTGTGTGGCTCCCTTTCATTGCCCCATCTTCGTCTCCAGCTCACCTCACTGGCGACTATGTTGTTGAAGACCTCCTTGGTGAGGCGAAGCACGTCGAAACCGAGAGAAACATGTACCCAGATCCTAACGTGGAAATGCTTCTTCACCCTTTGGTCGTGGAACAGGTGCTGGGTGAAGGTTGTCTTGCCGATTCCCCCTGGCCCTACTACCGGGAGAACGGTGAGGCCGTCGCGGTCACCGGTTATCTCGTTGATGGCGGCATAGAACTCGTCGTACCTCCCGTAGAGTTTGGCCTCCAGGCTGGTTGAGGTGGTGGTTGTGACACGCTCGCTGAAAGCAGCTGCAGTGTCGTGTGCGGAGGTGCGCTGCTTTGGGTCCATGAGCTCTAGCGTGAGGAAGCCGGAGATCTTGGCGCACAGTGGCTGCATCTGCGCCATGAGCGACTTGATTCTCTCGGACACGATGGACCTATTGAAGAATTCCACATCAACCGCGGCGCGGCCACGGCACGACAGGGAAGAGGCCAGAGAGCGACGACATTTACCGACGGCGTGGCGGGCGTGGAGGATGGAACGACGGACGAGCCCGTCGACCTGGTCGTCGTCGGCCGCCTCATGGGTGCGTTTGATGTCGTCGCGGATGCGGTAGTAGTCCACCTTGTCGAGGACGTTGTCGGCGTCCTCGGCGAGCTGGCTCAGCTGCTGCAGCAGCTCCGCCAGCGCCGGGTTCCGGGCGACATTCCGGCCCTGCGCCTTGTGCAGCAGGCCCTGCGTGTAGAGGAGCTCAGCCTTGATGGCGCTCGCGTTGCCGCCCAGGTTGTAGCTCTCATCTAGCGCCTTGAGCAGCTCGGCGGTCAGCAGGTCCACCAGCTTGCCCAGCAGCCACCCCGCGGTGCCCAGCGCCACCTCCATCGCCGGCGTCGTCGATCACTCGATCTCCTGCTATGCTTTGTGCGCGCGCGAGGGGGAATAAGTGTACGAAGAGACTTGCCTAGTCTCTAAATAAAGACGATATATGAGACTTGTCTAGCTAGTCTCTAAATTAATAAACTCCAAACTATCCAACGCTAACTGTTTAAATTACCCTTGAGCTAGCTGGCTTCAACGGTTGGCTTTTATCATTGTAGCCAATCATGTGTGCATTGACTCCAAAAAAAAATAATTTATAACCTAAAAAACGATTCCAATGGAGAGCCCACAGTTGAAGTGGAGCCGAGATAATTAAGGAACAAAAAATATAATTAAATTATGAGAATAATGAAAATAAAAGGTAAAAATAATTTAAATAATGTGGAATCAACGTAAGTAATTCATCTACATTTGCGAGCTCCTTGTGAGTAACCATTTTAGGATCCGTTCGGTTAATCCTTCTCCAGTTCTTATGCAGAACAGTAGAAGAGATAAATTCAACGAGCCCTTTAAGAGATGTTTGTGTAGTTCACATGGGTGGATAACATCTAGCACTGCTGGTTTTTTAACACTCGTTTAGGGGAGAAAAATGCAATACGTACGAGCAAAGAATAATTAGGTTGTGTTCGTTAGATGAAGTCGGCAGCTAATATCTCGCGCACGTAAAACGGAAAAATCTATTAGCGCATGATTAATTAAGTATTAATTATTTTTTAAAATTAATTAATATAATTTTTAAAACAATTTTTTTATAGAAAACTTTTACAAAAACACATCGTTTAGTGATTTAAAAAGCACGCGAAAAAAAAGGTGAGTTGAAAAAACAGAAAAAAGAACACAGCTAAGAAAACAAGGAAGAAAGTAGGAGGGAGTTTCGTTGGCGCTGGGTATTATTATATTATTGACACACGCAAGCGGGCTGGTAGGAACCGGTATGAGAGCTGCATGTGCCATGTTCTGATCCCGGTTGAATCCAAACTCTGGCTGCAGTCGCAGCCGTGCAGCAGGTCGGCAACACACAGCACTGTAGCGGCGCAGGTGCAGCCAAGGCAGCAGATCAAGCTCAAAGGCCCTGCCAGCGGCCAGCCTAGCTAGCTAGCACCCCTGCTAGATGCATGGTAATTAATTTGGCCTTGGTAGTGTTTTCAGCGTGGTGAAAATTAAGGTTCATATTTGTCAAAATAATTGTGTTGGCAGCACACAGTACACAAACGTGTGGACTGGGTATAATCTATTACACCAACTAGTGTGCCAACTAGTGTGCCCCGTGTGAACCAAGACCAAATAGCAAACTAACTAATACCTCCGTTTCAAAATATAGTATCTTTTAATTTCAGATTCATATCTAAAAATACTTATATTATAAAATGAAGAAAGTAGCTTATTTTGCTGAGTTGAACACTAATTAGGACGCATCTTAAATATATGAGAACATATGAGGAGGGCATGATACATATCATATTTACAAATAACCCTTGTACTTGGTTTATATTATATCATTCTTGTATTTTTGCCACTACATATATATATCTTCTCTCTGTTTTATACGTCTTTTTCTCTATCCCATCAGCAGTTATATAACGTTTGACTGACCACATGCATAATGTTGTGTCCTCATGTGTACGCCTTCGTGGCATCCTAATCAACATGATTGGCCATGATTTGCCATTGTCGCCGCAGTTCACACTCACGACAATTAATGTCGTGTACAGGGAGAGAGGCATTTCATAAGTGTGTTTTCTAGATTGCACTAATCATACAAGTCGTGTACCGTTGAGGCAATGTACTCTTGTTTTTAATATATTAGAATAAAATGGTTAAATAATAAAAATATTCATAAACCATACCACCAGCTGCTTATATATTATTTTTGAAGATCGCTATAAAGCAATGCTCCATATATGTTATTATGACAATAAATAAACAAAACTGTACTTAGTGTTTACATTTAATCTGTTGTAAATAATAAACCGTTTTATTGTGAAATAAAAAAACAGCAATGTTCTTCCAACTTACAATGCATGAGTGTTGATGACATATAAAGAGAAAATTCTCTATATATGCGCCCTTGAATTTTTAGCCGATCCTTTAAATATATGCCCTTGGGTCTTGCTTGCTCCTTTGCATACCCCTAAATTTTGGTTTTGATCTCTTCTATACACATTCTATTATGTCATATTATGTCAGTTGATCGGTAAATATCTATGAAAAAGTCAATTTTGCCCTTAGCCATTGAAGACATAGAAATTTGCAAAGTATATTATTGGAAGTGTACAACTTTGTTATAAGAAACTATTATTGAGTTGTTGCGTGGGTTATTATTCATGACAAGTTTATTTATATATAATAATGGAAAAAGTTCAATATACTTTTTTATTTATTAAAAAGAGTATGTAGCATAATTGTTTACGCTATATATTGTACATACAACAAATTTGTTGTTGTTTTATATATTATATAAATGAAATGTTATATAAGATTGACTGCTAAGTTTACTATCTTAAAAAAAATAGTACGCATCCATTTTTGCATATATATATATATATATATATATATATATATATATATATATATATATATAAATATAATTTTCTATGTATCAACAAGATTATAAATATTAGTCGCACAACAAATACAAATATATATTTCTAACGGAAGATTCCAACAAATTATACATCCCTTTCATGGCCCAAGGCTAAAATTGATTTTCTCACACAAATTAAACGGTCAATTAATGGTCAATTGACGAAAACGGTATAGGAGAAATCAAAATCAAAATTTGAGGGCATACAAAAGAGTGAGCAAAACTCACTAGCACAAAAAAGATTAGCTAAAATTTTAAGGAAACATAAGGAATTTTCTCCATATATAATGATTATTATCTTCCTATATGACTAGCTAGTACTCCTTACACACTGATTGTGGACATATCTTATGTCAACATTCATACCTAGAAGTGGGTTTTTTGGATGGAGAGAGTAAACAACACATAGCCCACTGACTCTCTGGGAGCATAATCGATGGAACCGTTTAGTTATGGGTAAAATCTAATTTGTACGTACGCACGATTTAGTCCTAACGTGCGACGCACACGTTATCCATCCAATCGACTGGGGACACTCCAGATACTAGCGGCGCTCTCCATGCTGTTCGAGAGATGGACTCCGTCTATTGCAACGGCAACAAAAACAAGGGCCCACATGTCATCTAGAAGTTAAGGATTAACAACACCAAGTGAGGTTTAGACTGGGTAATCTCAAGAGAGAGCACGAGAGCCAGAGGCGCTTTCTCTCCCAAATCTGGTGAGAGCGGCGACCGCACATAGGAGAAGGCGTTGGAGTGGAACGGCGTGGCGACTGGGGGTGCCTTCGCCATCAATGAGAGGAACGTCTTCGAGGCACTCAGTAGCACCACTCAGTCCTTCGTCAACCCCTCCACCAACTTCTACATCAGGTTCGGTCACTATCGTCAATCTGCTCCATCCTTCGATCGCTCTTTGCCGGGGTTTGATCCAGCTCTATTTTTCTTGCCCTCGACGTCTTCCCTTATTCGGTGAGCATTGTTGGAATTGGATTTAGTGGAGCAGGGTTTACGAGGACGAGGAGGAGTGGTTCTGGTAGATCTTCGCGGGGTCAAAGGAGAGGTAAATTCACTCTGTTTGTTTCCTACTCGAAGTATCAACAAGTAGTTTGTTTGGGTTTGCACTTGTGGCGATGATGCTCAGGTGTCTCAAGAGCGATTGATGGTTGGTTGCATCAACACGTCATTGGTTGTGGATGAAAGAGTTGAGTGATGTGGAAATTTGTCTTTTTTTTTTTACAAACGATAACACATAATTAGTCACAAGCTAATAGCGGCGCAGGTGCAGCCAAGGCAGCAGATCAAGCTCAAAGGCCCTGCCAGCGGCCAGCCCAGCTAGCTAGCACTATAGCTGGCCAAATGGGTCGTGCTATGCTGGCCCGGCTCGGGCACGGTCTTACTGTAGCCGACCCAGACATGACACGGCACACCGGTCTATGGGCCGTGTCGGCACGGCCCGTTTGCCCGTTTCGTGCTTGGGCCAGCACCTTAGCCCATGGGTCGGCACGGCACGACACGCTTGTCAACGGGCCGGCATGAACACGGCCCAGCTGTCCCATTTATTTTTCCTACAATTTTCTAATTTTTTTCTTATATTTCTCATATTTTTAATTTTTTTTATATTTTATCCTATTTTTACCATATATTTTATGATATATTTCCTATTTTTTCCAATTTTTTCTCACATTTCTCCTATCTTTATCCATTTTTTTCCTTCATATTATATTTTTTCTATTTTTTTTCCTCAAATTTCAAATTTTTATGGGTCATGTGTGCTGGTGGGCCGGCTGCCAGCCCACGTGAAGCAACAATAGCCGTGCTGGTCCGGCACGGCCCAGCACCTCCTTAGGCCGTGCTTGGGCTGAGGCCTTGGCACGTGGGTCGGCATGGCACGGCCCGCTACAGTTGCCGTGCCTAACAAGCCATGTCTTAGCGGGCCGTGTCACCAGCAGGCCCGTGTCGTGCTGGGCCGGGTCGCCCATTTGGCCTGCTATAGCTAGCACCCCTGCTAGATGCATGGTAATTAATTTGGCCTTGGTAGTGTTTTCAGCGTGGTGAAAATTAAGGTTCATATTTGTCAAAATAATTGTGTTGGCAGCACACAGTACACAAACGTGTGGACTGGGTATAATCTATTAAATCAACTAGTGTGCCACGTGTGAACCAAGGTCAAATAGCAAACTAGCTAATACCTTTGTTTTAAAATATGGTATCTTTTAATGTTCAGATTTATATTAAAAATACTTATATTTTAAAACGGAGGGAGTAGCTAATCTTGCTGATTTGAACACTAATTAGGACGTACCTTAAACATATGAGGAAGGCATGATACATATCATATTTACAAATAACCCTTGTACTTGGTTTATATTATATCATTCTTGTGTTTTCGCCACTATATATATATATCTTCTCTCTGTTTTATACGTCTTTCTCTATCCAATCAGCAGTTATATAACGTTTGACTGACCACATGCATAATGTGTTGTGTCCTCGTGTGTACGCCTTCGTGGCATCCTAATCAACATGATTGGCCATGATTTGCCATTGTCGCCGCAGTTCACACTCACGACAATTAATTTCGTGTACAGGGAGAGAGGCATTTCATAAGTGTGTTTTCTAGATTGCACTAATCATACAAGTCGTGTACCGTTGAGGCAATGTACTCTTGTTTTTAATATATTAGAATAAAATGGTTAAATAATAAAAATATTCATAAACCATACCACCAGCTGCTTATATATTATTTGTGAAGATCGCTATAAAGCAATGCTCCATATATGTCATTATGACAATAAATAAACAAAACTGTACTTAGTGTTTACATTTAATCTGTTGTAAATAATAAACCGTTTTATTGTGAAATAAAAAAATAGCAATGTTCTTCCAACTTACAATGCATGAGTGTTGATGACATATAAAGAGAAAATTCTCTATATATGCGCCCTTGAATTTTTAGTCGATCCCTTAAATATATGCCCTTGGGTCTTGCTTGCTCCTTTGCATACCCCTAAATTTTGGTTTTGATCTCTTCTATACACATTCTATTATGTCATATTATGTTCGCTGATCGGTAAATATCTATGAAAAAGTCAATTTTGCCCTTAGCCATTGAAGACAGAGAAATTTGCGAAGTATATTATTGGAAGTGTACAACTTTGTTATAAGAAACTAATATTGAGTTGTTGCGTGGGTTATTATTCATGACAAGTTTATTTATATATAATAATGGAAAAAGTTCAATATACTTTTTTATTTCTTAAAAAGAGTATGTAGCATAATTGTTTACGCTATATATTGTACATACAACAAATTTGTTGTTGTTTTATATATTATATAAATGAAATGTTATATAAGATTGACTGTTAAGTTTACTATCTTAAAAAAAATAGTATGCATCCATTTTTGCATATATATATATATATATATATAATTTTCTATGTATCAACAAAATTATAAATATTAGTCGCACAACAAATACAAATATATATTTCTAATGGAAGATTCCAACAAATTCTACATCCCTTTCATGGCCCAAGGCTAAAATTGATTTTCTCACACATATTAAACGGTCAATTAATAGTCAATTGACGAAAACGGTATAGGAGAGATCAAAATCAAAATTTGAGGGCATACAAAAGAGTGAGCAAAACTCACTAGCACAAAAAAA
Organism: Oryza officinalis; assembly: GCA_008326285.1. Lineage (NCBI taxonomy): Eukaryota > Viridiplantae > Streptophyta > Magnoliopsida > Poales > Poaceae > Oryza > Oryza officinalis. Next base: position 2,836,711 of record BDMV01000010.1, on the reverse strand, counting down.
GATTAGCTAAAATTTTAAGGAAACATAAGGAATTTTCTCCATATATAATGATTATTATCTTCCTATATGACTAGCTAGTACTCCTTACACACTGAATGTGGACATATCTTATGTCAACATTCATATCTAGAAGTGGGCTTTTTTTGGATGGAGAGAGTAAACAACACATAGCCCACTGACTCTCTGGGCGCGCATAATCGATGGAATCGTTTAGTTATGGGTAAAATCTAATTCGTACGTACGCACGATTTAGTCCTAACGTGCGACGCACACATTATCCATCCGATTGACTGGGGACACTCTAGATATGAGCGGCGCTCTCCGTGTTGTTTGAGAGATGGAGTCCGTCTATTGCAACGACAACAAAAACAAGGGCCCACATGTCATCTAGAAGTTAAGGATTAACAACACCGAGTGAGGTTTAGACTGGGTAATCTCAAGAGAGAGCACGAGAGCCAGAGGCGCTTTCTCTCCCAAATCCGGTGCGAGCGGCGACCGCACATAGGAGAAGGCGTTGGAGTGGAGCGGCGTGGCGACTGGGGGTGCCTTCGCCATTGATGAGAGGAACGTCTTCGAGGCACTTGGTAGCACCACTCAGTCCTTTGTCAACCCTTCCACCAACTTCTAGACCAGGTTCGGTCACCGTCATCAATCTGCTCTATCCTTCGACCGCTCTTTGCCGGGGTTTGATCCAGCTCTATTTTTCTTGCCCTCGATGTCTTCCTTTATTCGGTGAGCATTGTTGGAATTGGATTTACGAGGATGAGGAGAAGTGGTTCTGGTAGATCTTCGTGGGGTCGAAGAATGATGACGCGATTCAGCAATGGTAGGAGTTCCTGGTGTAGCACATGGGCACCCACAGCTCTTCTCCCAGAGGAGAGGTAAATTCACTCTGTTTGTTTCCTACTCGAAGTATCCACAAATAGTTTGTTTGGGTTTGCACTTGTGGTGGTGATGCTCAGGTGTCTCAAGAGCAATTGATGGTTGGTTGCATCAACAAGTCATTGGTTGTGGATGAAAGAGTTAAGTGATATGGAAATTTGTCTTTTTCTTTACAAACGATAACACATAATTAGTTACAAGATAATAGCCATTTTTGTCACGACGGCACTAGATGGTATTGCGAGCTAGAACATGAGAATCGAACCAGAGTACACGGCGAGCTTTGCGGCGATCCTGGCGGCGAAAGGTTGGGTTCCAGACGATGCGGCCATTGGGAAGAAGGTAAAGGGCTCCTAGACGAAGCTAACGATGTTCATCTTGCGAGCTATGGCGGCCTATTGCGACGGCAGCAACGGGAGAAGCGGCGACCCGCCTCGGCGTGCATGTGCATATCGAGTTCGCGACTTAATCTGCGCGCGCGCGAGCATGCATGTGGGGCTAGGGACGTCCAGGAAGCTCACCAAAGTGTAGACGGTGCTCAGCAAGCTTCCAAGCGCTCGGTTCAGTCCCGATAGCGGTCACGGGTTGACGGTCGTCGTCGGCGGAACGCCCCCGGTTCTAGCTGTCTAGGAGGAGTACATGCATCCATTAGTGATAGCATGGAGTAGCTTTGTGCACGACGAATCACCCCGAGACTCACCAGAGAGCGAAGTAGGGCTGGAGAACGTCGGCGGTCGGAGGTGAGGAAGACGAAAGGGATCTCCCGATTTAGAGCTTCTCGACTCGATTCCTCTGGGGTTCGCGGTCGTCTTGAGGTGATGAGTATGCTGGCAAAGTAGCTCGGCCGGATATGAAGTCTTGGGGCTAGGCGACGTTGATGACCTCCACGGCGGCGCTCGGAGTTCACCGGTGGCTCAAGTTGACGCGGTACGCGTTCCCGGAGATGGGCTACACCAAATCAATGGTGCTTTAAGGGGTTAGTAACGGCATCGAACAGAGACCTTGGAACGTGGGTTAACCTGGATTGGAACGCACCCGATGATGCGGAACGGTGGAGACGATCTCACTGGCGCCAAAGAAGACACCTTCGTTGCTCGAGATTCCGAAACGATCGTCCTCGGTTTCTCCGCAAAATGGAACAATGGTGAGAGGAAGAGGATGTGCGTCAGCCGGCAGGGTTTTATATGGCGGTCGACAGTGAGGTGGAGATAGGGCGGCGCTCGACGCCGTCGACGCGTGTTGCATGCGTGGTCTGCGGGAGAGCGGTGCTAGGGTGACGTGGGTGTGCCTGTGCAACTGACAAGGGTGTCCCACAATGGCCTGGGCCCACCTGGCAGTGAGTGCTATGTGTGGGAGAGAAGGAGCTAGAAAATTTGGCTAAGTCCAAAACTGTTGTTGGATTCCATCTTTGCCCTCAATTTAAATTATTTTCTAGGGGCAATTAGGTAAAGATCCCGATGGCAAAATGGTAAAGCACTATTTCCTCTACTTTGAACCAATTTCCCAAACCAAAATATTTTTGATCTATTTTTAATGGAGTGCCCAAGTAGGCTCCAGAGAATCTGAAATTTTCAAATTTTAATTTTAATTGAGTACTTTGTTTGAATAAGAAAACAGGATAATAAAATCTAGCAAAATTTATAGGTTACTCCACACACTTGGGTTAAGCTATTTGAATTATTCCATTATTTATAATGTTTTAAATTATTAGTTTGATAATTTAATCATCGAGTTCATTTGCTTAAATACCTACAATGCATATGCTTAAAATAAACAGGAGCCTACAAAAAAGAAAATTCATATCAAACTCAAAAGAGGAGATTTTTATTTTAAAAACCATTTAATATTACATAGCCTCCTAAATGGTTTTAGTGGTATGTTACACCAACCAACCGTGTAAGCGAGGACACCAGTCGGCGGCCGCATAAGCAAGCCGACGATGAAGACGTAGACGCCCAACAACGGTGGTGCGACCAACCAACCGTGTAGGCGGAGATTCCAGTCGGCAACGGTGATGGCGAGCCGACGGTGAAGACATAGACGCCCAACAATCGGTGGTGCGACCAACCAACCGTGTAGGCGGAGACACCAGTCAGCGACGGTGAAGGCGAGCCGACGGTGAAGATGTAGACGCCCAACAATCGGTGGTGTGACCAACCAACCGTGTAGGCGGAGACACCAATCGACGGCAGCGAAGGCAGGCCGACGATGAAGACGTAGACGCCCAACAATGATGGCATGACCAACCAACCGTGTAGGCGGAGACACCAGTCAGCGGCGGCAAAGGCAGGCCGACGATGAAGACGTAGACGCCCAACGACGGTGGTATGACCAACTGACCGTGTAGGCGGAGACACCAGTCCGCGGCAGCAAAGGCAGGCCGACGATGAAGACGTAGACGCCCAACAATGGTGGTATGACCAACTGACTGTGTAGGCGGAGACACCAGTCTACGATGGCGAAGGCAGACCGACGATGAAGACGTAGATGCCCAACGACGGTGGTATGACCAACCGACAGTGTAAGCGGAGACACCAGTCGGTGGTGACGAAGGCTGGCCGACGATGAAGACATATACGCCCAACAACGGTGGTGTGACCAACTGTTGACGCCAAATCCGTACCGCCGATGTGGATCCGGCGCGCGGACACACGAAGGCCTGGGAGATCTGCTTAGCTCCAGTGCAGGTCCTAAAATTGATGAAGCGCGGGCGTGCCAGTCAGTTTGATCCTGCCACTGACAAGATATGCAAAATAGCAGAACAGAAGGTCTAGGCCGATAGGGCAAAAACGTCTCGGCCGATAGGCCGATAGCCAAAACAATCGATCGACCGATGATGACATATCAATGTGATATAGCATAATCCAAATATAAAATAAACATTGATCTGAAGATTAAAGCACACATCGGCCAAAGGTCCGATGGCATAAACTCTCAATAAGCAGATAGACAATAAATACTCTGTTGTCATCGGCCAGATCCAATCTATATGTAAAACTCTTGGGCCGATGCAACGTCCAGATAACTCATCGGCTGAAACCCCGATGAAACCCTTATTGGCAGCAAACAAGCAGGCTAGAGATTACGGTTCTAATCACGACTTAGTAGGTCAAACCGAACTGATGCAGCACTAAGTATGAAAAGAAACGCAAGACCTAGACAATCAAGCCCTTGACTGATTTTCAGGGTGGTGGATACCTTAACCAATCTAATCCAGCGAGGCGATTTAGTTGATACCGGCATAAACCCTAAAACGAATCTCGGCCGATACGACTAAATCGAGACGCCAAACCAGATTGACTAAGATATATGATAGTAGGTGCTTACGTTGACGAGATCAGAACGTTGAAGCCCTAGCCCCGACAGCGCAGGCAGCCATAACGAGACTTACCCCTCGTGGGAAGGGCATGAACTCGCCGAAGAAGACGAAAAGTCAAGGTTGGCGATGCGCCGAAGTTGTATTGATCGTGAGATAATTTTACATGAACCTCGGGCTTACATATTTATACCCATAGGCTAACAAAAATCCTAACAGAATACGACTCAAACTTTACTAAAGATAAAAGGAAACAGATAAAGTCCGTATTGGACACTAACACACTTTCCTAAAGATAAAATAGAAACTAACAAACTCTTCCTAATTAATAGATACAAGCCGCATCCTCCTTGGATTCGATTTCTTCCGGATAAGATCCTCCCAAACTGAATCTAACAAGAATCCGACTGCTGAAAATATGGATAACTCCTATCGGCCGCTTGTAGACCTCCGAAGCCGATACAGACTTTGAGGCCGATATGTACTCTGAGCCAATACACAAACTAGGCCGATGATGACTTTGGGGCTTACCAAATTCTGGCGTTAACACCAACCGACCGTGTAAGCGAGGACACCAGTCGGTGGCGGCGTAGGCAAGCCGACGATGAAGACGTAGACGCCCAACAACGGTGGTGTGACCAACCGACCGTGTAGGCGAAGACACCAGTCGGCAGCGGCGAAGGCAGGCCGACGATGAAGATGTAGACGCCCAACAACGGTGGTGCGACTAACCAACCGTGTAGGCAAAGACACCAGCCGGCGGCGGCGAAGGCAACCCAGCGATGATGTTCTGACTGATCCATTCCCAAAACGTAGGAGATAAGCTTATAGCCATGAATCCCTATTATACATATCTGGATTTGGATCTTGCAGTATAAATATGTAGGATGAGTAGTATCTGATGTAAATAAAGTACTTGAGAAAAATTCAAGCATTTTAAAATATTTATAAATATGTATTTCTTCTCTTGTTGATTTTGATTTCCCCGAGAAATCGACTCCTCACGTTTGAACACTCTACCCGACTAGTCATTGACATGAGTTCGTTATTAATGGAACAAAGTTTCACAGATTAGAATTTACTACTCGAGTACTTTTGTAGTTGTTAAGAGCAGAAAATAAATTATCTTATCTCTATGCTTTTGATTTCTTCCGAGTAATACTTAGCATCTTGTGTTATACACTCCATCCAATGAGTCCCCGGGTGCTTGGATTCGGTCCAAGGGCAACTATCCATCGACAAACCAAACGGAAAGCATAGGGAAAAAGAGTTCCATAACTCGATCAGCACTTTTTTACTCAGATTATTTCGCAAGCAATCGAGATAAATATTATGAAAATTATTACAAAAATATGATATAACAATTGTAGCCCCCGACTCACTGCTCAACGGAGGACCAGTTGATGTAGTGAGGCAGAAGAAAAAGAAAATATCACATAAAGAAGATAATTAACGATGACTTATCTTGTTGGTATTTTCACCGGTGACGGCGGAGGTGGCCGATGTGGGAACAAGGTCGTCCGTCAATGGCGACGATGACAGCAACCATAAAAGCAGCTAAAGTGACTGAAGGTGGAGGTAAAGTTGCCCAACAACGTGATGAAGATGTGCGGCCATGGAAGCAAAAATACCAATCGACGACATAATCCACCATTCATGAAGGCTAAAAACCAGTCGGCGGCGACATAGGCAGCTGATGATGGAAACGATGTCGTCATCTCTATCGAGCCTGCACTAGGGCCCGTAACGGATGACAGCATCCGTGACGGGCCATAATTTAATGTCCGATAGAGATGTCATAATCTCTATCGGGCTTTAAATTAGGGCCCGACACGGATGCTATCATCCGTTACGGGCCCTAGTGTAGGCCCGATAGAGAAGATGTCATCTCTATCGGGCGTACACTAGAGCCCGTCACGGATGAGTCATCCGTGTCGGGCTTTTATTTACGCCCGATTGAGATGTCACAGAACCCTAGCATCTTCATCTGGATCTGGATCGAAAATTTTTCTAAGTCACAGAACCCTAGCAGAGGCCACTGCGAACTGAGAGCACGAAATTTTTTCTAAGTCAGAGAACCCTAGCAGAGGCCTCCTCGTCCGCAAGCGCCGCCGCCGCCGTCTCCTCGTCCGCCACCGCCGCCGCCGGTCGCCTCGTCCGCCACCGCCGCCGCCGGCCTCCTCGTCCGCCACAGCCGCCGCCGGCCTCCTCGTCCGCCACAGCCGCCGCCGGCCTCCTCGTCCGCCACAGCCGCCGCCGGCCTCCTCGTCCGCCACAGCCGCCGCCGGCCTCCTCGTCGGCCACAGCCGCTGCCGGCCTCCTCGTCCGCCGCCGCGGCTTCCTCGTCCGCAAGCGCTGCCGCCGGCCTGCTCGTCCGCCAACGCCGCCGCTGGTTAGTCATTTTAGTGATTTTAGTGTTAATTATACCAACACTAATGTAGGTTATTTTAGTTTAGTGATTTTAGGGGAAATGTAGGTTATTTTAGTTTAGTGATTTTAGGGGAAATGTAGGTTATTTTAGTTTAGCTTTCTTTCCATTTTCACTGCCATGTTTGCTCGTGCAATAATTCTTAATCAGTCAACTGAGAACAGGCTGGGGATGTTATAGTCATTTATTAGTTCGATATATATATGTTCATAACTCCATATTATTAGCAAAAACCATATATTAATTCCCAGTAGTATACATTTCCCTGGTGATCGATTAGCATGCAGCATTCTGCTTGCCATGAGTGCATGACATCGATACAAGAGTTTTAGCAGGAAGGAATTGAAGCAGTCATTTTTAGGCGTCCTAACTGGGGTGGTCTATGGCAGTCTCTACTATCCTAAGTAAAAAAAATTGTTGATTCATTAGTAATAGTAACAACAAATCAACAATTATATCCCTTAATTCTGCTATCATTAGATTGACTGTTAGTACTCTATAAATAGATATAATAATCTATTATATAAAAAAGAGAAAATTCTTTATTTGCCCTAGGAAGTTGGCTGTATCCATTATTTGCCCACGCAAATTAAAATACCTCTCTCTTTATTGTCCTTCTTCATCTTCTATCCCTTATTTGCACAATTATGAAACAAAAAGACAGTTTTGCCCTTTGTGAACAGAATGTGTTCTCACATGAAAAAGAATGTCCAGACACTTGCCAAAAAGTATGGTATTTAGTTGGCAGATGATGATTGATTCGATTACGATCCAGATATATCTTCTACTGTTTATTAAGGTCATCCAAAAATATTTTATTACATTATTACTGTTTTACTCCCATCCTCTCGGAGCCGTGGCATGTCCCAAATATAATTGTTGTATCAGAGGCAACAAATTCTCCATAATTTTGTTAATAAATTTGGTTTTCTCACACTTATATCAATTATAAAATAGTGGTATTATGGTAATTAATTTTTTACATAAATATGGTACCAAGAATACATCGATATATTATTATAAAATTGTGCCCTGTTTTTTTTCTCATGGCTAGGTCATTACTTATAGCTGTTAACCTCCTACTCAGTCCGTAACCATTTACACTACTCAATAAACCAAGTTTAGTGATTTTAGTGATTTTGAATTAATTTAATGAAAATACTTTACTCTTAGGCACTATTTTTAGGTTATTTTATCCGTATGTAGTGAAATTAACTTTGTTATTTCCTAAGTTATTTAGACGATGTCTCAGCAAGGTGAACCAATGTCGACGACAACCAGTGGGTCCTCAAGGGCACGGAGTCGTAGGACAGGGAACAAAATCCCTAAGGAACGATACACCATAGCAGAGGTGAACCAGGTTGGACTGCCGACGCGTCCTCGGACTGTCCTGGCCAAGTTTAGGTCGACGTGCGGTGTCCTAGGGAGGGAAAACTTCACAATCCTTGTTGATGACATCAAGCATGTGCCCGAAGCGGAGAAGAACGCAGCTTGGCTCAAATTCAAGGAACGCTTCGAGTATCCTGCAGCCGACGAGGACCGTCTCAAGCGGGCTGCTATGAAGACTATGGGCAATGCTTGGAAGAACTTCAAGAGCAGGCTGGTCACGGAGTTTGTCTTAAATCCGACGACCCCTGATCCAACAGAGCAATGGCCCTTCATCACGGCTGAAGTTTGGGAGCAATTCTACGAGAAGAAGTCGACCCCAGAATCCCGGGCCAGAAGCGAAGCTTTTCGAGCACTGCAGGCCAAGAACGTGCACCCGCACCGGCTAGGCACCGCAGGATATGTCGGGAAGCTAGAGGAATGGCAAGAGGAGGATGAAGCGGCAGCAGCAGCGAACACACCGCTGGTGTTTGCCGATATCCCACACCCACGTGCAAGGAATTGGGCCCGGGCGAGGTACCAGAAGAATGAGGATGGGACAGTTTCGCTTCCAAATCCCCAAGATCAACAAGTGTACGATAATATAGTAAGTGCCTAATCTCAGTATTTGTTCGCACTGTTTCAGCCTGAACTTTTCATTGAATCCGATCTCAATTGAACTGCAGAAGGAGTTGGTTGCCTCCCAAGAAGCCTCGCAAGAGGTCAGCTCTCAAAGACGCGAGGACGACATCCTCAGTAAAGCGTTGGGCAACAAGGAACACCGTGGACGGACAAGGGGACTTGGCGCAAACGTACCATGGAAATTTGGATTTCCAGACTACGCGTGGCAGTACAAGAAGCGGACAGTCACGAAGGCGGAGAAAGATGCCCGCCTTGCCGCCCAGATCCGGGAGCAGGTCAGAGCCGAATTGAGCTCTGAATTCGATGAAAAGCTTGAATCGATGAGGGCTCGTATCAGGCAAGAGATTCGAGAAGAGCAACATCTCCCGGTGGCTGCCGCTGCTGCTACGCAACAAGATTTAGCTAGTCCCACGCAGAGGCGCAGCAGTTGTGCATCAACTGAGGCGGGGGAAGATCCGCCATCGGTCCCCGCCGCCGTCGACCAAATAACGGTACGATAATATAGTACGCATGGAGTTCTTAACGATTCCATATGGTAAGTACTATTCTAACAATATTTTTGAATCTATCGCAGGAACCAACTAGCTGCACCCTGACAGTAAGGGTGGTGCCGACCTTCTCTGTTCCTGCAGCTGAGGGCCTTGCTTTCAAGCCGACCCCGGAGACAAGAGTGCATGGGGCGCAACTTAGGGCTGATTATGCGAAAGTGCAAGTTGACTCAGTGAAGCCCGAATTCGATCATTTCCCCCTCCCTCTGGCACCGAATGACGAGGTCCTAACCCTTGGAAATGCTCGTGGAACCTTCATCCAATGGCCCAAGGACCTCATTGAGATAAGGGTGATCCCCAGGCCAAGCACTGCACCAAGCGGTCGTCTAATAGTACAAACCACCCCTGCTCCTTCAGCCCCTCCAGCTCCCGGTCGTCATGAAATTGACGATGTCCAGTTGCAGTACGACACGGACTTTGGGGGCGAGCCTATGGAGGTCGACAGCACGGCGATCAGCAAACCCCCACCCATGAAGAAGAGTAGGAAGGCGCATTCTTCCCCGCAGAGAAGAGTTATCGAAAAACCTGCTGCAGGGGTGCGAGGAAAAGGAAAGCTGCACCTCTCACGTCTTGCTCCAACAAAGTTAGATCTCAGCAAGGGGCCCGTCACACATAGGAAGCCCGTACCTCCATCGTCCTACCAACTAGGCATGCCATTGGTTGGAGACGACGTGCTAGCAACGATGGGCACCGCTTGCAAGGAGCTACATATGTACTACATGGAGAAATCTAACGTGAGGAGGAAGAATAGAGAAAATGATATAATAGGCGAACACGCCAGAGCGCCATTCCTTGGGCCATCAAATTATATCGTGATAGACTTCAAGGATCTGTTCGACCTCTACAGGCTCCGCTCGGTGGACACAACCCTCCTCAAGTGCTACTCCTTGTAAGTACTCTTGCTCACGAGAATTATTCATCTCAATCCGTGTAACATGCTTATAAGAGCGTTTGGCTTGCGTGTAGGTATAGTTGGAAGTGGTGTCTCAAGAATGCACCGGAAGTTGCCTTCCTTGATCCTCAGGTAGTCAATGTCACAAATCTTCAAGGGGACCGTAGTGGAATGGTAAACTACTTATTTGATACCTTTTGGGCCCGACAAGACAAGGAGTACATCATGTGCGCCTACAATCAATAGTAAGTGTGTTCCCTAAATACATTGTATTACACGTCTAGCTTTAGTATTAACCTTAACTAATTTAATGCCGCAGTGGACATTGGATCCTATTGGTAATAACGCCTAAGTGGAGTACATGCCACTACTTAAACTCTAAAATTGACAAGCAACTGTATGATTGGACCCCGATTCAACTCGCAATAGATGAAGCGTGGGGCCAATATGTGCAAAAAGGAGGCCTTCGAAAGACAGGACAAGACACTCTTATCCACAAGAAGGACTTCCCAGTCAAACAACAAATAGGCGACCAGTGCGGATTCCATGTCTGCCACAACATGCGCCTTCTGTGCAAAGAAAAGGTGAAGACTTTGGCTGAATTGGAGGTTTGTAGTCTCATTCCTGATATGTTGTAACTAAATTGAAGTATATATATATATATGTATATGTATGTAAAGATCGTTCGACTAATTTCGAATTATGTACATGTAGGACAAATTTTCAGAGGATCCGCGTAGCAGCTTTGAGGACATTCGTGAGGAGATTGCCGACTTCATCCTCCGCGAAATTATTCACCCTAAAGGAATGTTTAGGGTTCAGGTGTAAGTGATGAACATTTTTTAACGTACTGTTTGAATTGTCAAACACATGTTATTATGTAATATTTATGTTTATTATATTTGTTATTTCTGTAAAATATATGTGAATGGCATATGTGAATGGGGATGTTGGGATGTATATGTGTGAACGGCATATGTGAATGGGGATGTTGTGAATGGCATATGTGAATGGGGATGCTGGGATGTATATTATTTCTGCTTCTGTTATTTTGCAGCGGGCATGGCTAGCACAGGCCTGAGGCTAGCCAAAAAAACAATATTTATTTTTTTTGTGGTCATACTCATCGGTGACGGGCTATAAGTTAAAGCCCGATTGAGTTATATCAACCGTGACGGGCTATAGTTGGGGCCCGATTGAGATAGACAGACATCCGTGACGGGCACTAGTTGTAGCCCGATTGAGATAGGTCATCCGTGACGGGCTATAGTTTGACCGGTCGTCTGGGTCAAAGCTATCGGTGACGGGCATTAGTTGAGGCCCGATTGAGATAGCTTCATCCGTGACGGACTTATGCCCGTTTGAGATGATTCCTCACATCACTGACCTTTGCGCTGTGTCGGACGCCATACCCGACACAGATGTCGGTTGCAGCCCGACACAGATGAGGGTTACCGTTGTAGTGATAACCATGGCCAATTTAACCTGCGTCAATTAAATTATTGGTGTGTCGTGCTATCAACGTGGTCGCGATCGATCAAGCGTGGTGTAGTGCGAAGTCATCGTCAAGGTCAAATTTAAGATAGCGTTCCTGTGATAACTGATAACACGTTCAATGTGGTACTGCCTAGTTAGTTAAAAGATCGATATCACGCTAATATTAGCTTTTATATAGAAGCCCTGGTATTTATGATTACTTGGGAGAGCGCTTCTATGATACTTCTAGTTTACTACTAGAACTAGTGGTTGTATAGTGGTATATTGGTATGACTAACATCTAACAATTGATTTAATGGGGCATTTTAGACTTCTATCGAGGCCTAATTCATGTTGGTAGCCATGCATGGTAGGGGCAGTTTTGGTTTTGAACTCTAATTTGAAGGGACGACGCAACTTTATTTTAAACCCTTTTTAAATAATATTATATTTATGTTATTATTATTATTATCTTATGCATCATGATGGACGACCGACCAGCAGATTGCTTATGCATTATCGCATTGTATAACCAACTACAAATCCGTCTCACAGATGCTACTCCTACAATCACTACACTGGATAAGGTCACCTGTGACGGGCCCAAACCCTCACCTTTGACGGATTTGGGCTTGGTCAGTGATCAGTGGTCACTGGTGAGTCCTGTCACCTTTGACGGGTGGCCGGCCGTCAGAGGTGACACACATCTCTGACGGGCAAATAAATAGACGTCCGTCAGAGGTGTTGGTCTCCGCTAGCTTAGGACCAGTTAGAACCCGTCACAGGTGTCTCATCTCTGACGGACAACTAAACAAAAGGCCGTCAGAGGTATTAGTCTCCAGTAGTTAGAATCCGTCACAGCTGGGCTACCTGTGACGGGCAAGAAAGTAAAGGCCCGTCACAGGAGAGTCAGCTCTGACGGCCGCGGTTTACGAATCCGTCACAGGATGGTTACCTGTGACGTCTTTTTTTTATGACCCGTCACTTATGTGTTAAATCCCGAAAAAAATAAATACTAAATATTGGCTAGCCTCAGGATTTGCTAGCCATGCCCTCTGAAAAACAGAAAGATCACAGATACATGCCAGCCAGCGCCAATATCACATGCATTCATCAATTCATCAATTCATTCATCAATTCTACCAGTTTGCATCCCATTTCCCCCAAAAGCACCCAAAATGCATGAGATTTCAGATCCACTATGGCATCAGTTCTGTTCTGTTCAAGCATTATGCATCAATTACTATCATTTGCATCAAGTACAAAAAAACAGAGGGAATCAGCTAAGACAGAAGGAGAAGCAAGTGTCCCAAAAAACAAGTGCACATAATATGTTCTTATGCATAAAAAAGACCAAGTGTAGATAATCTGTTCTTAAGCATCCAGAAAAAGGACATATTATGTGCATAAGACAACCAACAAGTGTAGATAGTTTGTTCTTATGCATAAGACAACCAACAATGAAACCTAAAAATGGACAAGTGTAGATAATATGTTCTTATTCATCACTGGCCAGTTGTGAGCTCTTCGTTCAGGGATGTCGGCGAATGGGGCAGGGACATTCGCTGCTGCAGCAGCTGCATCCTCTTGGGCCCATATTTGCTCCTTGCCGATGTACCCAGCCGTGACCAGTCGATGCGGGTGCTCATTCCGCTTTTGCAGTAGGCGATGTGCCTCGCTTGACTGCCTAAAATCTTCGCTGTTCTTCATCTCGCAAAATTGCTCTCACACCGTCTCCGTTATTTGAGGGTACTCAACGAACGGAGTACGATTGCCGGGTGGGATGACATACTCCGTGAAGAGTTTCCACTTCCAATTCTTCCATGCTTTGCCCATCTTATGGAATGCCTTCCGCTTAAGCCTTTCCTTTGCTTCATCCGGAAATGTGAACCATTTCTCCATAGCCGTCCAAGCTCGCTCCATCTCAGCTTCTGGGACCCTTCCGATATTTTTGTGGAGGATGCCGAAATTCTCACGTGCTGCCAGCCCGCAGCAGTTAGACCATCTTCCTATGACAGTCCTCGGCGCCGTGGGCCTACCACTTGCGTCAACCTCTCTTATAACCTGCACTGTGGTTGGCCATCTATTTTGTGTCCGGGGATTTCTACTTGACCTAGATGCACTTGTCCCGGCCGAAGGCGACGGTTGTTGTTCTTGAGGCACTTCTGTAGCTAAGACAGAAGGAGCATTTGCTAAGGGGTGGTAGGTACAAATTTTGTTGTCATGTATTGAAAAGTTATCCTATAAATTACCACGAGGTTCGGGTTGTTCGGCTGCCATCGTCGACGGATGACCTGAGGAAACCATGGCTGGGTCTGCTTCTACCTGTATCCTCGCAGGCGTCGTTGAGAACGGGGATGCGCCGGGCGTTGTCATCGACTAAATAATTTGAATACGCTTATAAATTTCAAATTAGGTGGATACAATAGAGGAATTAATTGAGATATACTCTACTAGAATTCATATGTATGTACATATTCATACCCGTGGGTATAGCACAGGGTGAAATAACTAGGTTTGTTACAGGATTGACTCGGTAAGCTATTGAAAATATCTGATTGTGTTGTTATATGCGACTATAGACAACAGCACATAACATGAAGAAAACCTACATTGTACAAAATTATCATAATCCGATGTACTAGCAGTCAGGGAATATCGAAAATCATATCGATGTACATACATATGATCCGATGTACATACAATTAAACAGTAGAATTCTCATTTGTATCTTTTTATGAACAATTATCATGCTTAATGCATACTAACAAGTAACAATCGGGTCTCATGACATTTTATCATAATAATTTACTTCATCTCTGTTTCAGGCTTAGAATAAATTAGCTTTTCTCTCCTCTCTATAACATACCCAAATTCTAGGGTTAAACAATCTTTGTTAAAAATATCTTATGGATAACTTTTCATTTTTGTGAGCTTAAAATTTTCATTGTAAATCTAGGTGAAGATAATCCAACCTTTGCATATAGAGGATTTGAGGGCAGATTAAAGCTTTTCCTTTCCAAAACAAAATGAAATTTTGTTTAACTTAGTGTGACCATGTATATACATATAGAGCATGCTTATGTTTGAATTCTTGTGTGCATGTTGGGTAAGAAACTAAGCTTAACAACATCACCTCAGGTCAACAAGTGTTCACGCATAAATATTATAAACACTTAAATAAACAGTTGGGATATGAAAATATCTTATGGATAACTTGTGGATTTGAAAATTGAATCCTGTGATGTGCTTGTGTACTGGCCAGAGGAAGAGTTCATATGCTTGTGTACTGAAAATGCAATTTTTGGGACTTACCTATTGACGGTGGAGGGTGGCGTCAGTGGTGGTGGTGGACTGCGGTGGAGGAGGGCGGCGTCGGTGGTGGACGGCGGCGGTGGAGGACGAGTTCGGCGGCGGCGGCAACGGAGGACGAGTGGAGGATGGCAACGGAGGACGACGGCGGCGGCAACGGAGGACGAATGGACTGCGGTGGAGGAGGGTGAGGGCGGTGGAGGGCTTGTTCGGCGGCAGCGGTGGAGGACGAGTTTGGCGGCGGCGGTGGAGGACGAGTTCGGCGGCGATGGTGGAGGAGTTCGGCGACGACGGTGGAGGAGGGCGAGGACAGTGGAGGACGAGTTCGGTGGCGGCGTGGAGGACGAGTTCGGCGGCGACGGTGGAGGAGGGCGAGGGCAGTGGAGGACGAGTTCGGTGGCGGCGTGGAGGACGAGTTCGGTGGTGTGTAAAGTGGATCTGGATCTGGAAAAGGCACCAATGTTACCCTAGTCAACAACACCTGTGACGGGCTCCAACTAAACGGCCGTCACAGGTGGTGACACCTGTGACGGGCTCCAACTAAACGGCCGTCACAGGTGGTGACACCTGTGACGGGCTCCAACTAAAAGGCCGTCACAGGTTATGACACCTGTGACAGGCTCCAACTAAACGGCCGTCACAGGTTACAACCCATTTATGTCATATCCTTGCCAGGTGGTAGCACTCCATTCAGGACCCTGTGACAACCACTGCAGTGTTTCACTTGACAAGTTCGGCATGTTGGCAATTCGGTTCTTGAACCACTCGTTGAAAGAAGACATGTGCTTTTTTCTGACCCAACTCTCTGATCGCCCTGGGTTGTCCTGTCGGAGAAATCGTAGGTGTTCATCAAAGTATGGCACTACCTCAGTCATATGCTGGAGTACCGTGAAATGAGCTTTATCATACACCTTACGATCCATCCTTACAATTTTCCTTCCAACAGTGCCCACACCATCAAGCCTTCCTTCGTGATGAGATCGTGGTAATCCAACTGAAGAGGTTTCTGACATATAGTCAACACAAAACTCGATGACCTCTTCGGTGGTGTAACTCTCAATGATGCTCCCCTCGGGATGGGATCGGTTCCGTACGAAACCCTTCAGGATCCCCATGTACCTTTCGCAAGGATACATCTGCGTCATGAAAGCAGGACCACAGCACTTTGTTTGTCTAACAAGGTGCACGGGAAGATGTTCCACTATATCAAAGAAACTAGGAGAAAAGTACATCTCAAGATGACATATGGTTCTCACAATTTCTGCCTGTAGTTCATCTAGTCCCTCGGGATCAATGATCTTCTGGCCGATTGCATGGAAGAAGGAGCACAATCGCATTATCATGTGTCGCACCTTAGGAGGCAAAATATTCCTTATTGCAACAGGCAACAGCTGTGTGATAAGGACGTGGCAATCGTGCGACTTCATCCCTATCAATTTAAGGTCTTCCACTGAAACGAACTTACTAATTCTTGATGAGTACCCAGATGGAACCTTTATACCACTCAGACATGTTAGCAAATCCATCTTCTCATCTTTCGAGAGAGTGTAGCAGGCTGGAGGAAGGTACACACTGCCCGACTTCGTGGTTATGGGATGTAGCTCTGAACGAACACCCATGTCTTCCAGATCTCGCCGGGCGTTGAGACCATCCTTTGTACTACCAGGGTTAAGCAGTAATCCCATTAAACTCTCGCATACATTCTTCTCAATATGCATCAAATCTATGTAGTGACGAACCTCAAGATCCTTCCAGTATGGTAGTCTCCAAAATATTGACTTCTTCCACATGCTTTTCTCTTTTGTCTTTCCATCTTTCCTCATTTTTTCAAACTCGTTGGTTATTCCCATCACTAAGTTGTGCACCTCTGTCCCTGTTAGCTCTGTCGGGGGGCTAGCTGTATCTCTGTGTCCATTGAAATTCTTTGTCATATTCCTATAAGGGTGATACCTTGGGAGAAATCTCCTGTGACCCATGTAGACCATCTTGCGTGAATGCTTCAACCATTTGCTCATTGTTTCCTCCATACACTTCGAACATGCCCATCTCCCTTTGACAGTTTGGCCAGAAAGGTTGCCAAGGGCCGGATAATCGTTGATGGTACAAAACAACATCGCACGGAGGTTGTAATACTCTCGTGCATATGCATCCCATGTTCGTGTGCCCTCATTCCACAGCCTCTCAAAGTCATCGATTATCGGTTCAAGGAACACATTGATATCATTGCCAGGTTGTCTCGGTCCTTGAATTAGCATGGCAAGCATAATGTACTTTCTTTTGAAGCACAACCAGGGAGGAAGGTTATAGTTCACAAGAAGAACTGGCCATGTACTATGACGACTGCTCAAATCACCAAATGGATTAATGCCGTCCGTACACATGGCAAAACGCATGTTTCTTGGGTCATTTGACAATTCGCGGTAAATCCTATCGATTGTCCGCCACTGTACTGAATCTGCCGGGTGCCTAAGCTTACTATCGACTT
This sequence comes from Oryza officinalis, assembly GCA_008326285.1. Lineage (NCBI taxonomy): Eukaryota > Viridiplantae > Streptophyta > Magnoliopsida > Poales > Poaceae > Oryza > Oryza officinalis. The sequence goes on along the minus strand of BDMV01000010.1, from coordinate 2,819,365 downwards.
TCCGTTCTTCGGCATGCCAACGCACTAGCTTAGCTTGTTCTGGATTCGTAAAAATTCTTTTCATGCGTTCCGCAATTGGGAGATACCACACCACCTTTGCGGGGCCTCCCCTCTTTGACTTACTTCCTTCACCTTCACTTATTGTTCGTTTGTATCTAGAAGCCCCACAGACAGGGCAAACATCCAAGTCAGCGTATTGCTTGTAATACAAAATGCAGTCGTTTCGACAAGCATGAATTCTTCTCACCTCCAGGCCCAACGGACATAAGACTTGCTTTGCTTCATATGTCGTATGCGGTAATTTGTTCCCCTCTGGCAACAGGTCCTTTAACAGCTCAAGAAGTTATGTAAAACTCTTGTCGGACCAACCATTACTTGCCTTAAGCTTCATGAGTTTCAACACGCATGACAATTTGCTGTGCTTCGACTTACATCCATCATACAAAGGCATATGACATTCTTCCACCAACTTACTAAACTTCTCAAAATCTCTGTCGTTGTCATCTGTGTCTTCAACGTCATGCAACATTTCAGACAAACTTTGAGTATCCAAATCTATGGTCTCTCCGCCTAACGGAGAAGGTACAAACATGCCTTCTCGAGTTGCAGCGGCGTTCACTACATCCTGATCCGGGCCTTCTTCAACTGCGACATCAGGTGCCTCTTGCTCTCCATGCTTGCTCCAACATGTATATTTCTCCATGAAACCTCTCCTTATCAAATGAGAATGCACATCTGAACTATCATGGAACATCTGTTCATTCTTACAGTCGTTACATGGACACAATATGTGCATGGCCATCCTGCTTTTTCTGTCATTGTCCGCAAATGTGACGAATTCAGTGACCCCCTTCCTATACTCTTTAGACGAACGATGAACATGGTACATCCAACTACGATTCATCTGCAATCAACGACATAGGAAAAAAACTATATGATGATCAATTGGGAATGAAGGGAGAATAATGTATTTTTTTACCTTTAATTTCAGCACAAATTCGCCCCCCTTACCCTCCCAACCGAATTGTGAACAGTGCACTGGTCGGGATGGAAAGCAGTTGGCAGTTAGATGGTATTTATAGAGATCCAACTCACCTCAAACGGGTTAAATAAATATAGCCCGTCAAAGATGTTGGCCAATTACCTTTGACGGGTTTTAACTCTCTGGCCGTCACAGGTGGGGTGATACCTGTGACGGCCAGGTAGTTAGAAGCCGTCACTGGTATTTCAGTGACGGCTTACGGTTCCAAGCCGTCACAGGTGAGGTCATACCTGTGACGGGCCGCAGCCAGATGTCTCACCGATGACGGCAAACATAAGGACCTGTCAAAGGTGACGGTCATCTGTGACCAATCCATAGGCCCGTCACTGGTATGCCGTCACAGATGTAGGGTTCTGGTGTAGTGAATCACTGATTGACAGGCCGATCAATCACTGATTCCTGGTTGATTAAGGACAAACAAACACTTATTTCTCTACATAGCATTCTTGATCATCTGAGACTGAAAGCACTGCACTCTGCTATATATATATATATATATATATATATATATATATATATATATATATATATATATATATATATATATATATATATGAAGAAAATCCCTAAATTAATTTTAATAGGAAATTCTAAAATTTAAATTGGTGACGGGCTTCTCAAACAAACGTCCATTTTTAATAGATAACATCATTGGCTTTTATACATAAGTTTTTTATACATAAATTTGACCATTCGTTTCACTAAATAAATTAATTTTTATTTATTTTGTTATGACTTGGTTTATTATTAAAGCTACTTTAAGTTATATTGTTATAATTTAGTTTATTATTAAATGCATTTTAAGTACTTTATATTTACATAAAGTTTTTAAATAAAATGAATAGTTAAATATATGTCTTAAACTATAAAGGCAACATCTATTTAAAACCGGAGATATACCGGAGATATAGTATTAATTAAGATGGATAGCTAGGTACGGATCTCCCGGTGGGTGGTGATGTGGTCAGGTGTTACATGTAGCTTAGCTGGCCGACAGATTATCAATTGTCCAAGTCAATGGAATATAGGTCCATTTATATGATTATATTGGTGAGCTGTATGACATTTAAAATACTCTAAATAATAATTGCTAGTGGATGATGATGTGGCACACTTACATATGGTTTAAAATACTCTAGATAATAATTGTTAATGGGTGATGATGTGACATATTTGTATGTTGAGTTTTAAAAGTTACTGAACATTATATACTATATAGATAGTAAAGATACAGTAGATATTATAGATACCAGTGATTCAGTAAAGCATCTTCCGAAGATGTCAAGTTGTCAACTCCGGAACTCCCGGAGAAGGCAGGCAGGCATGCATGCATGCATGTGAACTTAACATGGCCAATGGCACTCGAAGATTAGCTTGATCCATTAATTATTGGGGACCTCATCAGCTTTCATTTCTTTTATTAAAAAAATACAGGTGTATGTCTTTTTCCAACGAAGAGGTGTATGTTTTTTCAATGGAAGTAAATGGGAATACGAAGAGTAAAATATTCAAATATGTTTCCGTAGTCCGTTGATCCAATGGTCAAGATTGTCCGTCCATCTGATCCAATGTGGTTAGATCCTCGCCCTCGCACTGACACATTTTCTTCCCTCTAATCATTCGCGAGAGCTCTAAAACCTAGCTGCTGGCCGGAATCCATCGCTCACAGTGGCCGCAAAGACGATGAGATGAGCTCAGGCTTGATCTGCGCTGCTGTCAGGATCCACTCCATAGGCTATATGCAAGAGAAGGTAATTACATTGTGTTTTCTTATTTGTCTAGAGTTCATCAGAATTCAGGAGATGAATCCATGAAAGGAAGTAACCACAACAATTGTGGAAATTGGGATCTAATTGACTTGAATTTCCTGTCTTAGCAAGGCGCCTGAATCGTTTGACAATCGATGGCGTCTTGATGTGAATTTGAAACTTCCTTTTATCCTATTAAAAGTAAAATTAGGATGCTGTGTTTCATTGCGGTGGAGGATGCTTCTTCAATTAATTTCGTGATTCTGGTGATCCTGAGCTATTTTTGGGGATGTATGAATCCATAAAGACATTGTTAAGTCTAAACATGAATCTCAAAAGGTGGGTTTAAAATTATTAGTCATTTATCAATACATCCAATTCTGGCCGATTTTAGAATTTTACAAATCAAATCCTCCTGCTGTGCTACCAGTGCAACGAAGATAATTGCTCTACAAATGCAACAAATACTTCAGTTAGCTGAGTGACCATGATTTGGATTGCCGAGAGTTTCCTTCAGTTATTGTTTGAAAGTACCATGGATATTTTGTCCCAATCAAGCTGCCCTTCCTTTGGAACACAACATGAGTAAGTTAAGGTTTTCAACCTTCACTTCCTCGTTTATCGTACTCACACTTTTCAAACTATTAAACGATGTGTTTTTTAAAAAAAAATCAAATTTGCTAGTAAAAAATTGTATTAATTTATTTTTTAAATTTTTTTAGTTAATACTTAATTAATCATGTGCTAATAAGCAACCTCATTTTTTTAACGAAGGAGAGGTTTCCAACCTCTCCTCTCAAATACAGCCTCGTGTATGGACATTTTGCTAGTCATATACATTAATAACATCGATTAGACATGGAAACCAATGAGCATATGCATTAATGCACATCCATGGTCGAACATGAATATTATTTTGGAGAATAAACCACTTAAATGATGTGCGAATTATATTACACACATTAACAAATTATTGTTTTCAACAAAATTAGTTGAGTAAATTGAATTTCCCAATATGGTGGTAAGTACACATAAATTAAGGTAGAGAGAAAAACGCTAAAGTGTCGATCATTAATATTAATCGACACTAATATGAAATTAATATTGATGATTGAGTAGGTATAAGGTAAAGATATTGAACAAATTAAACTCATCAATTTATGGATCGAGAATAGATAATGGGATAGAACTGAACTTATTTTGGTACAAATAGGATTATAGAATGAACTTATTTTGAGACGGAGAAAGGAGTATTTCTTTTTTCTGAAAAAAACTATGTATATATTGAGAAGCGCATAGTTTGTGGAGTACAAATAGTACTACCTCCATCATCTTTATAATATGTATGACACTGGCTAGTTTAAATTTGAGTTAGCCAACGTCATATAGAAAAACTGAAGGGAATATTCGATAATTTTATATGGTCTTGGTATCTATAAATATGTCATCACAGATTTAATATCCTGGTAATAGCTCTAGCTTGTGCATTTGATTCGAGCAATTGTGATTGGGACAAAAACACCTGACCGCTAATGATGGTACACCACGCATCCCTTCCCTTCCCTTCACCACGCATCCCAGAAGAGACGGCTCGCCACGTATACTTCGCCGACGCTTGGCTCGCGCGCTCCACCGCCATCGCCACCGGCGCTCGAGGTCTTCTTCCTCCTCCCGCCGCCCTCCCTCTCCTCGTTGCTTCTTCCGCCTTCGATCGAAGATCTCAACTCTTGCTGCTCCCGTTCGAGTTCAGGACTCAATATATTCTGTTGATTCTATGTCTTCCCTGTTTTCTGGAGCATCCACGCCCACCACTTGTTCGACGAAACGCCTCTGGGCGTCCTGGGCCACCAAGGCGACGACCGACGGGGCGGATCATGGAACCGGAGCAAGAACCCGGCTTAGACAGGCTCAGCGCCCTCCCTGACGACCTCATCCGCCGCATCATGTCCTTCCTCTACACAGGCCAAGCCGTTCGGACCTGCGTGCTTTCGCGGCGGTGGCGCGACCTCTGGCGCTCACTCACCCACATCAACGCCGACTTCTGCGAGTTCAAGGGGGAGACCGACACATGGGAAGGGGACCAGGCGCAGTTCAGGAAGTTCGTCAACAATCTGCTGTTCCGCAAATGGAACATTTTTCATTAATTCACACCTGCGTCCTGCGTGCTCTGATGTGGATGCTACGATGGACCATAGCCCAAGCCAGCCAGAGCTCTCTTTTCTTCTTTTTGTTTTCTTTTTTTCCTCTTTTTTCTTTTTCATCAGTCAATTATTTTGGGGCGTTACAGTTGCTTAGTTAATTTACATGGAAACTAGTATGTACAAAATTGAGACTAAAAGTCAAAATCAATAAAATGAATCAGTAATTCTTCAAAGTCTCACTCCCATTACTACCTAACTTGCGATGCACTCTATTTGAACAAAACAAACATACCATTGTTCAATATGGATTCGCTGTTTACATTGTTTCTGTTTCTGTCATTGTCTTTTAACACCCGCTGTCTTGGAGCTTTTGCTATACCTGAAGGTTTTGCCGCAGCCACTCAATCAGTGTGCTTATCGCATGTTATAGTGCCCTTTTTTTCTGTGTTTGTGCTTGGGTGAATCAAGTAAATGTTTTCTATATATATGATGTGACATGGGTTCTGTGTAGCCTCCTGATCATTTATACCTGGTGCAGATAGAAATCAAAGACAATATGCAATGGTGTCCGAAATTCAACAATATTGTAAACCTTACTTTGGGTCGATGGTGTATGGACCCAAGGTTGTGTGCATTAACTGTCTTCCTTCTCATCGAAACTGGAGAAGCTGACTCTAGAAATAAAAAAGGTACAAGTTTTCTACACATGTATACTGAATTTGGTTACAGGCAAGTTCTATCACCTGTGTATGTGTTATCTGTATAAAACTTACTGTTTCCCTGCTATAGGTGAATACTAAAGAAACCAAACGCAAGCTTAAAGAAACACCATTTACCTGTGAGAACCTTAAGATCGTCAAGGTCATATATTGTGAGGATGATCCCCTGGTCAACCGCGTGAAAAATTTCTTTTTCAATAGTGGCATGACCTCTCTTCAGATTAATATCACACACTGGAACAGTAAGCCTTACGAATCTGAGGTTTTCAAAGAGGATCACAAGCGCCCAAGGATCAGGCGTTAACTTGCATTGTCATCATTCAATCACTTTGTTTGTTGTGATGGACCTTCATACATTTCATCCAACCGAGTTGAAAGGCACATAGATATGTTTACTGCTTTCTTGTTTGGTGCTATTACTTGAGGATAAACAATTGTGTCTTGAGTTGCATGAATTTGTAAGGCCTGCCATCATGCACTGCCAGCGATCGTTCTGAGAATGGATTTGATCACTTGTTTGGAAAATCTTGCTGCAAAGACCTTGATCCAAGCCTCCAAGCACCAAGTGAACTGTTTGTTAGTACATGTTTGAGTACTCTGTAGCCTTCTATGCTTCCTGACATGATGTTACCATCATACTGATGGTAGGAACTTCAGTATCTTGTCACCTTTTACATGTACTTCTGCATGTATTTTAGTTCCTGATTATTTTTCCTCCATGTAAGCACGTTATTTTCTATACTTTTTCCTGAGAGCAAGGAAAGACATGAACACAACACAATTGACATGTGAAAAATAGAAAAAGGCTTCCCTTGCCTACTTCCTTTTGGAAAATGTAAGTAAATTACAGCTGTTTCTTTGCAAAAGCGATCCGAAACCCTGCAAATCCCTGTGAACGTTATCGTGTCTCTTGTTCCTCTTAATCAAACTATCTCTCATTTTATCATCACATAAAAGGTTTCTTGCCCCTGTTTTGGAATGTAATTATGATTTTACCTCTTCTTGTAATGAAGGTTTGTGATTTTGCCACCGTTCTCTTTTCTTTTTCAACTGAAGCTCTGGTTTGTCCTTGGTTTAATTGGAACAACACATGAGCGACGCTAAATAAAAAAATGTACTAATTTGTTTGACTTAAATTAATCCACAAAGCTGCATGCAATTGGAAAAACTACACTTTGGAAGCAAATAATTTTTTTCTCTCATACCTGCTAAAAACTTGAGAAATATTCCAATTTGTTCCGTGAACAACACAGAATATCTCCAAGAATTATAAAAAATTTCACCCCTCCCTAGATACCAGTAGAACTTTTGTGAAGTCTGTTTCTGTTGCGAAAATTTATAAATTATTAACTCGCAAAAAGAAAATAAAAACTTGAAATTTATTTCTCTTCCCGCCTCTGGGCTTGGCCTGAGCCCATCACCAGCCACCATAGCTAGCGGGCCATATCTAGCCCAAACTTTTCTTCACCGCGCAGCCCAGAGAAACACGTCCCCCACGCTTGACGCGTCGTCGCCACTTTGCCTCGAGCGCGCCACCGCCATCGCCATCTCCACCCGAGGTGCGCTCCTCCTTTCTCTCCTTGTTGCTTGCTTCCTTCTCCGATGGATGAGCTCTTCCTCCCTCGGCCATGATCGATTCTTTGCTGCTCCTGTTCGAGTGCCTTGCTGATTCTTGGTGTTTGTTGTCTGCAGCGTCCGCGCCCACCACCTGTTCGACGAAACGCCTCTGCGGGTCCTGGGCTACCAAGGCGACGGCCGACGGGCGGATCATCTCCTTGAGGCGTCGTCTCTGATTCTGCCTCGCGCGCGCGCTACCGTCATCGCCACCCGAGGTATGATTCTTCTTCGGTTCTTCCTCCCGCCTCCCTCCTCTTCTTGTTGCTTCTTCCCCACCCCCCTCGATCGACGAGCTAGATTCCTGCGCGACCATTCTCAAATCCTGCTGCTCCCATTGGACTTGAGGACTAACATGCACTGCTATGCTGATTTTTCAGTTTTCCTGCTTTCTGCAGCGTCCACGCCCACCACCTGTTCGACGAAACGCTGCTGCACGTCCTGAGCCACCACAGCAACGGCCGACGGGCTAATCAAGGAACCGCAGCAAGTACCCATCATGGACAGGCTCAGTAACCTCTCCAACGATCTCATCTGCCGGATCATCTCCAACCTGGACTCGCGCCAGGCCGTGCGGACATCCCTGCTGTCGAGGCGGTGGCGCAACCTCTGGTGCTCACTGACCGGCATAAAAGTCGACTTCTGTGAGTTCGACGGAGAGACCGACACATGGGAAGGGGACCAGGCGCGGTTCAGGAAGTTTGTCAACAATCTGCTGTTGCGCCGTGACCCCGTCCCCTTGCTGGACAAGTTCTGCCTCAGATCCTACATACCGAACTGTGCCAATGAGCAGGAAGCCTCAGCAGACGCTAACCTGTGGATCAGCCATGCGTTACAGTTGCACGCCCCAGTAGTGGAGGTTGACCAAGATATCCGAACACAGGACACATTGGAGCTTGGTGGTCATGCCGTATTTTCCTCACAGTACTTAACAAGATTGGTGCTCTCTGCAGTTTCCTTCACCCAAGGTTTCTTCAAGCAACTCGAGGTCGGTTGTCCAAAGTTGGAACATCTTTCCATATATGACAGCATCATTCGCGTTGATAACATCACCTCACAGACAGTGAAGGTCTTGATCATTGATAACTCTGAGTTCTCTGATGACTACAGTACTTCCATTTCTACTCCGAGCGTCACTTCTCTCACCTTCATTAGTCCTGGGGGCCGTCTACCTTTACTAAAAGACATGGGATCACTTGTGTCTGCTTCAGTTTATCTTTCCACTGATGACACTAATTTGGATTCAGCTATTAGTATTGATCAGTGGCTCATGGGCCTGTCGGGTGTAAGACATCTTGCCTTGGATTTTCCGGTGGAAGTGGTATGTATCCTGATCAGATATATTTACCTTTTCTTAGCATGTTGATGCATCTTTAGATGAAAAGTCTAGAAGCTTGTTGTATCTCATTGACACTCCACACTTGAACTAGATAAGCTGTTCTTTCCTGCAAAACAAAGTGTTGAATAATTGATAGTTTTGTCATGATGTATCGAAAGGACGATTGATTCTGTCAAGGACCAACCTGATGCTATCTATTTCAAGTACTCAGTTCATTTTTGTCAAGGACCAACCTGATGCAATCTAGTTTAGTACTCAGTTCATTTACAGATTCATCGACCTGTTGATCTGACTTATCTTAATAGGCAGTTTGATTTGAAACAGCATGCACCTGGAGCATTTTCCATTCATTCAGTTATTGCTACACATTGTTGATTAGTTAATTTACATGGAAGCTAGTGTGTACAGAATTAAGAACTAAAAGTCCTAAACTCAAAATAAAGAAAATGTTGTAGCGATTCTTCAAAGTATCAGGGCCACGTTTGATATGGATGAAATGTGGTTGAAGTCTCTGTGTTTTCACTAGTGTAACCACCTAACTTGCATGAAAAACTTTATGACGATTAATTCTCATATGATCCAGGTTATGCACTCCCGTTGAATAAATCAAGCACACCATTCTTCAATATGTACTTTTTGTACATTGTGTTTCTATCCTGGTATTTCAGCATCCACTTTCTTGGAGCTATTGCTATACCCGAAAATTTTGCAGCAACCATTCAATCAGTGTGTTTATCACATAGTTTTTGTGCCTTGTTCTTTTTTTTATTTTTGGGCATGCTTGGGTGAATCAGGATAACTTTTGTGTAGTATGGCATGGATTTTGTGTATCCTCCTGATGATTTATACCTGGTGCAGATAGAAATCGAAGACAATATGCAATGGTGTCCGAAATTCAACAATCTTGTAAACCTGACGCTGGGTCGATGGTGCCTGGACTCAGAGTTGTATGCATTAACTGTCTTCCTTCAGAACTCACCGAAACTGGAGAAGCTGAGGCTAGAAATCGATGAGGTACAAGATTTTTGCACCTGTGTACTGAAACCTTCATTACATGAAAGTTTTTGCACGTGCATATTTGTTATCGATATAAAACTTACTGTTTCCCTGCTATAGGGGTATACTGCTCAAGAAATCACAGGCGAGCTTAAAGAAAGATCATTTACATGTGAGCACCTTAAGATTGTCGAGGTCGCATGCGTGGAGGATGATCCCCTGGAAATCACATGCTGGGAGGATGACGACGATGATCCACTGGTCGACCGTGTGGAAAAATTCTTTCGCAATAGTGGCATGACCTCTCTTCAGGTTAATATCACACACTTTGACTACCACCTGCCTTACGAATGTGAGATTTTCAGAGAGGATCACAAGCGTCCAAGGATCAGGCAATAACTGTTTTGTGGGGGTGGATATGCGTCGATTTCATCCAGCCGGATAATTTGGAGGCACGTAGATATGTTTACTGCTCTTCTTGCAGTGGCGGCGATTGATGCTTGTTTTGACAGAATGGATGGATTATTTCTTTGGAAATTTTTGCACCGATAAAGAGTGGATCACTTGTTTGTTTGGAAAATTTTGCCACAAATACTTTGATAACTGTTTGTTAATTGTTACATATTTAGTACCCTGCAACCTTTTATGATTCCTGGCGTGTTGTTAGAATTTCATGACCTGCTTTCACTTCTCGTTGCATTTGATTTTGGTATATTAGGAAGTAGGGACTTAAGTATTTGTCAGCTTTGACATGTTCTTCTGCATGTAGTTTTCTTCTGCACGTTATTTTTCGTATCTTTTGAGAAGCAAGGAAAGGAAGTAATACGAAACAATTATACATATGTGAATGCGCTTTCGATTGTATTTAGTGAGGTCACAGAGTTGCCGCTGGCCTCTTCCCTTAAACATATGTTGGGCGCATTTTGTGGGTGTGAGTGTGGTATGCGTGCATTGAGACGTGTATGTATATGTGTCTTTGTGTAATGAAAAAATGAGAAAAAAAAGCTACCTTTTCCTATTAACACGTCCTAATTCCGTCTCATAATATAGCAACCTAATATCGGATGGGATATATCCTAGTATGTCCAGCTTCATAGTATTAGGACGTGTCTCAGGTTGCTATATTATGGGATGGATAGTATACTTTCTTTTACAAAATGGAAGCTAATTACACATCGAAGCTATCCAAAATTCTGCGAATCTATGTTAACATTAGGACAAATTTTGCTACAAGACATCACGACTTTGTGGTTTTAGCTGTAGGATATCGCACGAAGTGAGTTTTTGGGAAAGATACTCTAAAAACATGGTAATTTGCTAGTGGATATCACGCTGATTATTTTACTGTGTTTGTGTTGACGTCACGAGGCAAGATGCCCCTACATGTTTTGATTAGGTTGACTTCATCCATCTGCATCTGTGCTGACGTCGCCCGTTAGAATTCTAGGTCACCACCCCCAACCCCATGCTCGCATCTATGCTGACGCTGCCGCCACTGCCACTCTTTTCGTCGTCCTTGACCAAACCCGCGCACCGGGATGCAAGGTTGAGCTCCTGCTTCGTGTCCAAGACTGACCCACAGATGCCTACACTGCCGTCGAAGTAGGTCGTGAAATCTATGATGCAGCCAGTGAATCTGAAATGGTTGACCGGAGGTAAGTTTGACTTCCCCTCTTTTTGATTCGATTAGGATGCATCTGTTGTGTTAGGTTCGTTTTTCGTTGTAATCGTCGTTGGATAGGATGGATCCGAACTTTGCTTGTAGAGTAGTTGTTGTTGTTGCTTATGTCGAGTACATGGATAACGGTAGCCAAGATTACCATGTTTCAATTTTCGTTAATTGGGTTGTATACAAGGATACAATATGCTTGATAGATCTGATGAAGGATTTGGATGATGAAATCAAACGTGGTAGTACACAGGAGCTGACAGTGACTTTTTGGGACAAGAGAGTGTGTAGGGATGTTGAGATTTCTTCTGATGTTGTTTTACTATAGGCTTTTAACTAATACTGGGTTGTTAGGAAACTTCCTTTGCAAGTGACCGTGAGTGAGGGTAGACTTCCTTGTACCCAAATTGTTCCTTGTGTGGATGAAACTGGCTCAGAGGAAGCACTGCATTGCATGTTCCACTGAATATGGTTTTACCCACACAAGTTAGTTAGGTTGAGCATCCTCCAGCTTACAATAATGCAAGCACAAACAAACATAGAAAATTCAAAGACAAATCCAGTGACCAAATATTGCCAAATTTGGTCCTCGCCGCTATCGAGGTAGAAGACCAGATTCGCCTCGCTAGCATCGGCGCCATGGAAGAGACTGGTTTGGTTCGAGGCGTTCGAGCCAAAGCAGGTCAACCTAATAAAAACACGCAGGGGCATTTTGGTCAAACTAGCTACAAAAATGGGCCCCCTCTCACAACGTCAACACGAATACACTAAAATAATCAGCGTGATGTCCACTCGCAAATTCCCATGTTTATATAGTGTCTTCCTCTAAAACTCACTTCGTGTAGTGTCTTATAGCTAAAATCACGATGTGCTGTAGCAAAATTCGACGGAACGCCCTTGCGATCCCTACCGCCACTGGCGCTCGAGGTAATGCTCCTTCCTCCTCCCGCTGCCCTCCCTCTTCTTGCTGTTGCTTATTCAACCTTCGATCGATGAGCTTTTCGTGCACGCACGGCCATTCTCAGAGTGGAGGACTCGTGCACTGCTGATTCTTGGTTCTTGCCGCTTTCTGCAGCATCCACGCCCACCACCTGTTCGACGAAACGCCTCAGCGTCCTGGGTCACCGGGTTGGCTCATGGAACCGGAGCAAGCACCCGGCAGAGGCAGGCTCATGCTCAGCGACCTCCCCGACGACCTCATCCGCCGCATCATGTCCTTCCTCTATGCACGCCAAGCCGTGAGAACGTGCGTGCTGTCGCGGCGCTGGCGCGACCTCTGGCGCTTCCTCACCCGCATCAACGCCGACTTCTGCGAGTTCAAGGGGACACCAGTACATGGGTGGGGGACAAGACGCGGTTCGAGAAGTTCCTCAACACTGTACTGTTGCGCCGTGACCCCGTCCTATTGGTGGACAAGTTCTGGCTCTGATGCCCCAGCTGCAGCTTCGGGGTTTACTCAGTAGATGCTACCTGTGGATCAGCCATGTGTTACAGTTGCAAGCCCTGGTTCTGGATGTTCGCGCAGTGGGCATCAGCGGTCTCAATCAGGCGGTATTTACCTCCCAGTACTTGAGAAGATTGGCCCTCTCCTCAGTTGTTTGTCCAAAGGTTTCTTCAATCAACTCCAGATGGGCTGCCCGGAATTGGAATGTCTCTTCTTACGAGACTGCCATATTCATGATCATCACATCTCCTCCCAGACACTGAAGATTCTCACAATCAATATCTCTGATTTCAGTTTCGTTGACAAGTACGATTGCTGCATTTCCACTCCGAGCATCACTGCTCTGACATTGTTTGGTCCTAAAGGCCGGGTACCTGTGCTAAAGGACACGGCATCACTAGTTTCTGCTTCAGTTTATCTTGCCAATGATTTCAGTAATTTTGGTATTGCTGTTGATGTCCATCGGTTGCTCACAAGCTTATCTGGTGTCAAATATTTGGCCTTGGATTTTGATGGGGTAAATGAGGTATGTATCCTGTCATCCTGATCTGTTATGTTTGCCCTTTTCTTAGTATGTCAATGCATCTTCAGATCGTACGAAAAATCAAGAAGCATAGTGTGTCTTCTTGACACTTCACAATTGAACTATATTAGCTATTCTTTCCTGCAAAGCTAAGTGTTGTACTTAATCGGTACTTTTGTCGTGATGTATCAATAGAGCGATTGATGGTGTCTAGGGTCCAACCAATTGCAATCTATTTCGTGTACTCAGTTCATTTACAGATTCATCAACCTGTTGAACTGACTTATCTTTGTGCACGGTTTGATTTCAGACAGCAACTGGATCATTTACATTTCATTCACATCTACATGTTCTGATGTTCAGATTAATTAACTTACATTAAGCTAATACGCACATAATTGAGAACTAAATGACAAAAGTCAGAAAATGCTTCAGAAATTGTTCAAAGGCTTACTCCCATTGCCACCTGTCACAATAGATTGACATTGTATTTTCAATTTGTAGATACCTAATTTTCACGGGATACGTCATCGTAATTAATTACCATAGATCCAACTTATGTATTCCTATTGAACAAAGCAAGTATACCCTTGTTTCTTGTGGATTTTCATTAGAATGGATTCTGTTTCTATCAAGGTCTTTTAACATCAACTGTCTTGGAGCTATAGCAATACCTGAAAGATTCTGGCAACCACTCAATCTGAGTAGTTGTCACACAATTGTAGTTGCAAATGATCAGGTGTCTTGTTGTTACTTGTTACTGGCGTGTGCTGGTTTATTTCCTTGGCCCTCGACAGCCTACAGTCGACATCAATCTATAATTTACAACTTTTGCACCCTAATCTTGATGAAATTGGTTGGCCTTGTCTTTGTTCAACCCAGCTAATTTTTGGCTTGTTTGTGCGAAGCAGGAAAAGTTTTATATAATATGGCATGGGTTTTTTCTAGCTCCTGATCATTTGAACCTGGTGCAGGTGCAGAAAACAAATGAAAACAATACACAATGGTGTCCAGAATTCATCGATCTTGTAAGCCTGACTCTGGGTTCGTGGTGTCTGGAGTCAAACTTCTATGGACTGACTGTCTTCCTTCAGAACTCACCGAAACTGGAGAAGCTGACATTGAAACTCAATAAAGTACAAGTCTTTCTCCACATGTATACTGAAATCTTGATTACATAAATGCTTTTGCGTGTGCCTATATTTAATGGCATAAAACTTACTGTTTTTCCTGCTATAGGTTCATACTCGAAGAATCGTTGGCAAGCTTAAAGAAAAATCATTTAATTCTGAGCACCTTAAGGTTGTTGAAGTCATATGCATTCAGGATGATCCTCTGGTGAACCACGTGGAAGAATTCTTTTTCAACAGTGGCATGACCTCTCTTCAGATTAGAATCAACCACCTGGACGGCTACGAGCTTTATGAACCTAGGTTATACAGAGATGAATACAGGCGCCGACAGTACATGGGTTAATTTCATCATTCAATCACTCCATCTGTGGGATGAACCTACACACATTTCATCCAGCAAAATTAGAAGGCACATAGATATGTTTACTGCTCTTGTTTTTGGTGATATGACTTGAGGACAAACAGTTGTCTTGAGTTTTTCAAGAGATGAGTAGAGTAATCAAAGGATTATGCGTTAACTTGCAATGTCATCATTCAATCCCTCTGTTTGTGGGGTGGATCAACATACATTTCGTCTAAACGAGTTTAGAAGGCACACAGATATGTTTACGGCTCTTGTTACAATTTGTGTCGAGTTTCATGTAAGGCCTGTCGTCTTACACTACCGATCAATACTTGTGTGGAAATTTTTGAACTGTCACAGAGTGGATCATTTTTTTGGAAAATTTTCCTGTGTATCAGAAGTGGTGGCTACTTGTGTTACATGTGTGAGTATTCTGTATCCTTTGTCACAGTCTCGTGACCTGCTTTCATTTCTCGTTGCTATCAGTCTGATAGTATTTGATTTTGGTATGGTAGAGACTTCACTACTTGTCATCTTTGATTTGTATACTCCTGATTCTTGGGCGACTAAAATCAAGGAAAATTTCAGTCAAATTTTTGAACGGCCAGGACTGTCTCAATCGTGCATGAACATTACACCTTATCCTCTCCTTCCCCTCCACCAGCCTTCTCGAACTTCTATATATAGAAGTTGCTTTAAAATATCAAATAATTTTTTTAAGTTTATAGTAATTAAAAATTTAATTAATCATGAGCTAATGTTTTTTTGTTTTATGTGTCCTAACTTTATCTTCATTAGAAAAGAACACCACCTTAGTTTGCTACAATTAATGTTGTGTTTGATGTGCTGGTAACTTTACTCATATTATTTTAGATGTGTGTTACAATCTGACACATGAAGAAGATACCCTCTTTCTATTTGAATAAATTTCACAAAAATATAAATACTTTGACCAAATCATCATAAAACTATAAATTCAAAACGTTAGATCACAAAACTATAGGTTTAATGCTATCACAAAATTACAGATTTCATGCCAATTAAGTCACAAAACTACACAGTTGACAGTTTAAATCCCTAGCACTACTATTTATAAAATATTGTTTGTTTTGTGATTAAATTGTTGCTGAACTATTAGTTTTGTGATAATTTTATTATTCCCTCCATCCCATAATATAAGGCGTGCACGTATTTTAAGATTCAACTTTAAAAACATTTGACCAACAATTGGTATAATATAATATATATTTTATTTACCAAAAATAATATCATTAAATTGATATTTGAATTTACTTGATGATTATAATTTTTTTGCTACAAACCTTATAATATATAAGAAATTATAAGTCAAAGATTAATTTTGAAGACCGTGCCAAGTTTGATTATGCCTAATATTATGGAATGAATGGAGTACTAAATCTGTATTTTTGTGATACTTTATCTTAAATATATAATTTCATGATAAATTTAGTGATGAATTTGTGAGTTTTGTGATAACTGTAGTTTTGCGATAGTTTGCTCAAAGTATCTGTAGTTTTGTGAAATTTAATCTTGAGTAAATTTTAGAAAACCTCATGTTATATGGTCAAAGTTACAAAAAATTTACTCTTGAATAAATCAAATGTTGTGGTTTTCTGCAATTTTAAACCATAAAACATGGGTTTTTTTTTCTGAAATTTACCATTTAGTTTTCATATTTAAAAAATAATTTAGCACATGCATTTTTTTCTAAAAATATAACTAGAATGTTGTTTAAAACATCCTTCTAATGACCTTCTGTTTTGAGCTAGTGCTTGGCAAGGTGTTACAACCGTGTGTAGGAGTAGCAATGATCAGTCACACATAACGGTTTGGTGATGTGCTTTTCCTCCTTGTGCTTTTTGTTTTTTCATGATTATAGTCTTTCGGAGCTGTAATCCTGTAACTTTTTCTTGCTATCTTATATAAGACTTTGTGAAGTGAGCGTAACTCAGCTGATTAGGTTTCTTGTGATGGAACCGGCCTATCCAGATTCAAATCCTAGATTCGACACCAAATTTTAGATCTGACACGTGTGCTCGTATTTACGGCTATTTATTTTTTAGTAGTAGGCGAGGTAAGGTGAATGTGCGTGCGTTATGAGTGTATCTTGCGCGGTTCGCTTAAAACAAAAAAATCCTTCTAATGCAGCACAGTGACCTCCCACCCTTCAGCACTTTCCCTCTTCGATCGTTGAATTTTTCACCGAATTAGTATTCCTGCTCGAGCATTCATCCATCGTGCCACTATCTCGCTCCCATTTGAGTCCATGATTGATCATGGCTTCCTGATTCCTTGTTTTCCCATTCCGCAGCTTCCGCGCGCGCTCTCTGTTCGACAAAACGCCCATGCGACCCAGCCGCAACGCGGCGCTTGAGGTATGTTCCTTCCTCCTCCCGCTTCTTCTGCGCGCGGCCATTCTCAAATCTTGCTTCCCTGGTGGTGACCCTCGGTCTTCCCCGCTTTCCGCAGCGTCCACGCCCACCACCTGTTTGACGGAACGCCTCAGTCAGCGTCCTAGGCCACCAGGGCGACCGGCGACTGGCGGCTCATGGAACCGGAGCAAGCACCCGGCAGATACAGGTACAGGCTCAGCGACCTCCCCGACGACCTCATCCGCCACATCATGTCCTTCCTCGGCGCACGCCTCGCCGTGCGGACGTGCGTGCTGTCGCGGCGCTGGCGCGACCTCTGGCGCTCCCTGACCCGCATCAACGCCGACTTCTGCGAATTCAAGGGGGAGGGACCGGGCGCGGTTCAAGAAGTTCGTCGACACTCTTCTGTTGCGCCGTGACCCCGTCCCCTTGCTCGACAAGTTCTGGCTCAGATGCTACGTACCGTTTAGCGCCAACTTTCAGAAAGCCTGGGCAGATGCTAACCTGTGGATCAGCCATGCTTTACAGCTGCATGCCCCGGTTCTTGAGGTTCTCGTATTGGGCATGAGAACCTGAAGGCCGTGTAAGGCCTGTCGTCTGTTTTCGGTTTCCTTGAGTATGATTGTTGCATTTCCACTCCGAGCGTCACTGCTCTGACATTGTTTGATCCTGAAGGCCGTGTACCTTTGCTAAAGGACATGGCGTCACTAGTGTCTGCTTCAGATTCTCATGCTGATGATTTCTCTCATTTTGATACTGCTGTTGATGTCCACCGGTTGCTCACAAGCCTATCTGGTGTCACGAATTTGGCCTTGGATTTTGATGGGGCAGAGGAGGTATGTGTCATGATCTGATATATTTACCCTTTTCTTGACACTTCAAAATTAGCCCATATTAGTTATTGTTTCTTGCAAAACTAAGCGTTATATATAATTAGTTCTTACGTCATGATGTATCAATATGATGATTGATGCTGTCTACTGGTGCAATCTATTTTTAAATTTCATTGGTGGAAATTGGAGTTTTTTTTAAATTCTGACAAGGTTTGTTTTAGGTAGTTTTTGCAAAATCTAGCTTCAAAATATATGTTTTGATGGGCAAATTTTAGATGTAAACACTTGTACATACTAGTTACTTGTATTGTTGTATTTTTTTGGAGGGATAAATGTATTTACACGTTTTTATAAAATACATGTGGTCTATTATTTGTATTTGTAATTTTTTTGTCTTTATATATAGATGGATCGATCGTCATGGATATATGAGATGCGGAGAACTTAGCCAATATTTATGAAGGAAGCATATAAATTTATTGATCAGGCTAAGGCGCATGCTTTGAGGGAGAATATGACAAAAAAATTTTGTCCGTGCCGTCATTGCAAGAATTAGAAATTGGTGGTAGATCTTGGTGAAATATTGGGACACATAATGCAGCATGGATTCACCGCCAATTACAAGGTTTGGACCTATCACGGGAAAATCGCCGTTCCCCAAGATAACGATGAAGAGTTAAGTCACGAGATGAATGAGGCAGAGAATTTTGTAATCGAAGACATGTCCCGTGAAAGGATGAATGTAGATGTTTCCACAGATAGTGATGATTTTGAGGGTGGTTTTGATCTAGAGGATATGCTACGCCATGTTGAATAAGAGGTTCTAGTGGGTAGATCACGAGGGTTAGAGAATTGGCAGACATTGGAGAAGGCATCGAAGGATCTTCTTTACAATGAAACGAAAGGATGTGATAAGGATTTCACAGTATTGCATTAGTGCTTTAACTTCTGAGATTGAAGGCTAAACATGGATGGTCGGACACAAGTTTTAATGATCTAATGAGTTTGTTGAGTGTGTTGCTTCCTAAGCCTAACTTTATACCATCGAACACGTATCAAGCGAAAAAAGTCATATGTCCTTTATCTCTTGGTGTTGAAAAGATTCATGCTTGTGAGAATCATTGTATATTATACCGTAAAGAATATGTAGACTTAGAAAGTTGCCCAACGTGTGGCACATGTCGGTATAAAACGGGAAATGGGCCCGTTGATACAGAGTCTACCGACCCAGATTCATCGGAGCGTAAGCAAAGAAAGATTCCGTCAATGGTGATGTGGTGCCTACCAATTAAGGACCGCATGAAGCGTCTGTACTCAAACCCGAATGATGCTGAGTTGATGAGATGGCATCAAGAGAGCCGGAAGACAGATGGTATGATTCGACATCCTGTCGATGCTCGCCAGTGGAAGGCATTTGATGCAAAACACCTAGAATTTGCTAAGGATCCAAGGAATGTAAGGTTTGCGTTGAGCACTGATGGAATGAACCTGTTTGGTGATTTAAGCAGCTCACACAGCACATGGCCAGTTCTTCTCACAATGTATAATCTTTCAACATGGATATGTCAGAAACGAAAGTATATTCTTCTCATTTTCCTCATACAAGGTCCGAAGCAACCTGGAATCGATATAGATGTTTTTCTTGAGCCTTTGATGGAGGACATGAAGGAGCTATGGAAAGAGGGGTTACGACTGTGGGATGAGTTTAAGCGGGAGCACTTCAATCTATGTGCGATCATATTCGTTACTATCAATGATCTACCCATAAACTTTTCATTATCCGGGCAGATTAAAGGGAAGACTGGATGTCTGATATGTTTGGATAAAACTTCGTACAAATACCTGACATCATCTAAGAAGACAGTGTACATGCGACATCGATGGTTCCTACCACGAAAACACAAGTATCGTAAAATGGCCAGATTATTCGACAAGACAGTGGAGAACGAGACTGCCCCTGAAACACGAAGTGGTACTTACATGTATGAGATAACAAAGAAGATTAAGGTTGTATTTGGCAAGGGAAAGAAGAAGACAACAAAGAGGAAGAAAGTTGATGATGACGAAGATACTACATTGCCATTCAAGAAGCACTCAATTTTCTTCAGATACTTAGATTACTGGAAGGACCTAGAGATTCATCATGCAATTGATATTATGCCCCTCGAGAAGAACGTGTTTGATAGCACCATCGGCACCTTGTTGGACATCCCGAGTAAGATGAAGGATGGACTAAAGTCACGTAACGATCTTATAAATTTGGACATAAGGCATGACCTTCACCCAGTAGAGCTGACAAGTGGAAAGACCGAGATTCCTCCTGTTTGTTACTCGTTGACACTTGAAGAGAAAAAAGCATTCTGTAAATGCTTGCAAGGGGTGAGAGTGCCTACTGGTTTCTCATCGAACATTAGGAAGCTAGTCTCAACGAAAGATTTGACTATTTCTGGATACAATGCGCATGACTGCCATAGGATGCTAACGATATTCCTACCAATTGCTATAAGGGCAGTCAAACCTGTCCATACCAAGGTGGTTATAAGAAAGTTGTGCTACTTTTTCAATCGAATATCACAAAAGGTATTTGATCCTCTCGAATTAGGTCCCCTTTAGACATTTGCTATCGAGACCGTATGCCAGCTTGAGATGTATTTCCCACCATCATATTTAGATATGATGGAGCATTTGATCATTCACATTGTCCCTCAGATTATTGAACTTGGTCCCTTATACTTACATCAGATGTGGGCGTATGAGCGTTACATGTCAATCCTCAAAGGCTATGTACGCAATCGCGCTCACCCCGAAGGATCAATGATAGAGGGATACACAACTGAAGAGGCAGGCGAGTGTTGTATGGATTACATAAAGGATGTTAATGCCATTGGGATTCCTGTGCATCGACATGAAGGGAGATTATCTAGAAGGGGTATTGTTGGTAGGAAGCAGTTCTTCGATAATGATTACAAAACGGTGGCCGTGGCACACAGCAGCGTTCTATAACAGCTCGCTATCGTTGAGCCATTCATTGAGTGACACATTGAAGAAATCAAATCCTGCTTCCCAGGACGATCCACCGATTGGGTATCAAGAGAGCACAAGCGTCGATTTCCTCAATGGTTCAAAGATCTAAACCTGCCAGTTGGTGATTCTATGGAGCAACTTACTTTACAAAGATTGGCATATGGACCTTCAAGATCCAGATCCCTATGCTCCATTGTCAATGGGTGAAAGACACAACAGGGGTTTTCGTGGATGACTACGGGCTAACGATAGTCGATCACAGTAAAACAGGCCACAAGGATGATCCATGGGTTTTAGCAGAGCGTGTGGCTCAAATTTTTTATGTGAAGGACCCTTCGGATGAAAGGATGGATATTGTCGTATCCGGAAAGCAACAGATTGTCGGCATCGATAACATCAAACACCCCGCTGATTACAACTAGTTCGATGATGTACCATTGTTTACTGATCTTCCTATGCAAATTAAGAAGGTTGAGCGAACCATCGATGAAACTAATATGTCGTACGTTTGATCAGATGGTGTTGCAAAGATAATTAAGCCCTAGTTCTTTTGTAACCTTTAGTTGTCATGGTGTTCCAAATTTACCGGGATGAATTAAAGTGACCCTTCTTTTGTACTCATTAGCATGTAACATTTGGTAATGAGTTTATTTATTGCCAAAATATATGAAATTTTAGTTGTACCAATATATTGAAAAAATTATCTTTCTATAGTTTACTTAGATGAAAACAAAAAAATGTGTAACTTATTATCTCTAATAAATTGGAAAAATGATTTTCGCATGCGAGCGCTTAAGCCGGCCGCATGGAAAGATCATTTTCGCATGCGGCCGGTTTAAGCTGGCTGCATGGAAAAATGCCGACCGCATGCGATGATCTGGGCCTACATATAGGGAGCGCAGGGAGCGCGGGGTGCCGAAATTTTCTAAGTCCCCAGGCACCTGCGAACCCTAGCCGCCAAGCTGCCGAAATTTCGGACGCGCCACCGCCTAGACCTCTCCTCCGCCGCCAAGACCTCCCTGTCGCCACCTCTCCCCTCGCTGCCTGTCCCCTCGCCTCCCACCGCCTCCTCCACACCAGTCGCATCCACGCCGCCGACGCCATCGCCCTCGTCGCCGGCCTGCTCTCCTCCCCCCTCACCGCCGCCGGCTCCTCCTCCCCAAGTCCTTCCCCTCGTCGTCGCCGCCGTCAAGTCCTCCCCCTCGTCGCCGGCCTCCTCTCCTCCCCTCTCGCCGCCGCCGGCTCCTCCTCCCCCTCGTCGTCGCTGCTGCCAAGTCCTCCCCCTCATCGCCGCCAAGTCCTCCCCCCTCGCTACCGCCGGCTCCTCCTCCTCCACGCCGACGCCGCCGGACTCGTACTCGCCGACACCAAGTCCTCCCCCTCGTCGCTGCCGCCGCCGCCGCCAAGTCCAAGACCACCGGCTCCTCCTCCCCAAGACCTCCCCCTCGTCGTCGCCGTCGCCAAGTCCTCTCCTCCCCTGACGCCTCCGGCCTCCAAGTCCTCCCCGTCCCCGTCGGTAACATTTTTTTTCATATAAATTGTGCAATGGTGATGTGAGATGTGAGTTTTGTATTGGGACTTATGTTAAATTTGAGATGTAAATTTTGTTAGTCTCGAGATGATTTGAAAGGTTAGATGTGTTTTCGGGACTTATGTAGTCTCGATGAATTTTGTGATTTATGTGAATTTTAGGACTGACAAGATGAAATACTAGATTAAATTTTACAATTTTAGATATGAAATATAGACTAGATGAGATATGAGAAATAATATTCGGGCTTATGCACTCATTTTTATGTCAATTTGGAAGATGTCGAACGACAAGGTTCCATCGAACGCACCAGTAGCGCCTGAAGAAGGCAAAGCTCCTCAAAATTCCGGTAGCAACAATCAGGCTGACGCTTCTAGTGAAGAAACGTGGCGCACACCAAGTGACCCGTTTTCGATGGAAATAACACAAGTCGTCCCTCGCGATAATGATCCGGACTACATACCTATGGAACAGGCCGTAAGTGTTGAACATCGTTAGCCATATATTATTTCCTACCTAAATAGCAAATCTGCCTAATGGTATAGAAAGTTACTTATATTGTGCAGATGGTAGTCCGACGCCGCTCAAAACGTAAAGCCGCGAGGACTAGCAGAGCGGAAGAAGTTGAAATGGACATTGCTACTTCTGCCCCGGACCGTACGGATACATCTATGAGTGCAGGCGGGAGTGGGAAAAAAAGACGTGGTGAGAGAAGTAAGAACAAATTACCAAAGAAAATCTACAACGTGATTGTTCTCGATCAGGATGGGAAGCCCGTCGAGCCACCGATTGTGAGGTCCAGGTTCAGCAATACCTGTGGCACTCTAGTTAGGACACATTGTCCAATCAATGTCAAGTTGTGGGAAAAGGTGGACGACAACATCAAGACACTCCTCTGGAATGATTTGCAAAAGTATTTCGTGTACCCTCCTGCAGCGGAGGTCAGGGGTAGAGAGTACGCACTGAAAAAGATGGGAGATCAATGGCGACAGTGGAAGTTTGATCTAAATCGGGATTACGTTCAGAAGAATCTCCCCCCGTTCAACGACTATGGACATATATCGCATGCTGACTGGGATACGTTCGTTGCGAATCATACCACAACTGAAGCATTGGCGTTGAGGAAAAAAGTCAGATCTGGTGAAGAAGAACAAATATCCCCATAGATTGGGGTCGAGCGGATACGCTGGGCACGACGATCAATGGTGAGAAACTGAGCAAAAGTTTGCAGCGGCTGGCAAACCTTTGCTGGTAGACCCCATGGTGGAACGTAGCAAGAACTGGGTTTGGGCGTGCAGCATAGGTCAAGTCTCGGAGGAGGGAGAGATACTATTCGAGACTCCAGTCATAGAATAGGTGACAACTAATTTGCAGCAGATCGCCGAGAAAGAAAGAGCAGGACAGTTTGTCCCACGGAGGGAGAATGACCAACTTACTGCGGCGTTGGGGACCGCCGAACACTCTGGATGTGTAAGAGGTTTGTCCTCAAAGGCGAGTTGGAGGTAGGCTTCCCATAGGACGCATCAAGTTATAAGAAGAGAGACAAATACAAAGAACAACTATCAGACAAAATCTATGCGCAAGTGAAGGAACACTTCTACTCGTTGGCAGCTGAAAACCCCACAGCTTTTCCAAGGCTATTCCCTGACAGCCAGCAAACCACCCAATCTCCACAGCAAACAACTCAAGTACCTAGCAGTGCAGGCTCAGTGGATACAACTCCCTGTGCTATGGAAGGTATAACTGGACCAACTCTGTACTCATTCATAGTACCTATCGGCCACGCTGGAAAGACTAAAGAGGCTGCAACGGGTTTAGCGATACCCGGCCGTCAATTCCACAACTCGGCAATCCCTGAGGATTATGCAAGGGTACAAGTCGCAAAGGTACATAGCGAGCACACTTCTATGGAACTAGACATCCCTGCACCGGAGGGGATTGAACTTCTTGGTGATGCAGTAAATTAGTTTATCTTGTGGCATCGTCGAGACATAATCCTGACAGCTGCTGCTCCAGCACCAACATCTTCAACTCCATCCTCATCGCAAGCAAAGACAGCTGCCGCTCTAGCATCACCGTCGCCTCCTGGACCACCTTCCCCTCCAGATCCAGCGTCACCACCACCGATTAGGTCCCCGGCTCGCCTACCTACTCCACCACCCTCCCCAGCTCAAGAGCCAGCTCCTCTAGTTGCCCCCTATCCGCGAATAGTTCAACCCTCTCCACCCACACCCCAATCTGCTCTGGTGGAACAAGTGCCCATACCTAGAGGAACTAAATCCGGACCGAAGTCTATTCCATTGGAACCTCATCGTCTAATTCCAAAGTTGATGTCAACATACGACCCAAAGGAGATTGACAAGGATAAGGAGAAGTTCATGTTTTCAGATTTCAGGAATTCTGATAAAATAAAAGAACTTGCTCACGTCATGTCAGACTGCCAGAAGTCAGTAGTAAGTGCCCAAGATGAAGTGCAATCTTGGGTATCTGCAGATGTGCCTGAAAAATACGAATATGGCAAGCCATTCTTACCAATTTATCTTCTGAACAACCTACCCTGGGAAATGAGGGTAATGCATGAATGGTACATCAAGGCAGCTAGGAAGGGTTCGGTTTCATAAGCGTCGTTGTCCCGGAAGGCGCTTTCATGAGTGGTCCTAATGGGATATTCTTTATCTCTTTCCGGGACCTGTACGCCATCTACAAGCTAGATAAAATGGACGTGATCTTGTTGCCACGTTCTGCCTGTAAGTCTGAACTCTTATATGTTACACGTATCATTCCAAACAGAAAAACCAAATCTCATTACTTCAATTTTCATTGTACAGGATGCAATTTCAAGAAACTGATAGAACTAGATCACCGGTTGGATACGTCGATCCAACAAGGATATGCAAAATGCAACACACCGTAGAGATGAGGGCCGACTGCGTGGAATTGGTTGACAAGAACCCTGAAGAAAAGAAAGAATATATCAGGAAATTGCACAAGACCAAGAAGCTAGAGGTAGCAACATACTTGGCAATAGCAATGTTGGCGCACGTCGACAAAAATGTGTTAATGGTCCCCTACGCGTTAACGTAAGCTTTCTCTTCTATGTGTTAAATTAATTTATCATTTTTGGAATTTTTTGTCTCTAATTAGTCTTTCATAATTGCAGCGACCACTACATATTATTCCTCGTATATCCAAAAGACCAATTGATTATATCATTCGACCCCTCACAATATGACAAGGAGACGTTTATGGAATTCCTCACTATTTTGAATTTGTAAGTGATAAACATTTCAATAGACACTTTTTGCAACTTTCACTGTTCTAACTACTGAAGAAACAATTGTTTTCTTCAAACAGAGCACACAAGTACTACTGCAAAAGAGGTGGACCAGTACATGATCCGGCCAAGAAGCAGTTATCTGTCAAGACTAGCTGGCCGGTACGAACATATATATGTCAATACAACAAACTATCGTACATTAGTTCCTGAATTATGTCTAATGATCGGTCCCTCGTAATTATATCGCAGTGTTACAAACAACCAGCGGGAACCACCTTGTGCGGATATTACGTGTGTGAGATGCTCAGAGTTAACGAGAGGTACCAAACAACCAGGACCGAGTAAGTCAGCATATTCTTCTTTACAAAGAAACCCAACTAGAACACACATTTCACTTAGTAACCTTTTGTTGTCTTTTCTGTGCATAGATCCCGAAAATCCCTTATATTGCACAACGATTCAATGATAGGACTATCTGGAATATGTGCGTTGACCTCTGCCGATTCATCCGTCGTAATGTCTGCAATGCAAGAGGTCTCTTCTATGACAACCAGAGTGAACTCGCATTGGAAGACAAATTTCAATCTCTCAGAGAGTGGGAGAAAGAACATATGCAATGACATGTACACTACTTATATATGTGATGAAACAATTGTGGCATTTGTAATATATGCTTCGTATGTAAATAACGTTTGAATTTCTGGTTATGTATTTGATGTTTGTTACAGTAATAACAACAATCTGACTATCTCATATGCTTACTATTCCAAAATATGATAATAAATCATACAAAATATAATAGTAAATACAACACACATCTTCCCAAACGGCTAGAATATTAATTTTGCTTGGAAAATTGATTTTCCCATGCGGTCCACTTAACAAGCTGCATGCGAAAATAGATCTTTGCATGCGGTCTTGTTAAGTGGACCGCATGCGAAGATCGATCTTCGCATGCGGCTGGACCGGCCGCATGCGCAAATGGTGATCTTCACAGACCTCGCGCATGCGGGCCGGACAACCGCATGCGAAGATCGATTCCGCCCGTCTGCAAAAATCATTTCTGTAGTAGTGAGCTCTTGGCAATACGAGCCATTGGTTTGTGCCTTTCCACTTTTTCCGGTGGTCTCCCTCTCCTTTTCCTCAAGGGGGGGGGGTCTCTAGGTGTAGTCGGCATTTCTTCTTGCTCTTGCACGCTATGTTGTTGTGTAAGTGTTGGTGTATATGCTATTGTTGCAACGATAATTTTTAGGTTCTACACTCCAGCTGAAACAATCATGTATGTCTCATCATTGACGCAAGCATCTAAAGCTAGGTCCAATCATACTCCTACACAATGAATTGAATCTCAACTTGTTTGTTGCTGGAACACCAAATGATGGCTCTAGCACATTGTGTGGTTCAGCAATTTGCAATGTTGCCTGCTCAGACCATCTTTCAATAGGTATTATTGGGGTATTTCCTCGACATTCATCCTATCCATCACTTTCAAATTATGTGAACACAGAAGCCCATCTTTTTCAAATTTGTTGCAGGGGCAGCAATATTGATAACCTGTTTCATTAACTTTCATCATAAACACCTTTGTTGCGCTTGATGATTCACTTGACCAAATTTGTTACATAGTTGTTTATGACTAGTTCATAGTTGTCACTTTTTCCGCTTTAAGACCTGTTATCCCTTCTATTTCAGGCTTAAATTTGTCCTCAAAAAATCTCCTTGTGTAAAATCTTGATGCTTGCTTCTCATGGGGGTGGCTGCAATGGGATGTTGCAACAGACTGTCAGTAGTGTTTCAGCACAAATAACCATATTGTTTCACACAACAGCTAAAATATGTTTCATCAGAACATTTATAATAGATAGAGTTTAGTTTTATTTTGTTTGCAGAAAAAATAAGTACCTTGACCAAAACTTTGGTTTTGTAGTTTCTATTTTGTAACCCTTGTAATCCTCACGCTCAAGTCTCGTTTCCATAATATGTTTGTACTGTTTCACAAACATCCACACCGAGTCTTGAGGGTGAACAAATATCTTGAAAAGGTTGTTGAGGCCCTCTGATCTCCCAGTTGTTCTAGTGAAGGGGAAAAAGCTTGTGCTGAACCATGGAGGTGCCCACATGTGCCTAGTTTCCCACAAGTTTTTTAAGCAATTGTTCTCACGAAATTCAAACTCTTCAAGCATTTGTTGCTACGATGCGTCGAATTGTTCCTTTGAATCTGTGTCATAAATGCAAGCATACAGTGCAGCCTTGAACCCTTCCTTGTATTGTACAAAGCCAGGAGCTGCTGATCCATCTTGCTAGTCACATGCCAAATGCAACATCTATGAATGGCAAAAGGGAACACTTGCTCTATCGTCGTCCTCATAGCTTTGTCTCTATTAGTTAGAATCGACCCTGGAGGATTCCTGTTCATCACTTGCATCCATTTTTCAAATATCCACACAAATGTATCTATTATCTCATCAACAACCAGAGCACACCCTAGCAGTATAGTTTGCAAGTGGTTGTTGATACCCACTATAGGTGCAAAGGGCATGCCATACCGGTTAGTCATGAATGCTGTGTCAAAGAAAACACAATCCCTGTAACTTTGATACAACTTTCTTGTCCTACCATCCACCCAAAACAACGCCTTGACCACATTCTTTTCATCAAATTTTACTGCATAGTAGAATGTTGGATTCTCAGCTTGGACCTATTGAAAGTAGTCTATGGTTGTTACCATATCCCTAAAAGATGTTGCTTCTCTCAACTTTGATCGTGCGTTTGACACATCCTTTGCTGTGAAACTCAAGTTCCCTACTCCACCATGCAAATCACCCAACAAAGCAACAATGTGTGATGTTTGGATGTTGCGGTAGTGCAAAGTTTTCAGGAATTCATAGTCTTGAGCTGGGATGTGTCTATGAGATCTATAGAACTTATTTCTCCCACGACGATTGACCATCGGGTGTTTGTGGTCTGACTGAAACACCGTTACCTTCCACTTGCCTTCTTGTAAGCCTACTGTCATATGGGCTTTGCAGTCATACCTCACAACAACACTTCGCTTCCTATCTCCTTACAACTTGAACCTAGGTTTTTTGTTTTTCTTACTTTCTGTAGAAACACTACCTTGTTGCTCTGCCATTGTTGAGGAGGCTAGACCAGCATCCTTACCACTTGTTTCACCTTTATTCTTGAGGCTTGTTTCAGCACCTTTACGAGCGTGTGTGCACTCAAAATCTCTTCTTATCAACCCTTTATCACCCACCTTACTGTTTCTTGATGATGCAATCCTGATCCCAAAATCTAGTTTGTAAGCATAAGCATTGGACACATTTCTTGCTTCCTGAACAGTGTCAAATTCCATGTCCACATATGGAACTATGGGTGGAGAGCATACCACATCTTCTTCCTGTGCTTCAGCTTGATCCTCATCATTTGTTTCTTCATCTTCTTCAATGTAAATTGAAACATAGCCATCATCATCAACATCTATATCATTTGAATTACATGTATCTTCAATATGCAAAAACAATGTTGTAATATGTTTTTTATTATGTCAAACACAAACATATAACCCATGGTGTCTACAAACAAAAGGGTTTTTTGAAAGTTGCATATATGTCTCACCATAGGGTTATGTGTCAAATCATGGATTTCACCCATTTTTGGTGTATTCTGAAGGTGATGGGCAGATAACGCAATATTGCTTTGACCTGATGAGTTTGCCGCCACAACATGCCCCCCAAAAGATGCAATCTGCTCAATAGTTCCCTTTTTGTCAGAAAACAAACCCTATGCACTGGAACAAAATCAATCTATGTCACGATCTTATTGAAACAAAAAAAATTCTTCTCACCTGTAATTGCGACACATCCTGGGGCGGGAGGGTAGTGAGAGCGCTCCACGGCTAGCACCCGAAGAACTCATCGCCGGCCGCGCTCCGATGGAAACCTCTGCCGCTGGCAGATGGGATGTTGCAGCATGGCGGAGGGAGTGGGGCGAAGAAGTTTGCTAAAGAGGCCAGTGTGCGGCGGCGATCGATGTTGCAGCGCGGAGAAGAGAGTGGGGCAGAGAAGTTTGCTGAAGAGGCCGGCGTGCGGCGGCGGTCGACGTTGCAGTTCGACAGCGATAGCTAGCGACTATTGCAGGAGTTCTCCCTCAGTGCGGCGGAGAGAGGGCGGAGTAGCGTGCGGCGGCGAAGAGACCAGCGTGTGGCGCCGGCGCCGGCGGAGCTACCCCCCTGCGTGCGGCGACGACCCGCACGCCTCGGACAGCGCTGCGGAACAAGTTGGCCATGTTTTGTTTCAGCTAGCGCCGACCAAATGTCACAGGTATTAAATGTGTCCGCGCACGACCGGACGGACCAGGATACTCGCGCAGATTGGACAGCTGGGACGGGCGCCCGATTTTTTTGCTCTCGGATCGGCCGCCCGATCCGTAGGTGCTTCCAACACATGCGGCATAATTGGGGGAATTTAATTATTTGCCACTTTTAGGTTTGTCAATTATCCAAATGCCTTTCTTAGGTTTGCAGTTATTTTTTAGCCCTTCTAAAGAGACAGTCTCTTAACTATTTGCCACTTTTGCCCACACGGCATGCTAGTGTGGCAACATCGGGTGAAAAACGATGTGGGATCCACTCGTCAGTCTCTCAACAATATATCATTTCTACCAATATCCCATTTTTATAAAACATCGCATGCAATTTATAAATAGTAAAGCATTTGCGAAAATATAGCATTCAACATTGTCGGTGACATGGGACCGGGGGTGTCGAGATCAAAGGGAAGGGCGGCCACAGTGATCCACGTGGCCCGTTCCCCCGGAGGGGTCGGGCCCGAGGGTGACGGGGCGGCTGCCCTTCCGGTCTCCCCCCGGGGTCAGGCCGCTCCCGATTCTGTCCCGAGGGCTGGGGCGCCCCGACCCCCTGTGGTTTTGGTGCCACGTGCGCGGGTTAGGTGAGCACGGAAGAGCTCACCTAACCGCATTTATGGCAGTTCAGACGAGCGCACTACGCCTGACGGAGCGTGAAACTCCTCACCGGGAGACCGCGCGGGCCCCCCTTTGCCGGTTCGGCCGGGGGCGCTAAGTGAGGTTCTTCGCCCTCAATCTAAAGAACGTCAGCGAGAGTGAAAACACGCAAGACGCGGGTGACGTAGACAGGTTCGGGCCGCTGAGAAGCGTAACACCCTACTCCTGTGTTCTGGTGGATCTGAGGGTCTCCAACAATACAAAGGGAATTCTCTCCCCAACGCATTCGCCGGAGTCCTCTCTTTTTTTTTCCCTTTTTCCTAGGCCTGGGCCTCCTTTTATCTGATCAGGGGTCACCACATGGGCCTCAAGTTGCCTAAGAAAAGAAACATTCTTTTTACAATCAGGGCTGGTCTACAGCCGGAAGTGACTTCTGACAAGCACGGTGCACGCCTTCTGCCCCGCTCGCCAGCTCCCCGGTGGACGCCCGTTTCAACCTTCATTCAATGGCCGGCGACTTCCTCGCCACGCCTGCGCTGAAATCTGGATTGGATCTGACCGGGACTGACATACCAACTCCAGGAGCTAGCACGCCGGCTCCGGCTAGGGACGAGAGCCAGGAGGCTCTCATCATTCCGACGGGACGGGGCGAGGCGTGCCATCGGCCGCCTGTCGCCACCTAACCCGCGATCTGACCGGTCTGTGACCGGTCACACACCGCGACCGGTCACGGACCGGATAAGCGTGCGCTGCGCCGCATTAAATGCAGCGTGGTGCGCTCGCCTGATCCGCTATAAATGCGGTTAGGTGAGCCCTGTTGTGCTCACCTAACCCGCACACGTGGCGCCAAGATCACGGGGGGTCGGGGCGCCCCAGCCCTCGGGGCCGAAACGGGAGCGGCCCGACCCCTCGGGGAGACAGAGGAAGGGGTGGCCACGTCACCCTCGGGCCCGACCCCCCCGAGGGGGTCGGGACACGTGGAGGACCGCGGCTACCCAAGCCTCTAGTCATGACACCCCCGGTCCCATGTCACCGACAGTAGCCCCCGGCGTTATGCCAGGGCGACCGCCCCCCTCGAGGGAAGCGCTCGGGCGTGACGCCACTCCTTAGGCCCGGTGACGGGTGGGGCCGGTCCCTACAGGCGGACAGGAACCCAACAGTCGCGAATCGCGCGCACCGGTAAGAGAAAACCGACCGACGATAATGAGCGGCCTCTTCAAGACCGCTGCATTACTCGAGCAGCGCGGGAATCGGGACGTGCCGGTTCGTTTCGCCTGGGGATATGATGATGGCGTTTTTCACGGTCGGCGAGCGCAGTTAATGCGCGCATTATCTGCCCCATTTCAACCGCCACGTCCGCACGTCTGCCGCGTGCGCCGCAAACGGGCGAGTGGGGTTAGTGGAGGCGTGGGAGCGAGAAACGAGGGGGCAAGGTAGTGGGCGCGGGAAGCGAGGAGCCGGGCATAGCGTTGGCAAGGGTATAAAGACGCCGAGGAAGGGATTTGTTTCCTTCCTCTCTCCATTTTTCCCTTTGCCTTCGCCACTCGTGCCCTAGCTCTTCGTTTCCTGTGCCCTACTCTCGCCACACGCGCTCGCTCTCAAGCTCCTCCTCCGCCGGCGTCATGGCACGGGGCTCCGCACCGCTCGACGGTAGCGTGCTGCCGCCTTCCCGCATTACAAGCGAGAGGCAGGCCGGGCTGCCGCGCCGATTCATGCCGGAATCTGCCACCGGCCGGGAGGTGGTCACGCTGGGCGAGGGACGCCCGGCGCCAGACTACCCGGGGCGGTCCGTCTTCTTCCTTTCTTTCGCAAGGGGGGGGCTGGTCCCGCCATTCTCTATTTTCTTCATGGATATTCTGGAGTTTTATGATCTCCAGATGGCGCACCTCACCCCCAACGCGATAATGACGTTGGCCATCTTCGCACACCTGTGCGAGATGTTTATCGGGGTGCGCCCATCTCTCCGGCTGTTCCGGTGGTTCTTCACCGTGCAGCCGGTGTCGCCGCCGACGGCAGTCGGTGGCTGCTACTTCCAGCCGCGGGGGCAGGTGCTGAACCGCTACATTCCCTGCGTCCTCCGCAAGAAGTGGGACGACTGGAAGAGCGATTGGTTCTACACCCCCCTCGCCGACGAAGCGCGCCTCCGACTTCCGAGCCAGCCCCCGGCGCAGGCCTCCAGCTGGCGGGCGGCGGTGGATCTGGGGGACGGCTACGACGCCGTTCTTGACCGCCTGGCGGGTCTGCGATCCCAGGGGCTCACGGGGGCCATGGTGTTCGGCGACTACCTTCGTCGCCGGATCGCGCCGCTCCAGCGGCGCGCCCGGGGCGCCTGGGAGTACACCGGGCCCGAGGACCACGTGAGGACCCACCAGGGGCGAAAATGGGACTGGGACCCTGAGGACTTCAGGATGGTGGTCCAACGGGTGCTGAATCTCAGCTCCGTGGAGGCATCCCTCATCCCCCAAGGGGTCCTCCCCCTCTGCTGCGACCCAGAGCGCGCCAACATCCTGGCCATCATGCAGGTGGTCGGGGCGTCGGGGGAACGGGCCCCCCGAGGCCACGATGGCGCGGGCGGGAGCCGCAGGGGGGAACAATCTACCCCGGGAGGGGGTCGTGCTTCTGGGCCCCGCGACGGGGGCCCGGGGGGCAGCCGCCCCGCCGACGCCAGGGGGAAGAGGAAGCAGGGAGGTACTCCTCCCCCATCTCCTCCCCGAGGGGGCGGGGCGGTGCGTGCCAGCAGCAGGCGCCCAGAGGGTGCCGTGCCGGCGCCGCAGCCCGAGGGGGAGCGAAGGAAGAAACGGCTCCGCAAGATGGGGGAGAGCGAGCCATGCCGGGGGAGCCTCATCTCGCCCCCGAGGTGGTCGTTCAGCCGACCTCCCCGCAGGTTCGTTCCCACGCCCACTGCGGCCGTATCTACTCCCCAAGGCGAGTTTTTACTCACCCGCTTCTTTTTGTCTTTGGTTTTTCTTCTGCCTCAGCGAGATCCCGTCACGCCCCCCACGCCATTCCAAGTCCGGCCGGTCCGAGGCCGAGGAGACGGTGACCGCGGAGGCCCGGAGGCGAGAGGCTGACCGACGGGAAGCCGCGGACCGCCTCCGGGAAGCCGAGGAGGCTGCCCGGGAGGCCGCCCGGGTTCGCCAGGCCGAGGAGGCCGCTCGGGAGGAGGCCAGACTCCGCCGGGCCGAGGAGTCCGCCCGGGAGGCAGAGGCGGCGGGTGCACGCCGGGCAGCCTGCCAAGCCCCCGACCCGACTCCGCCCGAGACCATGACGACCCCCGAGGCCACCCACAACGAGGCCGCGGGCGCGCCGCCCGAGCCTGACGCCCCGGGTGACGCGCGGGACGGGCCAGCTTCGGGGGGCGCCCCCGAGGCCAGCACGCCGATCGGCGGGCCGAGCCGCGCGGCACCCACACCGAGGCGGCTCTCCCCTTTGCCTTCCGCTACCCCGCTGAGCGCGGAGCCCCTCCTGCAGGCCCTGGCCACCGCGAACAGCACGGTGCTGGACGGGCTAAGTGCCCAGATGGAGGCCCTGCAGGCGGAGCGGGCGGAGCTCGACGCGGCGTGGGCGCGCGTCGAGGAGGGGCGGCGCTCGGTGGAGGCCATGGTGGAGACGGGCCGCAAGGCATACCGCCAGCACGCCAAACAGCTCGAGGCCCGTCGTAGGGACCTGGCGGAGATCGCCAGGGAGGTAGAGGAGGAGCGGGAGACCGCCCTCATCGCCACCGCCGTGCTCGACGAGGCGCGGGACGACCTCCGCCTCCAATACGGGACCCGGGCGGCGGAGCTAGAGGAGAAGCTCGACGCCGCCCGGGGAGTCCTCGACGCCGCCGCTGCCCGGGAGCGGCGGGCGGCGGAGAACGAGGCGGCGTCCCGTCAGCGGGAAGAGGCCCTTGAGGCTCGCGTCGCGGCGCTGGAGGAGCGCGCCCGCGCCCTGGACGCGAAGGAGGGCGCCCTAGCGGACCGCGAGGCCGCCGTCGCCACCCGGGAGGCAACACTGGCGGCGCACGAGGCCGCCTCCGCCGAGGAGGAGTCCGCACTCCGCCTCCGCGAGGATGCGCTCGCCGAGCGGGGGCGAGCTCTCGAGGAGGCCGAGGCCGCGGCGCAGCGGCTGGCGGACAGCCTGTTCCTCCGCGAGGCGGCGCGGGAGGAGCAGGCGCGCCGCAATCTGGAAGGCGCCCGCGCCGAGAGGGCCGCGCTGGACCAGCGGGCCGCTGAGCTCGAGGCGCGGGCGAAGGAGCTGGACGCGAGAGCGCACAGCGGCGGGGCGGCCGCGGGCCACGACGACCTAGCCGCCCGCCTCGCAGCCGCCGAACACACCGTCGCCGAGCTGCAGGGCGCGCTGGACTCGTCCGCCGGGGAGGTCGAGGCCCTCCGCCTGGCGTGCGAGGTGGGGCCCGGCATGCTTCGGGACGCCGTCTCGCGTCTAGACCGCGCCGGGCGGCAGGCGGGCCTCTGGGGCGGGCGGTACGCGAAGTACGCCGCCAACCAGGGGGGCCTCGCCCAGCGCCTCTCGGAGATGGCCGGGGTCCTCGAACGGCTCCCCGAGGAGCTCGAGGAGACGATCAAGTCATCCTCGAGGGACCTCGCCCGGGGGGCGGTGGAGCTCGTACTGGCGAGCTACCAGGCCAGGGACCCTGACTTCTCCCCGTGGGCAGCGCTGGAAGAGTTCCCTCCCGGAACCGAGGACGGCGCGCGCGCGCAGGTCCGGGACGCCGCCGACCACATCGTCCACAGCTTCGAGGGTACGGCCCCTCGGCTCGCGTTCGCCCTCGACTCCGAGGAGGAGGACGGCGACGACGGTGCGGACGACAGCGACGGCGAGGCCGGCGGCCCGGGTGCGTCGGAGTGAGCCCCCAAGCCCCCGCCGATCTTAAATTTTTCCTTCTTCTTCCGAGGCCTTCGAGCCCCCTTCTTGTATAGACTGGTTTAATCTGCAATCAAATAAAGAGGAAATTTCTATGTCAGTTATGTTTGTTGTGCGTATAAGACGAGGATGGTCTGTGCCGCGGTCCTTCTGAGTCTTGGCTTGAGCAAGGGCTCGTGCCCAGGTCCCAGCCTCAAACGGCGCGGGTCGGGGCTAGTGCCTGGGGAGATCCGCGTGTCGAGACTGGCCAGGCCGGGAGCGCGGTGACCGAGGGTTAGGAGGACCCGATTGTGGGCCTTTGCCGATTCCCCCCCGGAGTTCACCACGCCCCGGGGCACGGCTCGGTTCTGGGCCCCGTTTGGCGGTTTTAGCCGGCCCGGGCCACCGAGGGCAGGGCCGAGCACGAGCGTACTAACTCAAGCCGAGATTCTTCAAAAGGAAGCGACGGCACAGACACGGTCCTCTGGAAATCGAAAGTGCTTTTATTGAAATACGGAAGAGAAAAAAGATAAGTATGTGCATGTGGTAGCCCCCGGCCAACCCTGCACGCCCGGGGGGGGTGCGGGGTTGGCCCGAGCCCGAGACATGACACCCGACCCCCATTAGGGGTAGAAGCGACGAAGATGCTCGATGTTCCACGGGTTAGGCAGCTCTGTGCCGTCGCCCGTGGCCAACCGAACCGAGCCCGGCCGGGGGACGCCGATCACTCGATACGGACCCTCCCACATTGGTGAGAGCTTGCTCAGTCCAGCACGCGTTTGGACGCGGCGTAGGACGAGGTCGTCGACGCAGAGTGATCGGGCCCGGACGTGGCGCTGATGGTAGCGCCGCAGGCTCTGCTGGTAGCGCGCGGCTCGAAGGGCCGCGCGCCGCCTTCGCTCTTCCAGGTAGTCGAGGTCGTCTCGGCGAAGCTGATCTTGATCAGCCTCGCAATACATGGTGGCCCGAGGGGACCTCAGTGTGAGCTCAGATGGGAGGACCGCTTCCGCGCCGTAGACGAGGAAGAAAGGCGTTTCCCCGGTTGCTCGGCTTGGCGTGGTTCGGTTCGCCCAGAGCACCGCTGGCAGCTCCTCGATCCACGAATCGCCGTGCTTCTTGAGGACGTTGAAGGTCTTGGTTTTGAGGCCCTTGAGGATTTCCGCGTTGGCGCGCTCCACCTGGCCGTTGCTTCTGGGGTGGGCGGGTGAGGCGAAGCAGAGTTTGATACCCATGTCCTCGCAGTAGTCGCCGAAGAGCTCACTAGTGAACTGGGTGCCGTTATCCGTAATGATACGGTTAGGTACCCCGAACCGAGCAGTGATGCCCCTGATGAACTTAAGGGCGGAGTGCTTATCGATCTTGATGACCGGATAAGCCTCGGGCCACTTAGTGAACTTGTCGACAGCGACATACAGATACTCGAACCCGCCCGGGGCCCGCCTGAACGGTCCCAGGATATCGAGCCCCCAGACAGCAAATGGCCACGAAAGAGGTATGGTCTGCAGGGCCTGGGCCGGCTGATGCGTTTGCTTGGCGTGGAACTGGCACGCCCTGCACCGCCGGACCAGGTCGACCGCATCGGTGAGAGCCGTCGGCCAATAGAAACCCTGGCGAAAGGCCTTGCCAACCAAGGTGCGCGAGGCGGAGTGGGCTCCGCACTCGCCTTCATGGACATCGGCGAGAAGCTCGACGCCTTGTTCCCGAGGAATGCACTTCAGGAGGACTCCGTTAGCCCCGCGCCGATAGAGGGTCCCTTCCACCAGCACGTAGCGCTTGGAGATGCGACGGACGCGTTCACTCCCTTCGCGGTCCTCGGGTAGAGTCTTATCTGCGAGATACGCCTGGATCTCAGTGATCCAAGCAATCAATCTAGGGGAGCTGGGAGCGCTCCCCTCGGGTCCCGAGGCCTGGACTCCGACGGGCCTCGGGGGCCGTTCAGGCGCGTCCGTCTCCCCTAGGGGGTCGGGTCGC
Source organism: Oryza officinalis (assembly GCA_008326285.1). Classification (NCBI taxonomy): domain Eukaryota; kingdom Viridiplantae; phylum Streptophyta; class Magnoliopsida; order Poales; family Poaceae; genus Oryza; species Oryza officinalis. The sequence goes on along the minus strand of BDMV01000010.1, from coordinate 2,781,821 downwards.
GCCGACGGCTGGGCAAGCCTTTCTTCAAAGGCGCCCGGTGGGGTCTGGGCTCGCGAGGAAGCGAGCCTTGAGAGTTCGTCGGCGACCGCGTTATCCCGCCTGGGCACGTGCCGAAGCTCTATCCCGTCGAAATGGCGCTCCATACGCCGCACCTGGCGGACGTAGGCGTCCATCTGCGGGTCAGAGCACCGGTACTCCTTACAGACCTGGTTAACGACCAACTGGGAGTCGCCTAACACCAGGAGGCGGCGGATCCCCAGTCCAGCCGCCACTCTGAGTCCCGCAAGGAGTCCCTCGTACTCCGCCATATTGTTGGTCGCCCGAAAGTCGAGGCGGACCAGGTATCTGAGGACGTCTCCGCTCGGCGAGGTCAAAGTGACCCCCGCACCGGCGCCCTGAAGAGACAGGGAGCCGTCGAACTGCATCACCCAGTAGGCGGTGTGAGGCAGCTGCGAGGGGCCCGGGCTGGCCTCGGGGGCGGAGACGGGCTCGGGAGCTGGGGTCCACTCCGCTACAAAGTCGGCGAGGGCCTGGCTCTTGATCGCGTGGCGTGGTTCAAAGCGCAAATCGAATTCAGAGAGTTCGATTGCCCATCTCACCACCCGTCCAGTACCCTCTCGGTTATGCAAGATTTGGCCGAGGGGGTAAGACGTAACCACCGTGACCCGATGCGCCTGGAAATAATGGCGCAACTTCCTCGAAGCCATCAGAATAGCGTAAAGCATCTTCTGGGCCTGAGGGTATCGGGTCTTGGCGTCCCGGAGGGCCTCGCTAACGAAGTAGACGGGCCGCTGCACCTTTCGGCGGGGCCTATCCTCTTTGCCAGGGGCCGCGTCTCCAGGGCGCTCTCCGTCCGAGAGGCCGTGCGGGGCGCACTCGGCTTCTGTGCCGACGACCTCGGGGTCAGAGGGCGACAGGCGCGGCCTTCCCGCAGTGGCCCCGGGGCCATCCTGGGGGTCGGGGGCGCCTGGCACCGTCAGACAAGCAGGCGGAGGGCCAGCTCCGGCCGTCGGGGGCCTTAGGCCGCCGTTCGGCTCGGGGGCCTCTCCTCCCTGCTCTCTCCCGGGTCGAGCCGACACAGGGTGGGGGTGCGCGGAGTGAGGGTTGTCCTCGTCACGCTCCACGACCAACGCCGCGCTGACCACCTGCGGGGTTGCCGCCAGGTAGAGTAGCAACGGCTCATCTGGCTCCGGGGCGACCAGGACTGGGGGAGAACTGAGGTACGCCTTCAACTGAGTGAAGGCCCGCTCAGCCTCCTCCGTCCAGGTAAACGGCCCGGAGCGCTTGAGGAGCTTAAATAGGGGTAGCGCCTTCTCTCCCAGCCTCGATATGAATCGACTTAAGGCGGCCATGCAGCCGGTGACGCACTGCACGTCCCTAAGCTTGCTGGGGGGGCGCATCCGCTCTATAGCTCGTATCTTCTCGGGGTTGGCCTCGATGCCTCGGGCAGAGATCAAGAACCCGAGAAGTTTGCCCGCAGGCACGCCGAACACGCACTTATCGGGGTTCAGCTTTATGCGGGCGGAGCGGAGACTTTCGAAAGTTTCCGCTAAATCCGAGAGCAAGGTCTCTTGGTTGCGTGTCTTCACAACCAAGTCATCAACATAGGCCTCAACATTGCGTCCTATCTGGCTACCCAAGGAAATTCGAGTAGTACGTTGAAAAGTAGGACCTGCATTCTTTAACCCGAAAGGCATTGTCGTATAACAATAAGTTCCTATGGGGGTAATGAATGCAGTTTTCTCCTCATCCTCCCTAGCCATGCGAATCTGATGATAACCAGAGTATGCATCTAGAAAACACAAAAGGTCGCACCCCGCGGTGGAGTCGACAATCTGATCTATGCGTGGCAGGGGGTAAGGGTCCTTAGGACATGCCTTGTTGAGGTCGGTGTAGTCGATGCACATCCGAAGCTTGCCGTTCGCCTTGGGGACGACGACCGGGTTCGCCAGCCACTCCGGATGGATGACCTCACGGATGAATCCGGCCTCCAGAAGTCGCGCCACCTCCTCGCGGATGAAGGCTTGACGTTCCGGGGCCTGCCGCCGCACTTTCTGCCGGACCGGCCTTGCGCCCGGCCGCACGGCGAGACGATGCTCAATCACCTCCCTGGGGACCCCGGGCATGTCCGCCGGTCTCCAGGCGAAGACGTCGGCGTTTGCCCGCAGGAAGGAGACGAGCGCGTCTTCCTATTTGTCGTCCAAAAGGCCACCGATCCGGGTGGTCTCGGACGGGCCGTCGCCCAGGGCAACCTCCTTGACCGGGACCTCGTCGCTCGTGACCATCCGCTGCCTTGGGGCGGGCGGGACGGAGGTGCTGGGCCTCTCGTCGCCGCCCGCGGGCTTGGATGCCGCGGCGAGGTGGTCCGCGCGCTGCTCCATACAAGCAAGCGCGACTTTGAGGTCGCCATGGACGGTGATGGGGCCACCGGGGCCCGGCATCTTCATCTGGAGATAGGCGTAGTGGACCGCCGCCATGAACTTCACCAACGCGGGCCTCCCCAGGACCGCGTTGTAGGGCAGACTGAGGTCCGCCACATCGAAGTCCACCCGCTCCGTGCGGAAGTTGGCGGAACCACCGAAGGTGACCGGGAGGTCGATATGACCCAGCGGCCAGGTGTGCCCCGGCGTCACGCCGATGATCGGCTGGGACGGTCGGAGCACCATCCCCGGGGCCTTGATGGCATCAAAGGCTGCGGGGGAAAGGATGTTGAGGGCTGCGCCCCCGTCTACGAGGACACGCCCCAACTTCACATTGCAGACGGTGGGGGAAACCACCATCGCGATCTGTCCTCCCCGGGCAACGCACGGCGGGTGGTCGGTCTGGTCGAAGGTGAGAGCAACCTCCGACCACCGCGCCCGCCGCGTCGCCTCATGGGTAGGGGCCGCGGCCAGAAGCTCGCGCTTCATGGCCTTGAGGCTCCGGCGAGAAGCGTGAGCGCACGCTCCCCCATCGACGGTGGCGACGGTGGCCTCAGGCTCCTGAAACCCCAGGTCATCGTCGCCATCGTCGATGTCCTCGGCGGGGGCCTTCTGCTTGGCCTCACCTCGCCGGTTGCCGGCGGGAGCCGCCGGGGCCTTGCCCTCACGGCGCTCCTGCCTCTTCTCCTCCTCCCACTTTCTCGTCCGCTCGGCCAAACTTTTGACCGCGCGGCAGTCCGCGAGGTCGTGGAGGGAGGTGTTGTGCACGGTGCACCACTTGCCGGTCGGACGCTCCCTGCTGGGAACGCCGGCCTCCTTCTTTTTGTCGCCCGCAGGCCTCCCCTTTCGGGGGGCCCGCGAAGCGCCCTCGACGGCGAGGACATGACCCTCGTCGTCGGAACGGGCCGACCTCTTCTTCCTCCTCCTGTCCCGTCGCCCTGACCGAGCGGCGGACCCGGGGGCGGCCGGAGCTGCCACGCCAGAACCGGAGGAGTTCCAGGTCCAGGCCTCCTCCTTGCGGGCCACACGGTCCGCGAGCTCAAAAAGCTGCGCGGTGGTCTGGGGCTCCTTGGAGGCGATCTTCTCGAGCATGCGGTTGTGCCGCACGCCCCCCCTGAACGCGTAGATCACCGCGTGTGCGGGGATGCATGGTATAGTGTTGCGGACTTGACAGAACCGCTGAATGTACGAGCGAAGAGACTCATCGTCCCTTCGCTGTACCGCGTGCAAGTCCGCCTCTTCGCCTGGGCGCGGATACGTGCCCTGAAAGTTCGTAGTGAACTGCTGGCACAAATCCTCCCAAGAGTGGACCGACGCAGGCGGCAAGTTCATTAGCCAACCCCGCGCCTGACCCTTCAGGGCCATGGGAAAGAAATTCGCCATGACCCTGTCGTCACCCCCCGCGGCCTCAATCCCGGTCGTGTAGATCTGGAGAAACTCGGCGGGGTTGACGCTTCCGTCATATTTTTCGGTGATGGTGGGCCGGAACCTTGGGGGCCAACGGACGTTCCGAAGGCTCGCCACAAAGGCTCGACAGCCGGCACCGCCGACCGGGGACACGGGGGGCCGGCCCCCGTGACCGGACCGAAGTGGCGCTCCGGATGAGGAAGCGCCCTCCGTTGCGTGGGCGGCGCGACGAGCGTCGCGCCGGCGCTCGATATCGAGCCGGGCATCCGGCCCCCCACGCACATCTTCTTGGGTCGGAGGCGTTGACGAGGGAACGGCGGACGAGCGGCGTGTGACGGCCGTCGTTCGCCGCGCCCTCCGCCTCGACGACATGGAGCCGGCGGCGGCAGCGCCAGAGGCCCCGGCGGCGGAGGACCGCCCGCCGGCGCCTAGGCGCTGCTGCGCCGTCATGACCAAGTTGGCCACGTCATCCAACCAACGTCGGGCTGGAGTCTCTGGATCGGGGACGACGGGCGGGTGACGCAGGAGCGCGCCCGCGGCCTGGAGCGCGCCCTGGGGCGTGCCGCCATCGCCGTAGACGAGGCGGCGACGCGTCCCGTCTCGCCGTCCTCCCCTCGTCACCCGCGAGCGGCGAGGTCGCGGATCCTTCGACCTCCTCGAGCACCTTCCCTCGCCCAAGACTTCGGCGAGAGGGGGACGGCGGGGTGCGAGCCCGACGGCGCGGGTTCTGCTCCCCGTCGTCACGCTAGCGCTCGGAGAGAGGCTGCGCGCCACTGCCCGCTCGGCCATGGGGCTGAGCGAGCGAAACTTGGCACACACGAAAGATGGTGAGGGCTTAGAAAGACACACGCACCCCCTACCTGGCGCGCCAGATGACGGAGCGTGAAACTCCTCACCGGGAGACCGCGCGGGCCCCCCTTTGCCGGTTCGGCCGGGGGCGCTAAGTGAGGTTCTTCGCCCTCGATCTAAAGAACGTCAGCGAGAGAGTGAAAACACGCAAGACGCGGGTGACGTAGACAGGTTCGGGCCGCTGAGAAGCGTAACACCCTACTCCTGTGTTCTGGTGGATCTGAGGGTCTCCAACAATACAAAGGGAATTCTCTCTCCAACGCATTCGCCGGAGTCCTCTCTTTTCCCTTTTTCCTAGGCCTGGGCCTCCTTTTATCTGATCAGGGGTCACCACATGGGCCTCAAGTTGCCTAAGAAAAGAAACATTCTTTTTACAATCAGGGCTGGTCTACAGCCGGAAGTGACTTCTGACAAGCACGGTGCACGCCTTCTGCCCCGCTCGCCAGCTCTCCCGGTGGACGCCCGTTTCAACCTTCATTCAATGGCCGGCGACTTCCTCGCCACGCCTGCGCTGAAATCTGGATTGGATCTGACCGGGACTGACATACCAACTCCAGGAGCTAGCACGCCGGCTCCGGCTAGGGACGAGAGCCAGGAGGCTCTCATCATTCCGACGGGACGGGGCGAGGCGTGCCATCGGCCGCCTGTCGCCACCTAACCCGCGATCTGACCGGTCTGTGACCGGTCACACACCGCGACCGGTCACGGACCGGATAAGCGTGCGCTGCGCCGCATTAAATGCAGCGTGGTGCGCTCGCCTGATCCGCTATAAATGCGGTTAGGTGAGCCCTGTTGTGCTCACCTAACCCGCACACGTGGCGCCAAGATCACGGGGGGTCGGGGCGCCCCAGCCCTCGGGGCCGAAACGGGAGCGGCCCGACCCCTCGGGGAGACAGAGGAAGGGGCGGCCACGTCACCCCCGGGCCCGACCCCCCCGAGGGGGTCGGGACACGTGGAGGTCCGCAGCTACCCAAGCCTCTAGTCATGACACCCCCGGTCCCATGTCACCGACAACGCCGTATTTAATGTGGCGTGGCGCATGCCTATCCGGTCCGTGACCGGTCACAGCGAGTGACCGATCATAGACCAGTCAGATCGCGGGTTAGGTGGCGCCAGGCGGCCTGCAGCATGCCTCGCCCCGTCCCGTCAGAATGATGAGAGCCCTCTGTCTCTCGTCTCTCAGCCGGAGCTGGCGTGCCAACTCCCGGAGTTGGTACGTCAGTCCCGGTCAGATGCATTCCAGATTCCGGCACAGGCGAGACGAGAAAGTCGCCCGCCATTTAATGAAGGTTGAAACGGGCGTCCCCCGGATGGGTCGGCTGGCTGAGCAGAGGCGTGCTGCGGCGTCTGTCAGAGGCTGCTTCCGGTAGTAGGATAGCCCTAATTGTAAAAGAATGTTTTCTTTCTTAGGCAGCTCGTGGCCCATGTGGTAGCCCCTTGCCGTATAAAAGGAGGCCCAGGCCTAGGAAAGAAGGGGGGACTCGATCGGACTCTGGCTGACTTGGTCTAGAGGCTGAACTCTCTCTGGATTCCTTCACATTCCCAGATCTACCAGAACACAGGAGTAGGGTATTACGGTTCTTAGCGGCCCGAACCTGTCTAAACCACCTGCGTCCACACGTTCTTTCTCGCTGAGATCCCACAGATCAGGGGCTAAGAATCTCACCTTGCGCCCCCGGCCGAACCGGCAAAGGGGGACCTGCACGGTCTCCCGGTGAGGAGTTTCACGCTCCGTCAAACATGATCAAAGAAGGAATTGAATATAACTTGCCTTGCTCAGGTTCCTCAAGTATCTCTGGGTCCTGCACACTCTCGTCAACGGCAACAATCGATTAGTGTTAACACCAGAATTTGGTAAGCCCCGAAGTCCCCATCGGCCCAAGGTTCATATCGGCTTGAAGCTAGTATCGGCCTAAAATTCTACATCGGCCGATGGGGGTTTTCTTAAACCAATCACTAACAGCAGTCGGATTCTTGTTAGTTTTGGGAAGATCTTATCCAGAGAAGACCGAGTTTGAGGAGGATGCGGCTTGTATCTATTAATTAGGAAGAATTTGTTAGTTTCCTTTTTATCTTTAGGAAAGTGTGTTTAGTGTCCAATAAGGACTTTATCTGTTTCCTTTTATCTTTAGAAAAGTTTGAGTCGTATTCTGTTAAGATCTTTGTTAGCCTATGGGTATAAATATGTAAGCCCGAGGTTCATGTAATTTTTATCACACAATCAATACAACTTCGGCGCATCGCCACTTTTTTTTACTTTCGTCTTCTTCGACGAGTTCATGCCCTTCCTACGAGGGGTAAGTCTCGTTATGGCTGCCTGCGCTGTCAGGGCTAGGGCTTCGACGTTCTGATCTTGGCAACGTAAGCACCTACTATCATATATCTTAGTCAATCTGATTTAGCTTCTCGATTTCATCGTATCGGCCAAGATTCGTTTTAGGGTTTACGCCGGTATCGACCAAATCGCCTCGCTAGATTAGATTAGCTAAGGTATCTACCACCCTAAAAATCTGTCAAGGGCTTGATTGTCTAGGTCTTGCGTTTCTTTTCATACTTAGTGCTGCATTAGTTCAGTTTGATCTACTAAGTCGTGATTAGAACCGTAATCTCTAGCCTGCTTGTTGGCTGCCAATAAGGGTTTCATCGGGGTTTCAGCCGATGAGTTATCTTAACGTTGCATCGGCCCACGAGTCTTATACATGGAGATTGGTCCTGGCCGATGACAACAGAGTATTTATTACATATCTTTTGGATGTTGTGTCATCGGACCTCCGGCCGATGTGTGCTTCAATCTTCGGATCATTATTTATTTTATCATATGATTGGTTTATGTTATATTATACTGCTATATTATCATGTTATCGTCGGCCGATCGTTTCTACATAGATGTTTGCTCAGTACATAGCCGATGGATTAAAACCCTAACTACATCGGCTGGCATCGGCATCGGCTGGAACTGCACCATCGGCCTACCGGCCGATCGGCTGTGTTTGCCCTATCGGCCTATCGGCTGATATCTTTGGCCATCGGTCTATCGGCCGATAGACCTTTTATTCTGTTATTTTGTATATCTTGTCAGTGGCAGGTTTAAACTGACTGGCACGCCCACGCTTCATCAATTTTAGGACCTGCATTGGAGCTAAGCAGATCTCTCAGGCCTTCGTGTGTCCGCACGCCGGATCCTCATCGACAGTATGGATTCGGCGTCAATAATTAGTCCTCTATTTAAATTTAAACGTACATTCAAATGAACATCCAATAAAAGTCCAAGATAAAATATGATGCATGATGCATGAACATGTTCAATGTATAAAGGGTGTACAAATTTAGGAGAAAGAAATGCCTAAATCCGATGTCGTATGTGGGAGTTATTGTATTTTAAAGATTTAAAATACGGTAAGCACGAAAGTTACTATTCAAATTTAAAGTAATTTAAAGTAGTGAAAATTTTCATAACAGTGGTGCTAAGTTTGAGTGTACAGTGTTAAAAGAGGAATTTATTATGAACCTAACAAAATTTGGTTCACCTCAATCGGAGTAAAAATGAATTTTTTATGATTTTCTAAAGTCTCAGCATTTTTCAGTGCAAAAATAAATGACAGAAAACCTTTTCTCGCTTTATTAATTTTCTTTTTTAAAGAACGAAAGCGTATTTTAAATAATACACATTCCTACTGGGAAGGCGCATTTCCGTTTTAAGCAATCAGGGTCTGTTTGGTAGAGCTCCAATTCCTAAATTTAACTGAGTTGGGTCTGGAGTGGAGTTGTCGAGCAGTCTAAACCCAGCTCCACATCTTTGTGAGAGCGCTCCATCTAGTTTCGCTCCTAGTTTAGGTGGAGCTGAAACTGTTTGGCTGGGCTTCAGCTCCAGGAGTGGGGAGCTGGAGCTGGAACTATGCCAAACAGACTCTCATTTTAAACAGGGTCCACGTGTCAGTGATATGCAATTTATAACTCGTATCCTTTAGCTTCTTATATTACCAATAAGTCCGGGGTACACTTGTAGGTGTGTTGGCCTTTTATATTTTGAACCCTCGTGTTTCGGTTATTTATGAATGGGTCCCTGTCTTCTTCCTCAGAAGAGCAGAGAGAAGGGGAGCATGCAGGCGGCGAGCGGCCGCGGGGCTCACTCGGCCAAATGGCGGGCAGGCTAGGGAGTGTCCTCGCGCTCCACCTAAAGGCGTCGCGTGGCCGGGGAAGGCTGGCGGCGGCGGGCGCCATGGCCGACGACGGCATCGGCTCGGGATGACGGCGGCCGGCGGGCTACGGCGAACGGCGGCTCATTAAGGGAGAGGGGAGGGCCTAGGGACAACGGGAATGCTTACCCTGGGCTCGGTTTGGGCGGAGGCGGTCCGAAGTGGTGCGGCGACGGGATTCCGGGGCGGCGGTCGACGACAATGGCGGCGGCTCTCCGGCGAAGTGGTCCTAAAATTTGTTGTGGGAATGGAGTTAGGGTAGTCCTGGAGTGACGCCGGCGCGAGGAATCGACAAGAAACTCACCGAGGAGGCAGTTTGCTTGGCGCGGGGTGTGACGGCGGTGCTGTTCGGCCGGCGCGGGGCACGACGGTGGCGTGGCTGTCCCCGTTAATCCAGAGGGCTTCAGGCTTCGGTTAAGGACGGGGGATGTCGAGCGTGGTGTGGGGAGGTGGTTGGCGCAAGATCCCGACTTATAGGCGAGGGAGGAGCGAGAGGCGAGTGCGGGAGTTGTCGCGGCTCGTCCGTCCGTTGCGCACGCGGTCGCGGGAGACACGGCTCCAGCTAGGGCAGAGGGAAGGCTGGCGCGGCGTCGGCTTTGCAAGTGCTTTTGCAGAGGGGTGACAGAGGTATAGATGGCCAAACGGGCCGACCGGCCCGGCACGGCCCAGGCCCGGTCGTGCCCGGGCCAAGATTTGTCGGCCCGGCACGGCCCGACCAACACGCCGGGCCGGGCCGTGCCGGCCCACGTGTTCCACCTATGGCCCAGGCACGGCCCAATAAGGGTCGGGCCGTGTCGGGCTGGCCCGAAGGCACGGCAGTCCATTGTGCCTTCTTTGAAATAAGTCTATATGCCCTCCCTCCTCTTTGGGCTAGGACATATATATAGCTAAAATAAGTCTATTTTTCGTTCCTACTCTTTGGGCCGTGCCATATAATAAGTCTATTTGCCATCCCTATCCTTTGGGCTGTGCCTTATATATGGTTCAAAATAAGTCTGTTTCTCCTCCCTAAACTTCGTGCCGAGGGAGCAGCCCAGGCACGGCCCGGCTGTCGGGCCGGGCCGGCACGGGCACGACCCCAGTCGGGCCGTGCCGTGCCTGGGCCGGGCCAAATGGCCGTGCCTTGGGCCGGGCCGTCGGGCCTCGGGCCATATGGCCATCTATAGACAGAGGTGGTCGGGGTTGTCACGTCGCATCGCGTCGGGCAGGGAGAGAGAGAGAGAGGGTGGGCGGCATCGGATTCATGGAGAAGAACAACGGCTCTGGGTTGGGCGAGGTGCGCGATGTCGAGGAAGGGCATCCGGCAGGGGCGGCACCGGCTTTTGCCCAGCCTTGTAGCAGCCTTGCAACGAGATTCGCGGGCAGAGGTGGCTAGGGCAGCTCGGTGTCAACGGCCTCGACCTCGCACGCTAGATGTTCGACGAATTGCCCACAAAGGAGAGAGAGGAAGAGAAGGAGACGAAAAAACTGAGGGTTTGGGCAATTTTTCGGGATAGCTACAGTGATAAAAAACTTGTGCAAATTTTACTGGAGCTTAGTGTAGCCATGAACTTCATTTGGTGAATCTTTGAGATTTTTCTCATGTGTAGTTTATTTTTGAAAATTCAAACATGTTTCATATTTCTATTTCAATTTAAATTAATTTTGGATGTTTCCACTTTCTTTTTTCATGCAAAACAGAGCTATAACTGATTGGATTTGTTGTTGTATTATATTATTATTATTATTCTCAAATTTAATTTATGTATGCAAAATGCAATGATGCATAGAAAATCCAAAAACAACTAAAATAAATTTCCACCACAATAAATATAAATGAAAAGAATTTCATTATATTGACTTTACCAATTTTTTTTTTACAATTTGGGTTTGTTACATTTTGCTCCAACAAACAACAACGTAAAGTACAATTGCAAATATTAACAAATGTACGAATAATCATTCAGAATGTGTTCTGCAACAGTGACTTCAGAAGCTAAATTTCATATTCCACTAACTGGTTCTTTAAACACGTTTGGCCTCTTGTAACATGAAGACTGGTTGTCTTTGTTTTCATAAAATTGGAAACTCAAAAAAAGTTTTGTGCTGAAACATCATTGCCCTTAACATGAATAAATGAAATAGTTCCAACTTGTTAAATTCTGAACTTTTAAGTATTATCCATCAGTATTTACATAGTCTATTTTTATCATAGTTATCATGATTTCGGAATGCTGAGTGGAGCCCTAAAGAAAATGGTAGCTTATGGTTTCTAAAATTATGATCTCTTTTCAGCAAATGAATTGTTTGATTGGTCAATCGATGCAATAATCTTCTATAGTGTAACTTTTTGGGGGATAATTATGCTTATGATTAATGATTTGCTTAGTGCCTTAGTGCTGATGATAAGTTAATATCAATTATCTCATGAGGAAATCAGTTTTATTAATACATGTTGTTTTTCTTTTTAACCTAAAACTGCATTTGATCTGAATCCTAAAATTGTTTGTTGTACTCTTTAGGAAAATATATGTTTCGTTCCAAATCATAATTTCCTTCTCCCAGTGACAATGTCTAGTTGGTGATTATATTATGAGACATGCATGGCATGTTCATTTTTTTATGACAGTGTGTCCATAGTATTGCAAATGAATATTTTGATGCCTTGATGCATATGATATATCCCTGTTTGTGTTACTGTTAAATTTTATGTTCTTTTGTTCTGTCATTCTTCTATGGTTTGGTAATAATGCAATGAATGCTGCATCCAAGAATTTCAGAGTTATTTTGAGGGTGTACACCAAGCCGATATAATCCAAAATTGAGTTAAGGTGCCATTTCTTAATTAGTTTGCTCAGGTTAGCAGATAAATTTAGATGTTCTTGATTTTCAATAATGTGAGGTTAATATTTCTATCATGAACAGCAATACAATTATTCCTCTTCCTTGCATCTTTTGGGGAGTGGGGCTAGCAGAGAAAACGCCTAAGTTCATCATTTTTTTCCCTGTAGTGTCACTTCATTTTCAATCGATCGCATGTGTTCAACTACGCTGCTCCTTTATTTTTAATTATAGTCAAGATTTAATCATGTACTGATATTTAGGTTACTACATTATTTTTTTCATCTAGCAGTGACAAAGGTGCTAACCGGGTGAAGATGGAATGATAGGAATTTTACTACTCTGAGAGGAACTAGATTTGTATGACCATTTTTTAAACAGAGCAATGTTTATATGCAAATTTGTATGTACCTAGTGTTTGATGTAATTCTGCATATTCCACCTGATTGATATGATGGACCAAAAGTTGTGCACCAATTCTGTTGAATTGAGAAAGTCAAGTTGTCCACCTGATTGATATGATGGACAAAAAGTTGTGCCCTTGTTCTGTTGAATTGAGGAAGTCAAGTTGTGGACAGCATGCACTATTTATTTGTTTTAAAAGTTTGTCCTGTTTTTGGACCATTCTAACAATTTACTAATTACTAACTGAATTCTGCAATAATTTTAAGTCCATTCTTTGTTTTATTTTTTTCAGAATTTTCGGGATTGTTTTATGCAGTTACCAGATTTTTTTTCTTATTTTCTGCAGAAATTATGGATTTTTTTAGAATATTTCGAATTTGGATGAAGTTATTTTTAAAATTCAAGCCTACTTGATATTTTTTCTGATTTTATTGGTCCTTTCAATGATCTAAAATTTAAATAGCAGCGTCAAACTTTATTTGATCTGGGTTTGTCAAGTGAGCTTCCTTATCTTTCCCTATCAATCCAAATGGCCAAAGGATTGAACCCTTGTGTGGTGGAAGGAAGGAGGGGATTGGGTGGTGGGAGGGGATCCACCCAATCCCTCCCTGGTGTTGTTTTTCCTAGGGAAAATTATCCCCACCAGCCGAACGAAGCCTTGGTGGGTGGAGGAGCTCTCTTGGCCGTTCCAATTGACAGTCGCGTCGGTGGCAGCAGTTACAAGGGGGTAAAGCTGCGGTTGTAGAGGAGGAGGACGCAGTGGGGGGCTGTGGCCAGCTCCCCTCTTGTAGCCAGAGCAGCGACAGCGGCTTGGGCACCAGGCGGGGCGACGGGCTGACGTCGAGCAGTGAGCAGTGAATTTGTTGTATGTAATGTTCGATTTGAAAGCGAAGAATCGCTCGAATATGGGGATACTCGGGGTTCTGGAAGACCCTGATTTTGAGTGCAAAGTGGATGATTTTCTTTTTTGCTTTGATTTCTTGTTTTCTGTAGATGAGCTGAAAGCCTGAAAGGAGGAGAGTTGGATGATCGTATTGAGCAGGAAAGGTGGTGTCCGGTTCCAACAAGAAACGGCAACAGAGTAGCGATCCCCCTCTCTGCAGTTTCCACCGGTTAGTTCGCACACATCTACTGTAAGAGCATACAACGGTTGCATGTATTATACAATACTGCCAATTTCGTTAGTTGAGGTGTCAATATTTGATTCTCCTAAAAAAATGGAACCATCCCCAATTATTGCAGGAGAAATGGCAATAGTTTGATTTTCAGTTAGGCCTTATGTATGATGCTTATGTAATGTTAGCAACTGATCAAGGGGATCGGGAATTTCTGAATATCATTATGTGTAACAATGGTTTGATGTAGTACCTACTTTATTTATTTATTTTTTCATTTTGGGGGGAGGGGGAGGGAGGAGGGGGGGGGTTCCCAATCCCCTCCAACATTTGCTGAAAGCACACAAGCATCGTTGACGGAAGACCTAATTGAAGACTAAATTATTTACCATGTCTCCTGAAATAATTGGAATGGCTCCATTTATTAAGAGATGATTGAATTGGGATGCCTCACCTAATGGAAATGACAATATACTGCATAGATACCGCAACTGTGCCTCTGATGTCCCAATAAGTATAATAAGTCTTATATGCGCCGAGTAACTAAGTGGAAATTGCTGTGGTTGCAGAAATCGAGTCATGGAGGTCACAGCGGGGGCGATGAGAGCTCTCCTCCCCAAGCTTGCTGAGCTGCTCAAGGATGAATACAACCTTGAGAAGCATGTGAGGGAAGGGGTCAAGTCTCTGGAGATAGAGCTCATGATGATGCATGCCGCACTCCGTAAGGTGGCTGAGGTACCCCTAGACCAGCTAGATGATCAGGTCAAGATCTGGGCATCCAAGGTGAGGGAGATCTCGTACGACATGGAGGATGCCGTCGATGCATTCATGGTGCGTGTGGAAGATGACTCCCACCGTGGGCCCAATACCCTGATGAACAGAGTCAAGAGGTTCACTAAGAAGACTACAAAATTGTTCAGAAAGGGCAAGGAGCTCCATCAAATTGCTGATGCCATCAAGGATGCCCAAGCCCTCGCGCAGCAGATGGCTGGGTTGCGTGAAAGGTACAGCGGACTTGAGCTGCAAAACAGCGGCGTGGCTGCTACTATTGATCCACGCTTGACAGCATTGTACATCGACGCAACAGATCTTGTTGGTATTGATCACGCTAGGGAGGAACTGATCAAGATACTGACAGAAGGCGAAGATTCATCCAAGCAGCAACTGAAGATAATCTCCATCGTTGGCTTTGGAGGACTTGGCAAGACAACTCTTGCAAGAGCAGTGCATGAGAATATTGAAGCACAGTTTGATTGTTCAGCTTTTGTTTCTGTTTCTAGGAATCCTGACATCAGGATGATTTTCAAGAAGATACTTCATCGATTTGAGAAAGAAAATTATGCAAACATCAATGAATCATCCTGGGATGAAACACTACTCATTGATGAATTGAGAGAATTTCTTCAGGATAAGAGGTACCCATGACCGAACAGAGAACACATACCCTTCTTACCTTCTAGGATAAGGATAAATGATGATTTCTGCTCAATTGCTTAAGCAGATCCCTTTTCAGAAAAAAAATATCTTAAGCTGACTGTATTTCATTTCTTTGCTACGCAGCATTCTTTTTTTTTATTTTGTTAAATAATCTCACCATTATTTTGGAGTCTGCATGGATGCATGTTTCTAGTACTGCGTTGGTAATCACATTATATAAATACATTGTTCTTATAAGTACCTACTCCCTTCGGTCCCATAATACTTGTCATTTAGGACAAAGACACGGTCTTCAAAAAAACAACTTCGACCACTATTTTTTATCATAATATATATAGAAATATCAAGGAATATATGGTTTTATCAACCATTATATATATATATATATATATATATATATATATATATATATATATATATATATAGTTTCCATGCTTCTAAAGTAAATATTTTAAAATTTATTCATAGTCAAGGTTCTAAAAGTTTGATCTCGGCCTTGTCCAAAACGACAAGTATTATGAAACAGGAGGGAACAACATTTTTATCTTGTCTAGGTTCTGACACTTCTTAATTTGATAATGACTTCCTAACTAGCAAAAAGATCAAAGCTAGTACTTTTATATTTATTATTTTCCCGTTAATTCTCAAATTCTCACAAGCTGATGTCCAGGTACTTTATCATAATCGATGACTTATGGGACGAAAGAGTATGGGACTATATCAAGTGTGCTTTTCCTAAAAACTATCTTGGCAGTAGGTTAATCATGACGACCCGCAATGTCAATGTATCTGAAGCATGCTGTTCTGCGAATAATGATATAATCTATAAAATGAAACCTCTTTCTGATGATGACTCCAAGAAACTCTTCTATCAAAGAATATTTCCAAATGGGAATAGATGTCCTTGTGAACTAGAGGAAGTATCCAATAATATCTTGAAAAAATGTGGTGGGGTGCCATTAGCCATAATTACTATAGCTAGCCTTTTGGCTAGTAAGGAGTTACAGACAAAGGATCAATGGTACACTTTGCACAATTCTATTGGACGTGGACTTACAGAAGGCCGTAATGTTGAAAACATGCAGAAAATATTATCTTTCAGCTATTATGATCTACCTTCACATCTAAAGTCTTGTTTATTGTGTCTGAGTGTATTCCCAGAAGATTATGCGATTAGGACAAACCGGCTGATATGGAGGTGGATAGCAGAAGGTTTTGTGCAACAAACACAAAATGGTGGTAGCTTATTTGAGCAAGGTGAAAATTACTTCAATGAACTCGTAAATAGAAACATGATCCAACCCATTAATATCGATGCTGAAGGCAGAGCAGAAGCTTGTCGTGTACACGATATGGTGCTTGATCTCATATGCCACTTGTCAAGTGAACAGAATTTCATCACAGTGTTCGATGATATAGGGAATATCACATCTTCACGAAACAAGGTTCGCAGGTTATCTCTCCAACATAGCACGATGGAGTGCAACACCCCTTGGTGTACCCTGACTATGCTTCAAGTGAGGTCCTTCACCATCTTTAGTCCTGCAATTAACTTGATGCCATCCCTTTCAAGCTTTAAAATGATAAGAGTATTGGATTTGGAAGGTTGTGATCTTGGGAAGAGCAACCAACTTAACCTTATGCATGTCGGGTGTTTACTTCACCTTAGGTACCTAGGCCTAAGAGATACATACTTTCTAAAATGGAGAGAAAGCGATACCGTCACAAATGTTGGTTGTGAGCTCCCAATGCAAATTGGCAAATTAAAGTTTTTGCAGACACTGGACTTAGTTGGATCTGGTATAGAAGAGTTGCCTGCCACTGTTGTTCAGCTTCGACGTTTGATGTCCCTACGTGTTGACTATTACACAAGGCTGCCAGACAGGCTAGGCGAAATGACATCGCTAGAAGAGCTGTCGGCTATCTCAACCAGCCAGTATGTAGACAACGTGAAAGAGCTGCGCCAGCTGACCAGACTGAGGGTGCTTGTCATCAGATGGAAAGAACTGGGCGAGAAGCAGGTCAAAGCTTTGGTAGAGTGCCTGGGCAGTCTGCACAGGCTGCAAAGCCTGGACGTCTACGCTTTTGGTGGATATCTGAATCTGATGAAAGAAGGCTGGGTGCCCCCTGTGTCTCTCCGCAGATTTCGTGCCGGAGGATTTAACAGTTCGTTCTCAACTCTGCCAGCATGGATCAACCCATCGCTCCTCATCACATGTCTGGACATATATGTTGATCAAGTGCGATCAAGGGATATACAAATCCTTGGAGAACTGCGAGCTCTTTGCTCTGTCTCCCTCAGCGCGACTAGCAGCATACAGGAGCGTGCGGTGGAGAGATTTGTGGTCAGCACCAACACCTTCCAACGCGCGACGAAGTGCACCTTCTTCAACTTTGTGACAGTGCCATCCATATTCCCGCAAGGAGCCATGCCGAGGGTTAGACACCTTTCCTTCTGCCTCCTAGCATGGGACAACGACATGGCCATTGGTAATGGTAGCAGTGGTGATCTCGACTTGGCCATGGGGCATCTCCCTTCGCTGGAGCGTGTGGAAGTTATGCTCTGGTGCAAGAAAGCCAGCCTTGCGGAGGTGGAGGGAGTGAAGGCGGCTCTGAGGAGTGCAACCGATGTCCACCCCAACAATCCCACCCTTGTAGTCCATAGACGTGATGATGGCCATCTTTGGGAGCAAAAGAATAATCTGGCAGATGAAGAGGATGATCTGCTAGAGGAAGAGGATGAAAAGGAGAGCTCACCACCCTCAGTCACGATTGACATGTAGCAGAGCAAGAAGATGGTACTCGAGCTTGTCTGACGAAGAGAAACAAGAGGAAGACGTATGTACCTTAAAATCCTCCAATAGCAAGCGTGAACTTCAATTCCATTGTAAAGATCACAGCTGCTAACACTACATAATATTTCCTTCCCATATGTATGTTTTGCTTCTCGTTTCTTTCTATCTTGATTTCAGTCGCCAGATGTGCTGGAGATGGTCAATGGACTCGTCCTTGGACAAATTCTCCATGCAGCCATGCAGGTATTACTAGTTCCATAATTCATTTGTTCAGTCTCTGTTACTAGCTAGTAGTGTTGCAATGCTGCTATGCTGTGTAAAATGCAGCAGCGCAACGTAGGAGCCAATTTAGAACAACAGAAAAAATGGGAACTCTTTTCAAAAGGAGCTAGGAAGAGACCATGTAGGAAGACTGCATCTCTGCAGTGAACTCTCTTTGCTTGCGGTCTTGCAGAAGCAAAGAGGAGTTTGTCACTTTCTCTTTTTTCAGAGAACTTCATTAACCCCCAACAATTATTCCAGAAAAATTATAAGTTTATTCTTTATAATTTTATTCCTGATTTATAAGTTTATTCCTTTCCTTCCTTTGGGAAATATGGAATCTCATTCTCCATTTTTCTTATACTACTGATGCGTTCAGCATGCTCATGACTCGTGAGTCCGTCTCAGTCTGGAACACTGAATGAGCGATACATTGTTGAATAAATTAACTGAAAGTGTTCTGTTTCTGGTACAGTTTAGCTAATTCATACATGAAAAACATGTCCTGTTGCAGCTAGCAGGCAGCATCTTCCTCGAGATCGACATTACAATCAACAATATGTCAGTGTATGCTGAACTGGCTGTAACTGGATTCGTTTCTAATGATAGAAATCGGATGGACTGCACCGCATTCATCATGCGACGATGTCGAGACGAAGCCCACAATCTCCACATATTTTGATATTCTTTCTGTTGGATTCGTCTCCTTTGTATCTGTTCTGTCACTTCAAGTTGCCATTGTTTTTAGGGTTCATCCTGCGTGTTACTTCACTAGTTTGGAAGGTCATAAGCTTCAGTTTACTGCTACTGAAGTAAACTGAACACGTTATCCCCTATTTTCCTTTTAATTAAGGAGGATTCTGATGTGATGAATGCTCTTGCCTATGGTTAAGTGCCGTGTTACATCACAGAAATTTGTCATGAAATTCTGTAAAGATATATAAACATAACTGATCTTTATCTATGGCAATGTTCCGCAAGTTCAGTTTTCTGAAACTTGTTTATCCAGCATTAATTTTCATGACTTTAAACATTTATAAAGTTTTCTACTAAATCTTTATAGATCCTGTACACATCAAGATATACATCTGAAATCAATTGCACTTGGGAAACCCTATGTCCCTTTCATACAAAACTGTAATTTACAAGAGGCATGGAAAGTTATACATGAAAACAAACCAGAATCACAGGCATTACTACCATTGATCAAAGTTGAGTACAACCAAGAACACCAACATTGCGCCATCGCCGGCGAACATGACGTCATTGCAGGCCG
Source organism: Oryza officinalis (assembly GCA_008326285.1). NCBI lineage: Eukaryota > Viridiplantae > Streptophyta > Magnoliopsida > Poales > Poaceae > Oryza > Oryza officinalis. Next base: position 2,762,840 of record BDMV01000010.1, on the reverse strand, counting down.
TCGATCTTGCCGGCGTGCACGGCGACGTCGTGGTAGGCGAAGAAGAGGCCCGTCATCCGCATGAACACCTGGCTCGCCACCAGGCTCTTCTCACCGGCCTGCCGGGGCTCCTCCACCGCCGCCGCCGGCGCGCCCAGCAGCCTCGCCATCCTCACCAGCCCGCCGCGCAGCTCGACGCCGTCCACCGGCAGCCGCGCCGCCACGTACCTGGCGTCGTACACGACGCCGAGGTACGCGCGCAGCCTCGACACGAACCCCTCCGCCGTCTCCGGCAGCGGCCGCCCGCCGTCGAGCATCTTGAGGAGGAAGCCGAAGTCGTAGGGGCCGCCGAACGCGACCCAGGTGAGCCGCCCGAGGTTGCCGGCGGACACGATGTCGAACTCCAGCAGCGCTTTCCCGAACGCCGCCGCGGGGACGCCGCGCGCGCGCAGGTGCTCGAAGTCGACGCCGGCGGCGCGGAGGGCGTCGATGGCGGACTGGCTCACGTTCTGCTGGTGGTGGTGGTGGCTGCTGCGGAGGACGTCGAAGTCGGAGAAGCCGACCAGCCACGCCGTCTCGACGGCGGCAGCGCCGCCTCCCGGCACCGGGATCGCGGTCGAGGGGAGGCGGCCGTTGTGGTCGCAGAGCGTGATGCCGAGCTGGAGCACGTCGAGCTCGTCCACCCTGGCCTTGGCGAGCTTGTAGCACCGCTCGTCGTCCTCGTTCTCCCTCTTATTGCCGCGTCCACCGCGGCGGCGGCGGCGCCTCCCATGGCGCGCGGCGGCGGCGGCGTTCTCGACGAGGTAGTCGGCGTGGATGGTGATGTAAGGGAAGTAGGGCAGGTGGGAGTGGATGGTCTGCATCTCGACGGCGAGGTTGTCCGCCGTCACCCGCCGGATGAACACCTCGCGCGCCGGCTGCTTGTCCGCCATCGCCGGCGTTATCACTGTCAGTCGTACGTGGCGGGTATTGCGGTGGCCGTACGTCGGCGGCGAGGTGCGGGTTGAGTGCTCCGGGCGGAGTGGGTGTGGCGCGAGTAATATTAGCGGTGTGCCTAGTCCGAGTGGGACAAGAACACCAGAGTCCGCCTCGTTTTTTGGTCGTAATGACGTAATCTATCAGAATTTCAGATTTGCTTTTGATTATATGAAAAGGTTACGTATAAAAAAGCATTACAATTGCCGACCAATACGTCGTTTAACACATGCTCAAAAAGAATGTAAGCAAGTATCAAATCCCTAAACACACGCTCCTTTGGGAGCAAGAGGAAGAAAACCCTGGGAAAACTTCCCCTAAGGGGATTTTTGGGGTGACATGCACTCCCACTCTTTTTCCTTGGGGAAGAATTCCTCCCTGCGGGCTCCTTTGGGAGCAAGAGGAAGAAAACCCTGGGAAAACTTCCCCTAAGGGGATTTTTGGGGTGACATGCACTCCCCCTCTTTTTCCTTGGGGAAGAATTCCTCCCTGCGACCGTTTGGAGAACGAGAAGATAATATCCGGAGGGTAAAAAAAAATTAAAAAATATGAAAAAATACAAAGAAAATTATAGAAATTCCTGTGAAAATTAGAAAAAAAAAAGAAAATATAGACAAATCTGAAATAACCTAAAAAAATCCGGAAAAATATAAAAACATCGCAAATTCTACAACAAACATGAGAAATCAGAAAAATACAAAAAAAATATGGATGAGTTTCTCTATAAACAAACTTCATGTCATGATATAAGTTAAAATTTAGAATCATCCATATCATACAAAAGTTAAAACTTTAGAACATCCTTCCGTCCACAAATATAGAACCGTATATCATATTTATATAGGGTTACAATGTCTTGATCATGAATGAGACATGGGTCTATTCAAATATTGCCTAGTCGATACTACTTCATGTCTTCTATCTTCTTTATATCGTCATCCGTTATAATCAATCTGCCAAGATGAAAATGATAATCTGAAATTTAAATAATAAATATAAAAATCGTGATACTTCAGCAATCAAATTAGAAGGATGGCCATTGATACTAGCTTATAGGGAAAAAAATTGCATGCACATCAACTAACATATTGTAATGCCAGTTGTCAGCAACATCAGCATAAACAAACTATTGGCATACGGAAGCACTTGTTTCTAGATCAAACACACTACATGCAGATATACACCATTACACACAGATATACACCATTATTTCTAAATCAAACACACATACAATATCATCATTAATTAGGGCACCTCGTAGATTAACTTACTATACTGAATTGGCGGTTTCCCAACAAAACTCTATCTCAAATACATATTTGAAAATAGGTTGAGCATTCAATTCAAATTGAGGCATGGCAAGAGGGAGAGTGCAGGAGGATAATCATCAATATGGTCATGAAAAGGAAAAATGCATCTCATATATATACCCCTATTTAATAAAGGTAATGAATGGGCTAAAAAAGTTTCTTAGTTTCTTCATGTGAGTCCTCATCGAGCCAGCTTTTGCAACATGTTCAGCTAACATGCAGTGGTGTTGAGCTGATGTTTAGGTGCAAATTGATCAGACAGATTGATCAAGCATCATGCTACTACAGTTTCAGGTGCAAATTAGTGTGCAATGCTTCAGATTGATCGTGGCCATCTCCAGCTAGCTCTGTCTCAGGTGGTCAGATGCAATGTGTTTTAGAATTTAGACATAGGGGTAAGAACTTACCACCCATGTTGAGGACGATGTACTGCACTCCCATCTCACCCTTCTTTCATTGATCTTCCTCGCCATCAATCCTCCACGAGATCCTGCGGATCACAAACACAAATCGATCATGGTAAGAGACCCAAATTCCCAAGATAGACACAGGATGAACTGCATGATGAGCACAAGCACGAGATGCATGATCCACAAGGATAAAGATAGATTCGAAGCGGATTTGGAGGAGATTGGGTTGTTTCCAAAAGAGATACTAGATGATTAATTAGCTATAGCTAGTTAGACATCCTAACCTATGGCACCACCACGACAGATCAGACAAGGACAACTAATCCCCAAACTCTCATGCAATTAGGCATTAACCCCATGAGACAAACATAAATTGTAACCTCATCTCACCTCATCTGCAGTATAAGTTACAGCAGCTACACCCAAAAGCACACTCCACTACTCACACAATGTCTAACTACAACATTGACCTGAAGTTTAATTACCTCTATTCAATTTCTAGACTATTTCATCTGTTAAGAGTGTACTGAAACTTCCCAGCAAAAAAAAAAGTGTACCGAAGCTTTTTCTGGCCTTGTGTCGCACTAGCAAAGAAAGTCATATGTCCTGCTTTTATGCATTTAGTCGTTTAGTTTGATTTATTTCTATACCATACATGGAACAAGGTAGATGCCATTGATTTCAGTAATAAATTTACCATGGGTGTACAATAGAATAAACAAATTAAGCTAAACTATTCATGGAGGATTGGAGGCTGTAGCACCTGTACAGACATTGTTAATCAGAAAGCATGGGTTAATATTAGATCAAAGAGGAAGTCAAGTGGTAGAGCCAAAAAAAAAACTTTCTGAGTCTGGACATGTCTACAAATAAACAACAACTTAACTAGTGTTTGCAAAGATCATTCACACAAGATTCACCGTGGTTTCTCTCATAAGTTTCTTGTGTGAAAAATCAAGATTCACACAAGATGCACAAACTAATTTCGAGTCGAACCAAACCGAATCGTAAACAATCATAACACAGACTTTGGATCAAGGACACGAACCTGCCAAGATCAGCCTCGAACCGAGTCGAGGCGCGTGCGGCGCTCAGGGACAGCTGACGGGGTAGCGGTCGAGGATGACCTAGGCGAAGGGGCACAAGATTCATGGTGACCGGTTTGGAGAAGCAATTTGGAGAGAAGAGAGGAGCGGATTGAGCCATTGAGCCAAGATCTGAGGGAAAACCCTAGAGAAGGAAGTCAGGAGAGGAAAAAGAAGGGCTTACCCTTGATTTGAGGAGGGACGAAGGCGGCGTCTCGCCGGAGGAGGAATCCCAGCGGTGGCGTCTCGCCGGAGGAGGTCGGTGGCAGCTCGCGAGAAGAGGCTCGGCGGCGTCCGCTCCCGGCCACGCGAGAGAGAAGCGGCGGCGCAACGCGAGAGAGAGAGAGCGAGGAAATTATCCCGACCTCTCGAGGCCGGGGGCCTTTCCCCTGGGATCCCCCGCGAGTTGGGCCGGGAAATCCCCGCCTCGTGGGCTTCCAAATACTCAGGAAAATTGGCCCGTGGAAATTTCCCCCGCGGGCCAGCTTTCCAGGGATTGGGCCGGGATCCCCCCGGGATACCGGGCTGCCAAAGGAGCCCTAAAACTTTATTAAAACCACACTAGCATATGTATAATATTTGTAAGCTGTATTATTTAAATTTTGATGGATAGTGGATAGATGAATGCACCTGCAACTCCTCTCCACAAACCACTATCTGCAAAGGTTAAATTGGTTAATCTGTTATGACTTACAAGTTACAACACGGGTTAAAGGTTAGCTTAATCTGTTACTGATGCCCTTATATAATGGTCATGTAGAAGACTTTCTTGGGAGATATGGTTTCGGGATTTTTTGAACGAGTAATTTTGGATCTAGTTTCCATGTAGAACTAACGAATTTTCCTCTCTCCGTGCACGTATTTGGATAATGAATGCTGTATCTTAAGATTGAATTTGGTTCCTAGTGCAATCTAATTATTAGATTTAGTTCTAAAAACTATTTTCCGTCCAATTATATTTTATTTCACCAAATTTACCCATTTTTTTAATCTAAGCACATGCAACCTCCTAATTCTAAATGTGAGCACGTAGTGTCCTAAATTCTGTTTCTAATCAAACTAGCTAGAAGGCACAAAGCAAATGATCCATTAACATGTTTTGTTAGTATTACAATTATCCTTGCTGATGCCGCTTCTATGTGAAACAAATCAAGATTGTTAGCACATATTATGATTTTGACGATCCAAGCAGATGGATTAGATTTCAACTGATTGTTGGCACATATTATGATTTTGACGATCCAAGCAGATGATTGTATTTGAACTGACCGCTACAGTTCCAATTTTCAAAACGAAAGCAGTATCTAAGTCAAGCAATACTTTTTGGTGGATTAGGACAGGAAAAAGGCGAATAAAGTTCGAAACTGACGGCATGACAGCACGGTGCCCTATCTCGTAATGGTTGATCTAACCAATTGCAAATGGTAATAAGGTTTTATTTTCCGACGACAAACAATCAGTTAGGCCCACTACAACAGTCACCCACATCTTAATCGAGCGGCAACCCCTATTTATGTCGGGTATGGCGCCCATCACAGCGTAGAAGTCACCGATGTGAGAAGTTATCTCAATCGGACATACAACCGTTACGGATGAAGTTATCTTAATCGGGCCTCAACTAAAGCCCGTCACCGATAGGTCTGACCGAGACGGCCAGTCAAACTAGAGCCCATCACGAATGACCTATCTCAATCGGGCCCCAACAAGCGCTCGTCACGGATGACTACTAATCTCAATCGGGCCTAAACTAATGCCCATCACGGATGACTACTAATCTCAATCGGACCTAATCTAGAGCCCGTCACAGATGACTATAACTCAAACGGATTTTAACTTATACCCGTCACGGATGAGTATAACCCACAAAAAAAATAAATTTTGTTTTTTGGCTAGCCTCAGGCCTTTGCTAGCTATGCCTGCTGCAAAATGACAGAAACAGATATATTCCCCAACATTCCTAGCATATACACATCCCCAGCATCCCCATTCATATACACATATGCCATTCACATATATTTCACACATTCATTCACATAACATCCATATTATTCATATATTTCACACATCCATTCGCATACACATCCATTATTCACATATTTCGCATAACATATTCAAGTGGTAAGCATCATAACCCGCAAAACCGAGTTAATTGGAACAAATATATATTTAACAAGTATTTACATAAACATAACAAATATATACATAAATATAAACATCAGCGTTACATAATCACATGTCTTTGACAATTCATTTAAGATGTTCAACAATGTTCATTATTTAATCTTAACCCTAAACATTCCTTTGGGGTGAATTATTTCGCAGAGGATGAAGCCGGCTATCTCCTCAAGAATCTCCTCGAAGCTGCTAGCCGGATCCTTGGAAATTTTGTCCTACATGTACATAATTCGAAATTAGTCGATCAATCTATATATATATATATACTTCGATGTAGTTAGTATATATCACAATTGAGACCACAGACCTCAAATTCAGCCAAAGTCTTCATCTTATGTTTGTACAAAAGGCACATGTTGTGACACACATGGAATCCGCACTGGTTGTCTATTTGTTGTTTCACCGGGAAGTCTTTTTTTGGATAAGGGCGTCATGTCCTGTCTTACGAAGGCCTTCTTTTTCCACATATCGGCCCCACGCTTTATCTATCGCTAGTTGAATCGGGGTCCAATCATATGCTTTCTTATCAATTCTGGAGTTCAGGTAGTGACATGTACTCCACTTAGGCGTTATGACCAGAAGGATCGAATGGGCACTGCGGCATTAATATAGTAAAAGTTAAATACTAAAGCTATACGTATCATGCAATTGCATATATTTAAGAAACACACTTACTATTGATTATAGGCGCACATAATGTACTTCCTGTCTTGTCGGACCCACAAGGTGTTAAAGATGTAGTTTACCAATCCTTGACGGTTGCCTTCGAGATTTGTGACAGTGACTACTTGTGGATCAAGGAAGACAACTTCCGGTGCATTCTTCAGACACCACTTTCAACTATACCTACACGCAAGACAAACGCTCTTATAAGCATGTTATACGGATTGTTATTACCAATTTTCGTGAGCAACAATACTTACAAGGAGTAGCATTTAAGGAGGTTTATGTCCATCGCTCGGAGCCTATAAAGGTCGAATAGATTCTTGAAGTCGATCACGATAAAATTTGGTGGCCCAAGGAATGGCGCTCAGTTGTGTTCGCCTATTATATCGTTTTCTCTATTCTTCCTCCTCACGTTGGATCTCTCCATGTAGTATACGTGAAGCTCCTTGCAAGCGGTGCCCATCATGCCTAGCACGTCATCTCTAACTAATGGCATGCCTAGTTGGAAGGACGATGGAGGAACGGTCTTCTTCTTTACTTCTTGCCCCTTGCTCATATCTAGCTTCATTGGAGTCAGAAGTGAGCCCTGCAACTTTTCTTTTCCTTGCCCCCTTGCAGCAGGTTTTTCGATAGTTATTCTCTGAGGGGAAGAATGCGTCTTCCTACTCTTTTCCATGGGTGGGGGTTTAGGGATCGCCATGCTATCGGCCTCCATATGCTCGTCCCCAAAATTCGTGTCATACTATAACTCCACATCATAAGATTGTTCATGATGAGCGGGAGCTGGAGGGGCTGAAGGAGTAGGGGCAAGTCTTAGGGGCGGACGACCGCTTGGTGTAGTGGTTGGCCTCGGAATCACCATTATCTCAATGAGGTCCTTAGGCCATTGGATGAAGGTACCACGTGCATTTCCTAGGGTTAGGACCTCGTCGTTCAGTGGATGCTTCAGTGGGAAATGATCGAATTCGGGCTTCACCGAGTCAACTTGCACTTTCGCACAGTCGGCCCTAAGTTGCGCCCCATGCACTTTTGTCTTTGGGGTCGGCTTGAACACAAGTCCCTCGGCTGCCGAAACCGTAAAGGTCGGCATCACCCTAACTGTCAGGGTGTAGTTCATTGGTTCCTGCGATAGATTCATCCATATTTTTAGAATATTATATAACATATAGATTCGTTAAGACTTTTATGCATTGTGGACGAGAGTTTTACCGTTATGTGATTGACGGTGGCAGGGACCGATGGTGGATTTTCCGCCACCTCAGTTGATGCACAACTGCTGTGCCTTTGCGTGAGACTTGCTAAATCTTGTTGCGTAGCAGCGGCGGCGGCCTCCGAGTTCTGTTGCTCTTCTTGGATCTCTTGCCTGATACGGGTCCTCATCGACTCGAGCTTCTCGTTGAATGCAGAGCTCAGCTCGGCTCTGACCTGCTCTCGGATCTGGGTGGCAAGGCGTGCATCTTTCTGCGCCTTCGTGGCAGTCCGCTTCTTGTATTGCCACGCGTAGTCTGGAAATCCAAATATCCATGGAATGTTGGAGCCAAGGCCCCTTGTCCGTCCACGGTGTTCCTTGGTGCCCAACGCTTTAGTGAGGATGTCGTCCTCGCGTCTTTGAGAGCAGGCCTCTTGCGAGGCTTGTTGCTCGGCAACCAACTCCTTCTGCAGTATAATTAAGTTTGGGTTTGTCGGTGACATGGGACCGGGGGTATCGAGACCAAAGGAAAGGGCAGCCGCTGCCATCCACGTGGCCCGTTTCCCCGAGGGGGTCAGGCCCGAGGGTGACGTGGCAGCTACTCTCCCGGTCTCCCCCCGGGGTCGGGCCGCTCCCCATTCTACCCCGAGGGCTAGGGCGCCCCGACCCCTGTGATCTTGGCGCCACGTGTGCGGGTTAGGTGGGCTCAGCAGAGCTCACCAAACCGCATTTATGGCGGTTTAGACAAGCGCACTAAGCCGCATTTAATGCGGCGTGGTGCATGCCTATCCGGTCCGTGACCGGTCGCGGCAAGTGACCGATCACAGACTGGTCAGATCATGGGTTAGGTGGCGTCAGGCGGCCAGCAGCACGCCTCGCCCCGTCCCATCAGAATGATGAGAGCCTTGAGCCTCTCGTCTCTCAGCCGGGACTGGCATGCCAACTCCCGGAGTTGGTGCGTCAGTCCCGGTCAGATGCATTCCGGATTCCGGTGCAGGCGAGATGAAAAGTCGCCCGCCACTTAATGAAGGTTGAAACGGGTGTCCCTGGGAGCGGTCAGCTGGCTGAGCAGAGGCGTGCTGTGGCATCAGTCAGAGGCTACGACCAGCCGTAGGGTAGCCCCGATTGTAAAAGAATGTTTTCTTTCTTAAGCAGCTCGTGGCCCATGTGGTAGCCCCTTGCCATATAAAAGGAGGCCCAGGCCTAGGAAAGGGGAGGACTCTGGCTGATTTTAGCTAGAGGCTGAACTCTCTCCGGACTTCCATTCCATTCACAGATTCACCAGAACACAGGAGTAGGGTATTACGCTTCACAGTGGCCCGAACCTGTCTAAATCGCCTGTGTCCACGCGTTCTCTCTCGCTGAAATCCCTTAGATTCAGGGGCTAAGAACCTCACCTTGCGCCCTCAGCCGGACTGGCAAAGGGGGGCCCGCTCGGTTCCCCGGTGAGGAGTTTTACGCTCCGTCATCTGGCGCGCCAGGTAGGGGCCTGCGCTGGGGGCTGGCTCGGTAGTCGGAGGCGCGCTTCGTCGGCGAGGGGGGTGTAGAACCAATCGCTCTTCCAGTCGTCCCACTTCTTGCGAAGGACGCACGGAATGTAGCGGTTCAGCACCTGTCCCCGTGGCTGGAAGTAGCAGCCACCGACCACCGTTGGCGGCGATACCGGCTGCACGGTGAAGAACCACCGAAACAGCCGAAGGGATGGGCGCACCCCGATGAACATCTCGCACAGATGTGCGAAGATGGCCAACGTCATCACCGCGTTGGGGGTGAGGTGCGCCATCTGGAGATCGTAGAACTCCAGGACATCCATGAAGAATGCGGAGAATGGTGGGATCAGGCCCGCCATGGCAAAGGAGAGAAAGAAGACGGACCGCCCCGGGTAGAGCGGCACCGGGCGTCCCTCGCCCAGCATGACCACCTCCCGGGCGACAGATCCCGGCATGAATCGGCGTGGCAGCCCGGCCTGCCTCTCGCTGGTAATGCGAGAAGGCGGCAGCACGCTGCCGTCGAGCGGTGCGGAGCTTCGCGCCATGACGCCGGCGGAGGGGGCGCTTGAGGACGAGTGCGTGTGGCGAGCGTAAGGCGAGAGAGACGAAGAGCTAGAGCGCGGATGGCAAGGGCAAGGAAAAAGTGGCGAGAGGAAGGAAGTAAATCCCTTCCTCGGCGCCTTTTATATCCCTGCCTATGCCGCGCCCGGCTCCTCGTTTCCCGCGCCCACTACCTTGCCCCCTCGTTTCTCGCGCCCACGCCTCCACTAACCCTACTCGCCCGTTTGCGGCGCACGCGGCGGTCGTGCGGCCATGGCGGTTGAGAAGGGGCAGATCGTGTGCGCATTAATCACGCTCGGTTACCGCGAAAAGCGCCGTCATCACGTCCCCAGGCGAAACGGACCGGCGTGTCCCGATTCGCGCGCTGCCCCGAATAATGTCGCGGTTACGAGAAGGCCACTCATTAATGTCTGTCGGCATCCCTAGCCGATGAGCGCGACTTGCGACCGTTGGGGTCCTGCCCGCCTCTGAAATTGGTCCCACCTGTCACTAGGCTCAAGAGGTGGCGTCAAGCCTGGATGCCCCCCCGGTGTGCGGCCACCCAGGCGAAACGCCGGGGGGCTACTGTCGGTGACATGGGACCGGGGGTATCGAGACCAAAGGAAAGGACAGCCGCTGCCATCCACGTGGCCCGTTTCCCCGAGGGGGTCGGGCTCGAGGGTGACGTGGCAGCTACTCTCCCGGTCTCCCCCTGGGGTCGGGCCGCTCCCCATTCTACCCCGAGGGCTGGGGCGCCCCGACCCCTGTGATCTTGGCGCCATGTGTGCGGGTTAGGTGGGCTCAGCAGAACTCACCTAACCGCATTTATGGCGGTTCAGACGAGCGCACTACGCCGCATTTAATGCGGCGTGGCGCATGCCTATCCGGTCCGTGACCGGTCGCGGCAAGTGACCGGTCACAGACTGGTCAGATCGTGGGTTAGGTGGCGTCAGGCGGCCAGCGGCACGCCTCGCCCCGTCCCATCAGAATGATGAGAGCCTTGAGCCTCTCGTCTCTCAGCCGGGACTGGCGTGCCAACTCCCGGAGTTGGTGCGTCAGTCCCGGTCATATGCATTCCGGATTCTGGCGCAGGCGAGATGAAAAGTCGCCCGCCACTTAATGAAGGTTGAAACGGGCGTCCCTGGGAGCGGTCAGCTGGCTGAGCAGAGGCATGTTGTGGCATCAGTCAGAGGCTACGACCAACCGTAGGGTAGCCCCGATTGTAAAAGAATGTTTTCTTTCTTAAGCAGCTCGTGGCCCATGTGGTAGCCCCTTGCCATATAAAAGGAGGCCCAGGCCTAGGAAAGGGGGGGACTCTAGCTGATTTTAGCTAGAGGCTGAACTCTCTCCGGACTTCCATTCCATTCACAGATCCACCAGAACACAGGAGTAGGGTATTACGCTTCACAGCGGCCCGAACCTGTCTAAATCGCCTGTGTCCACGCGTTCTCTCTCGCTGAAATCCCTTAGATTCAGGGGCTAAGAACCTCACCTTGCGCCCCCGGCCGGACTGGCAAAGGGGGGCCCGCTCGGTTCCCTGGTGAGGAGTTTTACGCTCCGTCGGGGTTAAATCAAAAGTATGATGGAAACAATGCGAACATATATTGAGACGAGGCACTTACTATATTATCGTACACTTGTTGACCTTGGGGATTTGGCAACGAAATTGTCCCATCTTCATTCTTCTAATACCTTGCCCTTACCTAGTTCCTTGCCCGTGGGTGTGGGATATCGCCAAACACCGGCGGCGTGTTCGATGCCGTTGCCGCTTCATCCTCCTTCTGCCATTGCTCTTCCTTCCTGGCATATCCTGTGGTGCCAAGCCGGTGCGGGTGCGAGTTCATAGTGTGGAGTGCTCGATAAGCATCGCTTCTGGCCCAAGATGCGGGGGTCGACTTCTTCTCATAGAATGTCTCCTAGACGTCTGCCGTGATGAAAGGCCATTGCTCAGTTGGATCCATGACGGGCTTTATCCTAGGCCCGATAGAGATGACTCAATCTCTATTGGGCCTTATTTAAGGCCCGTCACTGATAGTATTTTTTCATTTTTTCGATATGAAATAAATAATGTTTATATTTGTTTACTATTTCTGAGTTGACCATTGTTGACCTGCAGTCAAAATAATTAACTAAAATACAATAATTCACTAAATTAATACAATAATTCACCAAATTAACTAAATTCACAATAAAAATTTCTATTTTCATAAACTGCACTAAATAATTTACTATTTTCATAGAACGGAAAGATGTGTTAATGTTGCGACAGAAATTCATAGGAGTATAAATACTTCATTCGTACAAGGCTTTTTACTAATACAAAAAATACTTCATTCGTTACAAGAAATAGCAGAACAAATAAGTACAACGGCATCGGTCACAAGGTTATGCCTTCCGTATGATCTGATCGAGCATATGCCACAGACTCTTGGGGATCATCGTCAAGGTCGATGTGAGGTCTTACATGAAGATTCTGGTTGTATTTCTTCTTCATCGACAATGTTGTCAACACCAACAATTCGGCGCTTGCCATCCCTCACGATGTGCATCTTCTTGTTTGTAGGATCTTTTATGTAGAAAATCTGCTCAACCTGTTTTGCAAGTACGAATGGTTCATCGGCGTATCCAACCTTGGATAAATCTACTAAAGTGAACCCTTCCTTGTCGACTTTGACACCAGTGCATATATTCACCCAATGACAGCAAAACAAAGGAACTTTGAACTTCACGTAGTTCAGCTCCCAGATCTGCTCAATGCGACCGTAGTATGTGTTCGACCCAACTTGATCCTGGAATGCATCTATATGGACTCCGTTGTTTTGCACTGTGCTTTTGTCATCTTGTTTGACGGTGTAAAATGTGTATCCATTAATATCGTATCCTTGCCATGTGTCTATGGCCCAACACGTTCCCATCCCCAACAACTGTACTGTCTCATTTGGGACATCCGTCGACATTGTAACATGATTCTTGAACTATTCATTGAACCGAGTTATGTTCTTTGTTAATCCACGTATTCGATTGCCCCAACACGGCGACGACTAAGGCGGGACGGGAGAGGTTTTTAGGCGACAAAGGAGAGTGGCAAGGTGGAGGTGCTGGTGGTGATTTGGCTTGAGAAGGTGAAGCAGAGGTGGCGTCGGTCGATGTTGAGGGCGCACGGGTCCAGGCAGCACGACGCCGAGTGCAGGTGTTCGTCCATGCGCCTTGGGCCAGTGGTGAGTGCGATGGTGGCGGCGATTGGAAGGATGAAAGGTGGAGGACAACAGGGCGTGGCAGCTTTTATAGCCGCTTCCGGCGGATGGCGACGAAGACGAGACGGCTTCGAGGAGAAGGATGGAGGTGGGTGCGGCGGGTGTGGGCTTGGCTCATGCTCTCAGCATGGATGAGCGACCGTGGCGGCTGGAGCACGATGGGGCGAGGCGGTGGACTAGGCACGATGGCGTAGGTGCGATAGAAAAAGGGTGTAGCTGTGGCTTGGACTGCATCGTCATGGGACCGGGCGACGAGTCAATTGCAGCCAGTGACGCAAGATACAGCGCGAGGCGCTGTGCGGCGGTACGGGGTGGCACGTAAGTCTTCTCCGAGGGCCCACCGATGGTGGAAATCGCGGGCGGAGGTGGGGAGACGCGTCCGCGGTTTGTCGTGGCACGACACGGATTCAGCGTGGCAAGGTTTTGGTGCGGACGTCGATGCACAGTGCGCAACCCGGAAGAAGGTCGTTGGGCGAGCCAGCCTCGACGTGAGCGCGACACGCAAAAGGGGGTCACGGCTTGCAACCGAGGGCAGCGGCACGACACATGGTTGGCGAGCTGGTGTAGGGCGGCGCACGGGCGCGCGGTCACGAGGTGGCTTGACGCGTCGCTTGCCTAGCTCGGCGTTTTGCCGAGTAGGTGGTGCACCGGCTGGGGAAGGCCAGGCAGGCCTTGGGCCAGCGGGTGGCGTAGCTAGGCCGGCGCGGCCGTGTCGGCCCAGGAGCGAGGGAGGATGGATGCTGGGCTAAGGGAGAGAGAGACAAGGAGAGGTTTACGGCCTGAAATGATTAGGACCTTTTTCTAATTGCTAGGAATTTTGTAATTTGTAAAAGTAAAAAGGATTGAGTTAGAATGTAATTTTGTATTCAAAAATTGTAATGGACTGTTTTAGTTGGACATTCAAATTCAAATTGGTTACTCGGATGCCCAAGGATTAATTTTAGAATTTCCCTCGAAATTGCTTGGATGGATAGATTGTGTTATCGAATAGAGATTTAGATTTGGCGTCTGATATATGAATTCATCGGACTTCTTAGGACTTCGAGGAAAAGTCCTAAATCAGGGAATTTCGAATAAAGCTAGAATAGAAGAAAAGGGGTCTAAGGGAGGGAATTTGAATTACAAATTTCGAACCCCGAGACATTTAATCTCGGAGAAGAGTGTTAGGGCAGGGTTTGGAGTTTCACAAGAATTGATTTAATCAAGATCTTTGGCAAATAAACCTAAATACACTCAAGGAACCAAAAGTTTTATTAGGCGGGCTGGGCTAGACCCTTCTTCAGGGAGCAAAATTTAGACTTTTGCTGAAAAAGGCTTTCAAATTAGTTTGTTAAAGATTTAGTTTGCAAGAGGTTATCAGCAAATAATTATTAGTTTCTTTCATTTGTGAAACAATAACTTCTTAAGGGATTAATCCTTAAAAAGAATATAAGAAAATATTTAATATTTGACTTTATTTGTAAAATAAATCATAAAAGGGATATTAATTCATAAAAAGGGTTTTCAATAAATATATATTTAGTATTTGCCTTTATTTGCAAATATTTACTTAATTGACATTATTTCATAATCATGATTCTTCAACAAACATTATTCTAAATTCATTTAGAATCTAAATTTAATTCCTTTATTTGATTTAATTTGGCATTGACACAGCACGAACAGGAAAAGAAAATCCAATAAATTTTAGCATGAAGGAATTTTGAAAAAGATTTTTTGATTATTCCAGATTTCGTTTTCGTATTTCAAATTCAAAATTTTTAGGGTATTACAGCAAAACAAAGACAAAGCACGGGCATTTTACCCATAGCAAAGCATGCACATTTTGCTAGTAGTCATATAAACCATAAGAATTTTAACCCATGGCACCAACCCTAGACACAAACTATGGTTTTTGTGTTTCATAAAACCACAGCATTGACTAATTGATCTTTGACCACCGTACTTATGAGTTACACATTCAAATATGAAATTTATAAATTCCTTGATCCATCGTATAAGTCTTAGTTAAGCACTTTTTTTATTTTACTATAGTAGCAACTCAAATTAGTTAATAACATAGTTTTTTTAAAACTATAAAATTATAATACCTACGATTATGTGTCATATTCAAAATGTACTTAGTTCTGTATAACTTAGATTATAATATGGAGGGTCTTATGAAACTAGAGAAGTGCCCGTGCGTTGCAATAGAAAACTATAATTACGATAACCATTCTAATAGGGTTCAATTTTGTAATCGAGGCCCTTGTAAAAAATATTCTTCATGTAGATTTGCCAGGTAATTTCTTCAAAACAGTATATTGCTTATGCAAACTGCAAAAGCTCCAACAACAGCTAAGATTTATTTTACAAGTAAAAGAGCCTCTCACATCCAACTGAAATGGGTCTAGTGACATTATTGCCTTCGTGTTTTTACTTGTTTCCTGATCCCATGCCTTAGATTCATTTACTATGACCTTGTTATGCATCAGGACTTCAAAAAATACGTACGAGAAAGCTGCGGAAAGTGAAAAAGGAGAGGGATGGGGCAGCAACGTGCCAAACCCTAACTGGAGGCAGCAAGAGCCAAGAGGAGAGGACCACGATGGGAGAGGAAGCTGAATTGAAGTCAGACCTTAAGGCGAATAACGAATTAGACCCTATATATCTCGCGTCTCAGTTTGGTTTTGAAAATATAAGAATTGGAACCGGACCCTAACACAGATCAGAACCAAAGCACAAAGAAAATAACAACAAAAGCTGATTTGAGCAGCATGAGAGCCTAAGCTACTGTTCACTTTTATTTTTGACACCTGTGTTGACTAATCTTTGAAAGACTGAGGTACGGCTGATAAGCCCTACAAAATAACTTACAGTATAACTTAGAATATTATATAAAGGGTTATAAAGAGTTTTATGAAATTTACTCTTTTAATAAAAAGTTGCGTAGATATTTTTTTTTCAAAATTCGCTTGCCGGCAAATGAGGTTAGGGGTGGGCATTCGGTCAACCGAAAATTTCAGTATCGGTCTTCGGTCTTTCGATTAGTTCAGTTATTGAAAAATGAAGACCGAACAACAATACAAATTTATCAACACCGATAAATTCGGTCTCGGTCTCAGTCATGATCGAAATAATCAGGAGACAAACTATGAAATCACAGAACTCATAAACATCACATGAAAATCATCCAAAATAAAAAAAAAATAAAAATCAGAGAGGATGGGGACTGGGGAAGCTAGGTCACAATCTTTATCGATGGCCCCTCAACCAACCGCTGACTATCGCATGCGCCCTCCTGCTCTGCCGCCATCTCCACCTCACGCCCAAATCAAGAGAGTCGCTAGAGGGGAGAGGAGGTCGGCTGGATGTCTCGCTGTCGTTGTAGTCAAGGAGTAGCCACCGACATGTGCAGGAGCGGAGTGGAGAGGTCGAGGGACGAGGGGAGGCCGGCTAGATGTTGCCGTCGTTGGAGTCGAGGCGTCGTCGCCAGCACGAGCAGGAGGAGAGGCCGGAGTGGAGGACTAGAGGGGAGTTGGAGGCAGGCTATACTGCAGCAGCATGGTGCGAGGAGGCGCAAGCACGGCACGACGACACTGAGGCGATTCTTGTCGGGCGGAGGCGGTGTCGGCTTGGTCGTCGGGCAAAGGCAAGAAGAAACAGTGGAGAAGGAGGTGACGGTGGCACAGCAACAAGGAGCCCGGGTGGGTGGTGCGGACATGCGGTTTGTTGGGACTTGCAGGGGTACGAAATTAGGATTTCTGTATTGGGTTTAGTGGGCCTATTGGGCTTGGAAGATATTTCGGTTAATTCGGTTAACCAAAGCCTATGACCGAATTAACCGAATAAAATTCGGTTAGTTAAGTATGGAGACCGAATTTATGACCAAAATTCTTGGTCTCGGTCTGGTCTGGTTTCTGTCTTTTTCTGTCCACCCCTAAATGAGGTAAATAATTTCAGCCTTTTGAAAGGTTTAAAAACTTGCACAAAATTTTAAAAACGTTGGAAACAGGCTAAGGCCCAGTACGAGAACAAGCGTTACACACTTTTTTTCTGATGAAAAAAGCATTACATTCTGTCGTTTAGATTACTTTCAACTCTTAACAAGTTTCCTTGAAAACAAAAGGTTGTCTTGTTGGATCTAAGGCACAAAAGAAAAAACAAATAGAAAAAAAAAGGAATCAAAGAGTAGTTATGTTTTTTTCGCTTGTTATTATCTCCACTGATCTAATGATTTTCATACAACACAACAGATAAAGCTGGAAAATTGAAGCAAGGAAACACGGGTTCCCAGTTCCCACAAAGCTTCACAGCTTCTTCTCCAATGCCTATTAAGCTACTTACAATCGTCACTCATCTAAATCTAACTTGTAACCTAAAAAGGCAGAGCAAAGGGCAGCTGATACATATGAAGGTCAGGCAAATGGACCGCTCTGGGTTGCAGCGAGAAGAGCTGCTCGGTAGGCTGACATCTTGCTGATCCATCGAAGGTCCTGCAGTTATTTTTAGGGGTCGCCCGGCAGCTGAAGAGCCAGTCCTGGTCACCACCATCTGTATCTTCCATCTGTATGGGTGATGGTTTCCAATTCATAAACAAATCTGCAAGCTTCCTCTGTTTCTTCTCAACCTTGCGGCTTTTCCGGTCAGACCGGGACTGCTGTGCCTCTTTTGCTGGGGATGCTGCTGCCAAGACACTTCCAATAGAACAAGGCTCTTCTTCTGCTCGGGGCACAATCTGTTGCTGCTGCTTGACAGCAGGTGGCTCGACATGCACCTTCGGCTTGTTCAACAGCGCAGGCAGCTCAACACACACCGGCTTGTTTGGCAGGCAAGAAGGTGGCTTAACACACCTCTTCGGGTTGCTTAACAGGCCAGGTGGATCAGCACACTCCTTTGGCTTGTTTAGCAGGGTAGGTTGCTCTATATTGAACTGGCCAAGTAAGGCAGCTCCTGTTTCTTTCCTCAACTGAACTTGACTACTCTCTCTGTTGAACACTTTCGACGGAGTGAGATGGCCAGCTCTTTGCATTGCTTTCACAGGTGCAGCTTCAACCCCTTGCATCACCTTTGTGGGTGCAGGATTATATCTTTGCATTGCCTTCATAGGTGTAGCTTCAACCCCTTGCATCACCTTTGTGGGCACAGGATTAGCTCTTTGCATTGCCTTCCCAGGTGCAACTTTAACCCCTTGCATCACCTTTGTGGGCGCATGAGTAGCTCTTTGCATCACTGCCTTCTCAGATGAACGAGGGTCAACTCTTTGCATCGCAATCGGTGTTGACTCAGTGCTAACTCTCTGCACCATATTGACTCTCTGCATGGACTTCGCATCATGCTGCTGACTGACTTTTCTTGATTCACCCAGGCAATTGCCGTCCCTTATAGACATGTTCTTTTGTTGGGCAACAACTTGTTTCACCACTGACAATGGGTTGACATGAGGCTGGAACTCTCTCTTCCTATTGGCCATGGACAGATCCATTCCGATTTCTTTGACTGGTGATTGTTCAGTAACTCTTGGTTTCATTGACATTCCTGCTATTGCTTCTGGGTCTCTTCTTTGATTTGTAGGTGCAAACTTTACACGAATGTTAACACCTGCAAAGGCACATAATATTAGCATCACATTGAGAAATTATTGCTTATATAAAAGAGGTTGCAGAAAGAAAAAAGAAAAATCAGAAAGAATGCTTACCATTTCTAGTTTGACTAGGGCTACTTGACATTTCAGTCCTCAACCTCTTACTGCTGTCCATTGAGCTCTCTGGGGTACAACGCATAGCCTGACTGTAGGAAGGAGCTTCATGCTCTTCAGAAAGACTGCTCTTCTCCAAATGCTCCACAGTAACATTATAAACTTTTATTGTCTCCTGGCCAACGATTTCACAGCCCTCATGCTTTCTCTTCTTATGGCCATGCTTAGAATGATGGTCCTCTGTCTCATATTTCTCACCCAGCTGGGCAGCTTTTTTTTGTCTCTTTTTCTCTTTCTTCCTCTCCTTCTTTTCCTTCTTTTGCATCATTTCCCTTTCTTTCTGGAGCTTCAGCCACCAGATTAATCGTCAGTTCCAATTCAGAACAGACGACGGGAATGCAAAGAGGCATGAAAACAATGCACCAATATTGATACTTTTTCTAGCGAGTAATCAATAATCCTGACTCAACAGATAAGAAACCAGTCCCTTTCAATTATCCAACAATGCTTAGCTTCAACCCTACGGAGTTCACTAGAAGTCTAGAACTGTTTTGCAATGGACTCGTTCTGTTAGTCACCATGTCAAAAACTATGCTATGTCCTTACCACCCAGCATAACACTTTACACTTACCAGCACACGGTTCAGACAAGCACCCATTGCACTATCAAACAGAGCAAAATGGCAATAAATTTTGCACACTTAAAATAAACTACAAGACAAAGCAAAGTGAAAGGGAACGGAAATATGATATCACAATTTCACAAAAACATAAGAGCAAGCCGCAAAAAATAAAGAGCAAGAAACCAACATTTTAAAAGATTTAGTTTAACAGAAAACATTTAATATATGTTGATCGGTTCAAGGGCGAGAAAAAAATGGAACCGGAAAACATACTTTGAAAAAAAAGTCAGACAGATGGCAGAAAGGTTTTTGACAATGCAAAGTACACACTGGACATTTCCATAAACGGAAGCAACAGAGAAGAAGCCTGTAATTAGAAGCAAACAGCAACAAATTTCACTCTTATTGCAATTTGTGAGTGACTACAACTTGTAGTCACATTTTTCCAAAAAGGACATTTACCTTGTAAGAACACAATGTTTTCACCTGAGGGGAAAAAATCTTCTTCTGCAATCAACAACCGTTTCACCGAAATAAATAGCTGAACTTTTGCCTACCAGAGGCATTTGCATTCCATAATGGAAAAAACCACAAACACAGGCACGGAAGGCTAACTAATTTGCAATCAATCAACCACAACTCCTCCCAATATTTCTAAAAAAGAACTCCTCCGCCCAATTTCCAACCATGATGGTGTATGATGTCCAGAGTATTTATATTACCTTACACGCAGTTAATCCTGTTCCCCAAATTCTCCCCAAGCAGACAGACAGTTAATCCTGTTCCCCCAAATTCTCCCTCCCTCCAGCAGGCAGTTAATCCTAGTCCCCCAAACCAAAATAATCCTAATCCTAATTTGTTCTCAAGAACATGCCACTATAATCCCAATTGAAGCAACCAACGAACAAGAATGACCAAACAAACAAACAATCATCACCCATGCCTGCCTAATTACTAGCTGTGCTGTAACGATCGTGCTCCTAACACCACCTCCTAATCCTAATCCTAATCCTAATCGCAATAAAGAGTCGATGATTCGGCAGCGGCGGCCGTAGCACAGCACAAATTCGGGAAAACCGAATCGGACTTGCTCGACGGGCGAGCGAGCGAACGAACCTTATCGATCCCCGGCTCAACCGCCGCCGCCGCCGAAGACATCGACTCCGCCACGGGGTTCCGTGTGTACGGGAAGCATCTCGCCATGTCCCCCTACCGGTCAACCTCCTCCTCTTCCTCCTCACCCCCAAAATCTCTCCGGCCTCTCTCTCGGTCTCGCCGCCGCAGCTGGGCTAGGACTTCGCCGGCGAGGCGAGGCGAGGAGGAGAGATTCGTGAAGGCGGTGGAGGAGGATTCGGTTCGGTGGGAGGAGGGGATCGGGTCGGATTTATAGGCGGGGGCGGCGGCGCGGCCGGTACGGAGAAACCGACTCGGACGCGGTTTCCCATCCTGGCACGGGCCCCATGTGGGCCCCACATGTCAGTGGGTGGTGGTGTTCGTCCCGTGCGCTTGCGCTACGTGGCGGTTATATTGTGGTTTTGGAGGGGGAAATATCTGGCGTTTGCGTGGAGGGACAGGGCCCATCCTGTCGATGAGAACCAGTCGCTGACACGTGGGCCAGAGATCCTGCTAGCTCTATGTTGAATGTGTCTGACCACAAGGGTTTAGTACACAAAATTTCGTTTAAATCCATCGCCCAGGATTTACAGCTCCAAAATGCTCGGTTTTCAAACAATTTTGAACAAAATTCGTCGAATTTCATGAATTTCGCTTGAAATTCGCCATCTCCCTAGGAGTCAATTCACTGGAGAACTCAATAATCGAATTTCACAGACGAAATTAATCGATTTTCATGTTTATGCCATTTTTACCCAAAACAAAACTGACAACCCTGCTCAGAACACATCAATTCGTTGGAGAACTCAATAATTCAACTGGTCAATCGCTGCTCTTTTAGATTAATAATGGCAGAAAAATTCTCAGACAATAATACTGGGAGCTGACTTTACAAACTGTCTGGCAAAAACATTTGAAAGGAACTTAGAACCACAGGTATCTGCAACACAAAGACACTATCTGGTCCAGGCCTCAGGTTCCTTGTGAGGCCCTTCACGCCGAAAACGCCATGGCTAAACTTCACCTGATCAGATCAGGAGCTTCTCGATGGCGACCTGCAACGATTCATAAATAAGGTTGAATTAACAAGCTGTGGAGAGGTGAATGCAAAGGTTGGGAGGTTTTAGTTTTGCAAGGAAAGAGATTGATCCATTGATCGTCACCTTGAGGTTATTGATCGGATCTCTCAAGTTGCTAGCCTCGTTGCTGGTCACCGAGCAAGCGATCACGGGTCTTGTCACCCCACATGCACGGCCGAGAGCTTGCTTTGATGGGACAAAGACGTACGGCACATTCTGCACAATGATACAAATGAGTTCAGTACTCCAGTGAGGATGAAACTTTTGATGGTTTTTGGACTGTGTGCGTGCGCGTGAAGTGAGATGCAAAGTCAAGATGAAAAATTCATTCATGATTCTCTATTCAGAAGGAACAATTGAATGTAATAAGAGCAGTACAGCACCATCAATCACCTAAAAAATGATCCTAATGTATCTTGCAAAATAATGCAGTATAGAAGATACACTAATATTTTGGTATATGACTAAACGAAAGGAGTTAATGTAACATAAATGTAATTATTTGTGATGGAAATTGAAGTGCGCTAGACAGATTACAAGGAGCGCAAGGAAGGATATACTCAACAATCATCAGTCACATTGGCACTAATCTTCTGATCATATTGGATCAAAAAGCTAAGGAATTAGTTAACAACATCAAAGCATCCAAAATCATCGCATGCTTCCAAAGAGAATAGTTAATTCACACAAGAGTCAGGTCATATTGATGCGCTTCAAAAGAAAATATCACACTTTCACATACGAAACAGAGAAAACAAAATTATCAACGCATAAATATCTTTTCCAAATTGCAACTAAATGTCCTTGGACAAGCTACTCGTCTGCTGTTTGGCAAATAATCAAGGTAGTCTATGAGAGCAACAAGTTATCTATACATAATTGAACTTGAACCGTGTAGATCATGACACAATAAAGCACAGGGCATCAAATAAACTAACGGAAAAATACACAATAAAGCGCAGGGCATCAAATAAACTAACGGAAAATACGCAATGTTGAATCATCAATAATCAAAATTTGTCAGCCGAATAATGCATGCCCCGGACTCAGTACCAACAAGTATCAAATCACATTTACTGCCAAAATACTAACGAGTCATCACTTCTTGTGCTGTTTCGTCTAAACCCTGCACCCCAATCAACAGCGATCGACCCCCACAACAATTAGAAAAGTAAAAAAAAGGCATTGAGCAATCTGATGGACCTTGTCCTCGGAGAGGAGGGGAAGGTGGAGGAGGATCTCGAGGGGCTCGGCGTCGGCCGCCATCACCACGAACTCCGCAATCCCTCTGTTGAGCGTCTTCGTCGCTGCAAAACTCACACCTTTTTAGCAGCAAGAACATCATAGCAATCCCACCCAAGAACGAAGGTAACAGAAGCGAGAACTACCTTCGTTGGCGCCCTTCTTGAGCTGCTTGTAGTTGGCGGCCTGGCTGACGAGCTCCTGGATCGCCTGCGCCAGCTGGGAGTCGGCGAGCGGGTACGCCTTCGGGTTCACCGCCGCCATCTTCGTCTGTGGCTCGTCGGCGGCGGGGTGGGAGGTGGCTTTGGTCGTCGGCGGCGGAGGGGAAGAAGGGGTTTGGTAGGGTTTTATCGCCTCCTTTTTATTAGGGCCTCGAGGGTTTAGCGGGTCGGGTTGTCTCCACATTGGACACGTGGCCCATGGGCCGATTTTGGCCGGGCTAGGAACATGTTCGCTTCCCTTTTCCTTGTACTCCTCCGTCAAACTTTATTAAGTTTGATAAGTTTATAGAAAAATTTAATAACATTTATAACATCAAATTAGTTTTATTAAAACTAACATTTGATATATTTTGATAATATGTTTGTTTTGTGTTGAAAATATTGTTATATTTTTCTCTAAATTTGATTAAACTTAAAGAAGTTTGGTTAGAAAAAAGTCAAAGCGATTTATAATATGAAACAAAGAAAGTAGTAAGGATGTAAAAAAAATTTTGAATGTTCCTTTTTTTTCTTTAGGAAGAAGGAATTTGGGGGAAAAGATTCTACCATCCAATGAGGAAAGGAGAATTTGGTTGGGTTACATCAAAGGATCCCGAGTTTAGAGACATCTGCATCAATATCATGTTTTGAGTCTAGTTGAAGGCCGAGGTTTAACAACATCCTCACGAGTCTATCTTAGTTTTTGCATTTGTGAAAGCATCGATGTTTGCAATTTGTCCAAAATTTGTCAAAATTTAAATTGTAAAAATTGATTTTGAGGTTTTCTCATCATAGTTTATTTTTCGTATTGGCTTTTAAATTGTGAAGGGCACACGTATAAAAATTTTACTCATAAATTATATTTCGGTTGCTAATAATTCACTTTCCGGCTTCTGGGATAGGGCAAACAATGGTATGTGTTGATATGTCAAAACAGATACTGATAGGTTTCACCTGTCACGAAACAATGCCTAAGACAGGTGCAACCGTGCATGCCAAACCATGGCCTCAAATTCGCTACAGAATTTCACGAGTTGATGGTTGTTGCTAACCTTTATGAACTTTTCATGAAGAGCTTTACATTCCATGTACAAATGAAAGGTTATTAGTAGCACGCAACATCCGTTTGGTTTTTAAGAAAGCAGCTACTCATTTGTTTTAGACCAGATCACCCATGTTTGCAGAAGAGAATATGAACTCCTAATTTCAAGTGTGCCTATAAATTGAGATCCAAAATTAAAAATTTCAGAGGAACCAAACCATATACCATCAATTGAAATGTGCTTTGCACAAGCATCAACACATTTTGCTTTCTGAGTTGGAAAGTCTATACACATGTAGATTCAATCTTGCTAGGACCACGTCCAAATCATTCACGTCATTCATGTAACAAATCTCCTCTTTCATCAACCTCGCATTTTCTTCTATCTTGACAAAAGTGGCAGCAAAAATTTCCTTCAAGTCAGTCAGTGATTAGCTGGGTCGCCTGTGTACTTCCATACCATCTAACCTGTTTAGTTTCTCTACAGCAGAAGCTAATGACAGCCATCTTCCTACTGGATTAGCAAAGACAGCTTCTGAAGATTCCTATTCCAAAATTTGCGGCTACAAGAGAAGACTTGCACCCTAATCGTACTGGACTACTGATTGCACTAAATGTCAGCAGGTGGAATCCATGTGCTGTCCTGAAAGAAGAATGTTCCAAAAGAGTCCAAGCTACTTTCCATCATGCAGCTCCAACCATTTCGATTGTCCGAAAACTCCATGTCATGAGCCTGGTGCTTTGAGGAAGGCCCCAACGAAGGCATCTCCAAATCCAGTGATCCAAGTGAATCAGGCTGCGAAGGAGACAAAAGTTAATTGTTATAGCCCTTTGTTATTTAAACGGCACTGTAATATCATTGTATATGAACAATCATAATGTGAGTGACTCCATGTTATACCCAATATATGTCAGCCAGGGACCGATCCTTCAACACAACATCATTGTTCATGTGACGCGACGAATCAGTAGATATTTCTTCAACATCGCTTTTCACGCCAATGGTAGGAGGATCCTTAGCAGTCTCTGCTCCAGCCAGGTCCTATGATGCATAACATAACATAGTCAAATGCATATTCATTTACTATGGTAGACTTAACAGGATAGATCATGCGACGCAAACCTGAAGAAAACCTTGAAACCCTTCAAAATTCGAATGGTGAGTTGAAGCACGAGGACCACTAGTGGACTTAATTGAACCTTGTTTCCAATCTGTTTCCAAGCCAAAGTGGAACTCATCACATGCCTCTTCTGCTCCCCAGATTGTTTGATGAGATACACATTCAGGTCTGGCTTCTGCTTGACAAGAAGAGACATGGAAGGCAATGGAAGATTTGAGCAAGTCAAGCGAGCTTTCATTGTGCATGCCATCTTGGTCACAGACAGGACCTACAAAATCTGAGGCAACCCCTCCGGGTATTTCTGCCAACAAATTTCCAACACCGATATTTGTAAGGCTATCTGCCCATTCCTCTTCAGGTACTGCATGAAAATTCTGCACTTGTTTGTGTCTTTTACAGTCCGATGGGTGTATGTTTATGGATTCGTCCGGATCCTCAACATCTCTCCTCATCCCAGATGACATGTGACACACCAGCGTTGAAAGATCTTTTGGATTATCAGGATGCTGCTCAGGCATACAGTCATCGTCCAAGGTATGTTTGTTACATTTACCATTGGTGTCTTTCTGAATCATGAAGTCCTTGATGTAAGCAAAATTTATTTCGCTTACTCCTTTCTGAAGCCCAACAAGGTAGAACCAGCCATACCTTGTTCAAACAAATATAAGTCAGTGTCTAATAATCTTCTGGTGGATTAATTATATATGCATAATTACACTAAATAAATTCCCTCCAAAAACATGTACTCTGCATGAAAGGCTATCTGTACCTTAATCTGAATATGGAGGGCCTATTGACAGAAAGAAACACATCTGCAATTGTGGCGTTGTCTTTCATTGTCCACCTCTGACATGTAGCTAAATCCTCCATAACAGCACTGTATGGAAAAAGCATGAGCTCTCCAAATTCAATGTTTGGGCTGCCCCACTTGTGATTCAGATGTTCTAGTACTGATGATATTTTTTTCCGAACACTTAATATGAGCTCCAAGTGTGGATTATGCTCATCCTATTAGAAAAGAGAGAACTGTCATCTCAGAGCTCAATAAGCTACTCCGTACAAAATATACAAAAAAATTTTTTTGTCAAAGCCCTTATGAAAATGCTTGATCAAGAGATACAACATACACAATTCCATTTATATGAAAAATGTACTTGCAATGTGAGATCTATCAAATGCTTGGGCATTAACTTATGAGTCCGAATTTTTGTTTCATGCATATCAGATATATAAAACCAACGCAGTTCACATTAACAGTAACAAAAAAAAAAAACTTTTACCTTTTCCAGTGCCTTCCTTGTAGCTTCATTTATTGGAAATAGCTGCAATATCAACTTTGCAGTTGACTGCAAATCCTCTTCCTTCGTAAGGTTTATATCAGTACCTACATTAAACAAGCATTTGTGTCAAGATAATTACTAATTTACTATACATGAAAAGTACAAGAAGTTCCTACAAGTAAGTACAAATAAGTCCCTTGGAGCAATACCATTTACAGTACAAAGATTGTTTAGTGATGAAATGATATCAAAATAATTGATTCATTCTAGGTTCAATGTTTGATCATATCCCGTTTATGTGAAAGCAAACTTAATGCATTAAGATCTGGCTCCAACATACGCTTTAAAGATGCGCCTTTTGGATCTGCTGTTCTGCCAGAACTTCGAGCATCCGCAGAAATTACTTTTACTGATAAATAATCATTCCGCTGTGGCTTGCTAAGAATAGGAGTTTGGAAAAGAATCTTGATATCGCCTGGTAGACATTTTCTTTCAGTTCTCTTTCTGTCCTCTAGCAGTTCATTTCCCTAGAAAAAAAGGCATGTTGGATGCAATAGAAGAAAAAATAATGATAGTGAATAATATTGGGACATAAAAGAAACATAGCAACTTACCAATGTTTGTACAAATATCTTATATCTTCGTGGTTTCAGATGCAGCTTTGATGTAGTACAGCCAAATTTCTCTAGCAAAGACCACCTGCCATGATCAGAAGTTATATGGTTATTTTCAATATATGAAAACCTAATTAAGCTTGAAAAGATTAAAGCTGATGGCAAATGAAAGCCCCTTCAGTAATCTATAAAGAAGCCATGATAATTCAATCAAAGCAGTACTCCTTTTAACGATTGTAAATATGTTAAGCCTAAGACACAAAGAAGGTTGTGTTCTTAAATCTCCTGGGTACTTCTGGAACCCTTGTATCAAACAATTATCTATACAAAATAGCTTTATGGTGCATGACATTGCAGCTGTATTTGATTTTGTTATCATCAAGGGTACACTGCACTAATCAAACATACAAGGATGCAGCTGTAAATGGAAACATATATTCAAGCATAGGCATGCTAAACTAACATCACAAAGCATACAGAATAACAACTTCCCTAAGAAAACTGCCAAGTTCTATTTCAAATTGAAGAGACTACTTATGGTTAAAGCTTAACAAGGATAACACATATTTCCAAATCTAATATTGAGTTGAATAATGGTCAGCAGCAAGAATTTGAAGAAAATTCCAGATCATCCATAATGAAACAAATCAAGGAGCAGTTTTGTCACTAATCTAAGGCCTGCATATGGCGGTACTCTCAATCTATAATGCAGATGTCCAGAACACGACAAAGTTTGGTTAAAAGGACCCTCGTTTCTAACACGAGAAATGCTACCATGGAGAAATCTTTGGCAACCAAGATGGCATGAAAGAAGAAAGTATATGATGAGTCAAGATGCTCAACTCTTTTCTAATAAGGATTTGATGTTCCGGTTCTCCGGCAGCAGCAACAAATAAAAGTTATATTTATGCTGGGTTCATTTACCAAGTATGATGAGATATATTCAATTTTGTTTTCTATCAAGATTCAAGAACATGCAAACTAATTTCATCGACATTATAAAATTGCATTTTGTCAATGAAATTAGTTTGCACATTCTTGAATCTTGATGGAAAAGTAATTCACATTCAGAAAGATTCATTCAATTACCATCGCAACATAGCAACAATGGAGTCCTTAGAGTTATTTGCATCAAGTGAAAATCCAGGGCCGAGAAGCTTATTAATGCGACGAAGTAAGCGATAGTAATAGTGCCTAACCTGCATCCCAAAACAAACAATTACAGCTCGTTGGCATGATATGATTTTAACATAATGAAAAATATGAAGCTACAGAAATGAAAAAAAAATGTAGTTTACTAACTAGAAGTTTTCAACTTTGTGTAACTATAGATTTGTCACTTTTTTCAAATCATATCATGTCTCTCGTGTCTAGCATTAAACAATGTTAACAATGCATATATGAGAACAGGGTCACCCAACAAAGATGACTGGTGGTATAAATTATTAGAGATCACACTTCACAGTGATCAATAGTAAGGGAAAAAGACTCAAATAACCAAGTTATGCTAGAGGTACGAATGAATAGGAGCAACTATACTCTATTTGCACTGAATTGTTCCTTAAGCAAGCATATTCCTCATGATAGTATTGAAGAATGGTTTATTAATTATTCATAAACAGAAACTCTTATCTTATGCAAAGAAAAGTTCTTATATCATATCATGACATTCGACAGTAGAAAGAGAAGCATGGATGACTACCTAGTCACATTGCTGTATGGAATAATTCAACCAACGAAATATAGTTTTTAGTTGGTTTATACTTGAACAACATGGAGAGAACAACTAGCAGGCACAAAAATGAAGAGTAATCTTAGTGACAACAAACAAGCAATAGTGCAGGTCACCTTATAAGTTACAACCAGTAGCATAATTGGTTAAGCCACCAAAAGAAAGTTTAATCTACCTCTGGGCTCTGGAGGTTAACATAGACGGGAAGATGCATGCTTAACATAGACTAGTAGTCCAGTACTCTAGTATAATAATTTTTTTTCTTTTTTAACTCCTACAGTAACTACTATGGAGCACAAGGCATTAGAAGAGTCAGTATGGTGGACTACATGGTACCTGATCCTTGTTTTTGCCATGGACACGGGCTGTAATCTTATCGAAATCCTAATAAAACAGCACAAAAGAAATCATCCATCAATAACAGGTTCGTGATATGTATAATCACAATATTATGAGCAAAACCGTTCTTGTCATACCTTTCCTGCTTGGCGTAATGCATTGAAAAAACATTGCTCCTGTTGGTGTGTCCATGCAACAAATTTCCCTTTTTTCTTTTTTGCTTCTCGATGAACAGAGCAAGAACAAATTAGTAAATAAATACATGAAATGATTTTCTGTGTAAACAACATACATAGGGTCTATAGTTTAAACCTCACACATTTTTCATTTTTGAATTCCTTATATTAGAAATAAATAAATTAGCATTGAACTGTATGGAGTAGACTCACTTGTTGATAATTCTGGATACCACAACCTGCTTCATGTACCCATATTTTCTCCAAAAAATAAAATCAAAATCCGTGCCTATTTCTATCATAACAAAATGCATGTATTTTCCATCAAAGATTAAGAAAAGGTAGAACAAACGCATTTTCTATTTGTTTAGGTGCCACTAATTTTTTGCACGAAATGTTGAGCCAACTCTATATATTCCATTAAAAAAATAGGGCTTAAGCAGGAACATGAATTAGATGAAATGCGTAACCACACACAACACACGACTGTGAACTGAAGTGATCAAGCTTTGAGAAATTCTTTCACAGAAAAACAGAAGAAAAACAACTACGCTAAAAGTGGGGGAGGGGGACGACTTACCAGGCTCGTTCTCGTTGGGATCAGTGGCTGCACAAGGGGCGGAGTCCTCGGGAGAATCCATGGCTTGAGCGAGATCAACCACCCCCTCGCCTTCCATCTCCACTTAAACATACGACCGGGCGCACATCACACCCACCTCCGCATTCTTCAGTATTCACACAAAGAGAAAAGTCTGGAACGCAGCAGACAAAAAAGAGCTTGAAATTACGGGTAAAAAATTGAGGGGAAAAGCACCTCACTTCGAATTGGAAAGGAGAGATCAAGGAAAAAAAACCAACCGCGATCAACGGATTCCGTAGACCAGAGAGGGCGGGGTGGGGTTGCGAATCGGGGGAGGGGAGAAGAGAGAGGCGATTCGGCTAGGGTTTGGAGGGAAATTGGGGCATTTTCCGGGAGAAAATTTCGGTGGGGGCGGAGAAGGAGAGGAGTCCGGATGAACACCTACAGGAGTAGTGTGGTGCGGCGATCTGCTGCCACGTGTCCACTCTCTCCATCGGACGGTCAGGTAGATTCCTTCACATGCCGAGTCTGCCACGTGTGCACTCACTCCAGACAAGAAGTTCGTTTTGAAAGAAAAAGAGTAGAAGGAAGAAGACAAAAGCATTTTGGTACTTTAATTATTCGCACACGTTTGACATATTTTATTTTCGATTTATATCTTTATATAAAGAGAAAAATATATTTCTCCTCTCTCAACTCTTTTAATTTTGTCCCTATTCACTTTAACTATTCGTTATATTGAAAAACAGAGTAGCAAATAACATCTATATCCGTATCCGTTTCATTCTAGCTCCATCATTTTCTCCGTACAAAATCAGCCGACATTAAATTTTGAATTTTAAAACTTAATTTTAAAGTTAATTTTAAGATTCTTTTATCAATTTTATTTTTCAACATTGACATTTAAATCGTTAAAAACGTATATATAAAATTTTTATTTATAAATTATTTTTTAATAATACGTCATGCGTATTTTTAGTATTTGGCCAAAAGATGAGCCCTTAGCCTTGATTTTAATCCACGTAGAGATGGTGGGCCCACTTGTGTCGTAAGGTTTTCTTCTTTTTGTCTGCATGTCCGGTTCGATCTTTCTTACGCACGCCGTGTCCGGCTCTGTTTGAGTGACACTGTAGGTGAGCCCGCCCAATCCGAGTCATATTTGGACACGCCATGCATGCATGCACGTGTACGTACAAGTTCTCTCACTATTTAAGTTGACAACAAAGATGCCTCGTGGATATCGCAAATCAATCATCAAGCCGATTGATGGCCTTTCGCCGTAACTCCGCCGCCGCTCCGGCAGCCATGCCGTTCGGCCCATTGCCGCCGCCGCCGCCGTCGCTGTACCGGCAGCCCTTGCCATACTACTCGCCATACCCCGCGCAGTCGACATTCCTGCCGCCGCCGCCGCCTCACGTCGGCGTGCCACACCTGCCGATGCATCCCGCCCCGTACAACTTCGCCCCGCCGCCGCCACCACCACCGCTCTGGCTCCGGACCGTCACGGCGGCCAACCTCGACGCGGAGATGGGGCTGATCGGCGACATGATGCTGCAGTACCCCTACGTCACCATCGACGTCGAGTTCGCAGGCGTCGTCCACCACCACCACCCGGTCATCGGCCGCCCCACGCCGGACGAGCTTTACGCCGTCGTGAAGTCGAACGTCGACGAGGTGCCCGCCGTCCAGCTCGGGATCACCCTCTCCGACGCGGAGGGCAACCTCCCCTTGAGATTTTCCGAGCAAGGCCTGCACGAGATCGCGTGGGAGGTCGTCTTCTCGGACTTCGACGCCAGCCGCGACCCCCACGTCGTCAGCTCCGTCGAGTTCCTGAAAAACCAAGGCTTCGACTTCGACCTCGCGCGCCAGATCGGCGTGAGCTCCACGGCGTTCGGAGAGAAGCTGCTCGCCATCATCCAGCTGCCTCGCCGGGACGAGCTCACCTGGTCGGCGTTCGGCGGCGCCTACGACATGGGTTACCTTGTCAGGATGCTCACCGGCGGCCAGCCGCTGCCGGAGACGAGACAACAATTTCTGCAACTTGTTAGGTCTCGGCTAGGCGGCGGCCGGATCTTTGATTCGAAATATTTGGTAGAACACGATCGCCGAGATCTGCGCGACGCCGGGCTCAGGCACACGGCGGATGTTCTCGGCGTGAGACAGCAGGCAGGGGTGAGGAGGCTCGCTGGGCACAAGAGCGTGCTAGCTTGTGGCATCTTTGCCACAATCCGGTCTCAGAGCATTGACCTCTTGCATGAAGGAGTTATCGATGGACTTGTATAGTCCATATATTTGTAAAACATGGATGCTAATGTATTGATTTTTAATTCGTTCAGAAAATCATATAGATTTTGTGTTGTCGAATATCGATCGACACTAGCTAGCTGTAAATTAAATTTGCAAATAAAAGTTTTATTTATGTTATTGAGAAAATCGCTGAGAACTCAAGTCGATCGGCTTCACGCCGCACGCTGAGTGGAGTTAAACTCAATTCGGAAACGGGTTTGCTAAAAAGTTGTCGCCACATTTTGTGGCTGATTACAGTCAAAATCTGACGGCTAGGATACCATTTGGGACAAGCTTGGCTCGATCAAGGCCACATAACTGTGCACGTACATACTGTTGCGCGGCAACGGCGAGCTAGGTAGCTATTGCTGCCACAGGGGCAGGCACAGAAACCGCTAAGATTATGACTGGTTGATCATCGGAATATGTATGTAAGTATTAAATTTATAATATATGTAAGTATTAAATTCATCAAATTTATAACGTAGGTATACCATGTGATTATACTGTAAGTACAATGTAAATCCATGTAATTACATTTTAACTACGGTGTAAGTCTATGTAATTTATTATATAAAAAACTATTTTTTATAAAAAATACACTACTACAAAAACGGTTTTTCCGTGCGGGCCGAAAGACATCTTTTCGTGCGGAAGGCCTGCCCGCACGTGCGAGAAGGTCTGAAAAAAGACCATTTTCGCGTGCGGGCGGCCGAACCGCACGGGAAGATCGATTATCCCGTGCGGTCGGCTTAAGTGGCCTGCACGGAAAGATCTATTATCCCGTGCGGTCGAGTTAAGTTGACCGCATGGGATAATAGATCTTCCCGTGCGGTCGCGTTAAGTCGACCACACGAAAAAACAAAAATTCAAAAAAAAATAAAAACCCTAGCTATCCCGGCGGCGGCGGCAGCCTGGATCCGGCCGTCGCGAGCGCATGATGGAGGAGGCGGCAAACTCCGTCGCGGCGGCAGGAGCGGCGTAGATCCGACCGTCTCTTCCTCCTCGTCGTCGTCGTGGGGCTAGCGGCGCCGTTTCCGACAGCCTCGTCCTCCTTGTCGTTGGCGGCGACACCGGCGGGGACGGAGATGGCGCCGCTCCCGAGCGGCCCGCAGCCCATCCGTTGTCGGCCGCCGCACGAAGTCTCACTGCTGCCTCCCGCTGCCACGTTCCCGCTCCTGGCCGCCGCAGGGAAGCGCGGGGCCGCGCCGCTGCTCGCCCGCTCCCGACCGCCGTCTCGTCGGTGGCGGCGCTGAGCCGGCCGCCTCTCGTGCCCAGTGCCCCATGTGCTCGGAGGAAAGGAGAAGAGAGGAGAGGAAGAGAGAAGAGAGAAGTGGAGAGAAAAAGAGAGAAGAGAGAATAAAAAGGAAAGGAAGAAAGAGTAGGTGAAAAATTTGAAGTGAGTGAGGAAGGGGAGTTATTATCCCGTGCGGTCCACTTAAGTGACCGCACGGGAAAATCGATTTTTCCGTGCGGTCTCTTAAGTGGACCGCACGGGAAAATTCATTTTCCCGTGCGGTCCCTTAAGTGGACCGCACGGGAAAATGCCGCATCGGTTTTTTCAGGCACGACCACTTATGGCTCGTTTGGAAACTATTGGGGCCTCGTCCAGGAAAATTGATTTTGTAGTAGTGATATGGGGTGATAGTCCTTTCGAAAACACTCACATCACACGATTCAAAAACTTTGAATTTCTGCCTCGAAACTCTCATCGGAAAAATTAGAAACTTTCAATTCGAAAATATGAAAATTTCCATCTCAGATCATAAAATTTCAATTCAAATATGAATGTCCCATCTCAGAATTAAAAAAACTTCCAATTGAAGCACAAAGTTTCATCTCAAACCACAAAAACTTCTAGCATGTGGTATCTTTGCCGCAATCTGAACTCAGGGCGCTGATCTCTCCTTCACGAGTGTTCGATGGATATTCATGGATAAAATTGTAATTCTAATGGGATATGATGCTGTGTATCTTTATTTCGTTAAGAAAATTGTACACATTTTTATGTTATCAAATATCGATATTGTAAATTAAATATGTAAAATAAAATTTTTATTTGTGTTATAGAAAATTTACTTGTGAAGTCTAACAAATAAATAGTAAATAATACTTTTGTATAAATAATAAATAAATATTACAAATAACGAGTTATATCTGGTAGCCAGATGTGATACGCATCTACCATGAATCTAGACATATCCCACTGTTCAGATTCAGAGTACATTAGTGAATATGTCATAACCACCAAAATTTTTTATATTTTGAGACGAAGGATGTACATAAATATTCTTTCACACAACACTATAGTTCTTAGCCATCCTACAGCCGGCTAGACAAGCTGACATGGCCAGTGGCAAATTCGGAATAAATCCTTGGAGAATGGGCTCAAAGGCTAAGTCTGAGATGATAAACTAAAGTGAAATTTTATAGTCCTCGAAAAAATACCTTGGGTATCTAAATTTTATATTAAAATTATTTTACCTCGAGATACTTAGTAACTGAAGATATTAAATTTTACACTAAAATTTTTTATGCCTCGAGATGCTTAGTACCTGAAGGTACTAAATTTTGGACTAGAAAATATGATAACTCCTCAAAGATGATAAAATTACCCTAAACTAAAACAACGGAATACATATCTCTATCAATAATAGATTTCGTGAATGATAAAGCCTCTCTCAACATACAAATAAATAGATTCGAAAATACTTCATCCGTTCTACTCCTCCGTTTCATACTATGAGTCGTTTGACGTTTTTCTTTGTCAAACTTTTTTAAGTTTTAAGTTTGATTAAGTTTATAGAAAAATATACTAATATTTTCAATACAAAATAAACATATTATTAAAATATATTCAATGTTAAATCTAATAAAACTAAATTTGTATTATAGATATTGCTAAATTTTTCTATAAATTTGGTCAAACTTAAGAAACTTTGACTAATAAAAAAGTCACCAACCTATAATATGAAACGGAGGGAGTATATTATAAGATGTTTTGATCTCTTCATCATTTATCTAGGGCCCCTGTAGATTGCAGTTATGGCTCGTCTGCAATTGTCCATAACATTTTTGTAGTAGTGCAACACACTCCATGTATTGACGTGGCATATCATGGTGATACCTATGTGTTAGTGGGAACCACATGCTAGTCACATAAAAAATAAAATTTAAAAATATTTTTTTCCTCTCTCTTAGTGTCGGCGGAGGCAAACCCATCTAATGTATAAGTTGTCTAAATTAAAGTAGAACTTTTATTCCGATGCTAGCTACGTGCAATCAAATGCTTAAAATATGAGTGCATAGTTAAGATATTCTTTTATGATCATCATCACTTGACAAGTGGCAGAGCCAACATCACCGTAAAGACCGGGCGACTAATAGTGTTTTAATAATCGACTGATTTTTATAGACGTTGATGACTATCAACAGTGGAGACGACAGCGGCGGAGCCCAAGCGGCCACCCGACCTACCTGGGAGCTGTCTCCGCTGCTGCACTTGACAAGCTAGCTTTTCCCCCGTTCAGGTCTAAATGTTGGCTCCGCCACTCTTTATTCGGTGAATTTTTATGAAATTACAGCTCAATCCCTGCATAATGATTAAAATTTTTATATAAAGAGAAATCTATATATAGAATTTTTCTAATTATACGGTTTTCCTAGTTCTAAGAATCATTGCAATATGAAATTGAAAGAATCATGGCCGGAGCTACTTGTCATTCTGATGGAGAGGAGATGCTATTGGCCTCGTCAGTTTGGATCAGAGAGGTTTGAGTAGTCAATGTGAAATTGAAAAGAATCATGAATGGTTGTTGGATCTACTCGGTGGTTTGCCTCTGGGGACTCTAGTTGTTTTCTGGTCTATTTAACAGTCATACTGATACAGGCTGTTATCTGCTGACTTAATTATCAAAGGATATTGCATGAAAAGCAACACGCATGTGAGATGTATGGCAGTTGTCACAATTCATCTTTAAAGTTATCTCTCTTAAAAGGATTATTGATCTATGATTATGCATGAAGCTTTCCCAAGGAGGGTGACATGCATAACCCATGCCATGATGAGAAGATGAGAAACTGAAAAACGTTGTGATCTTGATGTCCTCATTTCGATTGAGACAACACATCAGATCTATAAGTATAGATGGTGCATTCTTGTTTCTTTGAGGTAGTAGTACACTAACGCATAGCTAATAAAGTTGATTCGAGGGTATGTACACATGAGTAACAAAATGTGTGCTCATGCCTCTGAATTAGCATAAGAGATGGGATATCAGAGGATCACTGTAAAAGCACAATGACACTGGCATCCCTCATCAAGATGCTCACTGGTGGCCAGTCGCTGCCGGAAACCAGTCACAAATTTCATGCACAATTGAGGTCTCAGTTATGCTAGGACAGCAGCCAGAATCTTTGATTCCAAGTGAAGCACGACCACCAAGATCTGCGCGATGCCGGTCTAGCCTCTACAGGACACAACCAGCGGGAACAATTATGCTCGCTGGGCAAAAGAGTATCCTAGCCTGCGATATCTTCACTGTGATCCAAGGACAGGCTAATGAAAATCGTCACGAGAGAATCATGGATGATTTCAATTATCAATAATTAGTTAATCTGGATGATACCCTTCAACTTGCTGTGCGAATTCGTATTTGATTATGCTGAAAATCTTATGGCTGATATTTTTAAGTAAAGAGAATGGTGCATGTAAGGTTGAATAATTATTTTATTATGTATCCAACGAATTAATATATTGTGTTAGGGGCTGTATTTGTGGTGTGTGAGTGTGATATGCGTGTGGAATGTCATGTATTATGTATGCATCTTCTGTTTAATCAAAAAAAGTATAGCAAAAACTAAATAGATGACAAAAGCCCAAGCATTAAAATGGACCATAGTAATCTAGTTCTGATATAAAGAAGGGCAATACAGATTTTCTTTTCAGATAGCTGTTGTACAAATAATGGCCTGAGAATG
This sequence comes from Oryza officinalis, assembly GCA_008326285.1. NCBI lineage: Eukaryota > Viridiplantae > Streptophyta > Magnoliopsida > Poales > Poaceae > Oryza > Oryza officinalis. Next base: position 2,725,683 of record BDMV01000010.1, on the reverse strand, counting down.
TGTTGTTTTCCTATAATCTGGGATTAGCTTAAAATAATATTTTTTAGGAAAATGGCTGAAGTTAAATTTATACATCTTCACCTCTGTAATTTTGTATCATTTGCTGACTTATCTACATGACTTCTTTAGTATGATTCTGATCTTATGGTAGAATTCCTTGAATAAAACATGTAATGGATTGACTTTTGCAGAATGAATTTCTAGCAAATCGTTCTATATGAGATGTCAAACATATACTTCTATGCATCAGTTTTGGTAGTTGGCTAATAGATGTATTGATCGGTATTAGCAGGGGAGATGATATATTAGAGGAATGCTGAATGAACCCAATGCGGCGAAGCGGTGTGGATTGAGGCACACTGCCACTAACCGTGGCATGAGAGAGCAGCCGGAGATGACGTCGTTGCTCGCTGGGCAGAAGAGCATGCTAGCCTGCCTCATCTTCACTGCAATGTGGAGGCAGACTCATGGAGGTGGTGATTAAAACCGGTATGAAGGAGTATTTTGTTGATGGAATATGATGAAAACCGTTATGAACTGTGATTCTTTACTTTTACTTCTTACATATCATGCACATATTTATATCTATTACATGTATATGCTACTGTATCTTATTTTTTATCATCAAGTAGAGCCTTTTATTACCCCGTTAGTTCAGTGAGATCACGAACCACCAACAAGTTTACAGGCTCTGGGAGGGGTCAATCCAAAACACAGATTGACCTGGGTCCCAACTAGAACCCCCGACTGAGCTAAAGCATGGGCACACATATTACGAGATCGAGGTGCAAAGGAGATTAATTATAAGCCTAGGAAACTCTGTCTGAACTAGCAGCTTCAGCTCTCTGAAGATTGCCCCTCCAGGAGCCAGATCATAAGAGTTCGATCTCAACGCTGTGACCAAGATAGCTGAATCAGTTTCCACTTTAATATCAGAAATCCCCTGTGAAGAAATGGCACGCAAGGCCACCAGACATGCTTCAGCCTCGGCACATACCGCGTCATGTACTTTGTCTACTCTTCCCGCTCCGGCGAACAGTCCACTGCCTTTATGATCACTAACTACAAAACCCAAGCCTCCCATTTTTCCTGCCTCATAGAAAGCTCCATCGATATTAAGCTTCAGATCGCCATTTAGTGAAGGCACCACCGCTTTGTAGTGATATTATGCTACTGTATCTAGCTAGAGGTATTCCTAGCCCTCCAAATAAGGCCAGATCAATTTTTGTTAAGATGTATACTTTAAATAGGTCTTTCAACAATATTGGGCAAATCGGAGGCAACTAGACGAAGACAATAACATCCTTGAATCGACCACCCTAGATAAAGGCACCGTGCATATTCTAGTTTGGATAAATAGCTGATTTCCTCCTATGAAGTATTGTACGTCAAGTAAGTCCTCAAAGTTCTTGCACCTACCAAAAATGCCACGCGAGTATGCCATGTCATCCTCATACAATGTCAACATTTAAATGTCCATTCTAACCTTATGTATACCATAAAAAAAACAAAGGAAAAAATGTACAGTAAGTGAGAAAAAAAGCAAAGTAAGGTCGGCCATTATATTTTTTGTTTGTTTTCTTTTGTTTTCTATGGTATATGTAAGGGTAGAATTGACATTTAATTGTTGATCCTGCATGAGAGAATGACATGGCTTGCCTAAATGGTGTTATTGGTGGGTCCAAGAACTATATTAAGCCTATGGGTAATTTTGAGGAATTATTTGGACAATATGAAATGTCAAGGACGACTAAGTTGACCCTGAAGCAAAATCTCAGAGACCATATTGGACAATATAAAATGTCAAGTACTAAGTTGACCTTGGAGCGAAATCCCAGGTTGCCCAGTTTTAAGATGTTCTGCATATAGGAAATTCAACAAATTTTCCAACCATGTGATTTTCCTAATCTGGTCTTGGAAATATTGCAATGTGAGATTGAAAGAATCATGGGTGAGATTGTGATGACAAGGTGCTATTAGCTTCCGCTTTTTGGAACGAAGAAGTTTGTGCCTGAATCATGACTTGCCTATTGTAAAACTTCTAATTACATCAAGGTGACACAACTAAGAACATTCCCTAATTTAGACTGGCCATTACTACCATGTCAAATTTGAAACTCAGTAAGTGCAGAAAATGAATAAAATGATATGACAATATGCAACATAAGCACAAGAAAAAGTTAGGCTAATGAGAAGCAAATGAAGCATGTAAAGCAATCAATATATATATAGTATATTAAATTGGGGCACCATGGTGCTCTGCTCCAAGATTCAAATTCAGTGTGTACCCAATTTAAATGAGTATAATTTTTTAAAAAATATTTAGGTATGAATGTTAACTTGTTTACTAACAAGTTCAAACAAGTCCGAACTGAATTTGAACATATTTTGTTAGATTTTGATTCTAAGTATGTATCATTCAAACATATGATTAGTTAGGTATACAATAATGGATTATGAAATAAAGTTGAATTTGAGTTGTTTTGTTGCTAGATATAGGTATGAATCAAATTCTTATGACCAGGTATATACTCACGAGTTGAAATTTTTAAAAATTTGAGTGAATTTGAGTATTTCGTACCTTGATGCCCGGGCACCATGGTTCCCCATACGGATATAGACAGCCATGGAAAGTACTATCTATAGCATGTAAGATGCATGACAATGCCACAATTCATATCTTTGCAGGTTTCTCTATTAAAAGGATTATTGGTCCATGAATGCATGATTATCTGCCCAGAGGAGAGGTGACATGCATGATCCTTGCCATGATGGAAGGATGAGAGCTTGATGAAGGTTGTGATCTTAGATGCCTCATTTCGATTGATACAGCACACCGGACCTATAAATTTAGATGTTGCATTCTTGTTCCATGGATGTAGTAGGAAACAACACTTAGCTAATAAAGTTGATTTGAGGAAGTGTACATGCCTCTAAATTAGTATAAGAGATGAGGTATTAGAGGATAACTGAAAAAACGCAGTGATAGCAGCCATAGTGCAATGGAGTTGTCCACCGTCAAAATTTAGTAAGTGGGAGGTCGTCTTCTCCGACTTAGACGCCAACTAACTGCTACCCCACGCCACTGGCTCCATTGATTCTCTGAAGAATCAGGGCTTCAATTTCTAGCTGACGCGCCCAAACGACATGAGCTCCACAGCGTTCAGAGAGAAGTTGCTTGCCATCCTGCCCCTGTGGCTAGACAAGCTCACCTGGTCGGCGTTAGGTAGTGTCTACGACATGGGATGCTGGCAGGCGGCCGGCCACCCATCTTTATTTTTTACTATACGGATTGCATAAATTTAGATTACATAAATTTGTGCTCTAGGTTAAGTATCGTTGCTCTTAGCTGTTACTAATCTATCTCCTACCAGTGCTTCAGCGTTTCTGCCACCATGATCCTCTCGGCGGGGTTGATAGCTAGAAATACACGAATTCATGCAGTGGCTGAGGGGGGCTGATTTCACAACACCAGAAGCCATCAACTCCAACGGCTTAAAACCGTTGGTAAAGGTCCGGAAACTGTCGCGCATTAACTTCTCCAACAGTGTTAGCAAAGGTCCGGAAACTATCATGCATTAACTTCTCCAGCAAGGTCCGAAAAACTATCACGCATTAACTTCTCCAACAGCTACCTATCGGAGATTCCCTGTTAACAGCTTAAAACCGTTGGCAAAGGTCTGAAAACAGTCGCGCATTAACTTCTCCATCAGTTGCTTATCAGAGATTCCCTGTTAACAGCTTAAAACAGTTGGCAAAGGTCCAGAACCTATTAACAGCTTAAAACCGTTGGCAAAGGTCCAGAAACTGTCACGCATTAACTTATCCAACAGCTACCTGTTGGAGATTCCTGTTGGTACTTCTCCAACAGCTGCCTGTCGGAGATTTCCCGTTGATACTACTATTCTGTTGGTAAGGCGGTAATATAGGTTCATATCCGATAATATAGGTTCATATCTGACAGTCATATCGGTGTTTCCTTTTCCAACAATGCAAAGCTGTTGGTGAACTAATATGCTAATATGTTGGATTGGAATTTAGTCCCATCCGTATCTATTATTTTGCATAAGCGCATTTAATGGTACCATGCAGATGCAATTTATTAATTCAAATTAATGGTGAAATAAGAATACAATATATGCATTATTTAATGACTTAATGCTTGGATTAATGTGTATATGAATGACCCGTTTCTTTATATTATTTTTATGAGATGCACTCATCCACATTTTTTGTGCCTCATTAATCTGAGCATTTCGAGTTGATCGATACAATTCAATAATCGGGTGAGAAATTGGTGGCTTATATTCCACAAATAATTTTCTGTTACATTCATGGTACAAATCATATAAATCTTACTATACACATTTATCTATTTTTACAACAAAAGAGAAATCTGCAAACTCCAGTTTACTTGACTGGAAAGGCCACGTCTCAAAAATATATGTATGGATGCCTGCGAGGTTCAGAAAAAAGATATAGTTAGTTCCAGATTATTATACTAGAAGATCAAGTTAGCAGAACAAGCGGGCATACGTATCTTTGTGGTAAAATTGTTTGGGATTGCTGTAGTGCATGCACCAGGTGATCTGATCCACGCCGGCGACAGCGACGTAGCGGCATTGCTTTCGTACCTTGGAGCACACGCGGCACGTCACGACTGTGATCCATCACTAATCGCCTCTTCTAATACTTCTGTGTCTTCCTTTTGGGATCAATTGCTTCATGCCTTCCTATCCTCGACGAACATGCATCTTGAATCCTACGAGCAAAGAAAGAAGATGATTAAGGGTGGCATGACCGTGCTTTGAGGGGTTCCACCCAGCTTATAAATAGTACGTGCAATCAATTAGGGTAAAGCTAATTGGGCTTCGTTTGTTATGTTGGGCCACTGCCCTGTAAACTCCAGAGATGGATGCCACCAGGGCCAGGCCCATGGGCGTGCGACCCGTGCGACCATACAGGGCCTCCAAATTTCTAGGGCCTCAAAATATCAGCCCAGCAGGAGAAGGCCCATGTATTCGTGTGAGGCCAGAGTGCCAGAGCCCCGTTGGAGTCCGCGTGTGTCTCTGCGCGGCGACTTCATGTGCGTGGCGCTTCGTATTCTCGACTTCGAGCCTCGAGGCCCCATGACATTTCGTATTCTCTCTCGTATCTGTGACTTCGTTAGTTCATCTCGTCTCCGCCGAGCGCCAGCCAACTCTTCTAGTTCCATTAATTCATTCATTCAGCGAATAGCAAGCAACCAACAAGCAAGGCAGCAACAGCAACAGCAACGAACCATTCTCCGTTTTCAGATCCGGAGTTCCAGTACTCCAATGAGGCCCAAGTCAGGGAGAGAGGTAGAGGGGGAGAGGCGGAGACCTGCAGGAGTGCAGGTATTCATTTTTTTCAATTCTAATTGTAAGGTACTGATTAAATCCTTTGTATGAAAGTCTAGAACTATTTGTATAGTTTTAATTTTATTCTTTTCATCTTTTGAAGCCATGTCTTCTACAAATTGATTTAGAAAATTTGAATCAGGTTCCCAAAAGCGTAAGAAGAAACAAAGAATTAAGGAGTTAACTCAATCTCAGAAAGAAGCAATGGATAGATTTATTATAAAAAAAAGGACCATTTCCGTTACTGTTGCCTCAACGGAACGAAGCTTTCTAAGTTGAAGCTATTGAAGTCATACTTGCGTTCTACAATGACACAAAAAAGACTTAAGCTTTGTTCGGCTGTATGTGTTGGGAAGAAATTCCCTCCGCACGAAAAACAGAGCGACTCATTAGTACATGATTAATTAAATATTTATTAATTTTTTTGAAAAATGAATTAATATGATTTTTTAAAGCAACTTTCGTATAGAAACTTTTTGTAAAAAACATACCGTTTAGCAGTTTGAAAAAGAGAGGTGTGAGTTGGGAAAGTTGGGTGAAGAACTCATCCTTAATAGTTTGGCTACGATAGCATTTGAGAGTGGATTGCTGGAGAAGATTAATTATGAGCATGTTATTGAAGATTTTATTTCAAAAAACACTAAGATAATGATTTATTCAAGTAAAGATTATGTAAAACAAGAGTTCAAAAGATACTTGATATATCGCATGTTCTCTTAAGTACATACATTATTTTAGCTATATTTGATACTTTGATTTAGGCCTCACCTATAGCTTTGTACAGGGCCTACAAATTTGATGGCACGGCTCTGATGCCGCATGTAGCAATTTTTGGAATTAAACGCAAAAGCGGCAACTAATAGGTCTGATTGAGTATTAATGATCCGTCTTGTGAACAATATTTTTTTCTCTACACAGTATTTGCATTGCTCGGAAGGGCATTAACTAGGATACGTGACAAGGCTATCGGGTATAACATGGTCAAGTGCGAAAGCGCTGTCGTTGATGCGTTTGCCAACAATGCGGCTGGGCACCGTCTTAAATTTTTACATGAGAACTGTTGTAAATGGATCTGGCTGTTGTTAAAAACTGCAGATGGCGTAGTGTTTGTAGTATAATACTCACATTGTATAAATTGTCATCATCTTTTAACCTACTAACTTGCATACTGTTTGGCCAGTAAGATTGTAGCCATACTTTAGTTAGAAAAGGACAATCATGTCACATTTTTCTATGTGAGTGGCATGTGGGTCCTAGTATGTGATAGAGAAGGATTCATGACACATGCATGAGTATGAGTCTATGACCCAAACAGATGGCCAACTTGATCAAACTTGTCTAACTTAAGATGAGGTAAGCCGAGACAATTTGTAGTTGCCAATAAAATAAAATAAAAATAAATATAGGGTATGAAATGAGACCGAAAATCGGACCCAACAAGAGCAAGCCGAATTGATTGAAATTCCGATCTTTGGTCATTTAATCGGGCGTAAGACCTAAAAGACACATCTAAGTTTGCTGAGCTCGGGAGTCCCACCTTGCTAAATGCTAACTGAAAATACCGATGACCAAAGCACCAAATTCCCACACTGCTCCATGCTTGATCCACAAAGGATAATTGGCGAGCGCTCGTGCAAGCTCGTCCACGCGTGAACGGTCCGTTTTCTTTTCTAGGCAATCACGGGATCCAGTTTATTTCCTTTTTTCCCTTTGGAGCAAGTTTAATGGTAGAGGCACAGAGCTAACTACTATTAGAGCTAACGTATACCACAGGTACGAGATATAAGGTTATGTATATTTTTCTTCTATTCTCTCTTTCTCTCGGTAATATATTTAATGCATTTATTTTGAAGCATGTGAATGTGAAGAGTTAGATCTTACATGAGAGTGAATACTCCCATGTCCTTAGTCTCTCCTCTTCATGTATGCTCGTAGCTAACTTATAGCTTGCTATTGCACTTGCTCTTATGTGCCTGCGGCAATCTCATTTTGTTTTTAATATGCCGAATTTGAAAAGGCCCAATCCGTAATAGCTTAATCCATTTTTCTTTGTTTACATGCTGTTTTCTTTTATTTATATCCCACATGTATGTTTTATTTTCTCATTTTAAAAGTTTTTCAAATTTATATTTACAAAGTTTCTACGTGTTTATATATGAAGTTTCTACGCATATATGTACAAAATATTTATATATAGAAACTGTATTTCTTTTTATGTCGGACTAACACGTTGCTAAATTCGTTTTAAGTTTATACGTATAAAGTTTCAACGTATAAACATTTTAATTAAAAAGTTTCTATGTAAATAATTATCATTGGGCAAGACATTATTTAGTGGGCTGAAAAATGTGAGCTCCTGAGGAATAAAGGGGAAAAAGAGAACCAAATTGTATGCCTTTTTTAAGTTGGACTCAGCCTACATCCCGCTCATGCACGCTCGTGAAGACAGCTCACCAATGGCTACTCTCTCCGTACCAAAATACATCGTACTACGTATGAATTTGGACAGGAGGTGTGTTTAGATTCGTATTACTTCGATGAGTCTAATCCCATTCTAAGTTACTCTCTTCGTCCCAAATTATAAGGAGAATACTCAGATCCGGGCGCCCGAAGAAACGACTCTCGCTCGGGCGCTTCATCCGCCATTCAATCCGAGTCACTGGAATGGTATCGCTGTTAAAAAAAAATCGGACGATAGATATAGGAGTGAAACAGCATACATGATAGCTTCTATTTCTTTCTATTCATGCATGCAAAGTTTTTATTAACCTTCAGAACAAATTTTCTCATGAATTACTTATCCAATTTACGATTTGATTACAACATTATATTCATATCAATTAAATCTTTCAAATAAGATCTCACATGATTATATTCTGATAAATTTTTGGAATGGGTATTTTTAGTTGTTGCACATGTTATTATTTTGTTGTTTCAATAAGTGGTTTTATGATGTTTCACTAGTTCAGATGTAAATGTTGTACGCGATATTTTTAGATGTTTCGGTAAATACTTTGTGATGTTTCAAAAATCACAACTCGATGTTTCATACGTGATATAATTTTTTAAACAAGATCAAGTATTTTGCAAATTTATTTATGTTTAATGTGATCACATGATTATTTAGGTTTTTTAATAGATTTCTTTTAAATGTTGCACATGTTTTATTTAAATGTTTCACTAGTTAATTTGTAAATGTTGCACGTGGTTTTCTTGAAATGTTTCAGCAAATATTTTATATTGTTGCAATAATTACAGTTTAATAGTAATATGATATAATTATAACATTTTTGTTTCGCTCTTTGAGACTCAATGTTTCATATAAGTGGTTACTGATGTTGTAGTCGGTATTTTCAAATGTTGCATCTCTCTGAAACACTTTAACAATGAATTGAAAGAATTTTCTTTAAGGAATGAAACAACGTTCGATTTTTTATCAAAATATAATCGTGTGATATCTTGTTAAAAAAATTTAATTGTAATAAATGTAATAGTATAATTGGATCTTAAATACAATAAGTAGTTTAGAAGAGAAAAATACTTGAATCTTCATTCAAATTCTACATGCATGCATGCATATGGGTAAAGGCCTACCAGTCTACGTCTCTATGGAAGCCTAGTTGATGGTTGCATCCGTGATATGAAGAGAAAGCGAAGGACAGCAGCACGTCATGGGTCTGATCGGTGTCAGGCCAGAGGTAGAGGGAGGCATAGCGGCAAGGCGGGCGGGCGGGCGCCCGATTTGTAGTTGACTCCACATTATAAGGCCTATATTTTTTTTACACGGTTTTCAATTACATACTTTGTCCATTAACTTATTCCATGTTATGTTTTCAATAAATATAAAATTAGCATCACATAAAAGTAATTCAAAATATGAATCTAGTGATGTAACATGTATAATACTTAGGGCTTGTTCGGCTGTGTGGGTTGGGAGAAATTCCCTCCGCACAGAAAATGAAGCGACTCGTTAGCACATGATTAATTAAGTATTTGCTAATTTTTTTTTGGAAAAATGGATTAATATGATTTTTTAAAGCAACTTTCGTATAGAAACTTTTTGTAAAAAACACACTGTTTAGCAGTTTGAAAAGCGTGCGCGCGAAAAAAGAGATATGTGAGTTGGGAAAATTGGGTGAAGAACTCACCCTTAGTATAGATATGATTAGTATGATTTTTTGTAACAGCTTGCCCTCTAGAACCAGGTAGCCCAGCCCATCCGACGAGCAGGCCCACTTACACATACCACCTCACTTACACTTTCGTCCTCGCTTCATGTAAAAGGGTCAACCCAGGAGTAGTATGGTTGGAGGGATAAGCCCTTATAAATTGGTTCCACCCTTACTAAACATGCGCACACAGCTCTCATAGGCCACACAGGCCAAATTTCCAATTCGGCCAAGATGTCACATACACCCCCCAAAGGACCCGACGCCCAATTGAGCTAGGATGTCATATACACCCCCCAAAGGACCCAACGTCCTCGATGGTTCAACTCACCCACATAGCCACACAGGCATATAGGCAAATGCCCAGGAACACAACCCCTCTTAGCGCATGTCCGTACGTTCAGTGCCAGTGCCATATGCCATGCCATGTGCCTCACACAGAGTCCACATGCACCATGCACCATATGCCCACACACTGACCCCCGTACGCGCAACCACGAGGGTCGGCTCTGATACTATTTGTAACAATATGCCCTCCAAAACCACGTAGCCTAACCCATCCGACGAGCGGGTCCATTTACACGTACCATCCCACTTACACTTTCGTTCTCACCTCGTGTAAAAGGGTTAACCCAGGAGTGATATGGTTGAAGGGACAAGCCCTCATAAGTTGGTTCTACCCTTGCTAAACTAACAAAGTGGTACTAAACATGCGCACATAGCTCTCATGGACCACACAGACCAAATTCTCAATTGGGCCAGGATGTCACATTATTAATCAAAAGTTACCAAGTTTGATTTTTCTAAAAATAAAAACATCCTATAATTTGAGAGAGAGAGAGAGAGTACTATGTTATATTTTATGATGGATGTAGTATCTCCCTAGGCAAGTGGGCCATCTTTGGTTGGGATCACCGATATATGGGTCCCATCGTGTAGACCCCCGATTTTGGAAATCAGAAATCCTATGTGTTTATCCGTACCAATCCCTGGATCAATAGTTGGTACACACATATATAGCTGTTAACAGCGGATTTTCGTAATTGACCTGGAGAGGGAAGAGGAAACCGAAGCAGAAAGGAAGGATTAAGTTGGAGTCGGACCAAGTATCGTATCGGACTCAGTGAACGTATCGGACTGGGAGAAGCGCTAGCAGGGAAAGTGTATCGGCCGATACGGATTCAATAGGGTCATTGGCCGATAGAGGCTGGAAGTTGACAGAGTCAGCGTGGGCTTGGTCTGGGCTCGAGATAAGCTTCAAGGAAGTTGCCAAATAGAGATAAAGCTCGGTTTTAGGCAATTGTATCTTGTAAATCAAGTAGGTTTAGAGCTAATCTGTGGCAAGGGTCTGCCGCAAAGACTTGTTTGTTAGTTAGAGATAAGATCGTATCCTACAAGGACCCTGTTGTAATCTTGGGTATAAATATCCCGGTCGTTTGTACATAGAAGCTCTCTCAATCAATCACACAAACAATCAAGTTTAATCTACTTTCGGCGCATCGCCAACCCTCGCAAGAGGTTAACTCCCGACGAGTTCTTGCTTCCCCAGAGCAGAGGTAAGAACTCGTACCCGACGATCTACATCGTCGGGGCTAGCGTGTCGCTTTAGGCACGTTAAGCCCTGGCGATGTGATCGTCGTTTATCGTGTGTTAGCTAATCTTGATGCGGTTTTCTAATTCTATCTCGCCAGCGGTTAACTCATTTTAGGGTTTATTGCCGACGACGATCGAATTAGCTTGCTCGTCTAGATTATCTAAGGCATCTACCATCCCCAAAACTGATCGACGACTTGATTTTCTTTGTGTTAACTCTCGATCTACACTCTGAGTTGTTATCGACCTTAGTCGTGTTTCGAGGTTTAACCCAAAGCCTGTTTTCCGATCGTAATTAAGGATAGCACCGGGGTTTCAGCCGGTCTTACCTAATGCATGTGATTAGCTATGTTCTTGCATGTGTTTGCCACTTATACATGCGGATCGGTGAATATAAATATATCGGTTACAGGGTATTCTTAGGATCTCTTTGTGATTGGTATATTTATATTGGCCGATTGGCTGGTATAAGTTCGCACTAGAGTATTAGCTAGTGCATTTATCTTCATGCGACCCTCATTGGCCGATTCTAGTAATTTGCTATAAACATATTAACATGGGCCGATGGGATTAGATCTATTTTATCAGTTCTATCATATTATTACCTCAAGTAAGCCGATATAGCTGTGCCCTATCGGCCAGGCCTCCACGATGCAGCATCGGCCTATCGGCCGATCGGCCATCGTTTCTCACATGGTTTACTTGTTTGTTCTTGTTGATTGCAGATCAAATCAACTGGCATGCCCTACACGCACCTAGGCAAGCCATTGGACCTGCACTGGAGCTAAGCAGATCTCCCAGGCCGCCGTGAAAACGTGGAACCCGTTTTGTTGCAAGGCGGGTCTAAATTCTGCGCCAACAATAGCCGAATCACAACATATCACGAATGAATTCAGGCTAAAGGGGTTAAGTGCTTACATTAGGGCCAGGCAGGCCTACAACTATCAGAGAACAACAGCGGAAGACAAAGCAATACGAGGGCCCGGTTGACATGCCACAAGCAGTCGACTAGGGAACGAGACCTAGAACGGGACCACACTCCGATCATCTTGTTAGGTAGGCAAGCGTACTAACAAGAGCTTCTCTTCAAGCACTCTGCTAAAAGATATATATATAGAGCAACAATGAGTACAAAAGCACTCAGCAATCCACCACACAAAAAAATGCATATGATAGAGGGTATTTCAAGGAATGGCTTCCGGTTCTTTTGCGTAAAGCAAGTTTTGTAAATCTTTTCACAAGCCTAAGACCTAGCATAGACTGATCAAGTTTTAATACCATAGTTTATTAATCAACGACGGTTTTGTCCACCATCCATTGTGAGCCAAGGATAGCTTCCCGCCATTGTGTCGTCATGGTTTTCTGGGGCCTACCCCTTCTCGCTTCTCGAGAAGTTGAACCACCAGCACATAAAAATCATTATGCATACCTGTCCCAATCAGTTTAAGAATTTAGAGTCTAGCCAAGTGTAATACATGTCCCGGTGCTCAATAACCGCGAGCATGGCTATTCGAATATATTTGATTTACTCACACTGCAGTGGATGTACACTTTATCCGTACTCCGTGACTTGCCCAACACATGAGCTGAAGTACCAACGAATGAGACGCGTCACGGCAAAGCCTTTCAATAACCTCATTTTGGCAGTACCCGCTCCATGAACTTACATCCTCATGCACTCTAGGCGTACACGGTTTCTAGCAGTGAGAGGAGTTCTGGCGCTCCCGGGAGGGAAGATTCACACATGCATTAAGTTATAATTAAGTTTAGGTTTACACATGGCGGTCCTACCAGTGGTTGCTCCACTGTAGGCCCCGCCTCTCATACACATCAAGAAAACCATTACGCAAGGATACTGCCTCTGCTCGGCTATTTACTCCGCTAGGTCTATGCTCATTCGAGAAGTACAGTTGTACGGGGGTCGTTTCATGCTTAGCTTCATGGCTCGGTCCTTAATTGACCAGGGATGGCACTAGCCTTTACCGGACACCACCCAAGTCATCCAGTCACCCCAGTCGAAAACAGTTGTTTAGTTTTATTTTCCTTTCACAAATCATGTAATCATTATCATGGCAATGTGGCGCTCATGTCTCCACATGCCGCATATCAATTACCTTCCCTAAGGTAATTGCCCAAGCATATAGCCTTTAATAAATATGATAATGCATGAATCTAGATTAGCATTACTAAGCATTTGTCATAAGTGACTAGGAACATCACACACATTTATGGGTACAAGGGAATAAGGTAAACAATAGTCAAAGGTATAGCATAATAACAAGTAGGATATTCATCATTGCATGCAATTTTATTTGTAAACAAAGTAAGTTCGCAATTGGGATCAATATGTTCAAGGATTAGTGATGACTTGCCTGCTCAAGATAGTCCTTACTCTATAATCTTGATCAACCTTCTCCTCCTGGAAGCTGCACACGTTGCCTCACGACTAATCGATACACCAATACTATAATACGCGAGAAAAACCAATATTCAAACAACAATCACATACGCACAAACAGAATGTAATTGATGGGGTCGCACCTAGGGTTGCTCATACTATTCAGGATTGCTAATGGATTCGAACATGCTAAGGTCTAAGGTCTCTTATTCTTTCTATTGCTAATGGATTCCAACATGCTAAGGTCTAAGGTCTCTTATTCTTTCTATTGCCATGATGGCTCCAATGGTACTAACTAGCATAATATATGAGATATACCTTTTTGCTAGTATGTGGTTTAGTCTAGCTACTAGACTATAAGAGGATTATGACTAAATCATGAACTTAATTATACGATCATTGAATAGTACTTGTATTTTTCTATACTTCCATTAATTTGAAACATTAGTTATAATTTAATTTATGTGGTTGCTACAGTGATAAAACAGGTTAAAGATAATTATTTTACTATACAATATAAATTTTATTTATTAGCACACTATTTAGGTTAACTTTTATATAGTCATTTGATATTATAAATATAAATATATTTTATTAAATAGTGAATTATATGTCAATGTAAAGCTTATAAATTTAGGTTCAAGTTTCACTCAAATTTGAGTTAAAATGAGTGAGTTATGCTAGTTTAAAGATTCAAATTTGAATTAATCCAAACTATTCTGGAGCGGCACTGTTCCATATTTATCAAAAATATTGCGTACGACAATTCAAAAATGTTCACATAGAATGACTATTAATTCCTAATTTATTTATAATCTATGTCGGACCTACCAATCATAGTGTTCAGGTTAATTAAATTCCTATAAATTCACCCTCATTCTAATATTATACTAACAATTCAAATCTTAACATTATACTACTATCTATTAAATTGATTGGGCCCAAAGACATAAAGAGTGTACGATTTAATTATACTCTAATAATCTTATTTTAATAATCGAACGCGAGCGTCGAAATCCGATATCGATTCTATTATTTATGAAATAGACAAATTCCGATTTTAATCCATTTTCCTAAAATAATTGCGTTAACCGATTAAAGTATTAAATCATTTTAATTTACGCGACTCCGAATAAATTAGATTCCGATTAATACTAGTTAACCCCGATACTTTAATCCGAAATAAGATACTCCGCATATTTAATACTTAGGTATCGATAATAATCAACCCTAACGAAAGACCAAATAACCATATTGAATAATCAGGTTGGTAAATAAATTAACAAGCCAAAACCAAATAGATAATTAATAGACCAAATACCTAAATAAGTCACCGATTAAATAGATAACCGTAATTTATTATTTATGAATTTTCAAAATAGACGACGACTAATCCTCCGATTAAATATATATGCGGATATGTATAACCTAATGAGTAAAGATCTAAATAATTAGCTAAATAATAACCCACTAAATAAATAATCAATTAAGTGAATAATCACAATTAAGTAAATATTCACAATTTATTTTCTAGGAGTTCCCGAAATAATCAATAATTAATTTTACCGATTTCCTAAATTTGTATTGTGAAATAATCTAGCATGTACATATATATATATTCCCGGATTTCCTAAATTTTCTTTTACTTTTATTTTTTTTCTTTTTCTTCTTCTTTTTCCCTCTCTTTTCTCTTTTCTCTATTTGTCTTTCTTTTCCTCTCCCCTCTCGGCTGCTGCCTCCCTTCTTCCTTCTCTCTCGGTCTCTCTCTGCCTCTCTCCTTTGCAGGCGGCGCCGACGGGGAGGAAAGGGGGAAGGGGGCTTACCGGCGGTGGCGAGGCGGCGCTCGGCGTGGCGACGTCGGCTGGCGCGGGGAGAGGAAGGGGAGGGCTCGGGGAGAAGCTCGGCCGGGGGGGGGGGTGGGGGGGGGGGGCGGGGGGGGGGAATTTATAGGCGGAGGCCGGCGCGAGGTCGGAGGGGCGGTGCGCGGCGCACGGGGCTCCAGGCGGCGCGACAGGCGACGGCGACGCGTGGTGCGCTGCGGCACAGGGCGCAAGGGCGGGGGTGCGGCGACGCGACGTGTGCGGCGCGCGCAGAGGCACGGCGCGGGGCTCGCGGCGGCAGAGGGGATGGCGATGGGACGGCGCGGGTGGCGGGTGCGGCACGGGCGCGATGGCGACGGCCAGCAGCGACGGCTCGGGGCGCGAGGCGGCGCGGGGCTCGGCGCGGCGCAGGCGGCAGCGGCGGGTAGCAGAGGGGTGGCGCGGGGCGCGAGGGCGCGGCGCGGCAGACGGGGGGGGGGGGGGAATTTATAGGCGGAGGCCGGCGCGAGGTCGGAGGGGCGGTGCGCGGCGCACGGGACTCCAGGCGGCGCGACAGGCGACGGCGACGCGTGGTGCGCTGCGGCACAGGGCGCAAGGGCGGGGGTGCGGCGACGCGACGTGTGCGGCGCGCGCAGAGGCACAGCGCGGGGCTCGCGGCGGCAGAGGGGATGGCGATGGGACGGCGCGGGTGGCAGGTGCGGCACGGGCGCGATGGCGACGGCCAGCAGCGACGGCTCGGGGCGCGGGGCTCGGCGCGGCGCAGGCGGCAGCGGCGTGTAGCAGAGGGGTGGCGCGGGGCGCGAGGGCGCGGCGCGGCAGCGGCGGCTCGGGGCGCGAGGGCGCGCGGCGCGGCAGGCGGCGACGGGACGAGGGTGACGCGACGGCTAGGCACCGGTCGAACAGCTGGCGGCCTATGAACAGTATATTTTCATATTTTTGCCGATTTTGAGTGATTTTCAATTTAAAATTCTTCCAAAATTTTGTAATTTCCCCCAAATGAATATTGTTCAAATTTTTTAATGTTCCTAAAGATTTCACTCCACGTTTCCATGTTTTCATAATTTATTTTTATATACATTATTTTCTTTACTACAATTTTGCCCAAAACATATTTTAGTTTACTTTATATCTTTAATTGTTTATTTAGCCGATTTTCATTTTTAGGGTTTTTGGTTGGTCTAAAAATTAAGGAAAAATGCAATTCTATTTGTATTCTCCCCTAAGCATTTACTGACAAATTTAGGCATTCAAATGTGAATTTGACCAAAATTTAATATTGTCCAATTTTTAATATTTTCCTATGTTTATTTAAAATTTCCTATATTTAGGGATTTTGATATCTCTAAAACTAATTAAAATATTATAAGGTGACCTTTACTAATGTAATAGCACATTGGTGTGAGGACACCCTGGGTTAAATATTATGTAAGTTATCTGAAGTGATAGTGCGAAATATTTAGTTGGATGGGGTCTAATAATAATCGAGTAAAACAGTAACCATCCAACCTCATCGTCGTCCTATCAAGTCAAATGACATACATAGTATAAAACCTGAAGCGTCGAGCAGAGAGCATAGGGGATATTGCTGGGACTTTAGCATGCTAGTCAACTTCAGCCTGAGACATGCCCGTCAAACCACACGAAGATGGCAACCAGATGTGTTACACATCTTAGGAGACTTGACGAAATTCGCTAAAGCTCTACGACATCCTAAATGCTCAATACTCATATCGGTGTAGAACTAGATCTCAGGATAAGTTTTAGTTCCACACTTTCATCTAAGCGATGAAAATCAGAATAATAGGGAGTAACCACAAATAAACTTTACTCTACATTTTAATTTAAATAGATAGGCCAAACGGCCAGATAATTACTGATCCGTGGAAGCTTGACTACCCGAAACCACAAGCAGCCAACTGGGGAGGTAACCCGTTTAGATCCAGTCCTAGAAGAAACAACAATCTCTCGAATCACTCGGATTAGAGTAAGTATACAACCTGCAAAATGGATATTCCAGTATAACAAGGGTAAGTACATTAAAAGAATTAATGTACTGGCAAGCGTGCAATCAAACCTACATACATGAAGGCTCTACTTCAAAGAGAAGCTATATGTGGAATCATATTTGCATAAAGCTAACTTTATTTCACAAACCATTTGCAATGGAATTTAGATAAACATTTGCAATTAATTAACATAAATAGCATGGCATGGTATCGTATAGTAGTATAATGACATCATAACCTTCATCATTTCATTAGGCTTGCTCCATCCATGGCGGCAAGCAATACATCACAATATCAGCCCACACCGGGCAAACTCATCATCATAATCATCAAAACTCAACCCACTTCACCATCCCCCATAGTCCATTTTCATAAACACATTTATAAATCACAAGTCTATACCCATGATGTCGCTCATTTTCACTATGTCGCTCATGACCGTGAGCACGGCTAATCGATTAGTTTTAGACTCTGCAGAGTTTGTACAACTTTACCCACATGATATGAATCGCTCTAGTTTGTCCGGTACCCGTCGGTACCACCACACTCTACACATTGAATGTAGTCTAGAGGTCACAATGTAGCCTTTACATTACTTAACGCCAAGCCTTGCATCAGCGACGGCAAGTGTGAATCCATCCTGGGAATGACCCAGAATCGTCAGGTGGCGGGCCCACGCCTTAAACCTAACGTCGTGGCAGCGAACACATCCGTTTTCCCATGAGGCACTATACCGTTGAATTGGATAGACTTAGACGCCCATGCTGTGAGGCGGACCATCCGTCCCCTCACAGAAACACACAGCTAGTAATATTCGCTAGCATTATAATCAACACACATTCATGGGTAGTTTTTATGAATCATCGCTCAGACTAATTCATTCTACTCCGGCCTACCAATATGCAAGGCTAGACTTTAAGTAACTTAATTAGCTAAGGTCACCCCATAAATAACACATGTGGATGTACGGTAAACAATAGTGAACGACACAAAGTTCGGTCCTTAATCGACCCGGGCGAACACTCCCCCTATCGGTGCACAACTAACACTATATGTGCACCACTTATCGCCCAAGTCTAAAAACATGTTTAACTCCATTTTAGTTCTCAAATAATCATAGTTTTCATATCCATCTAGAAGTAAAATAATACCCAAAATCTCATTTATAAAGTGATCACAATATTAGTTAGCGAATAGCTAAGCATGGCTAAGCATATGTCACATATAAAGCATAATTAGACACACTAGAGTACAACCAATGTACTCAAATTATTTCTATGGTTACTATCAGCAATGAGTTAACTCCTATATAGGTGATTCATGTATCAAGTGGGTCATAACTACCATCTTCCCAACAAAATATAATGTTCTACCAAATAGCGCATGCAAAATTATAAACAAAATATTTGCCCATAAAACATAGGATTCAATGTGTTCAAAGGAAAGGGGCACTTGCCTCACTTGTAGAGATCCTTAATATGAATATGACAATCAATTCCACTCCTTCACCGTCAACAAATTCGCAATCTATATGATTATAACGTATAAATCGAATAAACTCCCAAATAATGCGAAAAATCCAAAATGCTCTAAAATGCATGAATTTATTATAGTAGATAGGTAATGACTAAACATGATTTATGGTGAAGGAATTTCTATTTTATTACTTGTATTTTAGGGTATATGAATTTTATAAGTTCTATACTAGTAGTAGGTTATTTAAGCCTTAGCTAGACTTAGATCACATTTTTATTTTAATGGTGTTAAGTTTCTGATTACAGCAGTAGAGGGCATGGTTTTTTAAGTTCAACAAAGTTTACTTCATTATTTGTAAAGCTAGCATTAATTTGTTACGAATTTTAGAAGCTATAGGTACTAACTATACGCTATATGTGCTTTTAAGGATGTTTTATAAACATAATGTGTTAAGTTTTGGTTTATAGTAAATAAATGAACAGGTTTGTTAGCCCAACAAATATGAATTTAAAATTTTAAATATTTGTATTAATCTCATACTAATGACGACCATTTGTATTTATTTAAAAGTGAACTATATTTTGTATACTAAATATTCCAGACCATAGCTTATAAAAATAAAGCTCATTCTTTTGTGAAGCTAACAAGTTTTGGTTTGATTCATTTAGAGCTAAAATGAATTTTCTACGAATTTTACAATTTAGATTATGTTTTATCTCAATTATTATTTATGCTAAATTTTAGAGATATTTATTCTACTGTGAGTAAAAAATTTTATACTACCATATTAAAGATCATAATTTTATGAGTCACCTGAAATTTGGTTCATTCAAATTGGAGCTAAGATGAATTTTCTAGATATTTACAAAGTTTGTATAATTGTTAGTTCAATAGAAAGGCTTATGTTATTTTCTTTATATTTCCCAGGATTTAAATATATGAGGGTCCACTGGTCATTGAGAGTAAATATGCAAATAGGTCCCTGTAGAATTCATAAATCAACCCGCAGTCCTCTAGCACGTGTTGCTGGTCAATACCATTAAGAGTCTTTAGGTTTTCAGGTTATTACATCTAGGTCCGGCCCCACATGTAAGAGATAAATAAAATTCTAAATAAATCCCTGGGATTAATCGAATTTACAAATGGAGTCCTTGGCCCAACCATCGAGGCAGCGAAGCACGGCTGCAGCTCTGATGAGCTCGCCAGCAGCGAACAGCGGCATTTTAGGCATTGCAGTCAAAATAGAAAAGATGCTCCTTCTTCTTGCGCACCCGAAGGTGGTCGTCTTGTCGCCGGTAATGGTCGGAATCAATGGTGGCGGCGGTGTGAGCGGCAGCTGGGCTCGGGCTGTGGTTGCATGTCGAGTAAGAGGCCAGTTCTTTCCAGAAAGATGCATGCATGTGAGATATGTGGGCTCCTGGATGCTTACCAAGGTTGGTGTGAGGTCCGGAAAAGTCTGGACAGCTACAGCTGCTGTTGGATCGTCTCGTCGGCGTTGTGAACTCCGGGTGGATGTCAATGGCGTGCTACGGTCAACGAGCTGTAGAAACAACATGTCTGTTGCGTCAGTATGGTCTTAGAGAGTCTATGGATGCAACGAATCGTGCTGCAACTCACCGGAGAGGACGGAAACAAGGATGGAAGCTGGCGGCCGGAGTTGAAGAAAATGACGGCGATCTCCATGCTCGCTTCACCATCGGCTGGAAATCTTGGGGGCTTTTGAAGAGGACTCCAAGGGGAGGTTGATGGCGAGAGGGCTCGGCCCGAGGTGGTCTCCTTCGTGCTATACGACTGTCACCGGCGGCGGCCTTCGGTGCGTGCTCCCGAGCGCCGTTGGCACGGCGGCGTTCCCGTCGCTACGATGGACGAAACGAACCTATGTCAAAAGAGGAATCGCTCGGCAAGATGTGGAGAGAATGGAACGCGATAGATATGGGGATGGAGATGGCTTGACAGTGACGGTGGGGGTCGTCTTCCTCGTGGCCGGTGGCGGAGATGAGGGTGACGGAGAAGCTGAGGGCTTCCTCCCTCGGTGTGCTCGACACTGGAAGGAATAGAATGGCCGGGCGACGCTGTCGGGAAGATAAGGGAGGAGCCCAGCGTCGCCACGACGACGGACACGCGTCGAGCAGGAACCTTGCGCTGCTCTTCTCTCACTCTCTCGTTCTCTCTGTATTAAGCACCGACGGGAAGAAGTGGACCAGGGTGAGGGCAAGCTGATGAGACTGCCATGTGGGCCCACCTCGTGGTACACTAGGTTAGCCTGAGAGGGATGGGTAGAAAGTTCAGTACATATAGGATTTCGAAATTTTCAGAATTAATTCTATCCCTCTCTCATTATAATTTCAATAGTATATTTTGTGGAGCAGATAAATTTGGATGAATTTTTGTGAGGATAGATAAATTGATCTAGTTTCTATTTTTCTTGGTTTCGCTCTAAAATTCCTTATAGTTTATTCTCAGCAAAATAAAGAAAATAGGTTTGGCTGAAATTGAATTGAATTTTTAGGGGGTCAAAACTAATAAAATAAATTATGGAAAAATTATATTAATTCACGGTAAATAGATTAGTAATTTAATAAATTATATCCTCTATATATTTTCATGTGATAAAATACACATATGAGATGTGTATCAATTTTGCCGATTAGGGTTTATATTTTGACTATTTTGTCCTAATTATTTGAGGTATCAAATGTACATATTAAATTGTACCAAAATTCCAGTTATACACATTCATTGAATAGTATCTACATGAATTTCCCCATGATTTTATATTGCACCATTTATTTTTAGATATTCAGTGAGTTCACCTACCTTTAAATGTTACTATTGTAAATATTTATTTAACTGATTGTAAAATTATATTTTGGTTTGTAATTAACCATAGATAATGTGATTAGACTTTACTTTCAGTTTACCATACTTAAATCACAAGACACTTGGGCACAGGTACAACTAAGGTGATGACGGGTGTAATGCTTTTATTATTTATGAATTATGATGTATTCACATTATGCTCATGAGACCTAAAATGAAATGCACCCAAGATTCAAAAACATTTTAAAGGAATCAAATCACACCAACCAAACTATACAAATGTATGCACTATGTTTTATTTTTTTCCTTTGAGCTATCAAGTAAAAGATTTTAAATTATTTACAAATTTGTATATTAAAACTGGTCATATTAGACTCACCTAGGTTTTTAGTTGAGAAATATTAGTATTCCTATTTAGGAAAAATATTCTCGATATTTTTAGATGCAAAATTTGAAATTCAAATTTTGGGTATGTTACAATTGGTTGAACTCATTTGTATAGCAATGTATTTTACACGAATAGTTTTAATCTTTATCATTTTTTTATACCTAGGGCTTAGTTAATTTGAATGATTATCATTTCATGTGTACTTACATTTCATGAGGTATTGCAAAGGGTTTATCATTTATATTACATGTGACATAGTCCAGATGATTGACATTGCATGTAGTGTGTTTACGTCTAGGTACTCAGAGTTTAATCCTGGCATTCCCATGAAACCGAGCTATCGACATGGTTCGATAATCTAGTACTGGATCTGTAATTTATATTACATGAACTTAATAATTAACCTGTTCTATATTTGGCTTGTTATCGCATGCGCAAATAAATAATAATGTATTCTTGTAAATGGTTTTTATTTAGATGTGCATCTTTAATTTGATTTTCCATTGTGACAATTTACATTTTGGCAAACAATAGCAACCATAATATCCAGCATGATGCAAAAGTTTTAAAAAGTTCAAAATTTTAGTGATTTTTATTATTATGGATTTTTAGGATGTTACACATCGACAGGTCCCTCTTTGTTTTAAAAAAGGATTAATTTGATATGTGCCATTGCAAATGTGCCTATTCAGATAATGCCATTACAATTCATCTATTCGTAGTCGTGCCACTCAAATTTTATAAAATTGGAACCATGCCATCTCCATCACGTTTTCTATCTTCTTCCCCATTTGCACGTGGGACCCACCCGTTAGATTCATCTTCTTTCTTTCACCCTCCCTTATCTTCTTCCTTCCCCATCTCTCCGTTACGGCGAGGAGCGAGGAGCGCGGGCAGGACGGGAGGAGTGGTGGCGCCCACTTGGCCAGCCATGGAGCTCGACCTCCCGCCAAAGCAACAGGCCTCGCCACTCGCCGACCTCCAAGGCTCTTCTTCTCGCCATCGCCACCATCGACACCGTTGTCCATCCTCTACCGCTCCGTGTCGATCAACTGGTGAAGGAACACATTACTCCTATTCACCTCGGCGAGCATCTTCTTCTTCACACTGAACACATCGAACCACCAGAGCGCCAACACCACATTTTGGCCATGCCTTGAAGAGGATTATGCTCGTCAAGGACATGCTTGTACTCCTGGGCTTCCATGGACATGTCCATGTCCGCGTCCGCCTTTGGTCCGGTCGTCTTGGTCTGGGCTATGGCTTCCATGAGGACGCTGAGTGAGAGCTGGAACAGCATAGAGAGGTGCCATTGAAGGTCATGGGCAGCTACAAGGGGAACTTGAGGTGGTTGGCGAAGCACACATCGTTGTCCATGAAGCACTCCCTGGCGCACACCGACGACGACACCACCATGGCGTTGCATGAGCCGAGGTGTAGGGAGAAGATCGGGCCATGGCGCTCAGCGAGGCGGTACAGCATGGCGTTGTAGATGGGGAACAAGGGAGGATGAATGGATGAAGATGAATGTGAGGACCTGCAATAGGACCTCCTATGCATAAGTGCTAGTCCAGGATCAAGGTAGCACACACAGATACAAAGATAATATCACAACCAACATCATGAAGGAAACCTAACTTTCATTAATAAAGTGACTGTGGTAAGCCTTATGGCTAAAGTTTACATTTATTCTGCCACGAAGGGCCTAAGGTAAATAATAAAGTAGCAACGGAAAAGATAAACACATAGTAGTTCCATTCAACCTTCCACAGATAGTCAACTAGGACACATGACCTATTTCTCGTCTTCAGCAGCAAACACCTCAGGGAACAACGGAAACCTCTCTTCTGGAATTGTGGAAATTGCAAGGTGAGGACATGGAATACTCAGCAAGTACACAGAAATATGCATATGCAAGGCTGACAAAGAAGGCAATGGCTATTTTGCATAACACAACATTTTACAGTTATAAATAATTTATAAATAGAGGTTTAAAGCAACAATTATAAAAAACAAGTGTTACCAACCATGCATCCACATAGGATCTGTCCACACATGACAACTTAGCTATATCATTAACTTACACACAACTCATTCCTAGTTTTCATGAACTATCCCTCATGAGAAATCACCAAGCATGTCCATGACCGCGGACGCGGCTATTCGAATAGATTAGTTTAACACTGCAGAGGTTGTACAGCTTGACCCACAAGATACATCGTCCTTTAACGGCCATGCGTAAATGTCACACTTCAGGTTGTGTGCGACCAAGGGGTCTGTAACAAGGCTTTTTAGACACTTCGTCCCAACACTACCTTCCCCCATGAGACACTTTTTCCTCACACAGACAAGAAAGTATCCATGGTTAATCTTAACACATAGCATCTAACCACCTAGGTCGGCAGTGCCATGACTCAGAATCTTACTAGGCTAGGTTCTTCCCATGAGAACATGTAGTTGTATGGCAGGCTCAGATCAATGGCTTATGAAGTGAAGTCCTTAATTGACCAAGGCAACTTGTCAAACTGCAATAGCACACAACATAGGATAGCAGCTTAAGGACGTGTAGTCGGTCCTTTGAGCAACTATATAGCACATAGCTCAACAGTAGTCTTACACAGAGACCATACTCAGTAACAATAACACAGATACATTACCACCTAACCAGGTTCACATAGAACCACCCATCACCCCGGTCCAAAACGTTTTATCCGCCTGTTGTTTATTACACGGTGTAACACATGCTACCGGAAAGATAGCACACAACCACACAGTTCATATAAAAGTGATTATAAGTATAAGATTAATCAAAATTATATTTTTCTTGTAAAACAACCTTGAGCTAGGCTAAGCATAAACTACTCTACCTTGAGTTGAGCCCAATGTTCAACTCAGAAAGACTAGGGTGACAAGGCATCATAGGTAATCAAGAATTATCAAAGGCAGGATATAATAACAAATAAGTCACATTACCCATCAATAATTTATAAATAAAATAATGCATGTAACCAAAACAAAACATTTTATAAATTGGGTCCAAAATGTTCAAAGAGTGCACTTGCCTTGCTCCCAGTACTGTTCTTGCACTATGTCTTCTGTAGCGAACTGCTCCTCTGCTCCAATGTCTACACGATTGCAAACGAGAAACAAATAAAAAAAGAAAAGGCTAAATAAATAACACCAAATGAAATAACAAACTGAACTAAGAGGTATAACTCGATTTTAGAAGAATTTAGGGAGAAGAAAGGGTCAAATCGGAGTTCAAACGAAAAAGCTATGACCTCTGAAAATTTGAATTCAAAGAAAACCCAAGGATAAAAAGAAAAGGAATATTTCAGGAATATTCTCTAGATATTTAATTTCAGGAATTGAATTATTTTTTAATAGAAAAATTTGGTGAGGCCCATTGGTCAGTGGCTCGGTGTATGGTGGACTTGGTGTATTGTGGACCGGCTGATGTGGATTGCCACGTGGCAACACGTGGATGTAGAGGAGGAGGATGTGGCAATGACATGGCATGATCTAGGGCTGACGTGTCACCGGTTAGGGTTATGTAGATCCAACGGTTGAGATTGGATCTAGGGGGTTGGACGACTGAGATTTATTAGGGTTGTTTGGCCGCAGGACCCACATGTTGGTGGCACACGGAGGGGAGGAGGAGGCTGCTCCATCGCGCCATGAGCACGACGTGGCCACGGCGGGACTGGCGATAGCGCAGCGACATTCCGTGATGATGGCACACGAGGGCATTAGTGGAAGGCGGCGCCGACAAGAGGAGAAGGAGGCAAAGTTGGTGGCGCGGCACCGAGCTCTAGGGTGGCGTGTGGACGGCGTTCGACGATGGACGCCAAATTTGGGGAAGAAAGAGACAGTGGCGCAGAAGGAAAAGAGGCTTCGGCCTCGGGACTCACTGGCGTCGGCAACGACGAGAGAAGGAGTGGCGGCGACAACGGCGTAGCTTCCCGACGGCGGCGGCGACAGTGGTGGCTTCTCACGACAATGTGATGGTGGCAGTGGAAAAAGGAAGAGGAAGGATGGCACAGACGGCTATTTATAGAGGAGGGAGAAGATAGGGTTAGGACGGCATCGGCTTGGATTTATGAAAGGGCGGCGTCGGTTGTGGGAGGCTAGTAGCGGCGTGGCGCAGAGGCTGGTGGTTCGGTGGTGTGGGCCGGGCTCGATTGACGACGGCATGGGCCGGGGCAACATGGAGGAGAGGGGGTCGGACCAAGGCGACGATGCGGGCTCGGGACTTGGCCTCCCTAGGTCTACAACTCGAAGGAAGAGAGGAGGAGGAGCTGGCCTAGAGGAGGAAGAAGAAAAAAGGAAGAAGAAGGCAAAGTAGAGGAGAGGGGGCCAGGCCAAGGCGACAATGCGGGCTCAGGACTTGGCCTCCCCGAGCCTACAGCTCGAAGGAAGAGAGGAGGAGGAGCCGGCCCAAAGGAGGAAGATGGGAAAAGGAAGAAGAAAGAGGGGTTAAAAGGAAAAAGGGAAAACTATAGAAAGAATGGAAGGAAAAGGGAAAAAGGACAATGACTTTTTTGGAAAATTGTAAATGCGAATTATTTGAAATTTTTATGAGATTTAGGATATTAGGAATTGTGTTGGAAAATTGGATTTGGGCGAAAATTGGTTTAAGAAAAAAATAAGCTCCACTTACGGAATACAAATTAAATCCCAATAATTCCAGTTAAGAACAACAAAGCCAACGACGTAATTAATTAATTAATCAAATTAAACCTTTTTGATTTAACGAAATTTTTATTAATCTATTTTAGATGAACAAACCAAATATGAATTTTTGCAAACGAGCGAAAAGAACGGAAAGGGAAAAAAATCGTGATAATGAATCTGACGGGTGGGTCCCACGTGCAGATGGGGAAGATGGAAAACATGATGGTGCTGGTATGATTTCAATTTTATATAATTTGAGTGGCACAACTAGAAATAAACAAATTATAATAATATTTATTTAACCCTTGGCCTCTGCTTGACTAGTTGACTGCTCGTCCACCGTCTCCGATTCCCACACGGCTTCGTCTTCGCGCGGTTTATATATTTTCAGGAGATGGCGCTGATGATGACGAGAGCTCAACCAATTCACAACCGCTGCTGCTGCTGCTGCTGCTCCGATTTTCTCTCCTATGTCTGTCATGGCGGCGACCCGCAAGCGATCGCCGGAGCAAGAAGACGCGACCACCGGTGGCGTCAACAAGCGGCTGCGGTTCGGCTCCATCAACGACTACAAGAAGCTCGCCGTTGTGGGGGAAGGCCGCGACGGCGTGGTGTTCAAGGCCAAGCACGTCCGCACCGGCGACAAGGTGGCCATCAAGTGGGTGCGCGCCGCCGCCGACCAGCGCGCCTTCACCCGCGAGGTCGGCTGCCTCGCCGCCTGCCGCGGCCACCGCAACATCGTCGAGATCCGCGACGTGGTCGAGGACGCCAAGACGGGAGACTTGTTCTTCGTCATGGACTTCCTCGGCAGCCGCACCCTCCGCGACGATCTCTGGATGATCCCTCCCAACCCCGAGGAGACCGCCCGCTCGACGATGCGTGACCTCGTCGCCGCCGCCGAGGCGCTGCACGCCGCCGGCGTCATGCACCGCGACATCAAGCCGGAGAACGTCCTCGTCACGTACGGTGGCGGGCTCAAGCTCTGCGACTTCGGCGCGGCCACGCCGGTGAAGCCGCCGGGGAAGCCGTACGAGGAGTCGCGGGTCGGCACGCTGCTCTACACCTCGCCGGAGCAGCTCGCCGACAGCGAGTACTACGGCCCGGCGGTGGACATGTGGGCACTGGGGTGCATCATGGCCGAGATCCTCACCGGCGGGCCGCTGTTCGACGACACGTCGGAGGAGGCGATGCTGAAGGAGATGGCCGACATGCGACACCGGCTCGAGTCCACGGGGACATGCAAGCTGTTCGACGAGCTGCCGGAGCTTTCGGTGGCCGGGCGCGAGGTCCTCGCCGGAATGCTGGCCTTCAACCCCGAAGAGAGGATGACGGCGGCGGAGGCGCTGGACCACCGGTGGTTCACCGACAAGCCGGAGAGGCGATCATAAGTGTAGTTGACACGTGTAGCACTTGTCCGTCAACTCTTCTGTAATGATTCATGTTGAAACAAGATGATTCTTTTGTTGACCATGATTCTTTTGTGTTGAATTGTTGTAAGCATATTTAATTGCTGAAACAAGTGAAACAATTCGTCTTTTCAAACAATTCTGTCTGATTCGGTTTCAACATTAGTTCATGTGTATTCCTGTATCACATACGATATTTTTAGTTGTACTTAAAACTAAACAATGATTATTAATAGGGTGTTGTTAGCCTTACTAATTAGGAAAGATTGCTGATATGGAAGAGAAAGAAAAGAGGGAGAAAAAAATTGTTGCTATGGTTACCACGGCTCAATTAACTTTTCTTAAGGCTCTATATAATAGAAAGTTTGTTGGATGATGGCGGAAAAAAGGAAAGAATAGTAATAAAGTTTTTTAATTAATAGTTAAAGTCTTTGTCGTCTCAGCCGTCGTAAGGATATGGTATGTAAGTAAACATGTATTACCTAAGGGTATGTTCAAAAGTAAAGCCTTATATAGGCTCTTAGTTTATTTAGAGGCTATAGTGTTACAACAGTTGAGACGATAAAGACTAATAATAAATACACCAAAATATTTTTTATTACCTTTTTCTACTTTTCTTCATCCTCATACAACGAAATTTTCATAAATGCTAAGAGTCGATGTTAAGCCGTTGTTAAGTTTATCATCAATGTTTCTCTCTCCTTCCCTCTCTTTTCTATGTCGGCGAACTTACCTGGCTTGTTAATAACCCAAGAAACTGGTATTAATTGTTGTTGTACATGCACTGGCTCTACCTTTCATCAGGCCATGAGTGAGGCTCAGGAATAATTGGTATGGCAATATGTCAAATTTGACCATTAATATTCCATGATTTTCTTTTCGTAATCAAGCAGAGAAAGCATGAAAAAGCACTATGACATGTAAAATGCATGGAAATTGCCATAATTCATAACTTTGAGGGTAAAAGTATGTTTAGAATTTTAAAAACCTTGGGGTTATATTTTAGTTGTGCAATGCAAATGTTATAATTACCTAACGATTGTTTTGTTGCCAGGATTGGACGCGGGTGACTCTCAAGTTGAATTACGTGATTCGAAGGTCGCCAAGCAACACACTAAGGCAAGATATGTGATATATGAGATCTGACATGTTAATTCTAATTGTATGCATATCTAAGGTTGGATATATATAACAATTTACATGTAGGTTATCGACAATGTGGATATATATAACAATATATATGTAGGTTGCATATTTCTTAAGGCTGTGTTCTTTTAAAATTGCTAAATGGTGCGTTTTTTGCATATTTCTTAACTAAGTGAATTTTAGAAGCTGTTCATAGTTGCCGACAATGTCGATATACATGACGATATAAATATAGGTCGCATATTTCTTAACTAAGTGAATTTTAGAAGTTCATCGTAGTTGCCGATAATGTGGATAATAATAACTTTTTATGTACCATTTAATGTTACAAAGAGATGACAGATCGCAATCACGAACAGTTTCTCTTAGACGAGATCAATGAAGGCAGCAGCCAGTACTGGGCGGACGAGGAG
Organism: Oryza officinalis; assembly: GCA_008326285.1. Classification (NCBI taxonomy): domain Eukaryota; kingdom Viridiplantae; phylum Streptophyta; class Magnoliopsida; order Poales; family Poaceae; genus Oryza; species Oryza officinalis. Next base: position 2,695,993 of record BDMV01000010.1, on the reverse strand, counting down.
GGGAACGAGAACCCCAACCAGTATTTAAATGAGGAGGGGAATCAGGAGAGGAATGAGTAAGGGAATGAGGAGAAGAACCAAGATGAGCAGCAAGCCAGTCAACCGAGCGTTGGTACGAAGAGGGCACGCGGACAACATGGTGTCGCGAAGAAGGTGGAGGGGCGACACATCATAACTGAAGTGAACCCAGACGGCGAACCAGTTGCCCCCGCCGATGCAGCAAGAAAATTTGTGTCACACAACGGTTGGGTCATGAGGGATCACGTGCCTATCAGCATACAAAACTGGCGCCAAACAAAGTCACGAGAGGATGTTGAACAAACATATGTTCCAACTACAAAGAAGGACATGCTGTGGACCACCATGCTCGAGACCTTCACAATCCCTGAGGTAGATCACGCCAAAGTGAACTATTGGACGCTGAAAAAGATGGCTTAACAATTCCAGGGCTACAAGAAAGATTTGTAACACAGATTTATCCTGAAGGATCTGACACCGGACTTCGACGCATTCCCCATACTGAAGGATCACTGGAATGCATTTGTGGCCTACAAGACAGGAGAGCAAGGGCAAGCCAGAATAGCAAAGAACAAAGCCAATGCCTCCAAGAAAAAGTACTTTCACCGGCTAGGGTCGGGCGGTTACAAGAAGGCAGAATCAAGTGGCAGAAAATGGAGGATGCTCTAGCTATAAGAGGAATCGTTCTGACCGTAGTTGATTGGCCTGAATGATCGAAACATTGGTAGTACACTCATGGGAGGACACTGAATCCTGGTGATGGCTCCCTGATCTTTTGTGATGACATACGGCAAACAGCTCACCGTCTCGTGGATGCCCTAGAGGCATCTTCTGAGAAAAGATTCCATCTGGACAGAGAGAAGAACGAGCTTATGCTCGCACTGGAAAATCCGGAGCACCCAGGACGAACGCGCGAAAAAGGCGTGGTTCCATGGAAATATGGGTTTAAAGAAGACATCCACACATACCGAAGTCGCATGAGGAGCAAGAGAGACACAGATGCGAAATTGGCAGATCTTGAATTGAAGGTCGTGACCCACGACGCATGGTTGCAAGAGGAGGTGGCAAGACAGGTGGAACAACGCTTAAATGAACAGCGGAGCCAGTAGACCCAGCCGTCAGTTCCTCACGTTATGGTGAGCCTCTTTGGCAATCGAAGCAGCTGCGCTTCTACAGGGCAAGTAGGGGAACATAGCATCAACGCTGCAGCAGGGCTAGCTGTCGATGAACCACCCTACCCCGTGGATGAAATCACGGAGCGGACACCATGTGAGTTGCATATTCCTTACAGGAACATATCAATTAAGGTATGCTCATAGTTTTATAATATCTAGCTTGTAAATTGCAAATGTTTGTACATATGTTAATTACTAATTAACCTCGATTCTTGTGAAGGTGGCGGAGGGCATGGCTATACAAGTGCAGCAAGACGGGATGTACCATTGTGGACCGATTCCACCTCGGTACTCAAAGGTTGAAGTTGAGCTGGTGGTCCAAGGCTTTGAGGATCTCGAGTTGGAAATCCTCGGAGGAGACGGGGAGACGAAACTAGGAGAGACAGCCCACGCCATTATACTATGGTGCAAGCGGTACATCGTGCTTCCCGAGCGAGTAGCGGCCTCCGTTCCTACATCTCCACCACTGCATCCTCGGTCTCCCCCGCAACTGCGGTCTCCTCCGTCGGCACCGTCTCCTCCACAATCGTGGTCTACTCCGCCTGCACCGTCTCCTCCGCAACCGCGGTCTTCTCCGCCTCGACCATCTTCACCGCCTGCACAGTCTCCTTCGTCATCAATGCCGTAAGTAGCTGCAAGTACCAAGCGGTCTTTTCCACCTCATCCAGCACCGTCAAAGTCCACAGAACAAAAGAAAAGCCAAGACTTGACGAGCCAAAACTACCCATGCTCAAAAAAAGAACGTATGTTTGTGAATTTATTCACCGCATGGCACACGCTGTTAACACTGATACGGATATCGAAGTATGAAAACACCTGCACGTACATTATTTATGCTCTTCTCATTGATTTAATATATTCATATCTCATTTTTTGAAAACGATAGATTATGTGGATGAAGGACCAATCGCCCCATGAAGATTACATCAAGGTTGTTCAAGAACAAATCATGGGATTTGTTATGGATAAAATTGTTAATCCGGTAGGAGAATTTCACGACGACGGAAGACCCATTCCTCGAGATGAATTGTCCTAGTTCGTAATATATAATGAAACATTAGAAATTAACAACAATTGTATATATTTATAAGTAAATTCCCATTTTATATGTATTTACAAATATATATTACTCTTATGTGTATGTATTTACTTATATATGTCTTTATATATATATTTATTTATATATATATATATATATATGTTTGTATTTGTGTGTGTGTGTATATATTTATACATGAATATATATATATATATATAAACATGCAGCAAGCAATATAAAGCATTTTAAAAAAAAATCATCTTTAGCACTGGTTGATGTTACCCACCGATGCTAAAGATGCCCATCTTTAATCCTGGATTGTTAGTCCTGGTTGCATACCTAAGACTAAAAAGGGTTACAAACCGAGAGTAAAAATGAGTTCGCCAGCACTGCTAGAATTGACCAATTTCAGATACCTGAAGTGTAAAGAAAAAAGATGTAACATACTAGTACTAATCAAACATTGCCATGCTTCAGATAATTTTTGGCATTGATCATGCTTAAGTTTTACTAAAAGAAAGTAAAACACCATTCTACACTCAGCTGACCTATCTATATATCATGAGCAGCTTTTCAAACCTCATCAGTTTAGCATGTCTACTGTGAAAAACAAGCTGAGTGCCTTCATACGTACGGTGTGATCAAATTGTCTGTGCCATTATGTAAGGGACTAGGCCAGTTCATTTCGAAAGAAGAGTGAATAAGAGGAAAGTTGAAATTTAGCCCAAATTGTTTGTGCAATTATACAAGGGGCACTTGGTTTTGAAGAAAGCTGAAATTTAGTCTAAAATCATATGAGATACTAGAAGACAACTGAAATTGGTTAATATGATATGATCATTGTTGATCCTTGTTACTGATGTTAATTAAGTTGCCCAACATACAATATCCAACAATCATCCGATGGTAGTCCGATGTCAAAATCAACCTCGACATATATCTCCGTCGCCTAGCAGCTCAACTTGACTATGAACATCAACTGCAGTTTTTGACATAGTCCTCAGCGTAAAACATTGACCATTAATATTTTTCACACTATATTATGAATAATTATAGAACTAGCATTATATATAAATATTTTTAAATATAAATCCACAAGTAACATTGTTAACGTATAATCTCTGAATCAGTACTACTATTAGTAGTTCTTACTTACCTAGTTGTTCAATCAGATTTTGTACCATTAGATATAACGTTTTTTTATGTATCCATCAAAATTTCACAAAGGAATGATTAGTATTTCGGCGCAGGCGACTAGCTCATAGCAAGCATACATGCCTGGATAAGGAAACATGAGAGATTCACTGTAGGAGTACAATTTTCCCGTCTTTTGCTAATTGGGGAGAAGACGGTTTGTGACATGATAATAAATTAAAATAAAATCGGCCGAGTAGATGCTGAATGGAAAATTCAGCCCCAATGAGCCAGTATGAATACAAATGGAAGTAGAAGGAATGATCGGCTCATGACAAATAAATAGAAACATGCCGCTGTAGCATCGTCATTATAGGATGCTAATCACGTGATTTGCCGGCAGTGAATTGCTTGGATTGCTTGCATGGAAACCATGCACATGCCACTAGTACAGAATGAATTTTTGCAAACGGGCGAATAAGATTTTTGCATGCGGTTGGGCCAGCCGCATGCGCGAAATCGTCTGCAAAAATCACCATCTTCCCATGCGGCCAGAACACCCGCATGCGAAAATCCGATTTTCGCATGCGGGCGCTTAAGCCGACCGCATGCAAAGAGAAAATATCGCGAAAAAAAATAAAATTCCAAAAAAAAACAAACCCTAGCCGCAAGCGGCGGCATCGCCGCCCGAGCTCGCTGGCCGCTTCCGCGCCACCTGCCCCCGCTGCTGGCCGCCGCCATCCGCTCCCGCCACTGGCCGTCGCCGCCGTATCCGGGCGGGACGAGGCCCACCGCCACCGGATCCGGGCGGGATCCGCCCACTCGTCGTCGTCATCGGGGTCGCCGCCCACCGCCAGACGCCACGTGACAGGCGCCAGATCCACGCCGCTGCGGCCGCCGGCCGTCGCGGGGTAGCGCCGTGCCCGCTGCCGTCGCCGCCTGCCGCTGCCCGCCGTCGCCGTCGCCGTCGCCGTCACCATTGCCCGCCGCCTCCTTGATGTCGCCGCCCGCTCCCTCCTAGCTGCCGCCGCTGCCGTGCCTTATTGAGGCCGCCGCCGCCGCTCCCGCCGTCGCCCACCGCCTCCTGCCGCCGCCCAAGTGAGGGAGAGAGAGAGAGAGGACTCCACGGCGGTGAGGAGGGGGAGCGGCGGTGAGAGAGAGGAGATAATAAGTGAGAGGAGAGGAAGAGAAGATAAGGTTAGGTGTAGGAAGAGGACCATTTTTACATGCGGGCCACTTAACCGCCCGTATGGAAAAATAGATTTTCCCATACGGGCCTCTTAAGAGGGCCGTATGCAAAAATGAGCTCATTTTTGCATGCGGCTCACTTAAGCGTCCGCATGCGAAAATAAAATTTAAAATTTGAAATTTGAAACTAGTGTATCTCACTCATACGAACTCCAAATTAGATGATTCTTTTTTCTAAATGTTTCTAAAATCATGCTCTATCATGTTATTGTGTTCTTACTGCTATTATTTTGGTTATTTTTTCTTGAGACTTTGTTTTATCAATTAAAAATTTGAATTTCAAAACTTCAAATAATATTTTGAAGCAATAAATGATTTCAGCTGAAAAAGTCATCCACAACAAAGTGGTATAACTCATAAATATCTATAACTTTTATTTTGGTCATTTCTTCATACGACAAAGTTATTTCTAACATTGTTCACAAAATGTACATATCTTATATAGTTTTATAAACTATAGAGAGAGATATGTAAATTTTGTGAAAATGTTACGATCACTTTGTCGGATGAAAAAATGACTAAAATAGAAGTTATAGATCTTGATGAGTTATACAACTTTTTTGTGGATGACTTTTTCAGCTGAAATCATTTATTGCTTCCAAATATTATTTGAAGTTTTGAAATTCAAATTTTTAATTGATAAAACAAAGTCTCAAGAAAAAATGACCAAAATAATAGCAGTAAGAACACAATAACATGATAGAGCATGATTTTAGAAACATTTAGAAAAAAGAATCATCTAATTTGGAGTTCGTATGAGTGAGATACACTAGTTTCAAATTTCAAATTTCAAATTTTATTTTCGCATGCGGACGCTTAAGTGAGCCGCATGCAAAAATGAGCTCATTTTTGCATACGGCCCTCTTAAGAGGCCCGTATGGGAAAATCTATTTTTCCATACGGGCGGTTAAGTGGCCCGCATGTGAAAATGACCCTCGATTTTTGCAGACGCCATTAGTTATGGTCCGTTTGTAAAAATCATGGGCTCTCGTACAGAAAAATCACTTTTGTAGTAGTGGCGCGTAAGCGTATATGAATACAAGGAAATAATCGCTCCGCATCACGCCGGTTTGGAAAGTAGATTGTCCCAGTATGACTTGGATGGAATCATATTGAGTATGATCCTGACAAATTGGAAAAAATCACACTACTACACAAACAGCTATAGATGCCGATTGGAAACCTACAAAAATCTCCATCCCACATCCAAGAACACCATGATTCATCGTCACCGAAATTGATTATTCAGCATCATGATTCATCAACATCACAGAAATTGATATTTGGCATCAACATCAACATCATGATTCATCAACATCTCACCATCGATTTATCAACCAACAGCATGCCCCACAAAAATCACAGAAATTGAAGTCACTCCAATTAGACTCACTGTCGTGGAGAATCCGTCTGCACGTCGCCCGCGCGTGCATTTGGCCGGCCGCCCCAAGCTCGTGCTGGCCGCCGCACCAGGCCTAGGAACGGAAGAGGCAGTCGCCGCTGCCACTGGCACGTAGAGAGGAAGAGGCCACCGTCACGCCAAGGAGGGGGAGAGGCGGCCCCCTGAGCGTGGACTGGGGAGGGTGGGCTCTGATGACGATGACGACGACGATGCTGCGGCTGCTGAAGCGGCAGCCATGGAGCTCCCCACTGCCGAAGCGATCTGATCGCCACCTTCCTCCCCTCTTCCCCCTTCTCATCACCGCCCCAAACCCTAGCGCCGAGAGGGGAGCTGGTTTAGGCACGTCTCTCCTGGGCGAGATGCGGAACCCACCTCCACCTCCGAGGGGAGCGGCACTGCCTTGCTGCCCGCCTCTGCCTCCGAGAGGAGCAGCATCGCCTTGCCGCCCGCCTCCGCCTCCTCGGTTGGGAGAGAAAGAGACGAGGAGGTTGCGAGAGAGAGAGAAATGGGTGGAGGCAGGGTTTAACTTACCGGCGGTAAACGCGTGGTTACCGCGGTTACCGCCCGTACCGCGGGGGTACGGTTACCCGTACCGCGCGGTATGGTTTGATGAAATTTGCCCGAATTCAAAAATTCAAAAAAAAAAGAAAAAAAATCAAAAAAATGGTGAAGGTAGTGCTTGATTTGTAGTGTTTTATGGTGAAGAAATTTCTCAAAAAAGAGTAATATTTATTCAAATTTGAGAGCAAAACAGAGAATAAATTTGAAAATAGAAAAAAGAAAAAAAATGGGCCGGCCCGACACTGTGCATATGGCCCATAGAGGCCCAACCGAGGAGAAAATATCACCTCCCCATCTCTAGCGTGCTCTCTCTCTGGTCTCTCTCTTCCTCTCCATCCTTAGCCTCGGCGACGCCAGACGAGGCGAAACCGCGCTAGATCCGTCGCCACCGCACCGGCGAGCGAGGATACCGTGCGGTAGGGCGCGGTAACCGCGCGGTACGCAACGGTAACCGTCCACGCCAGTGAGCCCACGGAAAGACCTTTCCTGCCGCGCGATTTTGCGCGGTAACCGCGTGATTTGCGACGATTATCGCGCGGTTTTGCGCGGTTGCCGTAGCTTTAGAGGGCGAGTTCCGGGCGCTATATAGAGCAGTAACCGTGCAATATCGTGCGGTAACCGCGAGAAAACCGTGGTTACCGCGTGCAAATCGATGGTAAACCGCATAGCTACATTTTGTAATTTTGATTTCAAAAAAATTCTTTAGCTAGCTTTGAAGCACCATAATTTTGATTTCATATGCTTATTCGAAATGTCTCTATTAGTAATAAAAGACTATGTGTAAGTAGAATTTTTATACGTATGTCATTAGTGAATTAAAAATGCGGCCTTGGTGATTTCATTTTTAATACTATACTTTTCGCGTATGTTACATGCACGGTGGATATGACAGATAGTAGGGACCCAGTGTGGGAGCACGGGGAGAGCATGGCACCTGGATGGCATTGTAAGTATTGTCATTAGAAAAAGGGCGGTGGTGGAGCAACTCGACTTAAAATTCATTTGGCTGGAAAAAGGAAGGGGTTACATATTGCAATTCAGTGCCTCCAGATGTCCACGAATTCTTCAGGCACGAGTCAAAATATTATGTTATGAATTGTTCAATTGATTTCAAGTCCGTAATATAGCAAAGATCATGCCAAAATTTTTTATTGTATACCCACAAGTATTGTTCAATTGATTTCAAGTCCGTAATATAGAAAAGATCATGCCAAAATTTTTTATTGTATACCCACAAGTATCCTACATATTTTAATTATTATCCCAAAATTCTACACATTTTTAAGTGTTTCTCCAATTTTTTTTATTTTTTTTCATTTTGTTTTTCTTTTGCTCTAACATTGCGCGGTAACCGTGCCATACCGCACGGTTACCGCGGTTTTCCCGAATTTTTGAATTCAAATTTTTCAAACACGAATTTGTCGCGGTTTTTGGCGGTAACCGCCGTACCGCCGGGTGGCGGTAACCGGGCCCCCGGCGATAAGGTGAACCCTGGGTGGAGGAGGTGCGGGTTGGATGGATAAGGCTGTGGGTGGATATAAGTGCAGTAGGTGTGGCTTGGCTGGGCTTCACTTAAGATGGGTGCCAGTTTTAAAAAAAATCGGTATCTAAAAACCGACACCTATAATTTATTATAGGTATCAGGTTTTTTTTAAAAACCAGCATATATAGTATTGGTGATGGTTTTTCTTTACAACCAACACCTATAGTTACTTAAAGGTATCAGTTTTTAGTGTTTTTAGCTCACAGAGATGAAAAAGGTCTATAGGTGTCGGTTTTAGCACTTTTGACATCTATAATATCGACCTGTATGTGCCTTTTTTTTAAGTAGTGTCATAACATATGGAAGGAATTGCAAATCGTAGAACAAACTAATTGGCTAGCCATCCATAGGTGATCCATGCATGCACTGGGCAGTCACTGCATCCTCTTCACGCTATAAAAGAGCCTGCCATTTCAGTCCCTACACACAGAGACAGACAGAGACACAGAGAGGTGGAGGAGAGACTGACACTCACACACGTTGACAAACACACCAAAGGCAAGAACACAAACAGGCGATCAACCAAGATCGAGTGCATGATGGTGTTGCTGCCCACCATGGGTAATGCCACTTGACTTTTTTTCTCTTTCGTTTCACTCACTCCATTTCAGCTAGCACGCAACACATGGCAGGATCGTTTATGACGGCGCGGTTCGATGGCTCGTTGGAGACACCCAAGTCGTTGCCGTTGTCGGTGATGCTGTCACACTCGGACGGCCAATATGTGTATATAGTCGGTTGTAGTTTAGGACTTAGAGTTGTACTAGTTGTTAGGAATAGAGTAAGAGTCGAACTCTATCCTAGACTCTCTCTTAAATAGAGAAATGAACCTGTTATAACCGCATATATGGCGACTTAGCATAGCGAGAGGGAGCGGCTGCCAGCGGCGTCTGGCCGTGAGTCGTTGTAACTCTGATATACTGTAATATGTTGGATCGGGGAGAAGCATCCGTAATCAGTGCCCTGGGGTTGTAGGCTTCGGCTGAACCTCGTTAACAAATATCGTGCCTCGATGTCGTTATCGTGTTTGGATCTCCTATGGTGTTTCTTTTCGCGTTTGGTTCTCGATGTGCTATCGGGCCCGGTTTTATAACAGTGTCTTCACTTCTGTAGCCATCACCGATGACGAGCTTGCACCACCCACAGCCGGGAGTAGTCTCGTCTTCGCCATCAACCATCGACGTGTATTACTTATATTTTCTCATTGAAATGCATGGATATAAATCAATTGCCAAGCTTCAATGTAATGTCGATTTATATCCTTCGTATCCAAATGTGGTTATTATTAATGGATTTGTCATCAATCACCAAAAAAGACGAGATTATAAGTTGAAGTGACTTAATTTAGTTTTGGTGATTAATGATAAATCTAAGAGAGAATGCATTATATGCCACTGAGTTTGTCACAGGTCTATGATTTGTCACTGGCTTTGTCACGTTCTATAATATGTCATCGAATTTTGCTTAACTTCTATGATTTACCATCGCCGTCTAGTTAGCCAACTATACAATTTTATAAATGACCAAAATACCCCTAGGACAAAAACTTTCAAAATTTGGATAAAAATTCTAAAATATCAAATTTTAAGTTTTTGGCTAAATTTTGGATGTTTATAATATGATATTTCAGAATTTTTATCCAAATTTTGAAAGTTTTTGTCCTAGGGGTATTTTGATCATTTGGACAAATTGTATATTACTAACGGAGACTAACCAGACAACGATGGTAATCGTAGAAGTTAAGCAAAAGTCAATGACATATTGTAGAACGTGACAAAGTCAGTGACAAATCGTAGACTTGTAACAAATATAGTGGCATATAATGGATTCTCTCTAAATGTAATTATATGAGACTAACGTTTTTATCTGATTTTCTTTTGACTAGTCTCATTTGGATATGAAAATAAAAATGATGAGAGGTATGTATTAAACTTCACATATTCTAACTTGGTCTCTCTTATGGATCCAAAATATAGTATGAGCTCCCTCATTGATCTTAATTAATTATGTGCATATGTGTTCCTTCATATTCACATGTATGCATATCTTGAAGGAGAGTTTATTCTATATTTTGTTTATTATAAGATCTCTACCTTGATTTAAAATTATCTTCCATCTCATCTCTCTATATTATGTATATCGGGTAATTATCCATCACCAAAGAGAGAAAAGATTGAAAGATCTTGGATTAAACAATTTGTGTAACTCTTGCTTTGATGATAGATGATAAACCGATGTTTATGGGATTAACCTCTCTTTTACATAAGTTCTCAGCTAGGTTATTTTTCAATAATGAGATGTGAAAGATATGCATTCTTTGGTGACGGAACTTAATCATGACAAGAATGAAATACATGGAGATCAAGTGATATGTATCACTTATTATCTCCTACTTTTTGAGATGCTCATATATATGATTTCGATGTTATGGTTATATAAGTGTGAGACTACTATTTAATTGAGCCTTGTCTTATTTAATCTCTTTTACATTGAAAACATGGAGATCATGAAGATATATGTTTATGTTTGTCTTTATAATTGCTACATGTCTTCTCTATGTGTATATGATAAACCCCATTGGTTCTTCTCTATTTATGCATACACTTGCCTTTTATGGATATTATTTTGTATTCATATATTTAGGAGGAGCAAATTCTATACACTTGTTGTGCATGTTCTAGATCCATATTATTCACCTATTATTTATATTGGATCTTTGCACTTGACCTTGCATGCGAGTATATGACACTTGTGGGGTTAATGAATACTTAACAAATATATCCATATCTTTCATATGTAAACGGTTGGTCATCAAATGGAGGATGACAACAGATTTGTTAGGACTAATGTTTTTCTTTGAGTTGTGCAAAGGGATAGGTCCCACCATGATGAGGCAAATGAATCACACCATGGGTTGATGGTCACCAAGCCAAGAACATCAACATGTTGACAAGAATGAAGTCAAGCTTGTGATGAGAAGAAAGCTTTGACAAAGGATGGTCAAGACCTCGGCATAAACATGGTTCAACCGGATGGTCACAAGTGTTGATCTTGGCTCAAACATTGACCCCAAGTTGGATGGCACAAGGCAAAGGTATAATGGAGCTAAGAATGTTTTCTTAGTCTTTTTCTGGTCTTGGTGTTTGGTGTAGACTGAATTTGCTATATAGACGCCGCACTATCAAGAGGGGTTTATGAAGTGAGCATGTGGGTGATCTTGTGCCATATTAGTTCATACGCATGTGGGTGCATTTGGTGGGCTTGTCTAGCCAAGTGTGATAAGTTTTCTCAAGTCCCAAACAAAGAGAGAAGTGGACATGTCCATAGGAATGGGTAGCCTCTTGTGGTTTTGTCTGGTGGAGTATCCTTTGGAGTGTGAGGCCTTTCTCCCTGAGACAAATTGTGTTTCTTGGATGAATTGTTCATGGGTTGGATAGCCCTTTGAATAAGATTTCCATAGAGTCCAAGAACATCAATTTCTGACATCCGAGTCAAGAGAAATCGTTGTTTTACTAATGGTCAGTTGTGCTGAAAAGTGACCTGCGGTCTGACCACAATGTATTGTCCGGTCTAACTGTAGCTCTCATGGCGGTCTGACCGCTGCTCCTGAAATTGAAGAGAGGTCTCGCCTTGGTGATACAAAGCCGCTAGAGCCAAAGTCGGTCTGACTGAAGGCAGCTCGGTCTAACCGAAGCTGATCATAGTCTAACCGGTCGGATTATGGTTGTTAGACCGCAAGTGCATTAAATGCATTGTAACGGCTAGTTTTCTAGCCGTTTCATTGGAGGCCGGTATGACTGGCCACTCCATGTCAGTCTGACTAGTCATCACCTGTAAGTTGGGATTTCGCCCCCAACAGCTAGTTTTGGTGGTTGGGGGTATATACCCACTCCCCAGTAGCAAGGGCAATATTTTCGCACTCCATTGCATTATCTTGAACCCTTGTAAGAGTTCTCACACCCTTGTGCACTTAGTTTATTTACTGAGGTGTTGGAGAGTGAGTTAAGCCAATCCAAGTGCATTGCTTCATTGTTAGAGCTAGTGTGGCACTTGATTATCCTCGGCAAGCATCCTAGACTTTTTACTCTTGGAGGTTGCCACATCCTAAACGGCTTGGAGGAGTTGCCCGCTGACCTCTTCGAGAAGGTTGTGGAGGAGGCTCGGTGTTGATTGTGAGTGGCTCGTTGCTCACCATCTCCGGAGTGGAGGAAGAATAACCATAGTGATAGAGGCTTGGGAGATCACTTCGGGACCGGTTTCCACCTTGCCCATCTCTTGACGAGGAGGTCTGGAGGCTCGGTGGTTTGAGCGGTGAAGTTGGGCTCGCCTCAACGTTGACATAGGAAGCCGGCAAGCATCCGAACATCGGGTGAAAAAATCCTTTCTCTTGCCTCCTTTATTTTGTGCAATTTATATTTGTGCCAATTTACTTTGAGCAAGTTTACATACTAGAAATTATTTGTACTATTATCACCCTAAGCTTGCAAACCTCAACATAGGCCAGATTATTTGTGCACTTAGTTAAGACTAGTTGATTTAGGTTTTGAATTGTGGAAAACCATTTTGATTTACACTTCCGCATATATAACTCAGTTTAGCCAAAAGTTTTAAAACCGCCTATTCACCCCTCCCCCTCTAGTCGGCCTCCTTGATCCTATAGTGGCTGCCGCCGATGACAAGCTTGGCCTTGTCGCCATCATCGGTGCCTATTGTGCATCGCTGTCGACGTGCTCAAGTTTGGAGCCATCGGCTGTCATAACGGACGTGCTTGACATTGTCACCGGTTGATGATGACCGCGAGTCCGTCATCACTGCTGGAGTCATCCTCATGCCAATGACTATGGCGTCATGCTCGCCAACCTCGTCCGTTCGATGACAAAATCCTTATATATATGCACCGTTGTCCATTGTCCAACTGCTACTAGGGACGTCCTACGGCTTGTCGCTGCCACCAGCGTCATTCTCACATGAATCCTCACCTCACCTGTTAGTGACCACGAGCTTGGCATCCCCACCGGTGCCTCCGTCACTCCTAGCGGTGTCCATACACACACTGACGACTTCTTCGCCATCAACCATCGGCTCGTATCTTCGTGGCTGCCACCGATGACAAGCTCGACCTTGTCGTTGTTGCCGGTGCCAACCATGCATTTGCCGATGATGTACTCAAGTTTGGAGCTGCCAGCTATCATCAAGGACGTGCTCAAGCTCGACACCTCTGCCGGCCTCCCTAGCGCCCCATCGGCGTCCACATGCATTGATCAGCCTTGCTTCCACCCTCATGTTGCTATCGGCATCTCCGGTTTGTTGTTGATGATGACCTTGAGTTCGTCGTCACTACCAGAGTCACCCTCACGCTATCGACTACGGTGTCACGCTCGCTAGCTTCGACCGCTCAATGAAAAAATCCTTGTGTACACGGCCATTGACCGCCCGGCTGCCACCGACAACGACTTCTGACTCATCGCTACCACCGGCGTTATCCTCACATGATTCCTTACCTCAACCACCAGTGATCACGAACTTGGCATCTTTACCGATGTCTCCGTCACTCCTAGTAGTGCCCGTACACACTGATGGCTTCTTCGTGGCCTCCATCGGCGTACTCCCGAGCTCGACGCCACCACCAGCTTCATTGCCGATAGTCTCTTCGCAGTTGCCACCAACAAGCTCAAGTTCGGCGACATCAATAGCGTCAATGCCATCACCATGCTGAACGTGACGTCCATGCTGTGGGAATGCACATGGATAGACATGTTGGTGATATGCCCTAGAGGCAATCATAGAGATGATCGTATCACGTACTATGTTTACATCTTTGTTATACGTTGTTCCTTGAAATAGATAACTTATTATTGATCAATGAATATGTGATTCGTTCATGAGACTATTTATGTTGTATGTTACTATTTCTAAAGGGTCCCTGATCAAATATCATATATGGAACAAATATGGTTCAATGATCAGCGCATTTATTAATTGATGATCATGTTTCATGGATCATGGTATGGAGATACCAAATTAATAATGTGGACACATGCTGGAGAACATGTTGTTGGATAGACCCAACATGAGACACTGCAAGAGCTATATGTGATGTGCCATCAGTGGTCTCATATTAGTGTTGGTGTAGAATTCATAGACCTGAGATTCTTATGATTCCCAACATGTGTAGTAGCTTGCTTAGGTGCTGCTAAACACTACTCCGTAAATGGGTAGTTATAAAAGTAGTCTTCGAACATGCTATGAAACATGTAGTGGGATATGAATAATCAATATGGGATTTGCCCCTACCTTGAAGAGATATCTCTGGGCCCCTCGATGTTATAGATTATGGAAGTGCATGGCCATGTCAAAAGTGATTGAGGAGTCAATCACAGGTTAAATAATCTATTACAGGATCGACTGAATGATTGAGCTATTAAAGGATGGCATATATCTAGTCTTGAGCTTAATCGATATCGTGAGGCAAAGAGGTTCATACAAGTATACACTAGAGGTTCAGCCGATATGATCTTTATGTATGCCCGGTGGGTCAATATGTTCTGCTAGGAGCCGCTGTTGACAAGTGGACCAAAAAGAAGTTTTCGAGCTGCAACCGAGTGTGCATGAACCTACAGGGTCGCACACTTAATGAGCCGAATAAAGGGATTGGATGGAGATCCAATATTTGCTTAATTCGGATGGGGATCCGAGTAGGACTCCTATGGGCCTAGAAGGCCCAGTTATGGATTCTATATATATCCTTCAGGTGATGAGGCTGGTCAACATAGAGAAACCCTAGCCGTCACTCCCCTCCCGAGCAAAACCCTAGACGCACACGGGCGCTAGCATGACTGTGCGACGTGTTCCTTCCCTGGACGTGTGGATACCGGTAGAGGTGCCGCTGGTCTGCGATGCTGATCGGCGTGAGAGCACGATGGGGCGCATGTACGAGGAGGAGAAGATCAGGTTGCTGCAATCTATTGCTTCCTCTACATCGACGCGCGCTATGTCACCAATATTCCTTCGGCTTCGTAGCACCTACTTCCGCTGCACAGTACGTAGAGTGGTAACGATCTATGATCTTATACTTACATGGTTCCTGGTTTACACAACAGAAAAATTTTGATTTATGCTATCGTAGCCTATACGTATCCCAACAAGA
The DNA here is from genome assembly GCA_008326285.1 of Oryza officinalis. Classification (NCBI taxonomy): domain Eukaryota; kingdom Viridiplantae; phylum Streptophyta; class Magnoliopsida; order Poales; family Poaceae; genus Oryza; species Oryza officinalis. The sequence continues at coordinate 2,680,726 of BDMV01000010.1, read as the reverse complement.
CATGCACTTATGCATGTCTTTATATGTGCATATATATATACATGCACGTTACTTTGAGATGTGTCCATGCTTTCATCCTAGCGCACAAACAACTATACAAATATATGTGGGCTTCAATTGTCCACTGCTCTTGCCGATTATCGTTCTATCGATGTCAATTTCTTCCCAAGTTGCCATTACAACGTTAAGATGGCAAGCTGAGCACGAATCCTTGCATGTCTGCAATCAACAAACTACATTCACCACATGCCGATCAAGATTGACGAGGCTAGACGGCAGGGCATACGGAGTCTACATGAAGGCGACCTCACCAACACTGGCGCACAGACCGACAAGGCCACGAATGCTACCAGCGCCTACTTAGATCCTTACGACATCCACATCATACATGGGAGAACATGAAGCGAAGACTGACGCCGACGACCAGTGCAGCTTAATCAAAGGTGTCTCATGGGTTAACCCGTGAGAGTAATTAACCGGGTGTTTTTCGACACCCAGGAACCAAGAGAATACCATCATCAAGTCAGATCCACCTTGCGTATGGGCCGTGAAGCGCATTTGATCAAGGATTTTGTATATTTGTAATTCTTCAAGAATTATAATAAAATGCATTTTTCTTTGTCTATTTTATTTTGTGTACTTAGTACACTAGCACGCCATATTTTATTTTATTTTATTTCCCTGGGCAGAGAGACGAAAGTTTAATTTTCTTTCCAAACAAAATAGCATGCCTAGTGGGACATGGTTCTTCACCCATCTTTGTTGCGCACAAATGGTCGTTGGATTCATCTTCGCTCGTTCAAGCCCACATTTGCATCCAAATACATGAAGATCACTACCTGGAAAAAATATGCTCATAAGGATATCCTTATTGCAGGGGATCTTTCCACTTTGACACCGCATCGGTGCCAACAATGATTCAGTTTGGGTCACTTCCGCCGATGGCGGTGCTTGAGCAAGGTTCTAAGGTGTACTTTCACCAAACTCAAGAGATGGCTCAATTTGAAGTGATGCAATCAAAGAAGGCTCGGAAGCGGGCTGCTACTAAGGCGAAAAGAGAGCATCATACATTCATGCTGCAAGCTCACTATTTTCTAAAGAAAGCAGTCATCACTGAACTAAAAGGAGATGTAGAAGGAGCTCAGCAGCTGCGAGGAAAAGAGGCGTGCACAAGCTGCTTCCCTGCACGCTCCACCCCAAGTTAATGACAAAGACATCCCGAAGCCAACTGTGCAACGCTTGGAGGTGGAATTATTGGAGTCGTTGGAAGCTACCTCCAGCAATCCGCGGCGACTGATGACTAACACTCATTTGACAAATACCTACAATTCCCTCGATACAATAGATCCTAGATTCACCCCCTACGGCACCATACACCGGTCCGACCGATGTGTTACCGTCGGTCAGACCGGATGCATCGGTCGGTTAGATGGGTGTAATACCGCTGGTCTGACCGGAGGTATCAGCATTAAAGCCCAATTAACAACCAGGAACGGCACTAGCAGCATGACAGAGTGTAAAACTCCTCAACGGGGGACAGCAAGGACCCCCTTCAGTGAGTTCGGCCGGGGACACAGGGTGAGATTCGTGCTCCAATGATCGAGAGAGAGAGAGACACACACACACACACATAGGCGTTTATACAGGTTCGGGCCGCTTGGAAGCGTAACACCCTACTCCTGTGTGTGGTGGATATGCGATTGGAATGTGAGGGATTAAAGGCGCTCGTGCTCTCCTTTTTTTCCCTATCTTTTCCTCTTCGTCCCCCCTCTCCTCAGGCCTGGGCCTTCTTTTATATCTCAAGGGGCTACCACATGGGCCAAAAGGTTACCTAAGAGAGAAAGAAAACATTCTTTTACATTTAATGGTTATCTTGTTGCTTGACTTGGAGGCCACACGCACAGTCGCTGCGGCATGGCCCTTGTCCGATCAGCCTGCTGACACGGGGGACGGCCGCGTCAATCCCCATTAAATGGGCAAAGACTTCTGTGTTCCGTTCGTATCGGGAAACGGAAACCATCTGACCGGAGTTGGCATACCAACTCTGGTCGAGGGACAAGAGGCAAAAAATCTCCCATCATTCTGATGGGACGGGGTAGGGTGTGCTGCGTGCCGTGTGACGTGCGGACAGTGCGCAGGCGCTCCACTGCCGTCCCACCTGTCATTTGACCAGTCGTAGACCGGTCAGTCGCCGTGACCGGTCACAGACCGGTTACGCACGCCACATGTCGCATTAAATGCGGTATGGCGCGCTCGCCTAAGCCGCCATCAATGCGGTTAGGTGGGCGCTGGAGGTGCTCACTTAACCCCGCACACGCGGCACAAGCGCGGAGGGGGTCGGGGCGGCCCGACCCTCGGGAGAGGGTTGGGGCGTCCCAACCCTCGAGGAGGCTGGAGAGGGCAGCCGCCGCCTCACCCTCGAACCCGACCCCTCCTCGGGGAGCGCCACGTGGGTGCAGGGGGCCGCCCATACCCTTAGCCTTGATACCTCGGGCCCGTATCACCGACACAGCAGCAAATAGAAAATTTGCTAGCACTTATGATTATATGTTTACCGAATATACATATACATTTAAATCTTTCAGATTTGAGACCATGCATAAGGGCGGCCCACAACTCCACAAATTTCCTAGCAAAATAATTTCCATAGGAAAGTTGCTTTAAAAAATTATGTTAATTCATTTTTCAAGTTTTTTAGCTAATACTTAATTAATCATGTGCTAATCCGTCACTTCATTTTACGTGCTGGGAGGGAAGGGTTCTGAACCCGTAAGTTCGAACATACCTAGTTTGTATCAGGTTCACCTCTTCGATTTAGTATTGGATTCTAAACCCCCTTGATATGACTTTTTTTCCAAAATTTGATAAATTTTGATTAACTTCAGTCAAAATTTATCGTTTCACATTTGAATTCTCGAAAACCATTTGAAATTTCACTCAAAATCTACTTTGCCCCGCATCGAATCAAGATTGCATGGTTTTCGACCTGTTTTGTTGAAATCATAAACCCTGGTTAGTACTGACCTGGCGATCATTTATCCTGGCTTTGCCCCCTGTTCCCTCTTCATCTCCTGATACAACCATAAATGTTTCAAACATACAACGCTCCATGCATGTAATGCTAAATAGGGAAATTACAATGTGCATGCCCCCTTCTGCCCTTCACATGCAACCCATATTTTCTCTATCAGAAACATTGTCCATTAATGTTGCAGGTAGTAAATAATTGATGTTGCTTATTGGATGAACAGAGTTGCCCGGCCTCTCAAGTGAAATGTTTTATATAAGAGTGAATTACTCAAGACCCTGTTGTGTTGGACAGAGTGTACATTTCTGTCTGTACATAAAGCAGAAGTCCAGCAGAGCAAATGATTCTGCCAATTTCTCGACAACCAAGCAATTAACTACTATAGCTATGGAAATAGTTCCATGGTGAAATTTTTTCACACTTGGTGTTGGTGCCTCAAGATTCCAGCCACAACGACGAAGGGAATTTTTGGCAGGTCGGTGGTAACCAATGAGCATGGTACACAAAAACACCAGTGATGTGCAGCAATCTTTTGAATGTTGAGAAATGTTGCCGTGAACATCTGACTAATCTTCAGTGAAACAGTAAGAAAGCAAGAACCCTTTTGCCCCTGTGGTTAGAAAATTGGGTGATGCTCTTACGGTGCACATACGCCTAGGTGAAATTGTTGACTGATCAAGTTAAAGTAAGATATGATCTTACACACTTACTCCCTCCGTCCCAAATAACTTTATATTTACATTTGGCTTATATCATTTTTGTCTCAAAATAACTTTACTTTTATCCTCTTATCTGCCATAGGTCAGTAAATTGATGAGTTTTATTAATTCCTTCAATACTCATATCTAATCTTTACCTATCAAGCCACCAATATAATATTTGTATCAATAAGGGACATTTAGGTCATCTTGTCTCTGTCTTGTTTTGTACCTAAGGTTAAAATTAAAGTTATTTTGAGACAGAGTTAGTAGCAAATTACTGCACCAACTTCTTTCCCGAAAAGGAGATGCACTGTTTGGTTTGGTCCTATTTTAGGATCTTAATTTTGTTGACTGATCTATTTTGACCTGTCAACTTGTCTCCAATCTTGTCCAATGCATGTAGATCCTTTGTCACACTGACAAATGGGATCAGACCTGTCTAAAGGAATTAAACTAGGAAAAATATCAACAGATCTGCACCCCAAACTTCTGGGTTTTTAAACTAGTTTGAAAAATAATTTTCTTGCAATAGATTAGGTATTTGGTTTATCCAATCATGCAATATTTATGTACACTGTTGTATTGGCAGATCAGGTCTTGTTTTAAACATGAGAATCGTCCAAGGTCTCTCTGGTTGTCTCTTCTGGTCTCTGTAATAGGTGGTAGAGATTGACTGGCAAACAGCACAACCAAGAACCAACCACCCCATCCATGATGTAGTGGTAGTTTCACAAAATCACCTTAGACTGGTTTGAACACAACAAAGTTTGACCAAGAATTGGAATAGACAAGGAGAAAGCCTTACATGTATATGTTTCACTAACTTCAGTTCAAGCATGTTTATTTTTTTTACCAAGCAATGCATATCAATCAAATTCACATACTATTGGGAGGTGTTTATGGCCCCACATCCTGAGTAAGGTAGGGGAAAATCTGCAGTTTGCTTACTAAAAATTCTAATGACACTCCACATGCTGCCGTGGGAATTTGTGGGGAAAACTAAATAGAGGATAAACTTTGTAAAATATGATGGCCTCACGATGAATAGCTTTAGAGATAAATCTAATGGCTCATGTATTCTTGATGACCTGGCTTCACCTAAAAGCTCCTTTATAGCATTATAGCTTTAACTATATAGAAAGAATGAATTAATGATAAATATACAAAAATGCAAAAATAAGTTTTGCATGAAGAAAAATGACTTTATTTTAGCCATTATGTGAAAGATAAAATATATATAAGTCAAATTTTTAAATCATTTCAACGATTCCATTATAAATTCCATGTTGGATTGCAATGATTTGTATTAATAGACCATAAATATTAATAGATGACATTAATTACCACCAAAAGTTGAGAGAAATATTGGCCATTCAAATAGTGTACAATGAACGGTTCACAATAGTTTGGTGTACCTAAAAAGAAATCCACACAATAAGTTCTGTTGCTTGAGATTTACGTTTCGTCCTAAATGTTAATCTATTTCATCACATGCCTAAATTGAACTCAGCTCAATGAAGGCACGAACTAATTGGGCCAGAAAATTATAAAACCATTTAAGGGCACTAGCTTTTGTTTATGTTTATTGTTTCATCTCACCGTGAACATTGGTGTCATTGTTCATATGAAATTGTAAGGTGTCCGCCTTTGGAAGATAGTTAAGAATGCAGATCGTTCATTGTTTTCTTTTAATCTTTCTTCTCTAGGATATCTAGATGCTGTGTTTGGTCTAAGGTCTTCGCTTAATACTGTTCTTACTCTAGATTGGAGGTTGGTGATCAGCAAAAAAGAAATACAATATGAGGAAAAGCTAGGCTATATAAATTAAAATGTGATGCACTCACCTGAAACCTAGTCTCTCTCCCTATGGATCCATAGCTTGTGAGAACCACATATTCGTGTCATGGTTTGAAATTTCGGTTCAAATTTCGGAAATCTAGAATTTTGGTAATTTCGGAACCTACCGACAAGCACAAATCTCCTCCGAAATTTTTTAATTTTTTTCAAATATTTATGAAATTAGTCAAAAAAAAATTTGTTCAAATTCAGTCAAAATATATTAAAATTTTAAATAATTTTGATAAGAAACACCAAAATTCATGAAAATTTCAAATTTGCGGCAACCTGAAATTGCAAAGCCAGATTCGTGTATGGATGTACCTCGCATAATATTTTTGGGTACAAGCTGGTAATCTTCTAGAGTGGAGTAACTAGTAAAGGCACACACTAAACTATAAGCAAGGTATTTGATAAAAATATGAAAACAGTATCAATGCAGTAAAATATAAAGCCTCAGTAATAAATACTCCCTTTGTTTCTTTTTTACGATGTTGTTTAGTACTAACCAACATCAAACATTTTAAAACGGAGGGAGCATGTAATACAAAACAACAAATTTAAAAATCATAAATAATATTAATTGTTTGACACTCCAGAGTTCTTCAGCTTGCATCCTAGGATGTGCCATATATAAATAACTAGCTTATATAGTTTTCAGATACATGGCCTTGTTTACAAACAGTAAAATGCTTACCTTTAAGCAGCAAAACAACTAGTTACATTCCTATATAAATTGAAGCAGCAACGTGTATCTGCACGTAAACGTAGAATTCAGATAGTTTGCAGGCACAATAATTCAGTTATTATACTTTAATATTATGCTTTCATCCTACCCACACTCTCCCTCCGTCTCAAAATATAAAGGATTTTGGGTGGATAGTGTTGGTTGATTTTATCGGTCACTGCCGATATAATTAGGGAGAAGATAATTCCACCATTTCCTTCTCTAACAAGAAAGAAACAAATAAAAGATAAAGAGATAAATGTTACCGTGATCGATGGTAACAAACTTAGAGTCCTATCCGAATTACCCCTGAGCCCCACCAGTGCACATATAAAGAGAGGAGAAGGTGTTAGGGAGAGGTGACGACTAATTCCTACACTAAAATCTCAAAATCCTAATAAGAGCCCGATTGATCTCAAAGCACTGGAAGGGGTTCGTAGTGCAATTCGCTTCCGTGCAGGTGAATCAAAAGAAAAAAACAGAGACATCAAGAAGAAAGGAAATCAACAAAGTTGGCTTCAATGGCCTTACTTCAAAAGTCAGTAGATTAATCAATTTCCGCATAAGCAGAAGGTGATCATGTTTAGGCTAAGACTCAAATTAATTAAGTAGAATAAACTTCAACAGATGTGACACATTCTATACTACGAATCTGGACAGAAGTCTGTCCAGATTTATAGTACTAGGATGTGTTACATCTACACAAAATCTCTTATATTTTAGGACGAAGGGAGTAGGTAGCAACAACATACATCTTGCTTTGCTTTGTTGGTTGTTTCCAAGTGGTTTTCGTTTTTACAGAAGCAGCACCTGGTTTTGACCAATACTGGGTATGTGTGTCTAGACCCTGACCTTGATCATCTTTGTGGAGCAATGCAGCTCACTTGGTTTGAGTTTTTCCTTCTGATGGTGATCCAACGTATTATTTTTTCACTGCAAGTTTTGGACTAATTTGATGCACCTTTGAGAGTTACAATGGCGCATTCCGATACTCATACTCTAAAGAGAGAGGCAGGTAAGTGGTTTTGATCTGCTACTAGTCTAAAGATAATCAGACAGTGAATATATAATAAAAACTTGAGGACTATTTTTTAAGATAATGAAAATAGTTTACGTCTTCGTCTCTACCAACAGGCACACAGTCAATGAGTCAAGAAAAAATAAACAAAAAGATTCGAAAAAGATTCGAAGTTATGGGAAAATCTCCACCTTCCTCCTAACAATATCCAATTAAAATATCAAATAGAAAATACGTAGAATCTATAGTGATATTCTAAAAAAACTATATCATCCAAAGTGGAATAAAAGAACTCAGTCTGGCTATCGATTTTAAGAGCTTCGCTGTGCATAGGATATTGCTAGCTGAGCTGAGCTGAATTTTTCATGTATAACGTAACAACAGGAGTATTTATTAGTTGATGACGACGTCGAAGATTATTCCAAACGTTGAACGAAGAATTGTCTTCATAATTTTCCACGATTTTGAATCCATACCACAGATTGTAGCCTATGTAAATTAAGATGCTATTTGATAGAAGATACTGAAAAGGGTGCAGAAGGAAGGTGACAAACACACGAGCTGATAGTGCCCTCAAGAATACAATGATAATTGGCAAATGGACATAGACTGAACTCTCAGGCTACTGAGAATATAGTGAACTCTGAAAGTCGAAAATTGGGAATACTTTGACCAAAACATGAACGACAAAACCCAATCAAACATATTTATATGTGTGACAGAGACATAGAGTGACCAAACACTGACAGCATGCATGTGAATATCTATGGTCTATCACTAACCTGGAATCTAACAAGACATAGTATTTGAGCCACAGAAGCCTTGTGCCAAACATAATAAATCCAGAACCTCTTGGAAGCATGACCATGAAAAGCACAGTATTAATTGTTTGCCTCTTCAAAGATTTTAGCAATCATCCTCAAAAGTACCTACATGTAGCATATAGCATTCACAAAATGCCTTGCCCTTACTTTTCAAGCAAACAATATCTCTCTTAGGGGAATTAAGCAAAGTGTAGTTGTCCTCCTAAATGATATAAAGTACCAACATATCACACATAAACTTGGAATTCAAACACTTTACAGTCTAAAGAATTCAGTTATGTTGTGACTTTATTTGGCTTTGAACCTACCACATGGGTAGGAAGAACAGTTATCCTGCTTTGTTGGCTCTTTCCAAGTGGTTTTTTGCAGAAGCATGCAGCACCTGTGTTTTGACCACTACTATTATGTGCTTCTAGATCCTGATCTTGATCTGTCATGACAAGACAAATGCAGCTCACTTTGTTTTGAGTTTTTCTTCCTCGTGGTGAGCTAATGCATCAATTATCATTCAGAAGTTTTGGGATCATCTGAATCATCTGATGCACTTTCGCGATGCGAGTTAGAACAGAAGCCTACTAAGTTTCATTATTCTGATGAGAGGCAGGTGAAGGATGATGCATGTCTGGTTCTCTGCAACTTGTCTAGTATTTTGTAATTCAAACATGGTGATGGCTGGAGCATCACGCAGCTCTTGAATTTATTCAGAGAGTGAATAAACAGTCCGACCTTTCGATAACCATAAGATAAATCATATTCAGCTGATTAGTTAAGATTATTATTTTTTTCCCTGATGATGTTGCCATTGACTAGATGTCTGGATTGAAAGATTAATCAAAGTGCAATAGTTTGAATGATGAACGATCGCCATCATATTCCACAATTTTGAATGCATAAGATAGATCATAGACAATAGAAAGATCATGTTTAATGGAAGATATTGAAAGGATGAAAAGGAAGCTGACAAACGCACAAGCTCACAGTGATAATGGGCAAATGGACACTAGACTGAGCTCTAAGTATACTCAGAATATACTGAACTCTCTGTGTGCAGAAAAATGGGAATAATACTTTGACGAAATGTTGTTGATCATTGTTGATATGTATGAGGAGAAACTGACAACATGTCGATATCTTTGGTCTCATATATGACTAAGACTAAAATACATGGTTGGTCCTTAAACTTGGATCGGAGTATCGCTTAGGTCCATAATCTTGCAAATTGCCCATTTAGGTCTATAATTTTGGTTAATGTATCACCCAAAGTCTAAAGGCCCTCTAATGAGTCTCCGGCACCGACATGAATGTCCACGGTGGCAACCATTTTGCATTTTAGCCTCATGATGGCTAAATGCAAAATGTTTGCCACCTGGAGACTAGTAAAAGGTATTTTGGACCTTAGGTGATACATTAAATCAAGACTATAGATCTAAATTTGTAATTTATAAGATTATGGACCTAAGTGACCACGATCCAAGTTTAAGGACCGGTCATTAATTTTACTAAAATCTTAGACTGATAGCAACTAAGCAATATAAGTGGTGTGCCAAACATAAGAAACCCAGAGCATCCTGGCATGAAGCGTGGCCATACTACGGTGCCGAATTCTTGATGTAGGATTTCGGCTCACTTCAGGATGAGCAATTTGCAAGATTATCATAACTCTTGTAGAGAAGCTGTATCATAACTTTATGATCTAGTAGGATGTTATTGGCAATCAACAAGTCAATTGCTCGATTCTGGCCACTGAGTCAATTGCTCAATTGGTAAGAAGTTACCTTCAAGCACATCAAAAATTTTCACAAGTGACGAATTCTTGATGTAGGATTTTGGCTCAGTTTTGGATATGTAATTGATGCATAAATCATCCAAAGCTGGCAGCTATATCATATCTCTTGTAGCGAAGCTGTATCATAACTTTATGATCTACGATGTCCCTAGTCCCTTTGAAATCAAGAAGTCGCATGCTCGATTCTGGCCATTGAGTTGAAATCGAAGTTTTTTTTTTATAGAGCGCTACAAATGTTTAACTCAAACTTGTTTGAAATTTGGAAACCCGTATATGTTCAGATCATCTAAACAAAAAAAAAAGTGACCTTCAAGCACATCAAATTTTTTCACAAGTAACCAGTTTTCATAACTCATTTGCTGGACAAAGACATAAAGCTTTTAGTATCTGTACATTTCCTAGTAAACACACTCGCATGATGTACCTAATCTAAGTCATATTCTCATAATTACAAGTTAGTTTTGTAATCTAAGTTAAGAAACCCTCTTGAGACCTCTGAAATCCATGGCATCAATACAGTCTCCTCCTCCTCTAGTTTCATACTTGATCATCAGCTTGAGCAGCTCAGTCGCCTTCTCCTTCGTTGCATCCCTGCACCCAACCTGCAGCAGCATCATCACCTTCTGGAACGCGCCCACCTGCACCGCCTCCACGACGGCGTTCCGCCTCGCCGCCAGCGAGTCCACCTCGTCGTCGTCGTCGTGCCATTTCTTGCAGATGCGGTGGAGCGCCGACACGACGAGCTCGGTGGCCGTGTCGGACACGCGGAACATCTTCTTCACGAGCACCGGGACCGCCAGCGCGTCGGCACGGGCGCACGCCCTGCCGGCCTCGGATGCCAGCGTCGCGTCGAGCGCAGCGAGGGCTTTCTCGGCCGTGCTCCGGTCGCCGTCGATGAGGAGCTCGACGAGAGACGGCACGAGCCCGGCCTCCGCGAGGCGCGCCGCGGCGTGGTCGTCGGCGAGCGCGAGGTGGTACGCGGCGACGAGGGAGGCCTTGGTGGCCTGAGGAGAGATTGGGTCCCGGATTGTGTTCACCAACACCTCGATGATCCCGTCGAGGTTGTCGCTGAGATCAATAGCGGTGGTGGCGCCGCCGTTGCGTGAGCAGCACGAGGACAACGCGACGATCTCCCTGATGACCACCACCGCCCGGAGCCTCCTCTGCAGGTCGCCGTGCTTGGCGACGTTGGCGAGCAACGCCACCGACGCGGTCGACGAGCCGATGACCAAGATGGCCTCCTCGTCGAGCGGCATGACGAGCACCAGCGCCGCGAGGACGTTGTCGATCACGAGCGACGACGACGACGACGAGTCACTCGCCGCGGCGAACGACGCGACCGCCGAGGCGAGCGCGCGGGCCGCGCCGGCGGACGCAAGGCACCGGCGGTCCCG